>JAVHZZ010000001.1:1891919-2516919 GCA_036250195.1 Mixophyes australis | reverse complement strand
CAGGTAAAAACGTATGTGTAGTTTAAAGTTTGTTAACTTACATGATTTCCTCTCCGCAAACAGACAGGGTGTGTCTGTTTGTGCAAACAGAGCCAGTGATGTGTGTTTTCTTTTAAAGAGAAGGTGGGTGTGTCACCTGCCCATCAAGCTAAGGCTAAGGAGCATCATGTATAAAAGCTTGATTGTGTTCTTTGTTCAGGGAGACCAACGCTGGGGTAGCTGGCTGGTCTTGAGAGCGAGCTGGTTTATGTATAGCAAGCGTTTAGGGTCTCCATAATTGCTGTGAAAGTATATGATGTCAAAACATTTATCATCCTGACAATAAAGCTAGATAAAAAGGAAGAAGTTGTTCGCGTGTGCTTCTGCAGTAGCGGCCTCTTGCCACAAGTGGTGTCAGGAGTGGGATACTCCGGGAAGCAAGTTTCCGCTACCCAACCCGCGCAGACGTCAAAATGGAGGAAGTACTGAGAACCCTCGTGAATGTGGCCGCTGCGCAGCAACAGCAGCAAGCTCAGATGCTACGAGTTGCCGAGGCACAGGTGCAAAAAAAAATCCTTGCCACAGGGCCCAATGGCAAAACTGCTACGGACAGAGGGCCAGGTGCAAAGCTGTTTAATCTGAAGTGTTTTGAATGTGGTGAGCCAGGCCACTTTAAGGCAGAGTGTCCTAAACTACTGGAACCCATGGACTGTTCCGTGGCACATATTGGGCCTGCATTTCCAAGCTGTTTTACCATGAGTCCCACATCAGGAAGTCATTGTTTGTTCCGGGTGACTGTGCTAATCAACCAAAACCTTGTTCTGGCCTTGGTTGACTCGGGGAGTGAACTCTCATTGGTTTCCAGCTCTGCCTTACCCGAAACCATAACTTCTCGGTTGCCCAAGGTGAAGGTTCTTTGCGTACATGGCACGACAGAGGAGTATGAAAGAACAATACTACCAGTCACTCAAAGACAAATCTGTTATGGTGGTAGCTGCCATAGCACCTAAACTCCCATATCCACTCATTTTGGGGCGAGACTTCCCACTGTTTAATGATGTCCTCGGTGAGCGGATCCGGCCGGACATGCCGGCAACTGATGCAACGGTCGGAAGCCCGGTCTTAAAGGAACAGCCTAAGAATCCACAACATCTGGACATCGATCTTTGAGAACCGCCAAACCGGAATGCCATCCTGGGAGTCACAGCAGGAGTTCCACAAAAGCATCCACCTGTGGGGAAACATGGACAGTCCAAACTAGCGTTGGTCGGTGATGTCGCAGATGAGCCCACCCCGCCTGTCAGTGAGGATACGGACTGGTCTGCAATACCAATTTTGTTTCCTCTGCAGGACTTTGCTCGAGACCAACTTAATGATGCCACTTTGAAACATGCCTTTAAAAGTGTGACTGAGAAGCCGCCCAGCCTGCAGAAGGTATACCAAATTTTCTTGTTAAAAATAATTTCCTGTATAGAGTTGCTAATGTGCAGGGGGGAAAAGTAGAAGTAGATTAATGGTTCCTCAGGTCCATGTAACCCTAGTGTTAAAAACAGCACACACACATGTCTGTGGGGGACACCTAGGGGAGGATAAAACACAGGAATGAGTTTTGCTTAGGTTTTACTGGCCCGGTGTACACATGGCAGTGAAAAAGTATTGCCGGTCCTGTCCCATTTGTCAGAGAACCTGTCCCAAACCCATGTACATGGCACCTCTCATTCCAATACTAATAGTACAAGTTCCCTTTGAACAGATAGCTATGGACCTTGTGGGGCCACTGGAAAAATCCGCACATGGGCACCAATATATACTAGTGGTGCTTGACTATGCAACCAGGTATCCAGAGGCAATTCCCCTATGAAATATAAAGTCCAGCACCATAGCTAGAGAACTTGTATTGATGTTTACACGCTTGGGAATACCCAAAGAAATTCTCACAGATCAGGGTACTCCATTCATGTCTAAACTAATGAAGGACATGTGCCAGTTGCTAGGGGTTACGGCGCTTCACACCTCTGTATACCATCCACAAACAGATGGCTTGGTGGAACGCTTTAACCGCACATTAAAGCACATGCTCAGGAAAGCAGTGGCTCCAGAGAAAAAATATTGGGACACTCTTATTCCCTATTTGATGTTTGCCATCCGTGAGGTACCTCAAGCTTCAACAGGGTTTAGTCCCTTTGAGTTATTGTTTGGGAGACAGCACAGGGGTATCTTGGATATGTTAAAAGAAGGGTGGGAGCAGCAAGGTCCCAGGGAGCCAAATCTGGTACAATTTGTGTCCCAAATGTATGAGAGGCTAGGAAAGATAGGGCCCATTGTGCAGCAACATGTAAAAGAGGCTCAGGAACGACAGAGAAAAAGTTATGATAAAAGTGCTGTTGTTCGATCTTTCAAGCCTGGTGTCGAAGTCAGCAAATTGGATAAAGTCATTTCAATTAAAATCGAGCAAACTTGGTTTTCTTTGTCTGAAAAGATGTGTACGGTACGCTAAGGCGTAAAAGGGCACGTTACAGCATAAAAGGGCGTACGCAGCCACAACACGTGGCAACAACAGTATTTAGTCTTTTACATACATTCGCACAAACACGCTCACTTGTAAAATAGTACACATTAATGGTAGTTGCAACACAGTCATTTATGTCAAAATATAGTAGTATTTATGTTTTATATTATAAGTTATATGCATATTAGTGAAATATATGGAACAGGTTGAAGGAATCATATCATGTGTGGTATCATAATAAACCTCTTAACATTTGCTACTGTTTGGTTCACTCTGCGAAGGAATCGCAGAGTGCATACGCAAGTTATAAATGATAGGGAATTATGAACTACTTAAGACTAAGGAATCTTGGCGGGAAGAGCAGAGCATACCCCCTGGAGAGATGACCCCCTCCTTGGGATTCTTTAGGATGAACTAGCCAATGATTGACAACCCCTTGGACCTTCCTGAAACCTGAACCAATAGAAGCAAGCTATACCAACTTCATTGTTTTACTGTATTCCTGTGTGCATATAAGCAGCAGCTTCTCATCTAGTGTTCAGACATCTTGTCCCCAGACTTCAGGATTGAATGACTGAACACTGGATCCAGAGCGTCTGCAATAAGTAACGGCTGTACTTATTATCACTTCGCTTGAATATATTATACTACTTTTTACGAATAAATCTTTGTGCATTGGAAACACAAATCGAGGTTCGACTATCGTTATTGGTTAGCGACAATACGCACATAACAATTTGGGGGCTCGTGAGCTTTGGAGGTTTCGTTGCCAGACGATACGCAAGACCAACGGATTTCGGTTCCGCAACAAAGGGTGGAGACGCGTCATATACGGGTAAGAACGCAATGTGTTCAAAACCTGAATTTTACTCTGTGTTGTGAAACCGAATGTCCGTTTTGCATTGTCTAGGGCACGCTAACTAGAACCTAGGGACAAAAGAGAAAACTGTTTCTTTTTACTGTCATTGTGCGTTTTAACTGTATTGCATTGCTGAGCGTATGTGTATTTCCTGCTGTGCGTACGCGAACTTCCGGTAGATTTGCCACGTGGTTAAACAATCGTTTTGATAGTTATTATATGTGTATAGTATAATTACTTGTGAAAGCCTCTGAGACATTATTACTATTGTTGGGAACTTTTAATTTCCTGCGCAGAAAAGGTGTATAGTGTGTGATTTTGTAACATAGATACACTGTTTATTATTCATTGTGCTCAGTTGCTGTCTGATGAGGTGGGTTGCCCAACTGAAGGACGGTATACAGGGCAGGTATAGCGAATGCGAAAACGTGGTTTTCGCAAAGCGCTACCAAAAGATCGCAAGGTTTGCTAATAATTAGTATTGGTAGGCTGTGCGATCTAACCGCACGATAACCGCCAGTGCAAATTGGTGAAGCAGCTAGGAGGGATTATACTGGAAAGGCAGGTTGATTTTATCAACTTTCGCTCCCAGCGATAATAAACTCAGCAGATTTTGTGGTGAGCCAGGGTATCGAGGAGCTGATAGCCCTTGGTGCCCACAGTGATATTTCTGTGTTAGGGGTCCTCGCCGGGTGCGAGCAAAAGCGAGTGGACGCGGCTAATGGAAATACGTCCACCGGGCATTAGAGATCTCTAGCGGTGATTGTAGCAACAGGGTTGAAATTGTTGGGTGGAAAGAACAGAGCATTGCGGTGTGTCTGTGTTCCACATAAAAGGGTATTGTTGGCCGGAAGGAACAGAGCATTGCGGTGTGTCTGTGTTCCGTGTAGAAGGTATTGTTCAACATGGGTGCTAAGCATACGCTAGAGATGGCCAGTGTACTGCCTAAGGAAGGGCCTATTGGTTCAGCGAGGTTTCTCATGTAAGAAATATGGTGCATACGCAACTGTGTATTGTGACACGTGGGTCAAGATGACCAAAGATTGTGATAGGCCTTTCCTATCAATAGGGAGTTTTAATGCAGAGGTACTAAATACTGTAAAAGATAAAGTATGGTTGATTAAGTCAACGAAAGTGAGGAATAAACATAATTAATGTTTAAAATTGTGGCAAATGGAAGGTAACACGTGGCAGAGCAGCGAATGCACAGCGGAAGTAGGCGTGGCGAAAAGCACGCGCAGGGCGGAAGTAGCAATTGAGAAGCGTGGCGAACTCAGCACAAGCGTTCCCCCGCCACCTTATGTGGCGGGAGGGGTAAGTACAGCCGTTATTAAAACTGGAAAAAGAGAAATTGCAAAGTTGTATCCTGTTTTAAGCCAGTTTAAAACAAGTGTATCAGAAGATGAAGATGAACCCACTGTGATTTCGGCCATTGCTCATGCTGTTAATATGCTAGAGGTTCAGCGTAAGTATGGGAAAGGCGCAATGGCTGAGATAGGTGAGAGTAGTGTGATCACTAGGAGTGATAGCGTTCTAAATCTTGAAACAGCAGAACCGGTAGTGACTTCTGGAGCCAGTGAACCAGTGGGTGCGTACCCAGTCTGCACAATATCAGTTCCCAATGGGAAACCGGATAAGGATGGTGTAGTTCCTTTAAGAAATGTTACAATGCATTGTCCTTGGACTAGATCAGAGTTACGTTCCATTATGACTGAATTCCCAGATCCTAGAAAAGAGTTGGCCAAGTGTCAGAAATTTGTTAAAGACTTAGGAAATGCACACGAACCAACCAATAAGGATTGGCATGTAGTGTTGAGGGCGTGTCTTCCTCCCCATACTGACATACAAACATTTTTTAGAGATTGTTTGTTGGACGAAGATGACACCTTGACTGATGAGATTAACCAAGAAAATATAGAACAAATTGTGAAACACTTAGCCATGTATTTTCCAGTAGTAGTAAATTGGAGTAAGATTTTCACCATAAAACAAAAGGATAGTGAAACAGCCTCAGATTACTTTGCTAGAGCTATAGCAGCGATAACACGGTTTACTGGGATATCAAACATAGGTGAGGACCCACATCACAAAGAGGTAGCTGTAGGAGTATTAATGGATGGCCTTAGAGAAAATTTAAAGACAAGAGTACAAACCACATTACCTAATTGGAGAGGCATCACAGTAGATTCTCTTAGGGAGTCTGCTGTGGAGCATGACAAAAACCTTTTTAGAAAAAAGGAAGAGAAAAGTGATAGGTTAATGACGGTAAGTATACAGGCTCTAGAGGGGATGCATACACGACCACCAGCATACAACCCATATAACAGGAAACCTAAAGTGATCAGGTGTTTCAACTGTAACGAGGAAGGACATTACATGAGATTGTAAAAAGGAAAGATTCAATGCACAGAGGGGTGGGTCACATAGATATCCTCCAAGGAGGAATTCACATGGATTAGAAGACTCACATCTACCCGCGCATATTACAGCAGCAAATGCTGCGCGGGAAAGCAATAGTCAGCGCTAGGGGTCAGGTCATACCTGTAGACTACAGCCAGTGAGGTTAACTGAGAGTCAGAAAGAAAGAACCAACAATGATAGTTTACATAGCTGGTAGGAAACAAACTTTTCTTGTAGATACAGGGGCGGCCCGATCTGTAATAACCTCTCCTTTCAATCTACAGGTGACCAGTAAAACTTCCAGCTATGGGGGTAACGGGAAAAGTGTTACATTATCCTCTAACTAAACCCTCTGAAGTTACTATCGGGCCTCTGCATACTAAGCATTCGTTTTTCTTGGCTGCAGCGGCTCCTACTAACTTGCTAGGGAGAGACTTGCTATGTAAAATGGGATGTGTCATATACTGTACTCATTCATAGAGTAAGCTTTATGAATGAGTAAGGAATATGCAAAATATGCCTATTAATTATTTAATTACACTATTACACTTATTTTCCACTTAATAGTAAGTAGATACAGCGACATAACTGTACACGATGGCCAGTGTATATGTAACATGTTCAAATATACCTTGAGGATAGTATAGTGAAGTTTTTCTATATTTTTCTATATTTAAATGCACACACGGATAGAACTTACTGTAGGTCATACCACTCTAATACCGCTTATGGATTAGGTGTCACTACTCAATATGTATTTAGAACACCTGCTTATACTTCTTTAAGACTAAATACTTACCGTAATATCACCTCTCGCAGTTCAAATATTCACCGTAATATCATTGTAGATCAGGGATAAACGGAATCCCTGTTTACTAAACAACATAGTTTCCATGGTAATATAAGGTACAAATAGGATCGCAGGACTGATAGAACCTGAAACATTATGGGCTGAGACTGCTGTCCATCATCCCTATGAAAGGGATTATGTGATTGGATCCTCAATAATGACGCGGTTAAAGGGGCGTCTATCCTAGAGTTTAAATAGCCAATCATTACTATGGCTCGTCTTGCCTTGAAAAAGCATACAAGCGAAACGCGCGTCGGCGTTCGCTTTGTATTTCTCACACTGCTGTTTAAATATACCTAGTTTAATATTAGAAACCAATATTATACTCTTATTTTAATAACAATGGGTCAATATGATCGCTACTTGAGGGGTTGGGATAATTCCTATGCAGTATTGATAATAGCTAGCCTACTGAAATCACCCCGCTTTACAAATAGATAGCTTTTGACTAACATATGAATGTTATATAGGGTGCCGTGACAATCACATATACCATCAGACTCTATTATACACGGTCCTAATAGATATTTTTTACGTCATTATACAGCTCTCTGTGGCTACAGAGACTGGTTAGTCTAGCGGCACTGATATTGCCTTGACCCTACTATAGATCATTATACCGTCGGCATAGGAGTATTATACCATGCATGATCTTAATACTATATAGGATCTTAGATCTAAGTCAGGCATTGTTTGTAACTTAGCGAATCATTACAACCCTTGTTATCTGTTATAGATAACTCGCATTTGTGAGATATTGTCAAACATACGAAGGTGTATCTTACTCATTCTCTTCCAAAGCAATTATTACCATTAGGGTCTTATTTTGCCATGACCCCCAGGATGTTTGAGCAATTAATACTACAGCAGTCATTATTGATATATCAATACTTATCTACAAAATATTATTAGTGAGAATACAAGCGATTTGCAGTAGTAACTGCAATTTTATTTTCACCTCCCTCACTTTGTTTTTATTTTTATATTTCGCTAGTTGTATCCAGATACTTCAATTTTTAATGAATACTAATAAAATATGTAATTTTAATATTCTATACCCCGGAGTGCCCCTTGATACACTCTTTTCTTTGTTCTGTGTTCCTAGATATACCTGAGAAGGTCGCTCATGAGGTACAGGACATATTGGACACCCCTCAAAGGTTAATGTTACACTCTACTGTTATAGAACACAGTCCATCTCAAGTAAAGGGGATGTTGCTGGAAATACCAGGTTCACTATGGACCAGAGATGGACAGGACACTGGACTGATGGCAAACGTAGCCCCTGTCATGGTCGATCTAAAAAGTGGTAGGATAGCTCCAAAAATCCCACAGTATCCATTAAAACCGGAGGTGGAACTAGGGGTATATCCTGTTATTGAGAGGCTGTTACAACAAGAGATTTTAATTCGTACAGCCAGTACAGCAAATAGTCCCATTTTCCCTGTGAAGAAGAGTGGGGGGAGGGGCTATAGATTAGTCCAGGACTTAAGGGGAATTAATAAAGTTGTTGAGAGCCAATTCCCCGTAGTGCCGAATCCAGCTGTCATCCTCATGCAGATTCCACCGTCTGCTAGTCACTTTACTGTCATTGATCTATGTTCTGCTTTCTTCTCAGTCCCTCTTCACCCTGACTGCCAATACCTTTTTTCATTCTCCTACCGGGGAGTGCAATACACATGGACCAGACTACCCCAGGGGTTCATTGACAGCCCCAGTATTTTCTCCCAAGCCTTACATGACTGTTTGCAATCCTTTCAACCCCACAATGGGTCTGTTCTAATTCAATATGTGGACGATTTGTTGTTGTGCTCTGATTCTTTTATGTCATGTTTACATGATACTAAATTGTTGTTGCTCCATCTCTCACAAACAGGGCACAAGGTGGCAAAGGACAAATTACAGCCATGTCAGACTAAGGTCAAATACTTAGGACACTGCCTCACTAAGGGGCTAAGACACCTGACAACCGACAGGATTGAGGCCATACAACACATGACTCTGCCGCAGAGCCAGAAGCAGATTCGTACTTTCCTGGGGATGTGTGGATACTGTAGATCCTGGATCCCAGGTTTTTCTATTCTGGCATTACCATTGCAGGAGCTAGTCTCTTCCTCAAAACCAGAACGTGTCGTACACACAGAAGAGTCAGAGCAAGCGTTCTTTAATCTTAAAGATATAGTCTGACTAGAGCACCTGCATTGGGAATACCTGATTATGAAAAGACTTTTGAGCTATACTGTACAGAAGCTGATGGTTGTGCAGCAGGTGTCCTCGCACAGAAACATGGTAACGCTAGCAGACTGGTAGCATACTACAGTGCACAATTGGACAATGTGGCAAGATCACTCCCAACATGTCTCAGAAGTGTAGCAGCAACTGCTCTTCTGGTAAGTAAGAGCGAGGACGTAGTATTAGGACATAATTCAACTGTCTATACACCCCATGCTGTATCAGCTCTGTTAAACTCAGCCCAAACCAGACATGTTTCTTCAGCTAGATTCACAAAGTGGGAACTAGCCCTGATGGCACCCTCAAACATCACCATCAAACGATGTAGCACCTTAAATCCAGCTACATACCTTCCATATGTGTCTCTAGAGACACAAAGGGTGGGAGGTGAGGAGACCCTGGTTGATGATGAGTTAGGCAAGAATACTGACACGCATGACTGTATGGAACACCTGAATCAGACCTTTACTGCAAGGCCCGACATACGTAACAACCCCTTAGAAAATGTAGATTTTACGTTTTATACAGACAGAAGTTGTCATAGACAGACAGAGACGGGAGAGCTATGTACTGGTTACGCTGTTGTAGACGATCAGGATGTGGTAGAAGCTGAACCCCTTGGTCCACCTCACTCAGCCCAGGTGGCGGAACTAGTAGCATTAAGGAGAGCATGTGAGTTGGCAGAGGGTAAATCAGCCAATATATATACTGACTCTAGGTACGCCTTCGGGGTAGTGCACGATTTTGGGGCCCTTTGGCGTCTTAGAAACTTTACGACAGCAGCAGGTACACCAGTGGCACACTCACAACACATAAAAGGACTTCTGACAGCGATACAGTTACCCAGAACAGTAGCCGTCATAAAGTGCAAAGCCCATACCTTTGAAGAAGACCCAGTGTCACTGGGCAATAACAGGGCGGACGAAGCTGCTAAATGGGCAGCAGGGCAACCTATGACTGTATCGACCGACAGTATTATGGTTTTTCAGACATTAGACATGCAGAAACTAATTGAAATGCAAGATTTGTGTCCCCTGCAGGAAAAGGCGGTCTGGAAGGCGAAGGGATGTGGTCAAGAGTCCTCAGGACTCTGGAGGGATGGACAAGGTAAGCCTGTAGCTCCCCGAACATACTATCCAAGCCTGGCTGAAGCAGCACACGGTCTGATTCACCTGGGTAAAGAAGGTATGTGCAAACTGGTGAGAGCATACTGGTGTGCTCCCGGATTTTCCTCTCAGGCTGGTAAGAAAGCAATGTCATGTCTTACTTGTTTGAGGAAAAATGTTGGGAAAACTATTCCAACTGAGCCATCCCACATCCCTCCTACAGACGGACCTTTTCAGGTAATACAAATTGACTATATCCAATTACCACTGTGCAGGAATCTAAAGTATGTGTTAGTGTGTATTGATGTGTTTTCCGGTTGGGTAGAAGCATATCCGGCAGCCACTAATTCTGCTGTGTTCACTGCAAAGAAAATTGTACAAGACTTTGTATGTAGGTTCGGTATCCCTAGAATCATTGAAAGTGATAGGGGTACCCACTTTACTGGTGATATCTTCCAAAATATGTGTAAACTCATGGGAATCGGTAGAAGACTTCCCACCCCTTACCGACCACAAGCCAGTGGTAAGGTGGAGAGAGTAAATGGTACTATAAAGAACAAGCTTGGTAAGGTAATGGCTGAAACTGGGTTGGCATGGCCTGAGGCGTTGCCATTGGTTCTCCAAAGCATTCGGACCACTCCTAGACCTCCTCTTAATCTGTCCCCCTTTGAGATACTGTTCGGACGACAACCTCATTTGATCGTAAGTCCACAAGACGACTTGAAGTGTAATAATGAAGTGACTGTACAATATCTTATAAGAATGAGTAGACAGCTAAAGCAACAACAACAAAAACTAAAAATGCTGTCACCTGGTATGCCAGAAACGAACTGTCATGATGTTGAACCTGGAGACTATGTTATGATCCGCAATTTCTTACGATCAGGTTGTTTAACAGACCGTTGGGAAGGCCCGTACCAAGTGCTGCTGACCAGTTCTACATCACTGAAGGTTGCAGAGAGACACATGGGTCCATTCCCCCCACTGCAGGAGAGTCCATAATCCGGAGAAAGTGCAAGATAAAACTGAGACCGACGACATAGATCTGTCACTTGTGAACATAAACAAATGTTGGGCGCTGCAATCACCCTTGCAAAATACCTTGTGCTGCTGCTCCTCTATGACAGAATCTGGATCTGTCTAACAATAAGATAAATCTAACCACAAAAGGAGGAGCGCAAAGCACCAGGTACTTAGCTGGTGCTTTGCACTCCTCCTTTTGTGGTTAGATCTGTCACTTGTGAGTCTGTTCCGGGAAACCTAAAGCCTGCAGTCGAGACACCTGAACCAGAGACGTTGCCCCAGAACTATCTTTCCAGCGATGGAGTGGCGGTTTTTGTTTTTCTTTTGTTCCAGGATTTTCCTTGTTTTTACTCTTTCTAGGACATTCTATTTTTGTCTAGGACATATTAGGAACACTCCGGCGTCTATTCTGTTTTCTACGGACCAACATCAGGTGCGCACCTGTTTCTACTGATCTTTCTACAGCGGAGCTAGCAAAGCTGGCATGCTGCGACCAACACTAATAAGATGTTGCTTTCCCTCTAACATCTAAGGCAAGTTTGGATTGTGGAGGTATTGAGTTCCCAGACTTAACATCAGATTGAAGATTTACCTGGACATATTCCATTCTATCCACAATACCGGAGGACTTCTTGTAAATCAGTAAGATTGTGTTTCACACATCCTTAACATCTATGTAGTCTCCTATTTGCTGATACTTATTATTTTCCATACCATTGGTTTTCTGTCGATGATCCACCTTGTGCAATTATAATTAAAATTATTTAGCTTATAGGCTTACCGAGGAACATACACCAATATTTGTATTTCCCCTTTTTTATTATTTCTTTTTATTTCTTGCAATGCTATTTTATTTATTGTGAAGATACCGGGTTTATCTGGCCCAGTGCTACCCAGTATCTTCTAGGATTCGTATGGTCACTCAGGCAAAATGCAGTTATAAAAATACAACAGTATATTTATTGTTATACAAACAACACTAGAATATTATATACACACAGTAAATAAATGCCAGGCAAATTTACCACATCATCTGTCCCTTACCCCAATAACTTAAGGAGATATAGTCACCTGCTGTCCAGACTTCATGACCCATGGATCCCTCTCAGCTGCATATATAGACTAGAGTTAGAAAACGACAATTCAAAACTCCATCTTGCACCTTCCTGAATGAAATCCAAGCATGAACACCCTCCCCCCCTGGAGTTGTTCCTTATATATCACAGATCTAATTTCCACAGTCTTTCCCCTCCCTGGGCAAACCCCTGCATCTATTCTTCTTAACCATTGTCCAGTGCTGGACTAGGGGGGGTTGGACAGGGGAGTGAAGATGAGCTGTCCTTTCAGAGAACCTCCCCTGTTAGATGGCCTGTCTGGACTAGCCTGGTGAGAACAATGGACACTAATTAGTTTTCCTAATCAGGCACATGGCAACCTGATCCCTACCCATATTCCCCCTGGCTTCATTTTAAAGACAATGAATAGCAACCTTACTTCAAGTTATCAATATACAATAAACAATATACATATGTACACTGAACTACAATGTCCCCTTAGCCACATGTTATTGGACAATGCAGTTGTAGTCTGGTGAGCTGGGGAACAAACAACATAGGCTATAAAAAGTACTATAATCCACATTATGTGAGAAATGAGACATGCTCACAGGGTTATCAAACTCATTTCGTCACATTTATGATGGAATTTTTATACTGTAATTAGAGTTAACAGAGATGTGCATTTATCTTTTTTTGTATATGTGATTAAATCATTGGTATATAATCTCCAGATTCTCTTTTGGTTGTTTTACTTGGAGATTATTGTATTGACTGACATCTTACCTATGATGTTTGTCTTGGTCTGAGATTTTCCCAGCGCTGTCTCCACTTTTTGTACCTTATTTTTGTGAAGGAGGATGGAGGACGGAGGAGGGTTCTGGTAGTGATGCGGATGAGATGGAGGCAGAGGAAAAGTTATTAGAATACTCAGAGCAGCCCATTATCAAGCTTGGTCCGGGGGTTATGAAAAGGTCTGCTAGCTCAGGAACTCGGAGGCAGTGTGAGGGGCTATTGTCTGATGAGTATTGTATCTGCAAGTTCTGTGACTCCCTAGTTGAAGAGAGATGCATCCAATGATGCCAGTCCCCCAGTACTCTGAATATAGGCGGGCATCCTTTGGAGGATTATCACTCCCTGGTGGGTAAGGTGCTAAACCATACCGAGTGTTGGGTGTGCTCACGTGCCGCAAGGGCAGCATAATATAGGACTAGTGCCATTCCCTCTAAACATATCCGAGGTACTCGAATTGAGGGGTGGGAGGCCCGTAGACGGGAGGTACAATAACACTAGGTCCCCTAGTCTGACGCTTCGACAATACTCCATAGACAGATCTTTGCTGTGTCTAAATATCTCTCATGCAAAACGTCTGGAGAATTGGGAAGCTGACCCATCAGATCAGACAATGGCTCGCCACACTCATTTTAGAGGGAGACTCACAAGGTCACCAATAGGCAGGAATGTTGATGGAAGTCACAAACTAGGGCGTATAACCAAACATAAGAAAGTATCCATTGGAAAAGTCTCTATAGATAATTGTAAAAATGTCATCCATGCGGACACGTGTCTCGAGCAAATGAAGACACTGGGCATGGGTAGTTTTATCAAAACTCTGTGTGATATAATTAATGGGCATACTGTTCCTTATGTTCTCCCTGATGATGTGTATTTTGTTTGTAGAAGGAAAGCTTATTCCTGGGTGACTCCGAGTTCCAAGGGCTTGTGCTTCTTAGCTAAACTGGTTCCTGAAATCATGACTATTACTCATGAAGAAATGGTTGGTATTCACAAGACTACATCACCACCATACATACACACACAGTATGAACACCGTGGCAAGAGAAATGATTCCTGGTGAGGAGCCTATAGCTACAAAATTGATTAGTAAAACCGCTGGGTTTCAAGTTATGGTTGCTCTAGATCTCACCAGGACCGCTCGGGGAACATTAAACTTTAAATATATCCAAGACCTGTCACGAGCCGCGGCGGCTGTGCTCGCTTCCCATGCGCCCCAGCGTCCTGGCCGTCACCTTGACAACCGGGACGTCATTTCCTCCTCCTGTCCGGCCAGCACCAGGGCAACGGCCGGACGCTACTTCATTAGCGCTGCGTCCCGGCGGTGCTGGTAGCCGGGCGCATGCGCATTAAGAGTCAGTCGATAGGGCTGATTATCAGGCGTTTAGCCTGCAACTGTGTGTGTTTCAGGGACAAGCCCTGATTGGTACTGCTCTGTACCTGTAATTACTCTGCAGGTGTGTATACAAGTTCTGATTGGTCTATGCCTGTATTTAAGGCAATGAGGTCTGCTGCCTCATTGCCGGTTATAGCTTCTGTGCTCCAGTCTGCTGACCTGCTTGTTCCAGTTCCTGTATGCTGTTATCTACGTTTTGACTTCCCGTGTTTGACCCTTGGCTTTGTATTGGACTTCGCTTGTGTTTCCTGTGACCCTGATCCTTGGCTTGTTTACCCGTTCTGCTACTTTGCCTGTGACCTCTGACCTCAGCTTGTTCATCGATACTGATACCTGCTGCCGGCCTTTGACCTCTGCGTGGACCTGACTCTTCTTGCCTGGGTTCTCACCAGCCGGTACACACTTCACGACCCTCTGTCAGTCTGCAGCCCAGTCTGTCCCCACCACCAGGGGCTCCAATGAACACCTGACTGGCAGAGTAGACTCCGGGTTGTGTTGTGCCGGCTGGAGGGGTTCCTAACATTATAACCGGCCCACTCACGGAGACGAGATTAGAATGGATGCAAGTGGATCCACACCGTCTCCGGCACAAACCCTAGCAGGCCATGTTGAGTCTTTGTATCAGATGATGCAGCAATTGGCTGAGCGTATGTCTGTTCAAGAAGAAGCCACAAAAGCTTCACAACCTCCTCCAGATCCCATCTGTGAGCCCAAAATGAATTTACCGGATCGGTTCTCCGGAAATAGAACCCTGTTTCGGAACTTCAGGGAGAGCTGCAAGCTCTATTTTCGGATGAGACCCCGCTCCTCCGGTTCAGAGCAGCAAAGAGTTGGGATTATTATTTCCCTTTTACAGGGTGACCCCCAGTCCTGGGCGTTTTCTTTGCCACAGACCAGTCCTGCCATGCAGTCCGTAGACTCCTTCTTTGAGGCATTGGGTCTACTGTATGATGACCCGGATCGAGTGGCCTCCGCGGAAGCTCATCTACGGTCCTTGAAACAAGGCCGACGGTTGGCAGAAGAATACTGCGCTGAATTCCGTAGATGGTCACCTGATAGTGGATGGAACGACCCTGCCTTACGTAGTCAGTTTTGTGTCGGCCTATCCGAACAGATTAAAGATTCTTTGGTGCAATACCCGTCTCCTAGCTCTCTGGAGGATCTGATGCACCTCTCCATTAAAATTGACAGGAGATATAAGGAGCGGAAAACTGAAAAGGAAACATCATCACCTCCATCCGCCTTCGTTCCTATCTCCTAGGATGGTGAGGAACCAATGCAATTAGGAGCATATCGTCTTTCCCCTGAGGAAAGAGACAGGAGACGGTCACAGGGCTTATGTTTGTATTGTGGCACAAGGGGCCATTTCTCCCGTTCTTGCCCAAATAAGTCGGGAAACGAGCATGCCTAGGGAACGAGGGGAAAGTTCACTTAGGTCTGCAAATTGTCTCCCCGAAAAATGGGGTATTGGTTCCTGCACAGCTCACGTTCAGTGCTTGTTCTGTGGGTCTGTCGGCCTTCATTGATAGTGGAGCTGCAGGTAACTTCTTGGACTTCGAGTTTGCCCGCTCTGCTGGAATTCCGCTGGTTAAACTCAAATCTGCCATCACGGTATGTGGCCTAGATGGTGCTCTATTGCCAGTCGGTAAGGTTACCTGGGAGACCCCGCTACTACAATTGAGGATTGGGGCTCCCCACTCCGAATCTATAGTCTTTCGTCTCATCGAATGCCCGTCAGTGCCTTTGATTCTAGGCCACCCTTGGCTATCCCATCATAACCCTGTCATAGATTGGGCAAAAGGAGAGGTTGTCCAGTGGAGCTCTCATTGTTCACAGTCCTGTTTGACACTACCTCTACGTGTGGTTCGGTCCATTCCGGAGCAGCTCCCCTCCCAGTATCATGACTTCTGGGATGTCTTCTCTAAAAAGGCTGCTGATACTCTACCACCGCACCGGGAGTGCGACTGTGCCATCGAGTTAATTCCAGGTACTAAACTACCCAAGGGGCGTTTGTACTCTCTCTCCGGTCCAGAAACCAAATCCATGCAGGAGTACATTGATGAAAATCTGGAGAAAGGCTTCATCAGGCCATCCAAGTCTCCAGTAGGGGCTGGGTGCTTCTTTGTGTCCAAGAAGGATGGTGGACTCAGACCCTCTATCGATTATCGGGGACTGAATATGATTACGGTTAAAAACACCTATCCTCTTCCTCTCATCTCTGTACTCTTTGACCAATTAAGAGGAGCAACGGTCTTCACAAAAATTGACCTTCGTGGTACTTATAATCTCATATGCATTAGAGCAGGTGATGAGTGGAAGACGGCGTTCAACACGCTCTCAGGCCACTACGAATACTTGGTCATGCCATTTGGCCTTAGTAACGCTCCTGCTGTGTTCCAGGATTTGATTAATGAGGTGTTACGTGAGTTCCTGGGACACTTTGTTGTTGTCTACTTAGATGACATTCTCATATATTACAATTCATTGTCGGAACATCGGAGTCATGTCAGACAAGTCCTACAGAAACTACGGGATCATCTCTATGCTAAACTCGAAAAATGTGAGTTTGAGGTTAAGAAGGTATCCTTTCTCGGCTATATAATCTCTTCAGAGGGTTTCTCCATGGATCCAACCAAGGTCCAGGCAATCCTGGATTGGGTACAACGCAATAACCTCAAGGTGGTCCAGAGATTCCTGGGATTTGCCAATTATTACAGGAGATTTATTGGCGGTTTTGCTGACACTGTGGCTCCTATCGTCTCTTTGACTCGCAAAGGAGGTGATCCGGCTGTTTGGTCACAGCAAGCAATAAATGCATTCAAAACCCTAAAGAAAGCTTTTGTGTCCGCTCAGGTCCTCAGACACCCGGACCCGAAGGTACCGTTTATTCTCGAGGTAGATGCTTCTGATGTCGGTGCTGGAGCTATCTTGTCACAAAAAGATCCTCAGACTCACTGCTTGCATCCATGTGCCTTTTTTTCCCGCCAATTCTCCTCAGCGGAGACTAACTATGACGTGGGAAATCGAGAATTGCTAGCAATTAAATGGGCCTTTGAGGAATGGCGACACTGGTTGGAAGGCGCTGCACACCAGATCTCCGTTATAACGGATCATAAGAATCTGCAGTATATTCAGTCAGCTAAACGTCTAAACCCCCGTCAGGCTCGGTGGTCGCTGTTCTTCACCCGATTTAACTTTATTATCACTTATCGTCCTGGTTCTAAAAATATTCAAGCGGACGCCCTGTCCAGAAGTTTTCTGGCACATCATGCTCCAGTCACTAACCTAGAGCCTATTGTTCCTGTCTCAATGGTCCATGCCGGATTAACTCAAGATTTGAGCTGTACCTTACAGAGGTTTCAGAGGTTGGCTCCTGATAACACTCCGGTAGGACGTTTGTTTGTCCCAGTTCACCTAAGGAAGACAGTTCTTGCTGAAGCACACAACAGTCGGACTGCTGGACATCCTGGCATCTACAAAACACTGGAGATACTTTCCCGTACTGTATGGTGGCCGTCTCTGTCTGCTAACGTCAAAAGTCACGTCCTGTCCTGTGAAGTTTGTGCCAGGAACAAAGTTCCCAGGACTCGCCCGGTAGGGCAGTTAGTTCCGTTAGCCACCCCTGCTAAACCTTGGACACATCTGTCCATGGACTTTATAGTTGATCTACCACCCTCTGCGGGACACAATACCATTTGGGTCGTGGTAGACCGGTTCAGCAAGATGGCGCATTTCATTCCACTAGTCAGGCTTCCTACTGCTCGAGATTTGGCCGTCCTATTCATTCAACACATTTTCCGCCTCCATGGACTCCCTACGGACATTGTCTCTGATCGGGGTTCACAGTTCATAGCGCAGTTCTGGAGATCATTCTGTACCCTCCTGGGAATTAAGATTAGTTTGTCATCAGCATACCACCCTCAGTCAAATTGACAGACTGAGAGGGTTAACCAGTCCTTGGAGAAGTTCTTGCGATGCTACACGTCAGAGTTCCATGACAACTGGGACTCCTTGTTGCCCTGGGCGGAATTTGCCTGTAACAACTCCTGTCACTCGTCCACCAAAACCTCTCCGTTTTTTTGCAATTATGGTTTTCACCCCAGATCGAACTCTTTGTATTCTCTCGAGTCCGTTGGTATCCAGGAGATCCGTTCCACTGCCAGGGATCTCAGAGTTATCTGGAAGAAAGTGCACTCATCTTTAAGACAAGCCTCACTTGTGGCAAAAAAAAATTCGGACCGGCACCGTACCACCTGCTCTCTTAAGGTTGGCCAGAAAGTCTGGCTGTCTACAAAAAATATCAGGCTGAAGCAACCTTGCAAGAAGTTGGGCCCTAAGTTCATCGGGCCGTTTTTCATCATCAAGCAGGTCAATTCGGTTGCATTCAGGCTAAAAATTCCGCGCTCCTTGAGAATCCCCAACACGTTTCATTGTTCTCTATTGAAACCAGTACTTTATCCAAATCAAGTCCAGTCTTCGAGTTTGTCTGGGAGAAATGCAAGCAAGCCACGAAGATACGTGGTTCAGACAATCCTGTATTCTAAAAAGGTGCAAGGGCAAGTGCACTTCTTAGTGCAGTGGAGGAATCGCGGGTTAGTAGAACGGTCTTGGATCCCTCTGAGACAACTTCATGCCCCTAAACAGCTGAAAGAGTTCTTCAAGAAATTTCCAAGAAAACCTGGGGGTCGGGGTTCCTTGACCCCTCCTCAAGGGGGGGGTACTGTCACGAGCCGCGGCGGTACTCACAGCCGCCGCAGCTCGCTTCCCATGCGCCCCAGCGTCCTGGCCGTCACCTTGACGACCGGGACGTCATTTCCTCCTCCTGTCCGGCTGTCACCAGGGCAACGGCCGGACGCTACTTCATTAGCGCTGCGTCCCGGCGGTGCTGGTAGCCGGGCGCATGCGCATTAAGAGTCAGTTGATAGGGCTGATTATCAGGCATTTAGCCTGCAACTGTGTGTGTTTCAGGGACAAGCCCTGATTGGTACTGCTCTGTACCTGTAATTACTCTGCAGGTGTGTATACAAGTTCTGATTGGTCTATGCCTGTATTTAAGGCAATGAAGTCTGCTGCCTCATTGCCGGTTATAGCTTCTGTGCTCCAGTCTGCTGACCTGCTTGTTCCAGTTCCTGTATTATGTTATCTACATTTTGACTTCCCGTGTTTGACCCTTGGCTTTGTATTGGACTTCGCTTGTGTTTCCTGTGACCCTGATCCTTGGCTTGTTTACCCGTTCTGCTACTTTGCCTGTGACCTCTGACCTCAGCTTGTTCATCGATACTGATACCTGCTGCCGGCCTTTGACCTCTGCGTGGACCTGACTCTTCTTGCCTGGGTTCTCCCCAGCCGGTACACACTTCACGACCCTCTGTCAGTCTGCAGCCCAGTCTGTCCCCACCATCAGGGGCTCCAGTGAACACCTGACTGGCAGAGTAGACTCTGGGTTGTGTTGTGCCGGCTGGAGGGGTTCCTAACAAGACCTAGCTAAATTAATAGATAATATCACCGAGATGTATGATGACACTTTCAGGTATACTGGAAGGGAGCTACAAGCGTACAAGAAGGAGTTGGTGCAACATAGACTGGTACTAAATTATCTCACCTCTATTACTGGTGGGTACTGTGTGACACTGGCCACCCAGTTCGGTGTCAAATGTTGCATGTACATCACCAATAATACGGATGACCCGAAAGAGGTTATAGACTGGAAGATGGATGAAATTTTGCAACTGAAATGATAATTTCGAAAGAACCATAATTCTTCGTTATATGAGGTCGGGGAAAAGGTGGCAGGTTGGTTCTCGTGGTTGAACCCTGCAAAATGGTTCTCCGGTCTGGGGGAGTGGGTACAGGAAATGGTTGCTAGTGTTGGTAAGCTCCTTCTCCTTATACTGGGTGTCATCTTAGCAATTGGTTTGTGTGTCAAATGTGTTCCTACTGTGTTGAAGTGTGGAAAATGATCTCCTAGGAGTAACACTGAGAAAGAGACTGAAAGGGTGGTACCAGATACCGAGATCATGGTCTGTGAAGAAGTATTGTATAATCCTGAACTTGAAACGGTGATTGGGTGATAGTTTGTTACACTATCAGAAAGGGTGGAGCTGTCGAAGTCAGCAAATTGGATAAAGTCATTTCAATTAAAATCGAGCAAACTTGGTTGTCTTTGTCTGAAAAGATGCATACGGTACGCTACGGCGTAAAAGGGCACGTTACAGTGAAAAAGGGCGTACGCAGCCACAACACGTGGCAACAACAGTATTTAGTCTTTTACATACATTCGCACAAACACGCTCACTTGTAAAATAGTACACATTAATGGTAGTTGCAACACATAGTCGTTTATGTCAAAATATAGTAGTATTTATGTTTTATATTATAAGTTATATGCACATTAGTGAAATATATGGAACAGGTTTAAAGAATCATATCATGTGTGCTATCATAATAAACCTCTTAACATTTGCTACTGTTCGGTTCACTCTGCGAAGGAATCGCAGAGTGCATACACAAGTTATGAATGATAGGGAATTATGAACTACTTAAGACTAAGGAATCTTGGCGGGAAGAGCAGAGCATGCCCCCTGTAGAGATGACCCCCTCCTTGGGATTCTTTAGGATGAACTAGCCAATGATTGACAACCCCTTGGACCTTCCTGAAACCTGGACCAATAGAAGCAAGCTATACCAACTTCATTGTTTTACTGTATTCCTGTGTGCATATAAGCAGCAGCTTCTCATCGAGTGTTCAGACATCTTGTCCCCAGACTTCAGGATTAAATGACTGCACACTGGATCCAGAGCGCCTGCGATAAGTAACGGCTGTACTTATTATCACTTCGCTTGAATATATTATACTACTTTTTGCAAATAAATCTTTGTGCGTTGGAAACACAAATCGAGGTTCGACTATCGTTATTGGTTAGCGACAATACGCACATAACACTGGGGACAAGGTCCTAGTCCTGGTTCCCACCCAGGAAAGCAAACTTTTCGCCCATTGGCAGGGTCCATATGAAGTTCTAGAGGCTGTCGGTCCTGTCAATTACAGAGTCCGCCAGTTAGGCAGGAGAAGGGAGGAGCAAATATATCATGTTAACCTCCTTAAACCTTGGCATGATGAGGAAACCTCTCCTCAGATAGTGAGTACTGCCATTGAACAGTCTGAAGTGCCCATAGAGCCAGCTTTGTCCATTGAGCAGAGACAACAGACTGAAGAAATGTTTCGCCGGAACAGGGATGTCTTCTCTTCCATTCCTGGGCGCACTACCTTAATCGAACACGACATTGTCACTGCGCCAGGAGTCACTGTAAAGCAGAAGCCTATCATATTCCAGAAGCCAGACGGGTGGACGCGAGAAAGGAGGTGGAGAAGATGCTCCAGTTACATGTGATTGAAGAGTCCACTAGTGAGTGGAATAGTCCCATTGTGCTTGTCCCGAAACCCAATGGGACAATTAGTTTCTGCAATGACTTTAGGCGCCTAAACAGTATGTCGCAGTTTGATGCCACGTGTAGATGAACTAGTGGAAAATCTTGCTGGTAGCAATTATTTAACAACCCTTGATCTAACAAAGGGTTATTGGCAAGTTCCCCTGACTTCCACGGCCAAGCCAAAGACTGCATTTTCCACCCCTGATGGTCTCTATCAATATAAAGTCCTACCCTTTGGGTTGCATGGGGCACCTGCCACCTTCCAAAGGGCCATGAATAAATTGCTACGACCTCACACAGCTTATGCAGCCGCTTAGCTGGACAATATAGTGATTTATACCCCAGACTGGGCATCACATTTAGCCAAAGTGGAGGCGGTCTTAGCTTCATTAAGGTCAGCAGGGTTAACAGCTAACCCAGAGAAATGTGCCATAGCCATGAGAGAAGCCAAATATTTGGGGTACGTTGTTGGTAGATGGCGTGTAAAACCCCAGCTAGACAAAGTGGAGGCAGTCAAGAATTGGACAAGACCAGAAAAAAAGTCGCAGTTAAGAACCTTTTTAGGCTTAGTAGGTTACTACAGGCGGTTTGTAAGCCACCTTGCCACTAGAGCTGCTCCACTTACGGACATGTTAAAAAAAAAAGTTGTCCAGATAGATTAACTTGGTCTGATTCTGCAGAAACCGCCTGGTCTGATCTTCGGTTAGCTCTTTGTTCCCCCCCCCAGTTCTACAAGCACCGGATTTTACCCGGAGGTACTTCCTCCAAACTGATGCTTCTGGTGTTGGCTTAGGTGCAGTCTTGTCACAGGAGAAGAATGGAGTAGAAAATCCTGTCCTTTACCTAAGTCGTAAGTTGCTTCCAAGGGAACAAAAATATGCCACTGTGGAGAAAGAATGTCTCGCCATAAAATGGGCTACAGAAGCTCTGCGCTATTATCTCCTAGGCAGAGAGTTCATCTTCATAACAGACCATGCACCATTGAGATGGATGCAGAGCAACTGGGAGGTAAATGCCAAGGTAACCCGCTGGTTCTTGGCACTGCAACCTTTCAAGTTCTCATAGACCTGGGATTCTGCACAAGAATGCACATGCGTTGTCATGAAAATATGCGCTTCTCGCGAAGTCCGCGTCCCCCTACTTGGAGACGCTAGGGGGAGGAATATGTAACAAAGGGAGGCATTTATCTGACAAGAGGCAGAGAAAGTATACAAACAGAATAAAACATTGGCACAGTTATGCACCTAGGTTGAGATTAAACCAGGTAAAAATGTATGTGTAGTTTAAAGTTTGTTAACTTACATGATTTCCTCTCAGCAAACAGACAGGGTGTGTCTGTTTGTGCAAACAGAGCCAGTGATGGGTGTTTTCTTTTAAAGAGAAGGTGGGTGTGTCACCTGCCCATCAAGCTAAGGCTGGGGGAGGAGCATCATGTATAAAAGCTTGATTGTGTTATTTGTTCAGGGAGACCAACGCTGGGGTAGCTGGCTGGTCTTGAGAGAGAGCTGGTCTATGTATAGCAAGCGTTTAGGGTCTCCATAATTGCTGTGAAAGTATACGGTGTCAAAACATTTATCATCCTGAGAATAAAGCTACATAAAAAGGAAGTTGTTCGCGTGTGCTTCTGCAGTAGCGGCCTCTTGCCACAGTATATATATATATTTAGAAAGGGAACAGGGAAAAACAAAAACAGTAAATAATATCAGAGAAACATTCAAGTCGTTCCCTTCAAGGTTTTCTTATATGTGTATGGGGAAGGGGATAGGAGGAGGTGGAGGGATAGGGTCAGGAAAGGTGGGTGGGGGGGGAGAGGGGTGATCAGGTACAAAGTAAACTAAAATGGCAAATACAATTCCAGGTACAAGCTGCTTGGGGGGGGCAGGGATAAGGCATTAGGGACTAGAAATATACATTACATAGTTTGCTCTTTGGTTTCAAGGAGTACAGTGTCCAGACCGGAGGAACCCGAGGCGGCTGAGAGCCTGTATGTTGACAGGAGCAGGGTGTCGCAAAGCCATTGGTGGGGCATAGACATAAGGAATTACTGCTTTCCTGAAGGTACCAGGGAGCCCAAACAAAATCAATCTTATGCCACTTGTCATGAAGGTGGTAAGTAATAGATTCCATTCCAGCGATATGCCAAACATAATTCTTGAGGGCTGACATAGAAGGGGGGGGGGGGGGGGGGTCGGGGTTTGTTGTCCTCAGCAGTCCAATCCCTGTACCTTTTGCAGAATATCAGTCTGTCCCTGATGTTTTTCCTGGAGAGAAGTGGCTTCTTTGCTTTCCTTCTTGACACCAGGCCATCCTTCAAAAGTCTTCGTCTCACTGTGCGTGCAGATGCACTCACACCTGCCTGCTGCCATTCCTGAGCAAGCTCTGAGTAGTGGTGCCCCAATCCCGCAGCTGAATCAACTTTAGGAGACGGTCCTGGCGCTTGCTGGACGTTCTTGGATGCCTTGAAGCCTTCTTCACAACTATTGAACCTCTCTCCTTGAAGTTGTTGATGATCCGATAAATGGTTGATTTAGGTGCAATCTTACTAGCAGCAATATCTTTGTCTGAAGCCCTTTTTGTGCAAAGCAATGATGACTGCATGTGTTTCCTTGAGAGTGATCTCCAGCCTTGTCCTCGTCAACACTCACCTGTGTTAACGAGAAAATCACTGACCTGATGTCAGCTGATCCTTTTGTGGCAGAGCTGAAATTCAATGGAAATGTTGTTTTGGGGATAAAGTTCATTGTCATGGCAAAGAGGGACTTTGAAATTAATTGCAATTCATCTGATCACTCTTCATGACATTCTGAAGTATATGCAAATTGCCATCATAAAAACTGAGGCAGCAAACTGTGAAAAATAATATTTGTGTCATTCTCAAAACTTTTGGCCATGACTGTATAGTGGGAGCAGAATAGTAGAAGTTATTATGACATTCCAAGCTCGGTCCTGGGTCCAGGTACCAGGGGAACCCTAGGCCGCTACATTTAAGGGGCTGGAAGAGGTTCTGGAACAGTCAAAGGGGAGGCGTCTTCACCGTTAGCACGAAGCTTATACTAGAGACTATAGTCCAGAAACAAGTTAACTTAATTGGCGGGTCTCATTAACTGATAAAGAAACAAAATAGCTGGAGATCTGAGGTGCAGTCACCATATATAGAACTTCCACCAGGTGGTAGCAGGAGGCTGCGTATAGATTATGAATAGCAAGAAAGTCGTACTGAAGCTTCAGAGAAGCAAATGTTGCTGAGACCAGACTATGGTGGGAATCTTTGAGCCAGGTACAGTGGGAAGGTGGAGCTGGCTAAGAATATGTCCCCCAAAGAGATGGGGCCAGGGAGGCATACAGCAATCGGGTCACAAGAGTGTTCAGCCTCCGTCTGCAGGACAGTGACATATTAGCAGGCAGTGTGACAGGTGGTCCAGAGCTGTGCCCTAGGATCTTGTCTGTGGCAGCAACACAGGGCCTTTGTGGGGGCACCTGTAGTGCAGAAGCGCCTTTCACTGACGTGGAAAGCGGGGTCCAGACAAGGTAACTTCCGTGCACCCGACTTGGAGACAGAGCAGCAGGGCCGCAGTTTGCAGGTGAGATCTGCCAGACAAGCAGGGGTTGAGATTCCGCCACACAGGACTGGAGCAGGAAGGTGCGGACACCTTCTTAGGGTGGATGGACTTACAGTCCTGGGTTCCTTTGTCGCGTGGTAAGGAGTTAAACCACAGAAATCTATGGTGAACCACCCGCCCGCGGTGGGTTCAATTGTAGCGATAGGTGGGTTTCTGGGGTCCACCGAATGCAAGCCAAAGCCTAATGGTGGCAGTGGCCTACAAGCAGGATTACCACCGATGATCACGGAGCACATGTCCAGTGGTTATGGCATCAAGACAACGTCCTATGTTTTTAAATGTGACACTATTTGCACATTCCAGACGCACTTAGTACCAGAACACACATATGTAGGGTCATAAATACATACGTAATACAACCATTTAAACACACAAATATGATATGTAGTAAACACATTCCTGATGCGTCACTCATGGTTTATGACATAAAAGAAGCTTCAATGAACTTCATTTTTGGAGAAAAAAATGTAAAAGTAGACTTTCATGAAGAGGGTGGTCTAAGAAAACAAGTAGGCAGGATTTTCAGGCATAAGTTTTACACTTTCCTCCATGCACATTTATGTCCTTAACTCACAAAAGATTTCACACTTTGACAGGCAGTTCCCAAATGTGGAATGTGGGTATGTCCAGTGTTTCCAGGAATTCTCTGGATGGGTTTTCCAGATATAAATGTACTGTAAATGGATTCCTCATGGCCTTTCCGGAGCTGGATGTCTTGTACCTTCTAGATAGTAAAAACCTCGCTCATCTTTTCTTTGGAAGTCATTTAGGACATTTCCTTAATAGAAATTTTGGCTCCTTTCATTTACTTGATGGACAAATTACATGGTGTTATGATGTCATGGGGAACAGGAAACTGATGGCTGTCAATCTTCTTTTTAAACATGTAAATGCTTCAGACCCCTAATATTCATGTATTGGAGGATTTCCTGAGAAGATATATTATTATTATTAATTTTTATTTATAGGTCGCCACAAAGTATCCGTAGCGCCGTACAGGGACAAACAATGGCACAGTACAAGATGAAACAGCACAGTACAAGTAACAGTAAGCACTATAACTCTGGGGGCTCAGGCACAGCATGAAAGAGAGGGAGGGAGGGGAAAAGTGAGTACAGGCAGGTAACTATGGCCCAAGAGGGTGGGCACGGATGACAAAATATATATATTTACTATTATACATATTGTTATACAATGGGGCATGGTTGATTAAAGAGTTGTTGTACCTGTGTGGTCCTTCCAGACATGTGACGGATGGAGACTCTTTGGCAGTGTACAGATTAAGAAGGTTCCAGAATAGTCCAATACAAAGACATCATGTATGACCAAGAGGACAATTCTAATGTTATTAAAAACATTCAAAAGAACAATTTAATGAGCATCTTAACAGTTAAAATCACTACAGCAGCTGTGGGTTATGTATTACACACTTATCTCACAGTGGTGTACGGTGACTTTACCTGTTACTACAGCTGTAAAGTACTAAATGTAGGAGGGTACTTGTGACAGGATGGGCGGCCTCTGCCACCCTGTCTATTATTGCTGGGACCCGGCTGGGCTTATTTTGCCACCGTCCCCTTTCTTTATCCCAAATTGTCCCCTCTAACCGCAGTAGGATCCCCTTACGATGCTGCCACTACTAGCTTGTAAATGTAGGAGGGTTCATCTAACAATTACAGTGTAACAGCTGAGAGCCTCATTTTGTTGGCTGTACAAACATTTATGGGAATACTGCCTATCAATTCATTTGGAAACAGTGACATCACTGAAGTACTTTATAAATTGATTGGCTGCATTTTAAAGAATGCCCCCAAAATGTCTGCATGCACTGTGTAAATTATTTATATCTGTGCTCCTAATATAAAGAAATCCAGTGCTGCTGCCGGTCATCAAACAAGCAATAACATCCAGTAAATACAAGGCCTCCGCAGTTGTTTATAGTTATAAACTGTATGTGTTAATAATAAATGAGTGATTAATGGTTAATAGATGAAGACTGGTGTGAGGACAGTAGTAAATATAAAGCAAATATAAAAGAGCAACTGGGTTTTATATGTAATGTAAATGACTATTTGGGGCTAGTGTCCTGTTGAGCTCTGACCAAATTTCATACAAAAAATTGGGGGATTAGGGTATAAGTAAGGAATAGATGCCCCTTATGGAAGTAAAGGGAACTGAAATGATTGTTGGACAGATGTTTTAGAATGTATCTTTCTTTGATTTCTCTTTAGACTTTTTTGTATTTTTCTAAATATTAAAATTATTTTGTATCCTGGTTTCCTGGTGCTGGTCTGTTCACTTTAGTTGAACAATTGAGGATTTATTTATATATATTTATATATATATATATATATATATATATTAGTTATTTTTTTTAACACAGTAGGTTCCGTGCTAATGGTCATCAGCATGGATCTTACATCAGGGTGTAACCATATCTGCAGCTACTCACCCCTCACTAGGGTACATAGGGGCCCATTGCCCCATGAATATATCCCCCCTCCCCCAACATGACGCAGTCATTTCCCTGTTGGAGCTGTGTCCTTATTTAGTAATTTACAATATTGGAATCATGATAATATGTTTATCACATGTTGAAGTGGGGTTGTATACGTTGGTATGCCATACCGCCACCTCTCCTACTGCTTTAATTGTAAAACTATCACATTCCACTCACTTACAGGATACAAGGTGAATCTGCACCAGGTGTACTAAATATCCAGAATGGAAGGTATTGTACTGTAAATAAATGAACTCAGAGAAGAATATAAAGAAGATACATAGTGTAATATATAAGATATAGCTGTACTGATAGGGTGATACTAACTGCACGTACGTAAGATAATGCTGGAGAATCCTGGGGTCCTTAATGCTGTATACACAGCCACTATTACCAATAGTCTCTCCCAATGATGGAACTTTCCACAGGCTCCAGGGCTGGAAGAATTGTTGTCCCAGAAGCCCCCAGGCTTATTATATGTTGTTTTATATAGACATCAGTATATAATAGGTACAATGTAATACATATGAAGAGGAATATCCAGTGCACAGCCCTGAGCTAGGATCTGACTGCTCAGTTATCTAGTGATAACACTAGAGGAAGACACATATAACATACATAGATAACATCTGTCCTCAGTGCAGCGGCCATTTTCCTGTAGTACAAATGGTTTTCATGTCACTGACTCTCATTATTATATTCTATATACAGCACAATCTGAGAGGGGGATTAGGGGAACACTAGATGGAGATAGGAATTAATAAATGTAAGAAAACATCTGTCCTGTTTATAAGACTGACGACCATTTTCCTGTAGTACAAGTAGTGAATATTGGAGGAGACATACTGAGCTTTATCTCTACAGGAAGATACAAAGGATGTCTTGTAAATAGCAGAATGTATATATGACTGGTAACAATGTCATCACTAGAGTAAAGTATATTACATTCGTGTATTGTCCGCAATGCAGGGTAGCGGCGGCCATTTTCCCTTAGTCTCCCAGACACAATATTGCTTTTACAGCTATAGAACCAGTGACGCTGCGGAGGGGGCGTGGCCACATGCGCTCAGGCGCCATGTTGGAACCTGGAGTGCTGCCCTCAGTCACCCATATACAACATCCGGGTCCTGTACAAGGCGGAGGTAATATCTGACTATAATAATATATCAGTCACTGGAGGTAAAGAAAGATCCTCCTCAGATCAGCACATTATATATATTAGGTGTCACTATTTATGTTGCTGTAGTTGTGGTTACTTCTCCCTGTGATGTATGTTACATATTACACACACCAGCAGCACATAACACAGGAGGCCGCCATATTGGATTTATTGTGGGTGCTGGTGACACAAAGCGCCATAAGCCCATTTATTTATTCAGTACCAATGTATATTATGTATTACTGTGATGTCAGTCCCTGCTGCACGTATATGACGCCACAATCATCATCATCACCATTTATTTATATAGCGCCACTAATTCCACAGCGCTGTACAGAGAACTCGCATCAGTCCCTGCCCCATTGGGGCTTACAGTCTAAATTCCCTAATACACACACACACAGACAGAGAGAGAGACTAGGGTCAATTTTTGATAGCAGCCAATTAACCTACTTGTATGTTTTTGGAGTGTGGGAGGAAACCGGAGCACCCAGAGGAAATCCACTTAAACAAAGGGAGAACATACAAACTCCATACAGATAATGCCATGGTCACTATAACCATCATTTACTGCTGGAACTCTCGCACTAAGTTCTAGTGTTTTATATGTAGAAGGGACCAGATATCCCCCGGTCCTCACACAAATGTAATATAACAATATAAAGGTCACTACGCTATAGTCTCATGGTTGTATTGGGCCGTATTCATCAATCACATTTACTGTCTAATAAGGCTGAAAAAACATAGACATGAATATATAAATAATCTATATGACATTCTTAGCTGGCAGGAACCATTACTTTCTACACCAGCCTGATCTTTCCTCCATCCACTCCCCTGACACTACACTGCTCTATCTTAAGCTGGGTACACAGTACAGAAATTTCAACCAACTTTTTATGCCGAGTGATTTTACATGCGATCGATGTTCCGATCGCACGGTCCATGGACTGCATACACACTAGCCTTGTTTAGGACAATAAAGGGAGGAGCGGACGTCCCTTTAGCGACTTTTTACAGCCATGTTGTCGTGAGCAATGACTGTCATTTCGTACTCACTGTTGTGAATCGGTCGGAAGTTTATACACACTACACAGCGGAAATGAGATTGGAACGAAAATATTAAACGGTACGACCAACCAAATGAGGCGATCATCGTCCATTTGGGCAGACTTTCGACCATCATGTCACTGCACACACTGACCCGACTTTTAACTGAGCGGTCGTATGTCGGCTGATTGAGCCGATTATTAGACGAAAACCGTGTAGTGTGTACCCAGCTTAATACCCACAAAATAGCCTCAGGCTGTAGAGGTGTGTTGACTGTCTGCTGTGTCTTAGGATATTAAGGTATTATTATAATCTGACTAGATTTTGGAACAGAAGAGGGGACACTGCCCCTAGCTAGATCGCCTGTTGTTTATGCAAACAGAGATAGCTTCTGTTAAACAATAGTCTGGTCTACCCGATTATATAATTATTGATCATCATCATCATTTATTTATATAGCGCCACAAATTCCGCAGCGCTGTACAGAGAACTCACTCACAACAGTCCCTGACCCATTGGATCTTACAATCTAAATTCCATAACACACACAGACAGCAAGAGAGAGAGACTAGGGTCAATTTGATAGCAGCCAATTAACCTACTAGCATGTTTTTGGAGTGTGGGAGGAAACCAGAGCACCCAGAGGAAACCCACGCAAACACAGGGAGAACATACAAACTCTTCACAGATAATGACCGGGGGGGGGCGATCGGGGCAATCGCCCCCCCTAACACACTCTAAGACACTGCTGCTGCATTTAGATTGAGTTGTAAACTCACTGCCAACAGGACACACTGTCCAGTCTATTCTGAACACCTCACAATATTGTTTTTAGTCCAAAAGGTTGCACCGACGTAGCTGGATGTATAAGCTAAGCGACACAAGTGGGCGGCACAAACACGTGGCCCATCTAGGAGTGGCACTGCAGTGACAGACAGGATGGTAGTTTGCAAGAGTTTGCTAGAGGTGCAAGATGGAATTGTCCTTGGGCCCTCCCACCCACCCTGATGTTGTTGAAATAGGACATTCGCACTTTAACAAACCAATCAGGAACAGTGAACGTAGTTTAATCTCTGGTACTAATATTTCTGGACTGCAGAAACAGTGAACGTAGTAATATAGATTGCAGTACCTATTTTTTGGGACTGCAGAAACAGTGAACGTAGGTTAATTTAGCAGTACTAATATTTCTGGACTGCAGTAACAGTGAACATAGGTGAATTTAGCAGTACTAATATTTCTGGACTACAAGAACAGTGAACGTAGGTAAATTTAGCAGTACTAATATTTCTGGACTGCAAGAACAGTGAACGTATGTAAATTTAGCAGTACTAATATTTCTGGACTGCAAGAACAGTGAACGTAGGTATTGCAGTACTTATATTTCTGGACTGCAAGAATATTTTGCTCTAGATTTTTTTTTATACTTTTTAAATTAATTTTTTATATTTTTTTAAAATTATTTTTGTATAATTTTTTTTAAATTTTTTTAACATTCTTTTAAGATTTGTTAATAATTATAAAATTACTATGGACTTAGCAGAACAAAGCACAGGACAAAAGCACCACTGGACTCAGCAGGACAAAGCACTGGCCAAAGCACCACTGGAATCAGCAGGACAGAGCACAGGACAAGAATAAAGTACCACTGGTCTGATCACACAGGAGCAGCACTACCCTACAACCTCCCTCTACCCTGATCACAGCCCAAATGAAAATGGCGGCCACTAGCGGGGAATTTATGCAATCCGAGTCTCGCGAGACTTGGACGTCAGAGCCTCACTATCATTTTTTTGGGCGCCGGAAATACCCGAACAGTGCTCGGATCCCGTCGGATCCGCACTGTTCGGGTGGGCTCGGATTAGCGGAATCCGAGCCCGCTCATCCTTAATTTAAAATGGCTGACTCATATATAGGTCCCACTACCACATATATATATATATATATATATATATATATGTGTATATATGTATGTGTGTATATGGGTTCAGGCCCGGGAGGAGTTAGGACTGGAGAGGGGGAGGAGTCGGGACTCATCTGTAAAGCGCCCCCCCCCCCTAAAAGAAAAGTCTAGATCCGCCACTGATAGGGACATGGTCGGGAATTGAACTCATGACCCCTGTGAGGCAGAAATAACCACTGCGGAATTAGTAGTGCTATATAAATAAATGATGATGATGATGATGTATGGGGGTGAGCACAGACATACTATGGGAATGAAAACACACATACTGAATACACAGTTATAATGTGTTCTACGGCAGACACTCTAGGGGGACATGGGGATAAAAAGTACAAGTTCAACGGTATTGTTACAATTAGCAGGACAGCGGAATCCAGGAAAAAGGCTGGCTTGCTTCTTGGCCAACATCAAACCCATCATGACCCTTCCTTACTCAGATTGACTCACTGAAGGGCCAACTTAACACGCTCATTTCCGTAGAGCTGCTATTACTATGCAGCAACCAAGAACGTTATTACGTCAAAGCTGATAAAGCTGACTGAGTGCTCGCTAGAAAGCTTCGCAAAAAACTGGAACCGGGTAATTTCTACAAAATTTGACAATCCTCTACACATGATGTCACTTGTGATCTGACGGCGATAGTCCGCGAGTTTCGGGACTTCTAGTCCTCCCTCTATAACCTCTCCGCATCCCCTCTTGAGAAGACCCCCCGGTACCTACCTTGGAACATTACCTCATAGCCTAAAATTACTCCACTGTAGCTGATCTCCTTGAACTCAGACTTCACCCTCACTGAGCATCAAATCTTTGAAAGCTTTATCTGCGCCGGGTCCTGATGGGTTCACTCCAGCGGCGGATCCAGAAGTTAATTGTACCGGGAGAGATTTAGGGGGGGGGGGCAATTTAGCCCCGCCCCCTTTTTGACACCTAAGGCTGCTGACGGCTGCACACTATGTGCAGATCCGTTCAGCAGAGAGAGTTAGGGAGAGAGTCCTGCCCGGCTGCTCTGATTGTGTCAATCGGAGCAGTTGGGCAGGACTCTCTCCCTAACTCTCTCTGCAGATAGTGTGCAGCCGCCGGCAGCAAGCCCCTCCTAGGGGGGGGGGCGATTGCCCCCCCCGGGATCCGCCACTGGTTCACTCCACAATACTACAGAAAGTTTGCCAGGGTTCTTGGACTACACCTGACAAAATTCTTTAACGAGGTGCTGGAGGTGGCTTCCATCGACTCAGCCTTCACTGTGGCTAACATTGTCATCCCGAAGCCGGGGAAAGACCATTGCCTATGCGCAAGCTACAGCCTATATCATTACTCAACTTTAAACTTTATGCTACATTTCTGGCCTCCAGACTGAACCCACTACTCCCTTTCCTCATCCATCCTGACAAGGTGGGCTTTATCTTCTGATAATACTAAGAAGATTATTGACCTGATACACACAATTCATAGTGACAAACTTCCCTATCTACCTATTGTGTTTAACGCTGAAAAGTCGTTTGACCGTATTTCCTGGTCTTTCATGAACGGGGTGTTCAGTGCCATGGGGTTCTCTTGCAAGTTTCTGAATGTCACCTCTGCCCTACACCACTCCTCATTAGCTATAATCTCAATAAATGGCCTGACCTTCGCTTCGTTTACTGTCTCCAATGGTGCGTGTCAGGGATGCTCCCTCCCACAGCTCATATTCGCCCTTGTTCTAGAAGCTTTAGCTGCCAGGATGCGGGCCAACCGGAAGATAGCTGGTGTCCTGGTGGGCCCTCTGCAGATGATGTCCTGATGACTATTGCAAATCCAATTGTTTCTCCCCCCCCACCCCTCCTCTTGGCTGACTTGGACCTTTATGGCCACTTTTCAGTTCACCCAGCCAAGACATAGGTCCTGGACTTTTTTGTTTCTGCACCAGACATGTCGGTGTTTGTGAGATCATTCCCATTCAACTGCGCCTCCAAAACATCAAATACTTTGGGGTATATATTACTAAACACTACCACCACTTTTTCCAAGCTGCTAATTTCTCTCGCATCCTTGCCCAAATAAAACTAAATCTCACCTCATGGTCGCACCTTTATATCTCTTGGATCGGCCGTATTAATGCTGTCAAGATCAATACTCTCCCCAGAATGCTTTATCTCTTCCTGACCCTGCCCTTCCGTGTGTCCCCTCCTATGTATTTAATTCCTTCAGTTCCACGTGTCTAGATTCATATGGTCTAGTAAATGCCCCCGGGTTCACCTGAAAGTCCTTCAGAGGTCCTTGCGGGGAGGACGGCTGAGTATCTCTGATTTCCAAAGCTATTACCTCTCCGCCCAATTCCCTTAATGTGTTCTGTGGTGTGATTCTGAATCCTCCAGAGTCTGGACGCGTATTGAGGCTGAAGGTCTAGGATTGCTCTCACCGTCCACTCTCCTCTGGCTCCCACTGGCTCGTCGCCCAAAATGCTCCCTACTTTACCTGGTCATCCCACATTCTTAGTTGGTTTGGGACTTGTCCGCTCAAGAATACAACCTCTCTCCTTACCTCTCCCCAATGATACCGTTATTCAACTTCTCCAGGACTCAGCCCCAATGTGTTTCAGTCATGACTCGTGGGGAGTCAGATACATCAATGACCTCACTTCTTATGCAATATTCCCTCAATATTCTGAAATTCAATCTTGCCTACACATCCCCTTAAAATACTTCCACCAATACTTACAGCTCCGCCGTTTTCCCAACACAGTTAAATTTCACCTTTCCTCCCGCTCTCTTACTACTTTTGAGGCTCTCTGTCCTCCTCACTCCTCCACACAAGGTCTCATTTCTACACTCTACTATGAACTAGCTCTGCCTACATCAGTTCTCAGAGACCCCCATGAGCTTGCTTGAGAACGAGACCTTGGTGAAACTCTACTAGATGAAGAATGGTCAGAGATCCATGAAACTGCTGCCTCTAGTTCTATCTGTATTAAAATTAAAGAGAATATCTATTAGGTGTTGGTTCACTGGTACTTTGTGCCCTCCCGACTCCACAAGATACTCTTCTGAAGGCTGCTGGCGAGGGTGCTACCATGAGGGTACTTTCATCAATATTTTGGTGGACATGTCCTAAATTAGCACATTTCTGACCTGATATCAAACATCTGATCCAATCGGTTCTACAGATCAATGTGCCTCTTGAGCCTAAGTGTTTTCTTCAACCCTTGAGGCCCCCCTGGTGACTCATCATCAAAACAAACTAGCCAGACATATTGGCAACCACATGCCAAATTGCAATGGATTGGTGACTGCAGGCTCCCCCATCCCTTCAGACCATAATCAATAGAGTCTGGCAAGTACAACTTATGGAGTACATGGATAGCATTCTTAATAATTCTTCCAAATCTTTCACCAAGGTATGGGACTTGTGGCTTTCTTTCTTCCAGACTTGGTCACCATTCTCTTGACTTCACTCTTTTATGTGTCCTTGTGAGGATACCGGGTGTAATTTAACCTTCTGGGCCGCACAGCTGGCCTACCCGGTACCTATGCAAGGTTCAACATCACTAAGGCAAATATCCAAAAATAACACAAATAAGTTTATTTAACAAAATGGTAGCACAAAACAGTAACAACAGATGTACATAATAATAACTTGCAACAATATCACTACAGTCTGTCATAGACAACATACAGGGTATAATAAAAATACCTCACCTTGTCACTTTCAGGGGCAGCTGTCTCTCTCCTTTCAGACTACCAGCAAACGTAGTGGCCCAAAGTAACTGTCACTCTGCTTTCGGCGGACACACAGCTCCCCCAGACCTGGAGAGGTAGATCGGGCAACAGCAGTACTCCTGGGACAGATTGTCCCTTTCCTGTCAGGGGCAGAGATTAATATATCTCAGCACCAGCCTGACTTCAGCTATCACTGGTTAGTGAATGCCAATTTGCTGTCCTCTAGAGCTCTCTTTTAAACCCAGAAATTTCCTCATTAGCAATTCCAGGACCAGCCTGACTGGTCCTTTCCTATCTTTACCTATTCACAGGTAAACATACAGACCAGGAGATAGCAGATGAATCATTCAGAGATCAGGATCCAGACACCTTTACATTTAAATACACAATGCAGTCCTCTGCCATTAAACATAGAGCTCTGTCTGTGGGCCTATTTCCTATGCTCGCACCCATAGATCAAAGCTAAAGGAAGACAGGAGACCCCTGGTGTGATGTCCATTCATACAGGACTTGTGGACAATAACCCTTTTGCCTAGTCTGCATGCTAACTATACAGGCTGCAGTTACTTCAAAACAGAATATACACCAGCTTAAATATGACTGCCAAATATGGACGAACCAGAGGGCTATAAAAAGTATATGTTTGATAGTCCGCAGTCACCTCATTACCTCACAGTCCTCCCTTTCTTTACCTTTTCCCCTTAGCTACTCGCTTAATCTAATGTGGAATTAGCCCCTCCACTCCTCTCCCCCTCTCTTTACTTTTCTCCCCCCCTTCTCGATCTTTAAAAAACTCTTGGTCACTTAAAGCAATTAATTCCATATTACCTTCACATTGAGGCGCTACTATATTATGCTGCTCGTAGAGATTGTTTACTTCTCATTTATGTTCATGTATACTCTCAATGCCGGTTGTATTTTTTTCTTGCCCTTGCAAAAAAAATCTATATATAAATAAATAAAGGTCAGTATCCAGGTGACCACCTTAATTCTGATTGTACCATTGCTCGGCCCTCTCATGTTCAATCCCACACATCTGATCTGATGCTGACTGTCTGCACGTTGGTTTGAATATATAGCGGGTCCCAATAGTTGTAAATTCCAATATTGTGCTGTCTGAGTAACGCTGCACCTGCTGACGTGTTTCAGAGCAAAAATTCTCTTGTGTTGAATTGCATCAGTTGTTGCAGTATTACTCAACCAGCACGGTTTTGGGATTTACAACTGTGTTCTTTTTCTTTGTTTGTGCGCCTGTTCTTTTGCTCAGTGGGTTGCTCCAGTAGTGACTTATTTATGGTGTTAGTTTGGAGTTAAGTGGTTGTATGATGATTGTCCTCTTGATGGATATTGGTGTTCTTGTTCTGTGGATAACTACGTAGTTTGCCCTGTTGAAGAAGCAGATGGAAGATGAGTCACAGAGTGTGGGTGGTGTTTTGGGTCCCCAAAACAAAGATGGAAGTAGTGATGTTAAAGTTATTTTTCAAGGTTCTTGTTTCAAGTGTTTACAGCCATTTTTCTGGTTTGGTGACTCTTACTGTCTTCACTATTAGTTTGTGTGTAGGTTGGTGCAGCTGGACCACTTATAAACAACTTATTGTATAAATTTATTTCAATTACTTGCACAGTGCGCCAATTTATATAATTGCAAATGTATTGATATTTGATATTGTATTTCTGTATTGGAAATGTAGTGATATGCCATGTTGGAAGAAACTTATTTTTTGTAACTTCTGAAGGCAGGTAATCTCTTGCCAATTAAGACTTTTTTCACATGTGAGTGACCGACACTTGTTTAGCCTGAATACACAGCAGGGGTCATACCATTCCTCCCTACCTTATTAAAAAGACAGTCGAATTACATGAATAATGGAACAGCAAGCAAATTAGGAAATCACAGATTGATGTAAATGTTGTTAAGTATAGAGTTTAGAGGATATGTCACATCCTAATGGTAAATATCTGAAGTAATATATCAGACTTTTTGGTGCCTGGTTGGAAAAGGGCAATATGAGCTACTACACAACGGAAAAGTGCTTAAATAGACATAAGAGCTGTAAAAGAGCTATAAACGCTTGAGGTAAGATCATAGAAAAAAAACTTGATTATCACCATTTCAGTCTTTTTTTTAGGGGATCCAAAACACTACCACATTCTGTGACTCATCTCCAATCATCATCATTATCATCAGCTATTTATATAGCATACTATATAAATATCAAATCTTTGTTGAAAGATCCTGCACACGATAGTGTCACCTGACGCGTTTCTCCACCTCTTTAGGGGCGGTTTCATCAGAGGTGAAACATGCATCTCCAAAGCACCCTTATATACCCTAACCTTGAAGATGCATGTTTCACATCTGATGAAATCGCCCCTAAAGAGGCGGAGAAACGCGTCATGTGAAGCTATCGTGTGCAGGCTTATTCAACAATTTCCAGCTCAATATTTTACATTTTCTCTTCCTCATCATTATTTGTTTGTGAAATGCGTGTCCTTAGAAGTTCCATTATGTTCAGGGAGCTATCTTCCGGGTCACAAGGTACAGCCATCAACATATTTAAGAACAACAAGAAATATGACTTGCTAAATGGCTTCTATTGTTGCCTAAAGAGGCTTGAGTTGGCGGGTACTTGTGAGCTTGTGAAGTTGGCTTCTATTGTTGACTATAAAATATTAAATTGATTGCCATCTGCATGTTCGTTGAGCACCTGTTGTGGAAAATTTCAGTCTTACCAATTGATATTGATTCTCTCTTAGCAGGCAATACTGGGAACTTTGTACTATATATAAAAATCTGGATTTTTGGAGAAAACTAATGCTTTTTATAAGGGCTGTTATTTCCAAAAGATTGGGAAGTTTTATTATGTATATGTACATTATATGAGCATTATTGAGCTTGATATATAATGTAATTTGGAATTTCAAAATTTATATATGTGTACCTGCCACGTTTAGCGTGTATGATTATTTTTATATGTGATTACATTGTTGTTTTTTAAACTAATATCAATTATACAGTTTTTTAATAACTATTGAATATAACTGTTACTTCTATCAGCGCTCTCCTGCATATCAGTTTGTCTTATAGAAATGTCTGAGCTGCAAAATCCCGCAACAGCTTCTTGATGGGTTAGTGTATTCCTCCTGAAGCTCAAAATATTAATCCTGGCCTCACTCCACCTACTAACTGTGGGCCAAAAGGATGGTCCTCACAATCAGAAGTGAAACTAATTCAGAGAGGTATAGTTGGAGAGGAGGAGGGTCCTAATTTATAACACTTGGTGGCATAGTTCCAGATTGATAGTGAAAATCGTTTCACAGGGTGTGACCTAGATGAGGGGGGTCGTGGTATCTTGGGAGCCAGAGGAGAGATGAGAGCGTTGGGACTCTAATGGTCTCTGCAGTGTGGGAAATAAGTAGAGGAGTCCGGTCAGCACATTCATTTTAATAGAATTAACTTGACCAATCCAGTTTTATTCCAGGAATTAAGGACTGTTTTAATTATCAATGCCGGATAATTAGCTTGATAACGCTGGTAGTAATATTTTGTTATGTATACACAGAAGTACTTCAGTCTGTGCGGTTGCCAAATAAATTAGTAATTTTGTTCATATTCATTGTGTGCCTTATTATGTGAAAGTCTAGAACCTCAGATATTTTCTGGGTTCACTATAGCCCGGAGGAGGCCATAACAGTCTAATTCCTTCCAGAGAGTTGTGAAGGATGATTGGAGTTCATAACCTAAATCAGGACGGACATCGTCAGCGTAAAGGGAGATCTTGTGGCGAGAGCTAATTCTGGAGATGCAGGGATTTTGCTTGAATTTGATGGCAAGGGGCTCAATGACTAATGCGAGGGTGTCTGAAGAAATCCAGAATTAATCTACATCTGAGTAGTGAACAGAGAGGAATTACAGTTATAAGAATTAACCAACAACATAATTGTGGGGAATAAGGCCTAATCATAACTGCAGTGTAAATATGGTATATCAAAAGAATCCATTGATTAATTGAGCTGCTAAGGTGTAAAATGTGAAGTCAGAGGGTCTGATGTGTGTTTACCTGATGTTTCTGTCCACCTCTATTTTAAAAGATAATAGCATCACTTTTAATGAAAGCTGAGCTGCTTCAAAGGCCCCTGGAGTGAACTGCATCCTGACATAGGAGAGTTTTTTGACACATAACAAGACTTTGAACAGACAGGAGGGAGCCGTTCACAGCGTTCAGTCTTACCCATGGAGACCACGTGATGACTTGCTGTATCTTATGTAGACAAAGACAACACCTGAAGGCTTTTTAGGCAGGTATATAGAAATATGAACTTCAAAGACAATGCCTTCATATTTCATATTTTAAGAAATCTGTGTGCCACTCCATACCGAGGGACAGAAGTCACACCAGTGTTGTGAATTACAGGTACAGGGAACAGCTGTACTCACATGTCTTTGGGAAAAGTATGTCATATTGTTATAATCTCATCATGTTTGGTATTTAAATGTGCAGGAGATTATGACTGGTTTATTGACGGGGGGGAGTTATGTTTCTGGGATATATCTGAGAAAAGTTAAGACAGATCAAAATTTAGGAATAGTTTTGAACAAGCCTTAGGGGACACCCAAAGGACAGTTCCCCCCCACATTAGCATCCACACTGCCACTGTTAATGCTGTCCCATTTGAGTTTGCTTAAAAACCTGTGTTGTGAAGGGACAAACTATCAGTCATTTGGGAAATCAATCATCATTGATAAGCTGTCCATCTTCAAGCCAATTTTGCTTGGCGCAGATAATACCAACTTGTCTGTAAGTTATACTCTGAATTTTACCCCTTTAAATGCTGAGGGGTGAATTGTGAATACATCTGTATACCAAGCCGAGTGTGTGCCTGCATACACATTTGTGTCATAGAGCCTTGAGGCGTTAAGTGTTAACCCTTTGATTGCTGGTGTGTGCCTTGTTAACTGTGTGTAACAAGGAGTGCCCATTGTGTGCCAGTGTAAGGCAGCATATTGGGGTCCTATTTCCTTTATTCAATAGGTGGTGGCAAACCAAAGTGGGTGTGGTTGTGTGAGTGCTGTTCGGGGGCGATTCAGCAAATCTGTAACCTGTACGATAGGTGAGATTAAGATTGAGTGCTGGAATCGTGTGTAACCTCATCCAGTAAACACTTCCAAGTCACAAGTGCGCAGAGTGCGGGTTGTGACTGGTAAAGGCAGTTAGAGGTTTCCTGACAAAATAGAGCTGATCTATCGTTTGACTGTGTGAATATATGATATTAAGTCAGGGAGTAGCTAGAGGGCTATTTGTGACAATCTGGTGCAGCCTAAGTCTGCACTAATTCTCTGATTGCACAGAGCATAGTAACTACGTATTTCTTTTAATTCCCTCAATTTTTGCCCTTTCACTCTTCAATCCCAATGTTTGACAAATTATATTTCTTACTTTACTTTCATGGCATTATCTTTATTACTATATCATCCTTCTCCCTTTCTGTAACACACACCTCTGTCCACATTGCCCCTTCATAACTACACTCAACTCATGAACGTTTCCTATTTATATTCACTAACAGGAAGGAACAGCCTCATTCTGTCACCAGACAATAAAAGGTCACACATCCTATAATCATATTTCCTATCTTTCCCTCCCTCTGCTTTTATTAGCTTGTGATATATCACTAATCCAGGTCCCACTCACTTCTCCCACACACATATATCTGAACATTACCATAATTCAGCAAACCTCAAACACGTCACCTCCACTCTCCAAAGTCCTTTAAATGTGCCCTTTGGAATGCACGCTCTGTTTATAATAAACTTACCTCCATACACGACCTCTTACTTTCAAACAACCTAAACCTTATGGCAATAACACCTGCAGCCCTATCACATGGTGGTCTCCATCTCACAGACACCCTCAGTCCAGGAGGCAGACAAAGAGGGGGGGTTGGACTACTTCTCTCCCCACATTGCACATTCACAGTTCTACCAAATGTCCCATCACTCACGTTCACATCTTTTGAAGTACATACTGTTAGGATTTTTAACCCATTCTCTATGCGTATTGCTGTGATCTATCGCCCCCCCTGGAATACACCGGAAATTTCTTGAACATTTCTCTGCAGGGCTCCCTCACTTCTTATCTTCTGACATCACAACCATCATTATGGGTGATTTCAAGACCCCTATTGCTAATCCATGTTCAAATGCTGCTTCAAAACTACTCTCTCTAACCTTCTCACTAGGCCTCTCCCAGTGCATTGAATCTACTACTCATTGGGGTGGCCACTGTCTCAATCCTTTTTCCTCTAGACTATGCTCAGTTTTTGATTTCCTTAAGACTCATTTTCCCCTCTCGGATCATCGCCTTATCAGCAGGATCTTGCTTCCTATTTCAAGGAGAAGATTTATAAGATCCGACTTGAAATGGTATCATCTCCCTCAACATGCAATCAGCTCAATTCCTTTGTAGCACCCTCTGACAGCCTTTCTTCAATTGATCCCAAGGATGAAGAGGAGGTTTTTACTCTCTTCTTATTTTCCTTATCCTTTACCCTCACAAATTGCTAAATCCATGTCTTATGTACTTATTTCACCTCCAACTAAAATCTGTTGTCTCTCTCGACTAGAATATTTCCATCACTATTCAAGCATGCAGTGATTACTCCTATTCTGAAAAACAAAATTCTGACCCAAACTCTCTCCCAACTTACCACCCCATCTCTCAGCTCATGAGTATTACGTGAGAGAGCCCCTCCAAGCTTCTCGAGAGAATTGCCTAAACTCGTCTCGCACACTTTCTTCCAGCAAACAACCTATTGGATCCTCTTCAGTCAGGCTTTTGCTCTAAACACTTCATAGAGACTGTGCTGACCAAGGTTGTCCATGATTTAATCACAGATAAAACTATAGGCCATTACTCTCTTCTAATTCTCCTGGATCTCTCTGTTGCATTTGACACTGTTGACCCCTCTCTCTTCATGCAAACACTACAATCCCTCAGCCTTCAAGACTCTGTCCTATTCTGGTTCCCGTCCTACCAATCAACTCACTCTTGCTCTTTCAGTGTTAATGTCTCTGGATCCACCTCCGCCGCACTTCCTTTATCAGTTGGAGACCACCAGGCTTAGTCCCAGGTATCTCTATGCAGATGATACACAAATGTATCTATCCTCTCCTGATCTCTCGACATCTGTGTTGTCTCACGTTACTGACTGTCTGTAACAAAATGGACCACCTATGCCACCCTGTCTGTTGCTGCTGGGAACCGGCTGGGCTTACTTTGCCGCCATTCCCTTTCTTTATCCCAAATACGCCCTCTAACCGCAGTAGGAGGGGCTTACAAATGCTGCCACCACTGGACTTCTTATCGGCATCCGGAACCAGGTTCCTTCTGGGTAACTGTCGCTCCTAGTGTAGCCCATTGCTGGTGTACCTGAGCTGGTTCCCCTGACTTCTTACTATGGTTCAGGGTTGCTGGATCCCCCCTGGCCTATCACACTGGCCAGAGCTGCTGGGTAGCGGGCAGAGTGGTAGTATCGATGTCACAGCGACTATAAAGTTCTTTGTGCCGCAACTGCTAATGCCGCTGCATTTGTGCATCCTCGTATACCTATATGAATTCCTTCTGGGTAACTGTCAATGCTGGAATACCCCCTTGCTGGTACACCTGGGCTGCTACCCCTGACCTCATTCTATGGATCAGGGTTGCTGTGGATGACTTCCCCCTGGCCTATCACACTAACCAGAGCTGCTGGGTAGTGGGCAGAGTGGTGGTACCGGAAAGCTGGGTCCAAAGACAAGTTTCCAAGCAGGTCTTTGAAGCAAGTAATGGTTATTTGCTCACCCTGGTTGAATTTACCAGTGAACAGGTCAGATGAAACAAGAAGAAGAACTTTCAATACAAAGCAGTGCTTTTTATGCAGTTTTGGACACAGCCTCACAGGGTAAGTCAGCCCCCTGAAGTCTGAACTATTTTTAGTATCAGGATGCAATACGTTTACCCAAACATGGATTTGCATGCAATGCAAAGCTAGCATATTTACACGTATCTGTGATATCCTAAAACTTGCTGTGATTTCCTGCATCTTGTTTTAGACGCAGGAAATCTAGTGGCAAGTCTAATTAAATCTTCCTGTGCCTTCAGGTGCTAGACCCTCACACATCAAAAGGTCTAATTACCATGAGATTAACATGAGTCCTTTCTTCAGACAGTTGCAGAATACACATTCCCAAAGAAAAGTTACAAAACCCCAAACAAGTCATTTACCTACTCCAAAATACACAAAAGACTTCCTCAAAAAAGGCTTATTGCATCAGGTATATACCTCAGAAATAATACTTTTCCTCTAGCAAAGTTCCTCCTTTAAATTTCCTTTACCAAAATACACACATATCAAAAATAAGTACATTTGCAATTATGTAAATAAGCGCCCTGCGCTATTACCTTTAAATAAGTTTATGCCATAAGTTATTTATAAGTGATCCAGTCACAGTCGCGCCCTTGGGATGCAGACGCCAAGTCTAAAAAGATTCTGGATCCTCTGCCATATTCGGGCTCTGTCATCTTTGGTAAAGAGCTGGATTCTATGATTTGTCAGGCTACAGGAAGGAAGAGTAAATTCCTCCCAGTTGCCTGACGGAGGGTCATACACATAATGGGCAGGTCGCCCTCTTTCAGAGGTCAGTCCCAGAGGGGTAGGTCATTCTACATTAAGAGATGACCAGGTACCAAGCTTCCCGACCAACCGGCAGGCTAAGTGGTCCCCCCCTCTCCGCAAGGGTAGGGGGACGCTTGCTGCTGTCCAGAGAACAATGGGCAGCGTCCTCCAGGGATCAGTGGATTTTGGAAATCATGGAAAGGGAGGTACAAAATTGACGTCCTGGGATGCCCTCCCCATCGTTTTTATGTCACCGGCCCTCCTCGAGACCCACTAAAAAGAAACAACAATGCAACATGCGGTTGTTTTGCTTCTTTCTGAAGGGGTCATATGTCAGGTTCCACAGGGGCAGAGAGGCAAGGGGTTCTAGTCCAACTTCTTCCTAGTGCCCAATTCTGAATCTCAAGGTCCTAAATCTACATCTTCGAGTACTAGCACAACATGGGTGGATAATAAATCTTCCAAAATGCCAACCAACTGGTTCTAATCTTGGATGCCAGGTTGAAAAAATTATTGTTTCAGACAACAAAGTGCACTCCTTTCAGACCTCTTTGCGACAAGTTCTGGCCCTTCCTCGGCCTTCCATGCTAGCTTGTATGAGACTTCTGGGCCCAATGGTCTCCACGTTCGAGACTCTTCACTTCGGAAGGTTCTATTCGCACACCTTTTCAATGGGACCTCTGGAATAAATGGACAGGCTCCACCACTCGCTTTTATTCCCAGTTGATACAGCTGTCTCAGGAATCCCGTCTGTATCTTTGCTGGTTGCTGATGAAGGACCATCTGTCCATGGGCAGGTCCTGTGCCGCGTGGTTTTAGACTGTTGTCACGACAGACGCCAGTTGGGGGACTATAGTGTTTCAGATGCGCCTTCAGGGGACTAGAGCACCTCAGGAAGTTTTGCTTCCAATAAATATTTTGGAGTTGAAAGCCATGGTCCTAGTGCAGCGGGGCACACATGTTCTGCAGGGTACTCTGGTGCGGCTCCAGTCTGACAGCGCCACAGTTGTGGCGTATGTAAATCATCAGGGAGGTACCAGGAGTGTGGCAGCCATGCAGATGGCAGCTCAGATTCTGGTGTGGGCAGAAAAGTTTATTTTGCCCATATCAACAGTGTTCATGCCAGGGTTGAAAACTAGAAGGTTATCTACCTGAGAAGACACTACTTGCTACGGACAAATGGTCCCTCCATCCGGAGGTATTTCTTTTGCTGATCCAGAGGTGGTGTCTCCCCGAGATCGACCTGATGGCTTGTTGCCACAACAGGCAAGTGGACAGGCTCTGCTCAAGAACCGGGGATCCTCTGGCGGTAACAGTGGATGTCATGACCATGCGGTGGGAGGTTCAGCTGGAGTAGCTATTTCCTCCCATTCCAATGTTGACCTGGGTTCTCAGACAAATGAAATAAGGAGGGATACCCTTGATCCTGGTAGCCCCTCATTGGCCACATCAGGTCTGGATCGCAGACTTTCTGTGACTGGCGTGTGAGCCAGGGTGAAGTCTACCGCTTCGCAACGACGTGCGCCTGCAGGCCATTTCGGTTCCAGGACTTTCCTCGGCTGGCTTTAATGGCGTGGCTGTTGAAGCCAGTCTTTGGCGAGCAAAAGGTTTATCCACCAGAGTAGTGGATACAATGTTGCATGCTAGGAAGCTGGCTTCTGCATGCATTTATCACCAAGTGTGGTTTGTCTACATGAGGTGCTGCGAGCATCGCTCTTGCCACACGGTGGATTTTTGGTTTTGACTTCCTAGACACTTGACTTTTCTCCAAGATGGTCTGTCCGTTGGTCTTAGACTCAGCTCTCTGAGAGTCCATGTCTAGGCCCTCTCTGTTTATTTACAGATTGTGGATCTTCCAGAAGTGAGGACCTTTCTTCAAGAGGTGTTTCATATTCAGCCTCCTTACGTTCTGCCCACAGCTCCCTTGTTGCTAACTATTCTTCAGAGGGCACCCCTTGAGCCATTGAGCACAACTGAATTCAGGTTTCTCACTTGGAAAGTGTATTTTCTCCTGGCCATAGCACGTAGAGTGTCAAAACTTGGAACTCTTTCTTGCCCTTCGCCCTATCTCATCTTCCATGATGATAGGGATGGATTATTCTTTTGAACCTGAATCAGGAGACCATGGTCCCGGCTTTCAGGGTGTGGGATGGATCTTCGGGCCTCCAGTCCGAAGAATGCTTGGATGATGTCTGTGGTCTTTGCATTCATAGAAAGAAAGAGTGATTACATCTCGCTCTAGGGTCAAGGCTTCCTCATTCCTTTAACCTCAAGAAATAATTGGGAGGTTAAATATGAGGGGGTGCTCTCCCAACTAAGCTATAGCTAAATAATACAAATGGTGAAAAAGAGTCACCTGAAAAGAGTTGGATAATGAGGCACTCCAGTCTCTTGGGAGGTATAAAAACAAACTTTATTAGGGGTTATCTCTAAAATAAAATGACCAGGTATCAGTAGAGTCGGCAAATTGTTTATTAAAATAAAGACAAGTGATAAAGAATAAGAAATAAGTGACAAGAATAAAATTGAAAAACCGGTTAGTAAGTTGTTATAGCGACTAATATTATTACTGTATGGGAGAAATATCCATAAATATGGACACTGTATCACTTTATTTTTTCACATATTCATCGATACATTGTGTCAACTTTCATACATTGTTATACTGCATCCACTTCCAGAAATAGAATTATTGCGGTTCCTATGATTATATATGCTATTAGTCATGAGATCATTAGAGTATCAAGTAGTTTAATAATGGGAAAGAGAAGTATCCTTTGGCCATAGGGCCTATTTACATAATACTTATTGGCTATCTATAATATTTTGCACACTCAGATTCTATATAACAGTGATATAGTGCATAATGGGAGACCAGTCAGTGCCGCAAGTAGGTCTCTTAAAGAATGAATCTATTAGTATCAGAAGCTCGGTTACACTGCCCTGAGTGATCTCACTTGTAATAGTATTCTTAGGCAGTAGAACTCCCATCTGGGTATTGCGCTTATATTGTCATGCACTAATACTGAGCGTTAAATATTCCCATAAAGAGCTACTCTTTTTCACCATTTGTATTATTTAGCTCTTTGCATTCATGTCAAACAAACTTCAGCCATTTGCAAGACGTATATCTCTCTTTGTGCTGTTGTAGGCGCATAAAGGGCATTGGTCGGCTACTAAGCAGAACATTGCTAGGTGGATTACATCCAGATGGACCTGTGCCTAGCCGCATTGCTGCTTATTCCACCCGCTCAGTGGGGGGTTCTTAGGCTGCACAAAATGGGGTTTCAGTGGATCATCTTTACCAGTTTAATGTTTTTGCGTCCTTGGACGCCAGTTTTGGCTGCAGTGTTTTGCGAGCTGGGCTACCAGAGCTTGGTGAGGGCGGCTGGCCTGGATTTTAGGGAGAATAGCAATTTGGAGATAATGAATTGACCTTGATCTACTAATTAGGCATAAAGAGGCTCGGTATCTGTTAACCCTTGAAGAGTTGGAAAAGGGAAGCTTAGATTGATATTTTTAATATGAGCTCTTAGGACTTTGGTTATCCCTTGCAGTTAATGGGCCTCATTCATTAAGGAGTGTGTCTGCCGATTTTGTGCGTCTCTATGGTGTGGTGTATATGTTTTTATTTTACAAACGCTGTATACTTGTGGGAATGTTTTTGTTTTTTTCAGATATTTTTACAATTTTCACACGAGTCTGGACATTACCAATGTTTGTCTGTTCTTAAATGTTATGTTGTATAGTTGATACGTGGTTACATACATGTGCACTGTCATAATGTGCTTTAAAAGATTTGTAACATTTTGCCTATGTAGTGTGTATATAAATATATATATAATTATTTTTTTCTTGTTACTCTTCATAGGATTCCCAAGACTATTTCTGCTAGAAAATATGTCAGTTCATCATACTTTACATGTAAGTACCCTTTGGCCTCTGTTTCATATGTAATGGTTAAAGTACATTGACAAGAACACAAGGAGACTTTTTGTTTTTGTAAAACAAATGTATATTAAGGCAAACACAACCACACGTGTCCAAAATAAAATAATAACAATTTCTCATTTATTTTCGGCCCTCTTGTCCCTGAGCCAACATTGGAAGAAGATTTAGCCCTGACCCCCTGGCTCCTGGTTACCCGTGATGTAGATGGCAACATTGGTGAAGAAGCAGAGGGTGGAGGTGGTGCAGCAGAGGGAAAGGTGCTGCTACAATGGGTGGAGGTGAAGCCGAGGGGAAGCAGAGGTCGGAGGTGGTGTAGCAGAGGTTTAGCAGTGGATGGAGGTGCAGCAGAGGGACGGAGGTGCAGAACAGGGCGGAGGTGGAGCAGCAGAGTGTGGAGGTGGTGCAGCACAGGTGCAGCAGAGGGACGGAGGTGGTGCTGCAGAGGGCGGAGGTGGTGCAGCAGAGGGCGGAGGTGGTGCAAGGGGTGGAGGTGCAGCAGAGGCCGGAGATGGTGCTGCAGAGGGTGGAGGGGAAGCAGAGGTGGTGCAGCAGAGTGTGGAGGTGGTGCAGCACAGGTGCAGCAGAGGGACGGAGGTGGTGCTGCAGAGGGCGGAGGTGGTGCAGCAGAGGGCGGAGGTGGTGCAAGGGGTGGAGGTGCAGCAGAGGCCGGAGATGGTGCTGCAGAGGGTGGAGGGGAAGCAGAGGTGGTGCAGCAGAGTGTGGAGGTGGCACAGAGAAGGGACAGCAGAGGGACAGAGGTGGTGCTACAGAGGGTGGAGGGGAAGCCGAGGGACATAGGTGGTGCTACAGAGGGAGGAGGGGAAGCCGAGGGACAGAGGTGGTGCTACAGAGGGTGAAGGTGAAGCTGAGGGACAGAGGTGGTGCTACAGAGGGTGAAGGGGAAGCAGAGGGACAGAGGTGGTGCTACAGAGGGTGGAGGGGAAGCCAAGGGACAGAGGTGGTGCTACAGAGGGTGGAGGGGAAGCCGAGGGACAGAGGTGGTGCTACAGAGGGTGGAAGGGAAGCCGAGGGACAGAGGTGGTGCTACAGAGGGTGGAGGTGCAGCGGAGGGACAGAGGTAGTGCTGCAGAGAGTGGAGTTGCAGCAGAGGGACAGAGGTGGTGCTGCAAAGGGTGGAGGTGCAGCGGAGGGACAGAGGTAGTGCTGCAGAGGGTGGAGTTGCAGCAGAGGGACAGAGGTGGTGCTACAGAGGGTGGAGGGGAAGCCGAGGGACAGAGGTGGTGCTACAGAGGGTGGAGGGGAAGCCGAGGGACAGAGGTGGTGCTGCAGAGGGTGGAGGGGAAGCAGAGGGACAGAGGTGGTGCTACAGAGGGTGAAGGGGAAGCCGAGGGACAGAGGTGGTGCTACAGAGGGTGAAGGTGAAGCCGAGGGACAGAGGTGGTGCTACAGAGGGTGAAGGGGAAGCAGAGGGACAGAGGTGGTGCTACAGAGGGTGAAGGGGAAGCCGAGGGACAGAGGTGGTGCTACAGAGGGTGGAGGGGAAGCCAAGGGACAAAGGTGGTGCTGCAGAGGGTCGAGGTGCAGCAGAGGGACAGAGGTAGTGCTGCAGAGGGTGGAGGTGCAGCAGAGGGACAGAGGTGGTGCTACAGAGGGTGGAGGGGAAGCCGAGGGACAGAGGTGGTGCTACAGAGAGTGGAGTGGAAGCCGAGGGACAGAGGTGGTGCTGCAGAGGGTGAAGGTGAAGCTGAGGGACAGAGGTGGTGCTACAGAGGGTGAAGGGGAAGCTGAGGGACAGAGGTGGTGCTACAGAGGGTGAAGGGGAAGCCAAGGGACAGAGGTGGTGCTACAGAGGGTGGAGGGGAAGACGAGGGACAGAGGTGGTGCTACAGAGGGTGAAGGGGAAGTCGAGGGACAGAGGTGGTGCTACAGAGGGTGGAGGGGAAGCCGAGGGACAGAGGTGGTGCTGCAAAGGGTGGAGGTGCAGCGGAGGGACAGAGGTAGTGCTGCAGAGGGTGGAGTTGCAGCGGAGGGACAGAGGTGGTGCTACAGAGGGTGAAGGGGAAGCCGAGGGACAGGTGGTGCTGCAGAGGGTGGAGGGGAAGCAGAGGGACAGAGGTGGTGCTACAGAGGGTGAAGGGGAAGCCGAGGGACAGAGGTGGTGCTACAGAGGGTGAAGGTGAAGCCGAGGGACAGAGGTGGTGCTACAGAGGGTGAAGGTGAAGCCGAGGGACAGAGGTGGTGCTACAGAGGGTGAAGGGGAAGCAGAGGGACAGAGGTGGTGCTACAGAGGGTGAAGGGGAAGCCGAGGGATAGAGGTGGTGCTACAGAGGGTGGAGGGGAAGCCAAGGGACAGAGGTGGTGCTGCAGAGGGTCGAGGTGCAGCAGAGGGACAGAGGTAGTGCTGCAGAGGGTGGAGGTGCAGCAGAGGGACAGAGGTGGTGCTACAGAGGGTGGAGGGGAAGCGAGGGACAGAGGTGGTGCTACAGAGGGTGGAGGGGAAGCCGAGGGACAGAGGTGGTGCTGCAGAGGGTGAAGGTGAAGCTGAGGGACAGAGGTGGTGCTACAGAGGGTGAAGGGGAAGCAGAGGGACAGAGGTGGTGCTACAGAGGGTGAAGGGGAAGCCAAGGGACAGAGGTGGTGCTACAGAGGGTGGAGGGGAAGCCGAGGGACAGAGGTGGTGCTACAGAGGGTGAAGGGGAACCCGAGGGACAGAGGTGGTGCTACAGAGGGTGGAGGGGAAGCCGAGGGACATAGGTGGTGCTACAGAGGGTGAAAGGGAAGCCGAGGGACAGAGGTGGTGCTACAGAGGGTGAAGGGGAAGCCGAGGGACAGAGGTGGTACTACAGAGGGTGGAGGGGAAGCCGAGGGACAGAGGTGGTGCCACAGAGGGTGGAGGGGAAGCCGAGGGACAGAGGTGGTGCTACAGAGGGTGGAGGGGAAGCCGAGGGACAGAGGTGGTGCTACAGAGGGTGAAGGGGAAGCCGAGGGACAGAGGTGGTGCTACAGAGGGTGGAGGGGAAGCCGAGGGACAGAGGTGGTGCTACAGAGGGTGGAGGGGAAGCCGAGGGACAGAGGTGCAGCAGCGGGAGGTTGGGCAAATGATGACTATACAATATATGCAAAAAGTGACAGTGCACAAGAGCTACTATTGATTTGAAAAAGAAATAATATGAATAATAATGATGATAATACCAACAATAATAGATCCGTGGGTAAAGACTAAATTAATAATTAATGTTTATTTATCAATAAAATATTTTAAATTAAAAGCTTACAAATCATCAATATAATAATCGCCAAAATTAAAACTATTCATAGCAGCAGTAAACAATAAGGTACATTGCTGAATCTGTAAAGATTTGTTGTAGTTCTTAATCGGACTCTTTTGATAAACTGTTTCCAATAACACCTAAAAATGTTACAATGTGAAACACATTTGTTGATTATTATATAGATGATTTGTAAGGATATTTTTATTCAAACTAATTTATTAATAAGCTATTATTATTAATTCTTTATTCACTGATCTATTATTGTTGGCATTATTATCAATATAATTACTTTTTCAAATTAATAGTAGCTCTTGTACGTTGTTGCTTTTTTGTATATATAGCTTATTCAATATTTGATTGGGGTTTGCAGGTCAGACGCCTGTGACTGGCGGCCTTCATCTACTAAACATACCCAGCTCTCAAAGGTTTTATGTGTTAGTTAAAGTCTATTTATTACAACATCAATTGACAAAAATGCTGACTATAAATATCAGATATCAAAAGAAAAAATCCCTCTCAGATGATTATAATCACGACATTGTTTATGTCATGATTATCCCAATGTTGCAGGTCTCCCAAAAGTGCAGGTAGATCTTGTATTAAATAGTATAATAACTCTTCATACACAGTATCAGATCTCATATAGCACTGTCATGAAATCTGGGTATCAACTCCAAAGTGTTTAGCCAGTTCTTTAGAGAAAGTCATATATTTTTATTGACGAAATATGTCAGAAAACTTTATATCCTATACCCATAGGCGGGGCCAACGAGCAGGAATTCGTTAATCTTTATTTGTGCACATTAAACTACTGCATCTATGAAGAAACGGACTGTGATATAATACAGAAGAGCTGGATTACTGTGGAGGGACCCTGATCGTGGGGGCCCTTCCCTGACAGCTACCGCATCTGATCGGGTGAGATTACTCCAAGTTTAATGATAATTTCTGCTTCTGATGGAGTCCCACATGATGTTGGCATCACAATAGGAAACACATAAAGATTATCTATACAGGTTTTATACAGCAGGTGAACTGACCATTCAGTATATACCCTGATATTATGACAGATCTGTAGAAGAGATCTGATCCTGCGCAGTTATTTGTTACCATGTGTCTGAAGTACTGAGTTATATATTTAATATAAGATCCACCGCTCTTTTGGAAGACCTGAACCTTGAGATAATCAGGACATGAACAAGGCTGTGATTATAATTGTCTGAGAGGGAAAAAAATCTTTTTGATATCTGTTATTTATTGTCTGCATTTTTGTCAATTGATGTTTTAATAAATAGAATTTACTTACAGTGATCCGGATTCTGCAGTATTTATGCTGCTAGTATTCTTCAATGTCAGCTACTAGTTCTATGGCGCTCCTTTCACTATGGTCTTGATATTGGCTATTTTTTTAGGGATTGGCACCACTAAGATAGAAAGTGACACGGGACTGCTTTCATGAGAAATCAGATGTGTAATTTACCCTTAGAGTATAAACGCATGAGAGTTAATTCTTTCTTTTGTATTTTATTTGTTTGGACAAATGAGGTGGGTTGGGTCAAAAGAGCGGTTTTGGCATGGAGAGGGCAAGCTGGCGATAATAAGAAGGGTAAATTTGTGGACGATTTGGATATTGAGTTATAGGATCTTGTGTGGAGAGATTTTGCAGACAGACAGGAGTGAGGAATTGTGCTATTGGGGAAGGAGGGTGTTGGTGAGGTACTGTGCAAAAAGGTGGGTGAGACGGGTCAGGGTAGTGTCAGTGTTCCTGAATTTGTCATAGCTATGGGTCAGGGTTGTCCTCTCAAGTGCTTGGTTGGATTGGTGCATTTTATTGTAGAATCCCAGGAGTAGTGCATCCTGGTCACTGCCCCCTGCTTATTCTTCCATATGAGGCTCTTCCACATCACGGGTCACCTCCGCCAGGTCTTCCACTTCTTCCTCTGTAGCTGCATTTAGTTTAAGAAATAAATAAATAAACATCAATATTTGACTCAATACCTTCTATGTTTTTGCCTCATATTATTGGATTTCCTAACAATGTATGTGTATTTATTAACATGCAAGTCGTTGTGCATCTGTGGGGTCATCTTTTATCAAAAATTATCACAAATTTAATAACATATCAACGTTTCAAACAGCATATATATGTGTCGAGTGGAATGATACCTGGGTATCATTTTAAATCTCAAAGTGATCTTGTCTGAATATACTTGGTAACCTTGAAGAACATTGTCTGAATGTACAGTAGGCTGGCTAGGTAGCAGTCTAAGTGCCTAGGATCTAGGTGTTTGATTTGCATTATAACTGACAAGTGCTAATTGTGACTAAACGAGTTTGATAAACACCTTAACCAGCCTGTCCCTCGTTTCTCACAATATGCAGATTATGACATGTACTTTTTATAGCTCTGGTCTTGTTCCCCAGCTCACCAGAGTACAACTTCAGTGTTTAATTACATGTGGATAAGGAGACATTGTAGCGCATTGTAAATATGTATATTGTATATTGTTGATATTGCACTGAAGCTGTTATTCATTGTTCTTAAAGTGAAGCTAGGTGGGTTATGTGTAAGGATCAGGTTGCAAGATACAGGTGAGGGGGACACCAATTGGTATCCATTGTTCCTCCACAGGACTACTGCAACCCAGTAGGGGAGCTACTGTGCCAGCACAGTTCATCTCCACTCCCTCCTCCAACCCCCCGATTCAGCACCCACCAATGTTTAAAGAGGGAGAGAGACAGGGGTTTGGTCAGGGAGGGGAAAGCACTGTGGAAATTTGACCCTGGATATAAGGAGCCACTCCAGGGGGGGGGGGGGGGGATACAAGATCTGGTGTTGAGTTGCCGTTCTCTACCAGTGAACTACATGTGCAGATTCTTGAGTCTTCAAGTAAGGACAGGCAGGTGACTGTAACTCCTTAAGCTAGTGGGGTAAGGGACAGATGATGTGGTAAACCTGCCTGGTATTTATTTACTGTTTGTATATAATATTCTAGTGTTGTTTTATTACAATAAACGTACTGTTGTACTTTTCTAACTGCATTTGCCTGAGTGACTATACGAATCTTAGAAGGTACTGGGTAGGCTTCCCTGGCATAGTAAGGCACCCCTGGGTGGCCAGCCAGAGTGAAGTGGGTAGAATTAGGCCATAAACCTGGTATCTTCACACTAATTATGAATGTATTTTATTTTATTAAAAAAGCCAGCTATTGTAGTGTGTATTTCTACTTCAGTAAAGAAAACATTTGTCATTTTTTATCCATGTATTGTGTTTTTAAATTTACTTGTGGAGGATAGTGATGTCATAGTGATGTCATTAGGGGTGGGGTAGCTCTGGTGTCAGTCCTTCCCACCCCCTGCACCAACTGCTCCTCAATGCCGGCCAATGCTGTGGTCTCCAGGGGACTGAGGTCCAATTGACCTGGGGGGCCACTACCTGTCTCCCTAGTTTGCCTGCGATGGTCGCAAATTGTATCCTTCAGGTGACGCTTAAAGTCTTGTCACCTGTGTGAAATGTTCCAAGATAAGAATGTTGCAATGTATGCAATCCAAAATAATTCTAGAAGACTTGTGCAGATATATATATTTACACTGATAAGCCTTAGCATTAAACCCACTGAGAAATTAAGAGAATAACATTGATTATCTTGTTACAATGGCACCTCAAGTGGTGGGATATATTGGGCAGCAAGTGAATAGTGAGTTATTGAAGCTGATGTGTTGGATGCAGGAAAAATGGACAAGCGGAAGGATCTAATCAACTTTGGACAAGGGCCGAATTGTGATGGCTAGATGACTGTGAGAACATCTCCAGAACAGCAGGTCTTGTTGGCTGTTCCCGATATGCAGTGGTTAGTACCTACTAAAAGTGGTCCAAGGAAGGATAACCGGTGAACCGGCCACAGGTTCATGAGCACCCAAGGCTCATTGATGTGCATGGGGAGTGAAGGCGCCCGTCTGGTCCAATCCCACAGAAAAGCTACTTTAGCACAAATTGCTAAAAACTTTATTCTGGCTATGGTACGAAAGTGTCTGAACACACAATGCATCGCAGCTGCTGCATAGCCACAGATCGATAAGAGTGCCCATGCTGACCCCAGTACATTGCCGAAAGTGCCTACAATGGTCAAGTGAGCGCCAGAACAGGATCATGGAGAAATGGAAGAAGGTGTCTTTACATCATGTGAACGGCCGGGTGCATGTGCGTCATTTACTTGTGGAAGAGATGGCACCAGGATGCACTATGTGAGAAGGAATACAAGTGGAGGCAGTATGATGCTCTAGGTCAGGGGTCGGCAACCTTAGGCACGCATGCCAAGGATGGCATGTTGCTCCGTTAGTCTGGCACCCCGGTGCCGCTTTCATTTTCAGGAGAAGATCGCAGAAATTGAACTGCAGCGCATGCGCAGCAGTTCTCCCGAGTTCCGTTGCAGACTGCTGTTCCTGATTGTCTGCGGCTTGGGCTCCGGGTGTTGCTGGGAACTGTCCACCTTTCACTGCAGCTCTACAACTCTTGCGATTGCGGCTTCCAAATAGACCCAAAAGGTGAGTGCAGCGCCTGGGACGCATCATCCTCTAGTCCCTATGCAAGGAGCGCTTATTTATACGGGCGGGGGGGGGGGGGGGGGTTTACACAAACTTTCTTCATGCACACTTTTCATTTGTAAACAATGACTGCAGATAAAACAGACTATGGGTGTGTAAATCCATACAGTGCAGTCCCTTTACTCTAGTAATACTGAGAGAGAAACGTCTCTAGACTTAGGATTTGTTCTGTACTTCCTTTATAAAGTGTCTTCCTGTGTTCTCATAATAACGTCCCCTCTTTATGTATGTCCAGACACTATTGAGGGCAGAATTCTGTAAGCTGTCATAGTGGCATTTATCAGGTTTAGAGAACTTGTAGCCCCTGTAGTTGTACAAGTTTCAGTCTGTGGCAACTACTTATGGTCCAGAAGAACCGGAGAGCTGAAGGTTGCCCAAACCTGGAACATCAGCTTCAGCTCATTGATTAGCAAATTGGCATAATAATGATGTACCAGGAATCCATTAGCCTAATGTGGTGCCTTATTAATTGGGGGCACTTATGTGTGGCATAAAATAAATTGGGGGCATTACTGTGGCATAATATGAACTGGGGACGCAACTATGTGGCATGATATGAATTGAGGGCACAACTATATGGCTAAAACAAATTGGGGACAATACCGTGGCATAATAAGAATTGAGTGTACTACTAAGTGGCATAATTTGAAATGGGGAACCACTGTGTGACATAACATGAACATTTACTTGTCGGTCACATTAATATTATATTAGCTGTTTTTATTCTATTTTTTTGTACGGGCATTTATTGCACTGATCGCCTAGATTTTATTGAAAAAAAATTATACTACTGAAATCAGAAGTATCTTAATGGTGTTACACTATTGTGATTATCCTTTGAGTTATAGCTATCTGAAGGTTCTTGGTCCCAGAATTGGAGTTCATTTGGAGTTCCCTGTTGGAATCTCATCTTCATATGCACAAGATAAGCTTTATTGAATTATACATTTGGTACGAGCACCACTTGGATTTTTATTATCATTTTGTGAAAACACTATTACACTATGTGTGGTGCCCCTGTCTTCTTCTATTTCGATCTGTAGGTGTGACACTCGCAAACAGGTGTCCTTAGACGTGGGAGCTGCCTATATGAATATAAGTATTTATTTTTGTTTCACTTTCTCATTGAGCGCCCGTATAAGCTCAAATATTTTTTGTAGTAGATTTTCACTGTTTGCACTTTGAGCTTGGCTGCTTAGTTCACGTAAGATTGTGTAATGTTCAGATCCGAGAATATTGAAAATAAGAGAACTGAATATTGTAAAAGAATTTTTAATGAAATAGATGAAACTTCGAATGAAAATGTAAATGAAACAGAATCCATTGATAACTTTTTTGGGATCTTGAGAAATTACTGGCCCAAGAAAGTAGAATTTGGTGGGATTCAGCGGGCCTAGAGGAATATATAAAAGTAAAAAGGATTCCTAGAGGTTTGAGAATAAAGAAAAACCCATCCTTTGGTTTGGATGACCCACATTTTAGGAAAGAGTGGGATAGAATTTTAAATGATTGTTCCTTAAACTTGATGAAACTCATTGTGTATGAAAAACAAAAGTATCTTACATCAGTTCAATTAGAAATAAAAGAAAAAGAATCTAAAGCTGAATCTTTTAAGATGAAAGAGGATTATAAGATTAATGAAAAAGTCCTGAAAAAGAAACTTGATAGGATTAAATCTGATGTTGTTGAGAGAAAAGAGAAGATGTTCCAAAGAGATAGGAGGGATTATGCTAATGATAAGGGGTATAGTTGGAATATAAAACCTAAAAAAGATGAAGTAACCCCTAATGTGAGAAGGAATAGATTCATTGAGAGACCACAGAATGGGTCTAGATTTCAGGAGAGAAATAATTGGGTGCATATACCCTTTAAGAATGGAGGTCCACCTAGAGCCTTGAAGAGAACCCTTTTCAGTATTTGAAAACTAAAAATAGGTTCTCTCCTCTTCAGAGAGAGAGATTCTGGAGCACTGAGGAAGATTTTTTTTATCCCTCACTCGTACACCCAAGGAGGATACAATATACAAAAAATTTCACTTGAGAGAAGATATAAAAATGGCCTCGCCCCTAAAGAGAAGATATATACACGAAGAGGAAAGTGAGGGGGATATAAGAGAGCGAAAATGGAGACATTATTAGAAGAATCTGATAAATTGATTTTAAAACCTGAGAAGTCGGAAGCTAATGAATCACTTGGTGTCTTTAATTTATCTGGTTATACCCTTACTAAGGATGAAATCAATCTATTAAGCAAAGGATTGTCTTTTGCGCCCACTAGTAAATCCAATGATTTTCAATTATTTTTAGAGCTTAATAGATTTGTCAGGAGGTTGACCTTAAAAAGACACTTTATTAAAAAGAATGAGAATACTGTTGAAATTCCTGATATGAGAAATTCAGTATCAGGCTTAAAGTTACCATCTAAGTTCTATCCCCTGGAGTCCAAAGGGAATAATTTGGATGTTTTCTACCAATTAGTTAGGAAGGAATTATGTCAAGATCACAATGGGAGGTATAAAAATAATATCTCTCATCTACAAAAAAGAGCGTTAAATGATTTGATGAATAATGATGAGATTATAAAACAAGCGGATAAGGGAGGATGTATTGTTGTTCAAGATCGAAGTGACTATATTCTGGAAGCAGAAAGATTACTTAAAGAGGAATCATCTTATAGGAAGTTGGTGAAAGATCCTACTAGTGAGTTTGTGGATGAGTTTAGGGTCATTCTGTATGAGGCTCTGAAAGAGAATATAATTAATCGTGATGAATATCTATATCTGTTTAATGAATTCCCTGTGATTCCGATTTTTATATCACCTCCCAAAAGTACATAAGTCCCTAAATAAACCTCCAGGGAGACCAATAATAGCAGGGATTAATTCCCTAACTTCACATGCATCGGATTATGTGGATTTCTTCATTAAGAAATATGTTGGTACATTACCGGCATATTTAAAAGATTCGACTTCCCTATTACAATTATTGGAGAAGATCCAGTGGAAACAAAGTTATTATTGGGTCACGATAGACGTGCAGGCTCTCTATACATCGATTATTCATATTAAGGGGATTGAAGCTGTCAAATTCTTCCTTACTTCTGATAATACCTTGAGTGATAAACACAAGGGTTTTATATGTACTTTAATTGAATTCATACTCTCTCACAACTACTTTAAGTTTCTTGATGAGTTCTATATTCAGATTTGTGGCACGGCGATGGGGACGATCTTCGCCCCCAGTTTCGCCAATTTGTTCATGGGAAAGTGGGAATCGGATTTTATGTTTGGGAAAAATAATCCATTTGCGACGTATATCGTCTTTTACCGAAGATATATAGATGATATTCTATTGATTTGGGATGGTCCTCTACAACTTTTAGGAAAAAAATTTGGATACATAGATAAGAATGATTGGAATCTCAAATTCACACATAAGGTGGATAGTAAAAACATTGAATTTTTAGATTTAGTCCTTGAAAGTGGAGAAGATAGTGTAAAAACAAAAACGTTCATTAAGGAAGTGGATCAAAATAGCTATCTACACTATGATAGCTGGTATATTGTTATTCCATTTTTTTAAATGACAAAGTCTCAATTTAACCGCATAAAAAGGAATTGTTCAGATGAAAATGTCTGTAGGGAACAAATACAGGTATTTGTAGATCGTTTCAAGGAAAGATCTTATCCTGACAATATTATCAAGGAAGCTTTGGATGAAACCAGTAAAATGGATAGAAAGGATATGCTGATATATAAAGAGAAAAATAATAATAATAAAAAGCAGAGATTATCCCTTTTATCACAGAGTACAATAAAGATGGAAGGAAAGTGAAACATATCTTGAATAAACACTGGAAGTTAATTTGTACGGATCCTATATTGGGTCCGGTAGTTTCAAATAAGCCTGATGTTGTGTTCAAAAAAACAAAAAATTTAAAATCTCTTTTAGCACCTAGCCTTTTCAAGAATATAAAGACTACTGGGGGGACCTTTTTAAAGAAGGATGCTGTGGGTTTCTTCAAGTGTAATGGCTGTAACATGTGTAAATTGGTATCCCCTTCTAATAAGAAATTTTCTGATTCTCATCATAAAAAAGAATTTAAAATAAAAGTACTAATCAACTGCCAGACTTCTTCAGTTATTTATTTGATAGAATGCCCATGTGGAAAAGCCTATGTGGGTTAGACTAAAAGGCCTTTAAAGTTGCGTTTTATTATTATCATTTATTTGTTAGGCGCCACAAGGTTTCCGCAGCGCCGTAAGCAAGAACATGTTAGAGCCATTAGGAATAAATCTGAGCTGCATACAGTATCTAGACATTTTTTGAAGTATCATAACGCAGACCCAAGTGGACTTAGATTTAAAGGAATGAGCATGTGGTGTTGGGTACACGTGGTGGTGATTTAGCAAAAAAACGAATCCATAGGGAAATGTATTGGATATATAGGCTTGATACTCTAGCGCCACAGGGCTTCAATGAGGCCTTTGATATGGCTACATTTATTGCATGATTTAATAATTGTTTCTTTCTCTCCTAGGACTTTGGATGTTAGGGTTATAATTGTCACCTTATGTTTAGTAATATATGTACTAGTGCAGTGAATATGGATATTCTAGAATGTGTTTAGAGAGGATGTTTTTTGTATTAGCTTAGTCTGCTAGTATTATATGTATTCAGTATTTTGTATCTCAGATTTTTGAGACAATTACCAGAAGTCTTATTTCTTTGTATATTATACATTGGGTCAGTGAATATGGGTAATTAAGAGTATATTCAGAGAGTATGCCCTCTGTATTAGTTTAGTTTGCTAGTACCATGTAGGTACTTATTTTGTCATATGTATTTTGTATCTGTATTCCCGTTTTTATCGGAAGTGATATTAGATTGTAGCCATTTGTTTGATATGATCGATTTATGTATATCTGTTACCATGGTGACGTGAGCCAGATGTGATATATTCCGTTGAGACCAGAAGTAGATATAAAGAGATCTGCGTTCCACAATCGGCTGTATGACGTGACACCTTCTCAATACCGGAAGCGGATGTGACGCAATATACGCTCTGAATCGGCTGCATGAGGACGGAAATCATTCACCTAAGATGGGTCTAAGACTGATTGCTTTGAGTATATATACCAGTGAGGTTGCATACTATGTATTATCATCGCTTGATAAAGTCTTCATTAAGACGAAACGCGTCGGGTTACATCTGGATCTCTCTCTTTGATTAACGTTATCCGGAGCGTTGATAGCCTTCACCGGCCGCGTTCGCTGCTCACGCTCTTGATGTGTGGATCACGTCTGATCTTGAGGAGGACAGATAAGCTGTTTTTATTCTATTTTTATGTACGGGCATTTATTGCACTGATCGCCTAGATTTTATTAAAAAAATTTATACTACCGAAATCAAAAGTATCTCAATGGTGTTACACTATTGTGATTATCCTTTGAGTTATAGCTATCTGAAGGTTTTTGGTCCCAGAATTAGAGTTCATTTGGAGTTCCCTGTTGGAATCTCATCTTCATATGCACAAGATAAGCTTTATTGAATTATACATTTGGTACGAGCACCACTTGGATTTTTATTATCATTTTGTGAAAACACTATTACACTATGTGTGGTGCCCCTGTCTTCTTCTATTTCGATATAGATATATATATATATACATAAAAAATCACACAGACCTGGGTTTCCATAGATTTTAGCCGGCACACTGATAGAAAAAGGTTGCCAACCCCTGCTCTAGGCAGTGTTCTGCTGGAAAAACTTGGTTCCTGGAATTCATGTGGATGTTACTTTGACATGTACCACCTTCCTAAACAATGTTGCAAACCATGTACACCCCTTCATGACAACGGTATTCCCTGATGGCAGTGCCCTCTTTCAGTAGGATAACACTGCTAAATTTGTTCAGGAATGGTTTGAGGAACATAACAATAAGTTCAGGGTGTTGACTTGGCCTCCAAATTCCCCAGATCTAAATCCGATCAAGCATCTGTGGGATGTGCTGGAAAAATAAGTCCGAGACATGAGGGCCCCACCTTGCACCTTATAGGACAAAAATAATCTGCTTCTCAACTTGGTGCCAAATACCACAGGATACCTCCAGAGGTCTTGTGAAGTATATGACATGAGGGGTTAGAGCTGTTTTGGCAGCACAAGGGTGACCTACAATATTTGGCAGGTGACTTTTATGTTGTGGCTGATCGTTGTATATTCTTCTCTTTTATCTCAAATTATAAAATCAGACTTTAATAAATATGATATTTTTATTGTTTTATGGAATTTTTAGGATGAAATGGTGACTGATATTAAAGTAGAAATTATAGACAGAGAGGAAGAAAGAAATGTCAGTGGTGATCAGAAGTGTAGGGAGGAAGAAATCCCTACAGATATCAGCACAGGTGAGTAATATACACTTATTACAGAAAAGAGTCACATATTCTGCTTATTCAGTCACTACAACAATCTCTTATTCTGCACCCTCCTCTGTCAGTACAAACTAATGAGGAAATATGATCTGTCCAGTGGGGGGGGCAGGAGCCATCAGTCCCTATTAAACTCCTGCTCTCCTCCGCACATCAGGTTATTGTGATCTGACCGGTCTCCTCCTCACACTGTCGGGTGTAGCTCAAGGGATGTCAATCTGAAAAAACTCCATGAAATTACCCATGCAACTCATGTAAACTACCCCCTGTGACATTATCCATAATCCTCTGTGTACAACTACATTTGAGATTACTAATTATCTTCCCTGTGTAATAATCAATTAATATTTGATCAATTTGCTGTATATTAACACTGTAACACTACAGTAAAATACCAGATGATTCCCGGATGGTAACACACACCGCATCACACATAACACTTCCAAGCTCCACCTTCTCGCACACACAGAACTATAACCACAGTCATTGCACAATAGCTCGCGTTCAGAATGTGCTCGGACACCCTGTACTGTTGCTCTTCATCTGCTGATCTGTTTCTGTACCGTGCTTTGCCCTTATGCTTTCTTCCACTTTGTGCTAGTGCCCTGCTCCATTCTCCTACTGCTCCGTGTGAGACCTAAGAGTGGTGTAAACCCATGGTCGGGATTCGCTGCTAATTTAGCCCATGTCTACTGTTTGTGAGGGCAGAGTCTAGCTGGACAATGTCAGTGGCCAATGAGGCTTCCTGTCCTATGATACTGACAGTGCTTGGACACCCTGTAATTTTGCTCTTCATCTGCTTTGCCCTAATGCTTTCTTCCACTTAGTGCTGTTGTCCATCTGTGCCCTGCGCCATTTTCCTACTCTGATCTGATGCTCTCCTCTGCTCTGTGCAAGGGTGTGAGAACTTAGAGTAGTGTAAACCCATGGTCAGGACTCACTGCTAATTTAGTCCATGTCTACACTGGTTTGGAGTCTCCAGTGTTTGTGTGTGCGGGCAGTGTCTAGTTGGACAATGTAAATGGCTAATGAGGCTTCCTGACCTATGATGCTGATAGTGCAACATGATTGCCTGGGAAATGTTATTTACCAAAATCTACAAATCGACTGAAAGTGTCCAATATGGCTGAATCTGTGCAATGTGCTCGTAATGAAGTATTTGTAGTTTGCAAATTGAAATTAAACAACGAACATCTTCAACTTGTTGATAGTATGAAAATTTAGGGCACTATAATATGCATCTCAATGTATTTCCATACATTTATTTTATTTCCAGCAGATGGATGCAAACACTGGAATATCTCTGAGGGACATCTCATTTTATCTACAGCTAAAATAGAAGATGAAATAGAAGATAACGGCACACAAGATTCTACAGGAGAAATCCCTGTTACCCTAAATATACTTCCAATACTTCATAGTGCAGATAAATCATCTGATCCCTCTAACCATGAGGAATATTCTTCTGCAAACATAGATCTGGTTACACATAGTATATCTCATTCAAATGATACTATCTTTCCATATCCTAAGGGTAAAAAATACTGTACAGCTAAATCATCTCTTCATAAGACTCAGTTAACCCACACAGGTACAAAACCACTTCCATGTTCTGAGTGTGGAAAATATTTTACACACAAATCAAAACTTATTATACATCAGAGAACTCACACAGGTGAGAAACCATTTCCATGTTCTAACTGTGGGAAATGTTTTACAAAGAAAACAAATCTTCTTGAACATCAGAGAACTCACACAGGCGAGAAACCGTTTCCATGTTTTGAGTGTGGGAAATGTTTTACACAGAAAAAAACTCTTGTTGAACATCAGAGAACTCACACAGGTGAGAAACCCTTTCCATGTTCTGAGTGTGGGAAATGTTTTAGACACAAATCAGACCTTATTAGACATCAGAGAACTCACACGGGTGAGAAGCTGTTTCCATGTTCTGAGTGTGGGAAATGTTTTACAAACAAATCGGACGTTATTAGACATCAGAGAACTCATACAGGTGAGAAACTATTTCCATGTTCTGAGTGTGGGAAATGGTTTCCACATAAATCAAGTCTTTACAAACATCAGAGAACTCACACAGGTGATAAACTATTTCCATGTTCTGAGTGTGGGAAATGTTTTGCATACAAATCGGAACTTATTAGACATGAGAGAATTCACACAGGTGATAAACTATTTCCATGTTCTGAGTGTGGGAGATGTTTTGCATACAAATCGGAACTTATTAGACATCAGAGAATTCACACAGGTGAAAAACCATTTCCATGTTCTGACTGTGGGATATGTTTTGCACACAAATCAGATCTTATTAGTCATCAGAGAACTCACACAGGCGAGAAACCATTTCCATGTTCTGACTGTGGGAAATGTTTTACAAAGAAAACAAATCTTGTGGAACATCAGAGAACTCACACAGGTGAGAAACTATTTTCATGTTCTGAGTGTGGGAAATGGTTAACAAATAAAACAAATCTTGTTAAACATCAGAGAACTCACACAGGTGTGAAACCATTTTCATGCTCTGACTGTGGGAAATGTTTTACACAGAAAACAAATCTTGTTAAACATCAGAAATCTCACACAGGTGAGAAACCATTTCCATGTTCTGAGTGCGGAATATGTTTTACACACAAATCAGACCTTATTAGACATCAGAGAACTCACACAAGTGAGAAACCATTCCCATGTTCTGAATGTGAGAAAATTTTTACACAAAAATCAAGCCTTGTTGAGCACCAGAGATCTCACACAGGTGAGAAACCATTTTTATGTTCTGAGTGTGGGAAATGGTTTACACAGAAAACAAATCTTGTTAAACATCAGAGATCTCATTCAGGTGAGAAACCATTTCCATGTTCTGACTGTGGAAAATGTTTTACAAAGAAAATAAATCTTGTTGCACATCAGAGAATTCACACAGGTGAGAAACCATTTCCATGTTCTGAGTGTGGAAAATGTTTTACACATAAAAGTAGTCTCATTGAACATCAGAGAACTCACACAGGTGAGAAACCATTTCCATGTTCTGATTGTGGGAAATGTTTTGCACAGAAATCCACACTTGCCAAACATCAAAAAACTCACACAGGTGAGAAATTAATTCCATGGTCTATGTGAGGCAAATGGTTTACAAACATCTGTTCTTGAATATCAGAAAATTCACATAGGACAAAAGCAGTGATACGAGGAGCCTCAATACTCTTAATATTGTAAAAACATTTGTTTTAATGTGAATTAAAATATATATTTACATAGTTTATACACAAAAAGTCTGACTGGAACAGATCACTCATGTGTGGAACTACTTTTTCTATAAGATATTGTCCACACGATCCACAGTAATAACAAAAGCACCTTGATGTTATATAGGGTACTGAGTAATTTATAATCCTGACTATGGGTTGGTGATGTAATGATGAATCTGGGACACTGTACAGTATGTTTGTTCCTACTTTCTAATTCAAGGTGTGAGTGTTTATATAATTAGTTCTGTAATCTATTTTTTTCTCACTGTAGATTGATTATGAAGTTTCAAAAATGTGGTCCCATGTTGTAAATGCAGCTTTGTGATGTCATGCAGCTATTTTTGTACAAATGGTCCATTTTATATGTAATGAAGATGGCTGAGTGGGTCAAGATGTGTCTGCAGAGGTGCAAACCTTTGCTTCATCTTATGGTAAGGCCAAAGGGATATGGACTTTCCTTGCTGAATGGGACTTTGTAACACTTTTGCACCAACATGTGAAAATGTGATTTTGTTTTGCAGTGCAAGATGTTTTAATAAGACTCAAAGGCTGAAGACTGTGTAGGGCCTCCCTACATAAGGACTTTTAGGCATGCATAGTGGTGGCGGTGGCCGCGGCCTATATTATTTAATGTGACACTTTTTGTACATTCCAGACACACCTAGTACCAGGATGCACATTTGTAGGGTCATAAATACATCCGTAATACCACTATTCAAACACAAAATGTGATATGTAATATATTTCTAATATTGCATCACTCATGGTTTATGACATAAAAGAAGCTTCAATGAACTTCATTTTTGGAAAAAAATGTAAAAGTAGACTTTCATGAAGAGGGTGGTCTAAGAAAACAAGTAGGCAGGATTTTCAGGAATAGATTTTACACTTTCCTCCATGCACGTTTATATCCTTAACTCACAAAAAATTGCACAGTTTGACAGGCAGTTCCCAAATGTGGAATGTGGGTATGTCCAGTGTTTCCAGGAATTCTCTAGTTGGGTTTTCCAGATAAAAAAGTTACTGTAAATGGATTCCTCATGGCCTTTTAGGAGCTGGATGTCTTGTACCTTCTAGATAGTAAAAACATCAATCATCTTCTCTTTGGAATTCATTTAAGAAGTTAAGGACATTTCCTTAATAGAAATTTTGGCTCCTTTCATTTACCTGTTGGACAAATTACATGGTGTTATGATGTCATGGGGAACAGGAAACTGATGGCTGTCAATCTTATTAAACATGTAAATGCTATAGACCACTAATATTCATGTATTGGAGGATTTGCTGGGAAGATATATATTTACTATTATACATATTGTTATACAATGGGGCATGGTTGATTAAAGAGTTGTTGTACCTATGTGGTCCTTCCAGAGATGTGACGGATGGAGACTCTTTGTCAGTGTACAGATTAAGAAGGTTCAAGAATAGTCCAATACAAAGACATCATGTATGACCAAGAGGACAATTCCAATGTTATTAAAAACATTCAAAAGAACAAATTCAATGAGCATCTTAAAAGATAAAATCACTACAGCAGCTGTGGGTTATGTATTACACACTTATCTCACAGTGGTGTACGGTGACTTTACCTGTTACTACAGCTGTGAAGTACTAAATGCAGGAGGGTACTTGTGACAGGATGGGCGGCCTCTGCCACCCTGTCTATTATTGCTGGGACCCGGCTGGGCTTATTTTGCCAGTCTCCTTTCTTTATCCCAAATTGTGCCCTCTAACCGTAGGATCCCCTTACGATGCTGCCACTACTAGCCTCCTACATCGACACCTAGAACCGCTTCCTTCTGGGTAACTATCACTGTTAGGGTACCCTTTTGCTGGTACACCTGGGCTTTTGCCTTCTGAACAGGTTTGCTGTAGATGGTTCCCCCCTTGCCTATCACACTGGCCAGAGCTGCAGGTAGCGGGCAGAGCGTTGGTACTGGAATGCTGGGTCCAAACCTCAGAACAGCCGGTCAACCGAATAGATTGGGGTCTAATCTGCAGGTCACAGAAATTATAGCAGTAAAACAGTCGCAGGATCTTGAAGCCAAATGATGTAGTCATAAGAAGGACAGTCACACGCTAGTTTGTGGTACTAGCAATCTTTCCAGAGGTACAGATGGTATGATACATTACATGTCAACAGCTCTCCTTTTTATACAGATTCTGACACAAATCCCAGCAGGGGGTAAGCCAGCCCCCTGCTTCGGGAGGGCTCGGCCAAGTCTAAGTTATTTTTAGTATTGGGATGTAAAATGTTTCATAAAACATAGATTTAAATGCAATGCAAAGTTAACAAAATTTACACTAATCTGTTATCCTAAATCTTGCTGGTTGCATTATTCGGACAGGATCCGAGATGTCGGTTGAAAAGCCACAAAAGACATAAAGGCAGAGGCCCCCTGCAGTATATACAGGCTTATCAAACGTGTTGGCCACTGAGATGAAAAATATTTACATTGTTTAATCTTGTTTGATGTGGTATTTTTTACTGCAATTGTATATTGTCTGTGAGCTGAGAGAGATGTGACCAGCAGTGGAAAAGTTAATTCTAAGAACAGATGTTGGCAATTAACTCCTGGGGGTAAATGTATCATACCCCGGTTTGTTCAACTCGCGGGAGATCGGCGTCTACGCAGCTTAAATTTAAAGCGTGGCGCCGAACTCCCGCGAGTTGAACAAACCGGGGTATGATACATTTACCCCCTGGTGAACAGAGACATTCTTCACTACGATGTAATTTAACCTGCATAGAAAGATCAGCAACTGTAAGACTCGTAAAATATTCTAATTTTTAATGTGTTACATATATTTAATATCACATCAATTAAAGCACAATTGTCACCAATACGTAGTGCATCCAGTAAACAGAGGACTTACTTGTTTACAGTATACAAGATGCACACACTTGTTTTTAGTTATAAACTGTATGTGTTAATAATAAATGAATGAGCGTTTAATCGTTAATAGATGAAGGCTGGCGTGAGGACAGTATTACACTATTAAAGTAATTCTATCGTTTTCAAATAAGCATTTCATAGGCGATTGTGTTTCTAACGCACAAAGTGATTTATTTTAGCAGATGTAAATAGTCAACAATTCAATACATTATTATATTATGATACAGTACAGTACAGCCAATACCAAAAGATAAATACATACCGCTGCTATCGCATGCGCTCGCTGCGCACCCACCGGTTAGAATACTGCGGTCAGTGAAGACTGAGGACTGGGTGCGCAGCCATGATCATATATACACGTTCAGTGTTACAGAGAACAATGCAAATGACGTGGCTTGCTTCTATAGGTCCAGACATCAGATGGGTCCAGGCTAAACAGGTCATAGGCTGATTCAATCTAAGGAATCCAAAGGTGGGGGTCGTCTCTCCAGGGGATGAGCTCCTTTCTTCCCGCTAATGCTCCAGTTACATCTCAGTAAATTAGCATTTCATAGCCAGCATCATACAAAGGTTTATTCCCTAACATCAATAACTAGAGTATGCAATATGCGATCTCTTCGGCGATGGAACCGGACAGCTGCTGATGAATAGGGTTTTAATATGATACTAGGCATGATACCTTTTCTATAACCTGAACCTTGAATATCACTGAAGTTTACATATAATCATTATATATATATATATATATAGACTAATAATAAACCAAATACTATCTGCTCATAAATTACGGTGTAACGGAACAAATATGAATATGAATTATATAAATAACTAAATGTTGTAATGCGAGTGTGTGCGTGCGTATTTTACTGTGCGATCGCACCATGCCACGTGTTACGTGGCGTACGGATCGCAATCGCACGGCAAAACAATATTAACCAATATACTTTCGTTCATGCAATTATACGACTTCGACAACACATAATGTAAACCTAGACTATCATTTAAGTTCCTTTCTACAATCTAATCCCTTTAACAAATCTCAGAGAGAAAAGGGCCCCATAAAAAAGGCATGAATGGAAAATAGTCACATGAGATCCTTTACACCTCTTCTTACAGCGTTTTTGGCTCCATCTCCCACTTACGTATTCACTAGACATACATACCTGATGATCTCCATTGTGAATCTAGATGTCCTTCCTCTAGTAAATCCATAATCAAGAGAAATAAATAGAATAATAAAAATATTAAAAACTGAAAAGTGGTAAGTAATAAATCCATGTATACATAAGGGACCACAGCAGACAATGTTTATGACTCTTTCTGACTCTGTATTGGAGAGATGGGTCCCCCCCCTCTGATCCGAATAAGGAACAAAAAAGTTCCTTATCCTATAACTGCTGTCCCTAATTACCGTATTTCCCCATGTATAAGGCGCATCTTAATTTTGGCCCCGAAACTAGAGAAAAAAAATATTATGGTAGCTGTCAAAAAAGGCAGGGAGAGTGTAATGGCCGGCTGCTCTGATTGTGATCAGAGCAGCCGGGCAGCACACTCTCCCTGCAGTCGCTTCCCCACTGCCACTGTACCTCTGTCCTCCTCCTCCTGGATCCCCGCTGCCACTCTGCCTGTCCCTGCCTGCTGGATCCCTGCTGCCACTGTGCCTCTGTTCCCCACCTCCTGGATCCCCGCTGCCACTCTCTGCCTGTCCCCCGCCTGCTGGATCCCTGCTGCCACTCTCTGCCTGTCCCCCGCCTGCTGGATCCCTGCTGCCACTCTCTGCCTGTCCCCCGCCTGCTGGATCCCCGCTGCCACTCTCTGCCTGTCCCCTGCCTGCTGGATCCCTGCTGCCACTCTGCCTGTTCCCCACCTGCTGGATCCCGCTGCCACTCTCTGCCTGTCCCCCACCTGCTGGATCCCTGCTGCCACTCTGCCTGTCCCCCGCCTGCTGGATCTCCGCTGCCACTCTGCCTGTCCCCATCTGCTGGATCCTCCTCTGCTGCCACTGTAACGCTGCCCCCCCCCTGCATCCCCGCTACCCCTGTATAAGACGCACCTAGGTTTTAGATCTAAAATTTTTGGGAAAAAGGTGCGTCTTATACATGGGGAGATACGGTAGTTCTGAGATCCTCTTTAGACTGCAAGCTGCTGATGTTCCTATCCCATGTACAGGCATCTGCTGAAAATGGTGGAACTTGGAATTATAGAGGTCAGTGTAGGTCTCTGTTGTGAATGTGTAGAGTCTTCAACCCGTTTTATCCATGGGTGTTTGTCAAGGATGACTCGGTTAGCTGGGAGCCGGCTTCTTCAAAGGTGTTAACATGTTAAGAAATGTAAAAAAATATAATGGTTAAAAAACATTTCCTGTTGAATTATGTGGTCAAGATTTATATGCAATGAAAATATTTAGAAATCGTTATGATGAAGTATTAATGGGAAATATTGACAAAATATTATTAGGATGATGAAAAAAGTTAAATATTTAAATATAAAATAGTTTGAAAATTAGATATATAAAGATTTGGATATTTAAAGATATATAAAGATCAACAATATAAACATTGTATAATAAAATGTAGTCTATAGGTGCTGGGTCTGGTAAATAGGGCTTAGATGGATTTACTAGAGGAAGGACATCTAGATTCACAATGGAGATCAACAGGTATGTATGTCTAGTGAATACGTAAGTGGGGGATGGAGCCAAAAACGCTGTAAGAAGAGGTGTAAAGGATCTCGTGTGACTATTTTCCATTCATGCCGTTTTTATGGGGCCCTTTTCTCTCTGAGATTTGTTAAAGGGATTAGATTGTAGAAAGGAAGTTAAATGATAGTCTAGGTTTACATTATGTGTTGTCGAAGTCGTATAATTGGATGAACGAAAGTATATTGGTTAATATTGTTTTGCCGTGCTATTGCGATCCGTACGCCACGTAACACGTGGCATGGTGCGATCGCACGGTAAAATACGCACGCACACACTTGCATTACAACATTTAGTTATTTATATAATTCATATTCATATTTGTTCCGTTACACCGTAATTTATGAGCAGATAGTATTTGGTTTATTATTAGTCTATATATATATATAATGATTATATGTAAACTTCAGTGATATTCAAGGTTCAGGTTATAGGAAAGGTATCATGCCTAGTATCATATTAAAACCCTATTCATCAGCAGCTGTCCGGTTCCATCGCCGAAGAGATCGCATATTGCATACTCTAGTTATTGATGTTAGCGAATAAACCTTTGTATGATGCTGGCTATGAAATGCTAATTTACTGAGATGTAACTGGAGCATTAGCGGGAAGAAAGGAGCTCATCCCCTGGAGAGACGACCCCCACCTTTGGATTCCTTAGATTGAATCAGCCTATGACCTGTTTAGCCTGGACCCATCTGATGTCTGGACCTATAGAAGCAAGCCACGTCATTTGCATTGTTCTCTGTAACACTGAACGTGTATATATGATCATGGCTGCGCACCCAGTCCTCAGTCTTCACTGACCGCAGTATTCTAACAGATATACTGTCCACTGGGTCCCGGTGGGTGCGCAGCGAGCACATGCGATAGCAGCGGTATGTATTTATCTTTTGGTATTGGCTGTACTGTACTGTATCATAATATAATAATGTATTGAATTGTTGACTATTTACATCTGCTAAAATAAATCACTTTGTGCGTTAGAAACACAATCGCCTATGAAATGCTTATTTGAAAACGATAGAATTACTTTAATAGTGTAATACTGTCCTCACGCCAGCCTTCATCTATTAACGATTAAACGCTCATTCATTTATTATTACCACATACAGTTTATAACTAAAAACAAGTGTGTGCATCTTGTATACTGTAAACAAGTAAGTCCTCTGTTTACTGGATGCACTACGTATTGGTGACAATTGTGCTTTAATTGATGTGAAATTAAATATATGTAACACATTAAACATTAGAATATTTTACGAGTCTTACAGTTGCTGATGTTTCTATGTAGGTTAAAGTACATCGATGGCCTCTGTTCTCCAATACATCATATATTGTTTACTGTAGTTTGTACAGTGACTAATGGGATATGTTTTATTTTCAGTTTGATTTTATTTTGTATCTACATTTTATTCTTTATACAGTGAGTAAGTAGATGAAATAACAGTACAGTGCATATATGGACATGACTTGCAATTATGTGGTCTGTACATAAATCAGGTAATAAAGTCTATAATTATCAACCAAGTTGACGTCTTGTTTTTCTTAAGATTATTTATACAAGATTAAAGAAGTAAAAAGAAAATGAAGGAATGGAGCATGTGATAAAGGGATATCCTGTATAAAGTATGGAGGGGAGAGGGTGTGTGTGTGTGTGTGGGGGTCAATGTACACAATGTTGGTTGGCAATGTATGATCTATTACTTTACTAATCTCTATAGTGGTTTGCTAACAGGTTTCTTTATTGTATAATTTCCTGGAATCCATATAGTCATGTATACTGCCTACATACCCTCTGCCATTAACGCTTAGTCTTCCATGTAGTCTCATTAACTTTAATCATCTCGTCCCTAATCTTAGGTGCTTGTTGATTATTTACTGAAATGATGAAATAATGATATTTGCTATAAGCATTTTTAAGAGTGATCTCATTCAATCGGTTGTCACGATACTCTGGGGGAGGATGATACTGGTCTGATTATAATCTACACAGAAAGTCATAGTGATAAAACAATAATTCAATTTCTACAGCAAAGAAAGTTTAGGAAAAAGTATAAAGGTTTATTAACAAAACAGAATAAAATCGTGTGCTGTGATCATATCAAATTTCAAGTCTGAATCTCTGCCTTCTGAAGACAAAGCAGTTCCTTTTATAAATACTGAACAGTAGGCTGTGTTACCATTCAAATGCCATATTACAATTGGTTGAAGTAGTATATAGCGTTCCATGGTCCTTTAGGTCTGGAGACAACGATGGGAGTGAAGAATGTCTCTGTTCACCAGGGGGTAAATGTATCATACCCCGGTTTGTTCAACTCGCGGGAGTTAGGCGCCACGCTTTAAATTTAAGCTGCGAAGACACCGAACTCCCGCGAGTTGAACAAACCGGTGTATGATACATTTACCCCCAGGAGTTAATTGCCAACATCTGTTCTTAGAATTAACTTTTCCACTGCTGGTCACATCTCTCTCAGCTCACACACAATATACAATTGCAGTAAAAAATACATCAAATAAGATTAAACAATATAAATATTTTTTATGCTAATGTATTGGCTTTTACCAAAATACATTTGACAGTACCCTGATTTGATAATTACATCAACTATCATACTATATTTGTATTCATCTTCATATATACCTTATTTCTGCATATGATATATATATATATATATTATTTGGCATTGCTACATGCAATATATCTGCAGAGAATATAAACTTTCCACACTTATTCTCTAATTGCTCCTTACAAATCACCATCTTGTAACATTATATAATAATATTTTGATGCCACTGTTGCCAAAGATCTCATTGGTCCAACATATCTAAATGTCCAGGCCTTTCCCAATTTTACCTAAATGTTCATTTCTCTACTCTATTGTCTAGTTATAGTCATTACTACCAACTCAAACCACCTTCAGTTACCAGTTTTTTTAGCCTGTTATGTATTTGTAAAATGTATACATTTAACACTTTCAGTCAGTATAGTAGAATATATGGACAAAAGTATTCGGATGCTTGACCATTACACCAACAGGGACTTTAATGACATTGTGTTCAAATACATATACTTTAATATGGAGTTGATCCCCCTTTTGCAGTGATAACAGCTTCCACTCTTCTTGGAAGGCATCCACAAGATGTTGGAGTGTTTCTGTGGGAATTTGTGCCCATTCATTCTGTAGAGCATTTATGAGGTCAGGTACTGATGTTGGATGAGAAGGCCTGGCTCGAAATCTCCGTTCCAGTTCATCCCAAAGGTGTTCTATGGGGTCGAGGTCAGGGCTCTATGTGGGCCAGTCAAGTTCTTCTACACCAAACTCATCAAACCATGTCTTGTAGTCCTTACTTTGTGCACTGGGGCACAGTCATGTTGGAATAGAATAGGGCCTTCTCCAAACTGTTGCCTCAAAGTTGGAAGCATAGCATTGTCCAAAGTGACTTGGTATGCTGAAGCATTAAGTTTGCCCTTCACTGGAGATAAGGGGCCTAGCCAAACCCTGAAAAACAGCCCCATACCATTATCTCTCCACCACCAAACTTCACAATTGGCATAATGCAGTCAGGCAGGTAACGTTCTCCCGGCATCCACCAAACCCAGACTCCCCCATCTGACTGCCAAACAGAGAATTGTGATTCATCACTCCACAGAACACATTGCCACTGCTCCACACTCCAGTGTCAGTGTGCTTTACACCACTCCATCCAACGCTTAATATTGTTCTTGGTGATGCGAAGCTTGCATACAGCTGCTCGGCCATGGAAATCCATTCCATTAAGCTCCCGCCGCATAGGTTTTGTGCTTACATTAATACCAGTGGAAGTTTGGAACTCTTCAGCTATGGAATCAGCAGAGCGTTGGCGACTTTTACACACCATGCGCCTTAGCAGTCGTTGACCCTGCTTTGTGATCTTACGTGGTCTTCCGCTTCATGACTGAGTTGCTGTTGTTCCTAAACGCTTCCACTTTCTAATATCACTTACAGTTGACTGTGGAATATCCAACAGGGATGAAATTTCACGAACCGTCTTACTGCAAAGGTGGCATCCTATCACAGTACCACACATCCTATCACAGTACCGCGCATCCTATCACAGTACCACACATCCTATCACAGTACCACACTTGAAGTCACTGAGCTCTTCAGAACGACTCATATTGTATCACAAATGTTTGCAAATGGAGACTGCATAGCTAGGGGCTTGATTTTATACAACTCTGGCAATGGGTCTAATTGAAACACCTCAATTCAATAACAGGTGTGGCCAAATACTTTTGTCCATATAATGTATATATTGTTGGGAAGCCTTGGGTCCTGGCATTCATGTGGATGTTTCTTTAACATGTAACACCTACCTAAACATTATTGCAGACACCCCAAATATACCGCTTCCTGCCCACAGGATTCTTTGATGGCAATGGCCTCTTTCAGCAGGATAATGCGTCCTGCCACATTGCTAAAAATTGTTTTGGAATGGTTTAAGGAACATGATATTGAATGCGAGGTGTTGACTTGGCCTCCAAATTCCCCAGATCCCAATCCAATCGATCGTCTGTAGGATGTGCTGGAAAAACAAGTCAGAGACATGGAGACCCCACCTCGCAACGTACAGGATCTGCTGCTAAGGTCTTGGTGCCAGATACCACAGGACACCATCAGTGGTCTTGTGGAGTCCAGGCCTCGACGGGTCAGAGCTGTTTTGAAGGCACGAGGGGAACAAACACAATATTAGGTAGGTTGTTTTAATGTTGTGGCTGATCAATGTATGTAACATATATGAGTATTGTGGGCATGTACTGGGAGGTGTAACCCATTCATACAGAGTAGCGGTGACCGGGTGCCGCTCACACCGGCTCCTGGTGTGCACAGCAATTAATGGGAGTTTTGAGGGAAGGACAGGTGGGTAAAGGGCGCCCTAATACTTCTGAATCTCTAGGCACACCTCCAGCATGTGGTTCCATCTTCACAGTCTGTCCTGATGGTTTATGTGTTATTTCCTGTACACAATTCCTCACACGATGTTGTGCCCATTTCCCTCACACTAGTACATTAGTGGGTCCCTACTCTCAGACCCACAGTTTGATAAATGTGTTCTCTATGCATTCAGTTTATCACTACATAAAAACCCACCTGACGACATTTAAGAACAGTGCTATACTGAACATTAAAATACATATAATGCTGTACATTTAATATAACGGGTACCGGTGAGAGGGGATGCCAAGTGGGCTTAAACTTTACTTTCAAGTAGCTTGACACCCTGGTCTTGCCACAAGTGTGGGCTCCCTGCTTCTGTTTCAAGGCCTTCTTTGGCTGACTTAATCTGTGGTGGTCGAGTACTGATGGGAATCCGTCCCTTACCTTGTCCTCCAGACACAAGTCAGGTTCTTTTCTGTTCGGATATACGGTGGTCAGGAGATAAATACTTCAATGAAAGAGACAAGGATTGGTCAAACAACTTTGGGTTTATTAAGAATGCGGTAAGGATAGTTTTGGTAAGCCACCGCGCCACTGACCCCTTCAGCTCAATAGTAATGACAAAATAATGCGTCTGATCAGCATAGAGCACAATAACATTTAACATATAACATACACCTGGTGAGTATAAGGCAGAATAACGATAACATCTTCAATGCACATTGTCTAATAAGGCACACTGGTAATCACAGGTACTATTTTCACGTTAACAATATCTGACTGGTGATGATGCAATAACCATCAATAATAACCCATCAAGACTCTTACGGTCACTACTGCGCCCACTAGAGGGCTACTTCTTATTCAGGTGTTTGGGGTACCGTGCTATTCCCTATGGGTCAGGCGCCCCACTTTTAGCATCTACTGCTGAGTTAACTTGAATTGCAGCGGTACCACTAACACTGAATGTCACACCTTCAATATTAATAAATCAATTCTTAGGTAAATCACATAACATTAACATCATCTAAAACATTTGGTGCACCAATATTATCCCCGGTAACGTTACCATATTTTCCACTCAGTCCTGGGCTGACCTGTGCACAGGAATTTGGTAGTGTTCCAATGTCCTGCAGAGGTTTCCATCAAGGGTTAAGTATTATAGTAGAAAGCAGGGCTGTTGCTCATTTCAGCCACAAGATGGCGCTGTTCTCTCAACAGTCAATGAATCTCTATCAGCACACACACAGGATATAGCTGAAACGACCGTCTTAATTGTTCCCTGCAGCATGTGTAGAGGTATGATCTGGGGGTAAAGCTCTCACAATCCTTCCTTGTACAAGAATGCAATGTCAGTTTTGGATAGATTCTCTCATCACTCTTCCCTCTGACACTGGGGTGTGTGCAGTACACTGCAGGCTAGGGTTTTACCTTGAGACGGTTCTGCAGTTAGTGGAGACTGTCTTTGGCACCCCGCTGCGTGTCCCCAGCTGTTCTCCGTCTGCTTTGCTGGCAATGTCACAGTTCTGGCAGCAGCTTATCTTCTCTCTGCTCGGCTGCACATCCCCCCCCCTTGTTCCTTCTACCATGCTGCTCTCTCTCTCCTCCTTCCTGCACCTCTTCCTGTTACTCCCCCAGCCAATCAGGGCATTCATCCTCCTCCTGTCAATCACTCCTGGGCACAAGTTTTCAGGAGCACAATTAACCCCTTGTAGCCCTGCGTTTTAAAAGTGTTTATGCACTCCTCTGTGCTGTTCAACAGGGCTTTGGGGTACCACATTCACCCCCGCTTTTTCAGGTGCATGTCCTCACGCATTAAGACATAAAGGTGTTTGTTCTTTATCAACTCAAATCACACATCTACAACAGTTATAATGGCTAACATTTTCAATGACAGCCGTTTTAATATACATTATATACAACAGTTTCAGTAGATCTCTAATCCTGATACCGCCAATAGTAGCTCGAAATGGTCAGTGGGCAGCTGAGGCAAAGTCCCTTCGCCATCGTCTTGCTCTTCGTCCCAGTCATCCCTTGATGTTTCGTCTGGCCCTTGGTCTGGCCTTGGGCGGAGCTTGATATGGGTTCGGCCATAATCACATACGGGTTCAACTTCCACTTGGGATCCAACTTACTCCGGGGTCGATTATTCTTCTTGAGGACGATGCTCCTTTCTGGCAGCCGACAGGCCTGCGCATCCCGGTCATAGTCTTTCTTCTGCCATTTGTAGAAGAACGGAGGAGGGCGTCTGCGCTGAACAGGTCTCTGCTGAGGGGACACTTCCTCTGCTCTCACTCCCTCGCTCACTTGCTCTGCACTTACTTCTCCACCAGATTCTGCAGCATTCTCTCCTCTTGGCCGGTAAAAACGTCTGCGGAACCTTCGTTGGTAGGGTGCAAATCTGCTTCCTTTTACTGGTACACCACCAGGGCCAGTCACGTTTGCTGCCTCGGCACCCTTCTCTCCCTCCACAACATCAAATTCCACAGTCTCCCCGTCTCCAACACTGCGCAGATACTTCCGTGGGTTATTTCGCTTTATTGCTGTCTGGTGGACAAAGACATCTTCTTTGGTGTCATTTCTGTTGATGAAGCCATATTCATTCCGCACATTAAAACACTTGACAGTGCCCAAAACCTTTACATGGGGACCAGCGGACTTTTGATGACCTTATAGGAGCCGAACAGTATGTTGAAAGGCCTGATGACCGGGGGACGCCCCTTGGGTTAATTTACTCTTCAAAGTCGCCACTAGCTTATCCGGGCATCTTTGCAGCACATTCATCCCCAGGATGATGGGGTCTATGTTCCCTTCACAGGGGGCGGTGACGAGACAGCCTTGTCTTGGCAACAAGGTCGCTCCGATCTGAATGTCCGCTTCCCAATACCCTTCACATGCAATCTCGAGGCCGTTACTGGCGGTGAACCGCAGCCAGGTTGCGGGTGGTGATAACAGCTGCTCTTTGCCCCAATACTTGTGGAATGTAGGTAGCCGGATGGTCGTAATCTGCGACCCAGTGTCAAGCATAGCCAGGGTCTCCACTCCATTAATTGTAACGGGTAACGTGGGACATTGTCCGATGAACTGGGGCCTCCAGTTTTCTGGATTCGGATCTATTCCCGGAGCTCGCCCCGAGATTCAGCCCTCGAATCTCGGGGTGTCGGAGTTTAAATGTTCGTCTAGGTCGCAGTTTCGTTCTATGTGTCCTACCTCATGGCACCGGCGGCATGTCGGGCGCCCCTGACCATCGAATTGATTGGGCGATCGCCGTACATACTCGCGAGGTGGTTCCCACCTGCCTCGGACTGGTCTTTGTCGTTCAGGCCTCCACTCTGGTTCCCCGTAGGTGGGTGCCGGTGGCCTCGCCATTTGGCGCATCTCTCGCTGGATTTCTACCATTCCGACGGCCAGGTCCTCCATTTGCTTTTTGAGCGTTTGTATTGGGTCTTCGGTGGGATACTGACCGCTCTGTATTACCGATTCTTGGGCCCGTGTTGATTTTTCTATGCTGCTTGCCATGGCTCCCCTCGAGCTTGCGCTTTCTCTGAAGCCCACCAATTCTGGGTATTCTTCCTCCCTTCTCCGTTGGTTACCGACAATGGCGATGGCGGTCTCTTTAAACTCTCAGACGGTTTTGCCTGGCATCTGTGCCTTCATCAGTTGTAGCTAAATCTTAACGCTTTCTTGGGCGACTCCTTCTACGAACTGTACGGTCAGGGCTTCGTCCGTGTTTCGTACTTCCTCTTTGTCCACTGCCTGAATGGCTCTTAGCATCTCTTGTAGGCTCAGGGCATAGTCCCGCAGTCTCTCGTTCAGTTGTTACTTGCGAGCATATAGTTTCATCTTCAGCTCCGGAAGAGTTCTTGTCTCAAACGTTGTGGATTTTTTTTTTAAAACTTGTGCCGCTTCTTTCTTGTCGTCCCTCAGCCATGAGATTACTTCTCTGAGCGCCGACCCTGTGAGTTACCCTATTACGATCTCCACTTTCTGCTGTTCATTTAACGGGTATAGCCGGAACATGGATTCCAGTTTGTTCTCGAATTCTGTGAAAGAAGTCTTCTGTAGCTTGTCGTCGTCTCCGCTGTACTTCGGGAACCATGGGGCCCCGAAATAGTACGGTAGGGTTATGGGCATATTTGGTGTTGCTGCTGGGGTGGCCTGTTCTGGGTTTTGTGGCCCTGCCTGTTGCGCTGCTCCCCCACCTTGTTGCTAATCCATTTTTCACTGAGGGTATTACTCTCCTGATGCACTCGGATCCTGTTCGGTTTGACGCCAAAGTTTATGTGGTGGTCGAGTACTGATGGGAATCCATCCCTTACCTTGTCCTCCAGACACGAGTCAGGTTCTTTTCTGTTTGGATATCCGGTGGTCAGGAGATAAATACTTCAATGAAAGGGACAAGGATTGGTCAAACAACTTGGGTTTATTGAGAATGCGGTAAGGATAGTTTCGGTAAGACACCGCGCCACTGACCCCTTCAGCTCAATAGTAATGACAAAATAATGCGTCTGATCAGCATAGAGCACAATAACATTTAACATATGACATACACCTGGTGAGTATAAGGCAGAATAACGATAACATCTTCAATGCACATTGTCTAATAAGGCACACTGGTAATCACAGTTACTACTTTCACGTTAACAATATCTGACTGGTGATGATGCAATAACCATCAATAATAACCCATCAAGACTCTTACGGTCACTACCGCGCCCACTAGAGGGCTACTTCTTATTCAGGTGTTTGGGGTACCGTGCTATTCCCTATGCGTCAAGCGCCCCACTTTTAGCATCTACTGCTGAGTTAACTTGAATTGCAGCGGTACCACTAACACTGAATGTCACACCTTCAATATTAATAAATCAATTCTTAGGTAAATCACATAACATTAACATCATCTAAAACATTTGGTGCACCAATATTATCCCCGGTAACGTTACCATATTTTCCACTCAGTCCTGGGCTGACCTGTGCACAGGAATTTGGTAGTGTTCCAATGTCCTGCAGAGGTTTCCATCAAGGGTTAAGTATTATAGTAGAAAGCAGGGCTGTTGCTCATTTCAGCCACAAGATGGCGCTGTTCTCTCAACAGTCAATGAATCTCTATCAGCACACACACAGGATATAGCTGAAACGACCGTATTAATTGTTCCCTGCAGCATGTGTAGAGGTATGATCTGGGGGGAAAAGCTCTCACAATCCTTCCTTGTACAAGAATGCAATGTCGGATTCTCTCATCACTCTTCCCTCTGACACTGGGGTGTGTGCAATACACTGCAGGCTAGGGTTTTACCTTGAGACGGTTCTGCAGTTAGTGGAGACTGTCTTTGGCACCCCGCTGCGTGTCCCCAGCTGTTCTCCGTCCGCTTTGCTGGCAATGTCACAGTTCTGGCAGCAGCTTATCTTCTCTCTGCTCGGCTGCACATCCTCCCCCTTGTTCCTTCTACCATGCTGCTCCCTCTCTCCTCCTTCCTGCACAACCTCTTCCTGTTACTGCCTCAGCCAATCAGGGCTTTCATCCGCCTCCTGTCAATCATTCCTGGGCATAAGTTTTCAGGAGCACAATTAACCCCTTGTAGCCCTGCGTTTTAAAAGCGTTTATGCACTCCTCTGTGCTGTTCAACAGGGCTTTGGGGTACCACAAATTCATCTAATGGAGTCCGACTCACCGCTTCCTGGTACTCACATTTCGAGTATCCAGTGGAGTGCAGCCTATGTCACGTGCTTTACCTTTCTCCATTCTTGTTGCTAGTTGTACTTGCTGCTTTATGATGTGATTTGAGTTGGAAAGCATCTCCTTGCAGTCAGCTAATCTTGAAACCGCACCCTGATCATGACTTGTTTGCTACTTTGAGATCCACGCCCTAAGTTTTTTGTCCAGAACAATCAGCCTTGTTCCAACTAGAACCCTGCACCTTCAAATACCAATATCTGTTTGCCAGGTAGGGGCCCCTGCTTCAGTCAAGCTAGATGACTCCAACATCACCTGGTGCCTCCATCAAGGCCTGGTTCCTCCTAAAGCATCTGTGCTTGTATCAGCCTCACCTCACTGCATCTAAGCCTAGTTACCTCCACATAGGTACCGTACAATGTATATGACACAGAACTTCTTAGTAATAGGGGCACATTTACCATATATATAACATCATCAATATAATGAAATAATTTTCTCCTTTACATAAGTTTTCAATAAATATTACAGGGCATGTGTCACAAATATCCCAATACACCATGGGCCTGATTCCAGGAGTAAATTTGCACCTGGACAAACCATGTTACAATGCAAGTTAGTTTATTATTTTGCACATAAGAAACATACTGGCTGCTTTTTCATATAGCACACAAATATTATACTAAATCTACAGCATGCCCTGCCCCAGCTTTAAGTTTGTCCTCACACTTTAAATTTACCTCCCCCTCCAATGGTTAGGTCATAGTACAAATTGAATCCTTTTTTTTTGTTCTGCTTTCCTTAATGAATCAGGCCCCATCAGTCTACTTACAAATGTGTAGTGAGCTATTCACTGGAATTTCTGTTACTTTGGTCACTCATCATCAGCTATTTATATAGCACCACTATTTCCACAGCGCTGTACAGAGAACTCACTCACATCAGTCCCTGCCCCATTGGAGCTTACAGGCTAAATTCCCTAACACACACACACACACACACAGACAGAGACTAGGGTCAATTTGTTAGCAGCCAATTAACCTACCAGTATGTTTTTGGGTTGTGGGAGGAAACCGGAGCACCCGGAGGAAACCCACGTAAACACGGGGAGAACATGCAAACTCCACACAGATAAGGCCATGGTCGGGAATCGAACTCATGACACCAGTGCTGTGAGGCAGAAGTGCTAACCACTGAGCCATCGTGCTGCCACTCATCATCATCATCATAAATTATTTATATAGCGCCAGCAAATTCCGTAGCGCTTTACAATTGGGAACAAACAGTAATAAAACAATACTGGGTAATACATACATATGTAGAGGTAAGAAGGACCTGCCTGCAAGCTTACAATCTATGGGGTAAGGGTAAGTGCTATATTAGATTACATATTTGTCCAGCTAGAATGCAAAGGTAAAAGTATTGAGGGGTGTGTGTGTACCAATGTTGGTCAGAGGGTTGTTGTCCTGTGTTAGCTGTGTAGAGGGTGGTAATAGGGTAACCTAGGGAGATTAAGATGGTGGTTGAGGAATATTATAAGCTTGGAGAACTAGAATATATTAAGCAAATGCACAGAGCGCTACTGTATCTTTTATTTATTTAGAACACCTGCTTCCTTATTATCCCTTGTATCTTATCATATCATTGGGCAGGAGGTGATTCCAGAATGAGAATATTAATGTTTAACTACACAAAAGAGAAAATAAGAATCTCTCTTGCGTGAAGGATGCACTCTAAGTTCATATTTTAATATAAAAAAATCATTTTATTAAATTCATTAAAACAGCGAAATATTAATAGATAGAAAAAAAGTGAAAATGAGGTATGAAAATGTATGTGATAATATATGATGAATAGAAGGATAATAGCTGTATAAATAGAATGATCCGATATTATTCAATGGCTAATATGTTTTCTCTCTCCTCTTTGTATTTTCTACATAATATAATTTGAATCTGGATCAACTCTTTTGTATATTCTAATATAGATTATATTCCTATTATTTAAATGACCTGAGATAGGGAGTCCTCCGTGGAAGGCAAGATGATAAATAACTATCTTTGAGATCTGATAGTTTCTAACAGATGTCAATCATTTAGGAGGAATGTTGATTGGTCTTTCTCTGTTTAATTACTTCCTGGCATCTACAAACTGGTTAATTCCTTGACAAAGCACAAGCGAAACGCGCGTTGGAACTAAGGCGGATAGACACCCCGATATCATACTGAAATCTTTACCTACAGTCTATTCCCCCTTCAATATCTAATATATAAATGCTTAGTGGCGTCTGTGTGTGGAAAAAAAAAAAAACAAGTTGCAGCACCACCTGCTGGGCAGAGTTATACACTGACCTACTAAATTCTTTGTGTGGGAAAAAAAAATCAAAAAGGGCTGAAATTTGGTAGGGCTCAAACTCATTTTCGTGAGGTAATTTTACCTCATGAACACACATGTGTAGAGGCGTGCGTTAGTGTGTGTGTGTGTGTGTGTGTGTGTGTGTGTGTGTGTGTGTGTGTGTGGAAAAAACTATTTTCTCAGAAAGGGCTCATCCAATTGACCTGAAATTTGGTATACTGACATTATTTGACAAAAAAATTAGAATAGTCAAGTCAGTTAACTTCCATCATCCCCCCTCCCCCCGTGGGAGGGGTAGTAAAGGCTAAATTTACGAGTTGAGGGGTCAAACTCATTTTCGTGAGGTAATTTTACCTCATGAACACACAGTAAAAAGGCCGCTTGCGTCGGAAAGTAACGATCTTCCCCTGAGGAGGCCTGGGCTAGGCCCAAATGCATGACAAGAACCTTTTTAAGACCTTAAGTAGCTTGATTTGACTAGAATGCATGAGTATCATGCACGGGTTAACTTGTATCTTATAATTGTGTCTCTAATAGAGTTGATTAGAAACGGGTATATAATGCTGGTAATAGGGATTCTAGATACGCTCATGATGAATAACTAAATCATCTAAATGGCTACATTGACAGGAGCTAATTCTTATAAAGAGTAACTCAAATAACTTCAGCATGAGATCTAATTTGTTAGTGGCCTCAAAATATAAATGAGACCAGTACCAGCCACTACAGAGGGCAGTATCACAAGGTTTTGTCTGCTTGCTGACATTTAAATGTGAAGCCAGTGAAGAGCAAGTAAAAAATAAAGAAAGAAATAAACCTAATAGTTAAAAGTCACGTAGACGGGGGGCGTGGCTTGGAAGCCGAGCGGGACAGTCGCATCTAGACGGAGCTCCGCACAGAAGAAGGGAAAAAATACATTTTAGCGGCGGATTGTGGTTGCCCCAACCACGCAAGTCAGCCCTGAGTCCTGTGAGAGGAAAAGCGCCCACCTGCCAAGCGCTCAAGCGCTGCAGCGACTGGGCAAAGGAAACTTCCCGGAGAGGAGAGGAGACACGACTGAGACGGACTGACGGCGGAGGGGAAATCTCAGAGGGGAAAGCCTGGTCCCTCATATAAGGTACACACACACAGAGACCCCCGCCTGAAAGCCACCCCTATAACTCGTGGTGCTGGTGGAGTAAAACCGGAAGTGGCAGAACGCCATCACTGCCTTCTTTTCCGGTGAATCAGACCCCGTGGTGCCTGCTGGGAGCCATCCTGGGACATTGTGGAGGGGGATAAAAAAAAAAAAAAAGTATACAACGGAGGTAAGGAGGAATTAACCCCTTCCATTCCACCTGAACAGCCCCCACACATTATTGCTACATAACAAACAGAGACAGTGAACATCAACACTGCTAAATGTTTTACCCAATAACTTTGAGGATGATGCACCAACGCTGATGTGTAGATGACACACACTGTGGACACTGATAACTCCCATGCGTTCAGTAGCACTGTAACGAGGAGCCTACCTTACTGCAGTGCAGAATAGTTGTGGAAATACTAACCGATTACCTGCCTGTGATAATAACATTGCATACGAAAGCTCTACAATACAGCTACTTACTGTCTGCATCAGTCTACAACCAACGATTTATGCCACCTAGTGGTCATCAATAATACTGCTGCAAAGACCATCTTTGATTTCACAACAAATCTGACTCAATACAAGCTACGTCACTACCACTGAACAAATTATATATAACAGAGTGGTTCTCTCCATGGCTGATAACAACTAAAAGCTTCGAAATTTGCCCTGCATAAATGACTGATTAAATATCTAACAACAGGAACTTCCGGTGGGCGGTACACCTAGTTGACCGCGTTTTAACAAATCTCTTCACTCTCTCCCCGGAGTTCGGTCACGTAAGCGGACTTATAGAACACAGATAACCATTACAACATTCCTGAAATTAGCTACGTATAATTACATATGTTGAGTTGCTTACTACTAAATATTACTTATTAGAGTTGAAATATTGATGTGAACGTCTAAATTAATAGCTCATATGAATATCCTTACACTGTGGTATAGTATCGACACTACAGGATCAAAAAGTAATTTTGATGCTTTTGTTCTTTAATTTTTTTTATTATTATTTTTTATATTTGTTTTTATTTTAATTTTCTTTCATCCACTAATATGTGATTAGCTTAATGTAAAAAGAGAGAGTTTACAACATAACCTTAGTCGCATATTGTTGAATTTCTAATATAACAACCTCTGTCAGAATCTTAGATTAGTGCCTTATAATTGTACTTGGTCTGCTTAGAAATGGAAAAATATTGTAACAAAAATTCATCCAAGCGTGGAAATAGCAAGCTGGATCAGAGTAAAACAGGCAAAAACAAGCCTGGAGCGAGCAAAGATGCTTCCTCTCCTTCCTCGCCCCTCTCAATGGGGGACGTGGAGGAAGGGAACCAAACTCCTCTCACTAAATGCATTGATACTACAAGTACAGACACGGCTCAGACTATTCTAGACATTCTCCTTCCTATAATAGACAAAAAATTCGGAGCTATTCAGGATACCTTTGATGCAGCTGTTGCCAAAATAGCAGAAAACACGGCTAGAATTAACACGCTGGAACAACGTACCAGCGATGTGGAGGATAATGTCCTAGCCTTGCAAAACGGATCTGAACAAGATTCGCGCAGATGGTCACAAATGCAAGAAAAATTTGATGATCTAGAAAACCGCAGTCGAAGAAATAACCTAAGGTTTATAGGTATTCCAGAATCGGTGAAAGGGCCTGATTTATCCACTTACCTTAGCCAAGATCTAGTGGTTGCTCTCAATCTACATGACGAACTAGATAATTTACAAATAGAACGAGCCCACCGTCTGGGCTCAATTAGAGAGGGTAACTCTACTAGATCTCGACCTGTTTTGGCTCGGTTCTTAAATTTCAAGGACAAGGAGAAAATATTGATAGCATTCAGGAGGAAGAAACAATTAGAAATTGAGGGTAATAGAATACTGATATTTCAAGACTATTCAGCTATGTTGTCACAGAAGAGAAAAGAGTTTGCACCAGTTTGCAAATTCTTGGCTGGTAATAACAAAAGTTTCGCTCTTCTATATCCAGCTAAGCTCAGAGTAGTGGAAAATGGCCGTACACTAATTTTTGAAAATCCGGAGATGGCAAAGAGTCACTTTCAAGTGCCTACTCCGCACTCCAGATCACCAGCTGGAGCCCGCTCCCCTTCTAATGCACTGACTTGAATGATATAGCATTCCAGACCTAGATAACATGGCGTTAGAAGGTTGATGAAACACATAGTGACTATGTGATACCTGATTATGTTGATAATGTGAACTCTCTCTATATGTATACACATGTATCTGCATATGTATTTAGTTATGTTACAAATGTTCATTGTTGAAGGTTCTGTGATCTCTGGTAATACTTCCAGGGATCGCACGCAAAATTTGGTTAGGAAAATGATAAGAAAAAGTTTGAGGTACAGAAAATATAATGCATTATATACTTTACTTTCATATTTCACAAAAAGGTTAAATATCCAATGTCTCATTTTACAAATGTGGGGTGGTGAATCCCATGGTTTGGATCAAGTTTACTTAATGATGGTTTTGGTGGGGTTTGTTTGCAACCTCTCCCTACACACCTTTGGTTTAACTAATTGCCCCACTGTGGGTATTGGTTAGGAATGCAACCTACACAGCTGGATTCCCAGGAACCTAATACTCCACAAACCCTTAATTTATCATCTTGGAATGTAGGCGGGCTTAACTCTCCTATTAAACGTAAAAAAGTCCTTACCCACCTCAAAAGAGCTCATATAGATATAGCGTTTCTACAAGAAACACATTGGAGAAAGGATGATGGTTTTATCTTGCGGGGAGGCTGGGTTGGGGATTGTATTTCGGCCTCATATAAAACTAAAACCAGAGGCGTAGCCATAATAATAGCTAGACACCTCCAATATACAGTTTTAGATACAGTCATAGACCCTGAGGGCCGATATCTACTAATTTCTTTACAAATTAATGATGAAAAACATACCTTCTTGAATATTTATGCCCCCAATGGATCACAACGTGACTTCTACCAGTCTCTAATTCAACTTGTCCTACAACGTGACACCCCTAACCTTGTGATAGCAGGTGACTTCAATTCCGTTATTGATCCAAAATATGATAGATCAAACGCATCTTCTACAACTAACCCAAGGGCCCCGGAATGCTTTTATGGTCTGATGTCCAGGTGTGGCATGGTTGATCCGTGGCGCCTCTTAAACCCAACAGACAGATCCTATTCGTTCTATTCTAGCGTACATGGATCCTTTTCGAGGATAGACTATTTATTAGTCACGGACACCCTAATGCCGTGGGTTCGTAGAGCAGATATTGCTGATATAGTTATTTCGGACCATGCAATGATCTCTCTTACAATCCAAAATCCGAACTCAAGACGGAGGTCTAGGCACTGGAGATTTCCTACTTACCTATACAATTCAGATCATTTTCAACAATTTCTAAGACACAGATGGGCTGAATATCTAGATGATAACATTGACCAATGGGATGACAAAATTCTATTCTGGGACGCTTCAAAGGCAGTTATGAGGGGACACATAATTGCGTATGTATCTAGGCATCGTAAGAAGACTAAGGAAATTTATGATAATTTGAGCAAGTTATCGGCTGAGGCATATGCTAGGTTTGCTTCCAACCAGTCGGATATGTCATGGTCTACTTATCGTGAGGCGAGACAACTCTTAGAGAGTTTCTTGACTTCCCAAGCAAAACAACAACTTGATTTTTCAAAAAATAAATTTTTCAGATGGGGAAATAAAGCTGGCAAATTACTTGCAAATATAACCAAACCTCAGAAACGTAAAAGTCACATAATCGCTCTTAAAGCCCATAATTCTTCTAAGATTCTTACCAGATCGGAAGATATATTAGAAACCTTCCAGGCTTACTATTCGGCCTTATACAAGGGCTCTACACCAAATCCTCAGCTAATGTCCAAACTTTTGACTGAGACCAAATTGCCTTCATTAACACCAGAACAGAGAGATGTTATGGCAAAAGATATCACTTCCCGAGATGTAGAGATTGCAATCAAACATTTGAAACTCAATAAAACACCAGGCCCAGATGGATTTACGGCAGAGTATTATAAGATCCTAGAAGGAGATCTGGCTCATGTTTTAGCAGATTTGTTTTCAATGATACATAGGGAACGTCCTGTATACCCATCGTTTAATGTAGCCCATACAGTCCTTATCCCTAAACCAGGTAAAGACCCTATGATTGAAGGATCTTATCGCCCTATTACTCTTTTAAACACAGATTACAAACTTTTAGCAAAGATCATGGCAGACCGTTTACAAAGTATCCTTCCTGGGTTGTTAACATCCCATCAGCTGGGATTTGTAGCAGGACGCCACTCGGTCAAAGGTATTAGGACAGCCATATCAGCGATTGTGGCCTCAAGTGTAAATTCCACCTCAAACATGATCCTTAGTTTAGATGCTCAAAAGGCTTTCGATTCTGTTGCATGGCCTTTTCTAAACGAAATTCTCTCATGTAGGCGCTTTGACACTGATTTTAGAGCACTTGTAGCCTTTTTCTACACCTCCCCTAAAACATCTCTATTGGTCAATGGTGTCACGGGTTCCCCACTGGAAATGTATAGAGGTACTCGCCAGGGATGTCCACTCTCTCCATTACTCTTCAATTTGGTATTGGACCCTATGCTTAGAGTCTTGCAAAACTGGACGCAACTGGAGGGAATAAGGATTGGAGATCAGGAAATCAAAATTACAGCTTTTGCTGATGATGTAATGATCTACATATCCAATCCTGAAGTCTCACTTAGATCCCTAATGGACCGAATAGTGGAGTTTGGTTCTGTCTCTGGGTTCTCTGTCAATTTTGAAAAATCTACTGCTATGTATCTGGGAAAGGGTGTCATAGTCCCAACATGGGCACGGGATATTCCCATTACATGGGCAAGATCGGCCATGCCATACCTGGGCATCCAGCTACCGAGAGATATTCACTCTCTGTATAACCTTAATATCTCTAGGGTGATAAATGTAATGGAACATGAGATGAAAGGTTGGAAACATCTCTGCCTCTCCTATGGAGGCAGAATAAACATAATTAAAATGATCATATTTCCTAAACTATTGTATCCACTACAAGTTTTACCCTTATTATTGACCAGATCAGATGCAATGAAATTGGATACAGAATTTAGACGTTTTATCTGGAATTCCAAAAAACCGCGTATTGGGTTGATCAAATTACAACAGTCAAAAAATAGAGGAGGGCTGAATTTACCAAATGCTACCAAATATAACCAAGCGGCCCAATTGCGACACCTTAAAGACTGGTTGCATAACACGGATACTTATACTAATACTACATTAGATCAGAATTTTATCCCTAACCTTAGCTTATTAGCCTTTATTCATCTACATGAAAAAGAACTTCCAATTCAGACTATAAACAACCCAATCTTGTATACTGTGCGTAAACTTTGGCATAAGCTTCGACACATATACCATTTAAGCCCTTATAGCTCAATGAACCTCCCATTGTTAGGCAACCCTAACTTTCAGGACGGATCAGCTTCCTTCCCATTTACTAAATGGGCGAAATTAGGAATTACTAAGATAAGATCATTAATTGATACAAGTACGCGAAAACCTATGACCTATACTCAAATAAGCTCTACTTATCCACAACTAGCCCCTTATCATCTAGCAATATTTCAATGCCAACATTACATTAATACAGTACTAAGTAAAATCTCTCCGGAGGATTGGGATAATCCCTTGGAGGCTATGCTTTCGAGACCTCCCCTGACCCGTCAAGCCATCTCACAGCATTATTCCCTATTACGTACCCAATTTGACTATAACCATTCTAAAACTGGCCTTTCACTGTGGCAGGAACAATTTCCTCACCTGACACCAGAGGTTCTTTTAAAGGCACTGACCAAATCCATTAAAATATTACCGGCCATGACCTATACAGAAATGTTCCTAAATATCTATCATAGGGCATATCTGTCTCCATCTCGTCGATTTCAGATAGGTCTATCAGAATCACACTGTTGTCCGAAGTGTGGGTCTCCGAGAGCGGATTTGACACACTGTTTTTGGGAGTGTCCTCCAATTAAACGATTCTGGACCCAGATTTGGAGATTTTCTAATACACACCTGGTAAATTATGCGCCTCTATCTCCGGAATGGGCGATATTCGGAATACTTCCAAATACTTGCAAAGTTAGTAAAGGATGCAATAAACTACTATTAGCAGTTTCTGCTGCGGCCAGGAAGAGCATACTCCAGGTCTGGGCCCAGGATTCCCCTCCTATGTTTTCCCTTTTTAAAGAAAAGCTCTATCACATATTCCGAATGGATTGGATAGAGACGTCTTTGCAGAAAGAGGTTAGAGTAAAGCAATTCTTTGATGCATGGGAGAGCTTTATAACTCTCTTACCCCGTATCACACGTACACAACTTTGGAATAGCTTCCACAATACTGAGTGGTACGGGTTAAGAATGGTCTCAGCGGACCCTCCGATTGACTTGTCTTCACCTTCTAATGATTAAGTCCTAGACAAGATGGATAGTTTGGGAATGGGAGATTGGGCATGTTAATGACTTATTGAATTGTTTGAAAAAATGTGAAAATATGTATTTATTTCATAATGCATCCAATTGTATATGTGATATTGTATACCTCAATAAAAAACTGTTTATAAAAAATAAAAAAAAAAGTCACGTAGACATTATGAACCCATGGGTTTCGGAGTGAAATATCTGTTTGTGAAATAGATGATTAACAAGCAGCCTGACACACTGCTGTGTTACATGTCATGATTTATGTAGCTTTTGTCTAGAGTACAGAGCACCTCAAATGAATGATGCTTAATTCTGTAACTAGGTGTTTAACTATATCCCTATAGTGTGTATCAAAGAAACGTGCCTTTAACAGTGATTTTAGACACGATCATATAATGCCGATAATAGGGCAATTAAGACATGCTCAAGATGCCTGCTAGCATCATTTGGAAGGCTGTGTAGATAGGATTTAATTCCTAAGAAGAGCGATATAAACAGCTTTAGTATGTGCAGGCGTGGGCTGGCACAGTTCAGCCCGGGGGGCGCACAGGCGCTCATTGATGACGTGGCCGCATCGCCTGTCACCTTGCTTTGTGATGCGGCCGCAAGTAATAAGAAAGAAAAACATGCCTCTACGGGGGGTGGCCGGCCCGAACAGGGTACAGACTGAGCGGCCCGGGGGACCGATGCCCCCCTGCCCCCCGGGCCAGCCCGCCCCTGAGTGCGTGGATATAATTTACGAGTAGCCATAAAACAATGAGAACAGTGTCTACTATTACAGAGGGCATTATATAAGGGCTTGTCTGTTTTGTCGGCATAGGGATGATTCCGTTAGACACATATAACAGTTACAAGTCACCCACACAGTGTTAAGTCACGGCCAGTAGTGGAATAAGGCTTGATGAGAAAAATGATTGCTAGCAGTCTGTCACGCTGCCGTACTATAGTTTATGTGGCTGATTTAGCTTAGCGCACAGAGCACTCCATGAGAAAGACTTTGTATTGTGTAATAACAAATCCATTGTTGATTCATGAAGAGAACAGTTTGTTATAAGGAATAATAGATAATAATTGTTCCTATATATTATAACACGATACTGCAATTGGCTACATTTTGTATCAAGTATAACAAGTTAGTATCCATTCCTAAGGGTCAGACATACCTGACATGTAGCGATAGTTTTCAGCTCATATTAGCATCAAGTATTATATTAGAAAGGAGACATATTTATTAATCCCATTGCCATTTAAGATATATGGATCTTAAATTTATATAATTGTCAAAATAGGAAATTATAGGTACAACCAGGGGGTTTCAGGTATTTATTGTGTAGTTTGCACTTATAAAACATACCAATAAATAATTGTGCAGCTACCAGAAAGTCAATTTGTTGTCATTTACTTTAATGGAATATGGAACATGAACATTTTGACATGTCTGTATGGTGAAAATTACTTTTGTTTTTAATCACATTTTCATACCTCTTTTTTTTCTATTAATATTTTGCTTATTGTTGTATTTAATGAATTGAATAAATTATTTTTTATATAAAAATATGAACTTAGAGTGCATCCTTTATGGAAGAGAGATTCTTCTTTTTTTTTTTTGTGTAGTTGAATATCATAACCTTGTCTGAAGAGGTGGGTTTTCAGTGAACGCTTGAAGGTTTGAAGACTAGAGGAAAGTCTTACTGTGCGTGGGAGGGAATTCCACAAAGTGGGTGCAGCACGAAAAAAGTCCTGTAACCGAGAATGGGAGGATGTGATGAGAGCGGAGGAGAGACGTAGATCTTGTGCAGAACGGAGGTGTCGAGTTGGGAGATAGTTTGAGACAAATGAGGAAATGTATGTTGGTGCAATTTGGTTGACAGCCTTGTATGTTAGTAGAAAAATTGTATATTGGATTTGTTGAAAAACAGGCAACCAATGTAGAGACTGACAGAGTGGCTCAGCAGAGGAATAACGTTTTGCAAGGAAAATAAATCTAGCCGCTGCATGCAAAATAGATTTTAGGGGTTTGAGTTTGATTTTGGGAAAACCAGTAAGGAGGGAATTGCAATTGTCAATGCAGGAGCTAATGAGCGCATAAACCAATACCTGCAGCCACACCACCCTGAACAAGCCCAATCTCGTCTGATCATGGAAGCTAAGCAGGGCCGGGCCTGTTTAGTACATGGATGGGAGACCACCTGGGAATACCAGGTGCTGTAGGCCTTTTTCTCTTGTTCATGCTTCCTACAATGCTGGTGTTGAGATGTATAAGAGATGTAGGTCAGTATGAAACTAATACCTACAGCCACACCACCCTGAACAAGCCCAATCTCGTCTGATCATGGAAGCTAAGCAGGGGTGGACCTGGTTATATCTGGTAGACCACCTGGTAATCCCAGGCCTGCTTAGCACTTGGATGGGAGACCACCTGGTCATATGTAGTGTAGTGTAGTGTAGTGTAGAGAAAAGGTGGTCAAAAAAGACTGAGTGACCTGTCTTAGGTGCATAGATATTTGCAAGCGTAATTTCCAGGTGTCCTATTTTGCCAGTGAGAATGATAAAAATGGGCTTCGGGATCAACTTTAGCTTCTGAGAGGACAAAGGGGACAGTGTTACGAATCAAGATCACTATCCCAGTTTTTTTTGGTTGAGTGAGAGGTGTAATGTACCTAGGAGAATCAACGTGAGGACAAGGAGGGATTGCTAACTGACTTGAAATGTGATTCCTTAAAAAAAACAATATAACCGTTAACTTTATGAATAGTATTGAATAACATGGAGGATTTTTGCGGTGCATTCAAACCTTTAATGTTAAGGGAGACAAACTTAATTAACATGGTGGCCCTTAGTAAGAAAAGACAGTAACCCATAAGAGTGGGTGGAACATTCCCCAGGGAGAGTAAGAGAAGGGAGATAAAAGAGGAAGCGGGGTGAGGAGACAATTGCACAGAGGGGGAGAGGAGGGAAGGGACGTAGACTCAGACATGAAAAGCAGAGGGGTGGTCTACAAAGGCAGTACCTACAACCCAAATAAACACAGAAATAGATAAAAGATACCAGTAAAATGGTCACAGCTAAGGCAAAGGGTTTGGGAGTGCAGCTAGGTTAAAGCCAGAAAAGGAAAAGAAAAGAAAACATTGGACCGAAGTAAGGTCCTGGTTCCGTACCTCCCAGAGGGTGAGGGTGTGGGGCCTAGGGCTAGGAGCCACCCCATCCATCCAGAGAAACAAAAACATACAAACAACCATGTACCCTAAACATGTGAAATAATACACATATGATATCAAATAGAAAATTACCATAAATGAAACAATGCAGAAAACAACATTTCACCATTGCAAAAATGAGTGTGGAGAATGAGAAATGCTTACATTGCTGGTCCCAACCCAGTGGTATATGAGACCAGGAATCATGGAGGTTGAGACAATGGGGAACGATTGGGTGCATGTTGGGAGTTCCAATCAGATTGAGAAAGACTTGAGCTGGTGGATTAAGTCCCTTCCTTTGTTCAGGGTTCAGATGGTGACCTGTATTTCCTCCATCTCCACCGTATCTGTTGTCGGGTAGGGTGTGGATCACATCTCTGAGGTCACATCGTTTTGCGATTGTCGAGGGAGTAAGATCTTGAAAAACCTGGATATGACAGCCCTCAAATAACACATAGGAGAGTTCCTGACTGCTGATGAAATCGCATCCCTGGTTTTGAAGGAAAGTAGATGAAATATAACATCTTCAGGGAGGTCAGAGTCTTTTGGACAGGGCCTTCAAGCCCTATGCACCATTTCAATCTGTGTGGGATGGTTATAGAGGATGGTTTACAGTCATGAAAAAAATCTGCAGATGTATTGTTCCAACTCCTTAGGATCCACCGATTTGGGGACATTGCGGAGCTGCAAATTGTTATGGCGTTCCAAAATCTCTAAGTCCTCCAGTTTATATTTCAGAAAGTCATTTTTTCTCAAGAGATAGTCCAGATCATGAGAAGCCTCAATTTGGAACTTGAGAGTGGCGTCAACCTTTCTCTTAAGATCAGTGGTTCTTTTTAAGAGGGCAATTTTTATCGCTTTCAGGTCCCCAATAGCTTTAATGATAAGATGAAAAAGATATAGTACAGTCCACAATCAAAGTACGTAATTCAGCAGAATCAGCTTTAGTGGAAGGAATACTTGAGCATATGTGATCAGAATCAGAATGTATCCGAGGAAGGGAGAGAAGGGACAGTGAGGCGCAGGAGCAAACACAATATATGGAGAGATTGTTTGGTAATATCTAGCTGGCAGTTGGGACAATGGCCACAAGATGGCAGTGGTGGTTTCCAGATTGGCCTACCAGAATGAAAGGAGGCTGTAAAGAGTGCTGTCACTGTGAAGGCTCAGGAGCTGGCTGAGAGGGAAATGTTTCCCATGAGTGTAGCAAGTCAAACACAAGGGCAGCAATTCCAATTCTTCAGAAACTGCTTTGTACATAGGTTAACTGAAAGATTGTTAGCCTATGTATATAGCAGTTCAGCATGTGTCAGCACTAAAGTTATAAGGACCCAATCAATAGGTAGAACGATGACCCAGGGGTGCACTTAAAGGTCAGGGAGCTGTGTGGCCCCAATTAATAAAAGAGGGTATACTGTAACCTTAACCGGTTGGGTCAGTTCAGCAGGGGACAGCAATGATGCACTGCAAGGACAGTGGACAGTGCAGGGAGAAGGGCTGGAATCCGAAAGTACGAGGGCTGCCCTGTAGGCAATGTATCCTGCCTTGTGTGCGATGCAGGTGAACAATCGCACCACCGGCACGATCTTACAGCAGCCTCCAGTAGACTAGTGTCCTGCAGGCTCCATACCGTACGGCCAGAGAGTGGGTCCCTAGGAGGAGAAGGTTCGGATTATCTGGGCAGTCCAGTCAACTCACTGCAGGTTAGCCTGTGGGTAGCCGCCCAACGCTCCAGCATGTTACTCTGTGATCCAGCGACCCGGCAAGTTTGGCACTGTGTACCCTGCTCTGGGATGGCAGTGGCGACCCAATCCGTCTGTTGTTTGCCATTGATGATAACCCGGTGGGCAGGATACTGGACCAGGAGGTAGCTGAGGTTGCAGAATGGGCCTGCTAAGCGTGAGAATGCGCGTTTCATGCCAAGAAACACTTGTCTGTGGTAGGGAGCCTCTTTTGCCAAAGCATTGGGTGATATTAACTTCAAACTGAAGCCCGCGTGGCCAGCAGTCTGAGAGGGCTACTCTCCAATGAGTCAAACAGGATAGAAATTAGATGAAGCTGACAGTACATCCACAGTGCTCAAACCACACATAAGTTTGGCTGCCAGGCACACTCCCCAATACAGAGTATTTTATTAGTTAACATTTATTTAAGAACATCATTGGCGTAAATCTCATACTTCTAATTATTTCCTCATATACACTTCTATCTACCTCTCCTATAGAAATGTTCTGGACACTGCTAAACAAACATACTTCCAATCTCTCATCTCTGCTCAGACTTCTAACCTCAAACGCCTTTTTAGCAAATTTAAATCTCCTCTCAAGCCTCCCACCCCAAACCCTCTGATTACTTTCAGTACCCATGATCTTGCATCCTACTTTAAAGACAAGATTGATAAGATCCAAGATAAAATGGTATCTTCTTCCTCGACATTCAACCACCTCAATTTCTTCCCACCACCCTCTGGTATCCTCTCTTCATTTGATCCCACAAATGAAGATGAAGTATCTACTCTCTTCTCCTCTTCCTACTCTACTACCTGTCCTCTTGATCCTATACTCTCACAGATCAGTTAATCCGTCTCTTGTGTTCATCCAAGCTGAAATCTGTGATCTCCACTTGTATCTTTCCATCATTATTTGAGCATTACTCCTATTCTGAAAAAAATCTAACCTAAAGTCTCTCTCAGATTACCATCCCATCCCTCAACTGCACTGATTAAGGTGGTCAATGATTTAATGCCTGCTAAATTTAAAGGCAATTACTCACTTCCAATTCTCCTGGATCTCTCTGCTGTGCTTGATATTGTTGACCACTTGCTTCTCATACAGACGCTACAATCGCTAGGTCTTTAGGACACTGTTCTATCCTGGTTCTCATCCTACCCATCTAATTGCTCTTTCAGTGTTAATTTTTCTGGATCCACCTCTTCTCTGCTTCCTTTATCAGGTGGAGACCATAAGGCTTAGTCCTAGGTCCTCTGCTTTTCTCTAAACATAAATCAGCATCCAGCGCTTGAGACCTAACTGACTAAATGTGTATAACTATTTAAAAATAAAATCTGGGTCATGGATCCTCAGATATACAAATTTAATATCATAAAAATAAAACATGAAACTAACCAATAATAGTGCTAAAAATAACAGTATCATAAGAGAAACTACCCCCATAAATGGATCTCAGTGCACTTATGTTTACTGTGTGTTCGCAGGTGGGAGCAGCCACCTTTGTTTATGCAGCAGCTTGCCCTTCTGTCTGTTATCATTTTTACTTTTGATCCTTATTTTTTGGTAGATTTTATAATTGTCCTTTGCTCTTTACACTAGCTGTTATTACTTCAGTAGTGCCACATCGGGGGTTGTTTTGTTTTTCTCTGCTGTTCTCTATCTACACCAATTCTCTTGGAAAACTAATAAGCTCATTTGGATTTCAGTATCATCTCTATGCAGATGATGCCCAATGTGATGAAATGAGTTTGATATCCACTCAACCAGCCTGGCCCTCATTTCTCACAAAATGTTTAGCTTTACGGCATGTACTTTTTATAGCCCTGATATTGTTCCCCAGCTTACCAGAGTACAACTGCAGTGTCTAATTACATGTGGATAAGGGGATATTGTAGCTCATTGTAAATATGTATATTGTTTATTGTATGTTGTTGTGAAGCCAGGTGGGTTATGTGTAAAGCTGGGTACACACTACACGGTTTTCGTCCAATAATCGTCTCAATCAGCCGACATACGACCGCTCGTTCAAAAGTCGGGTCAGTGTGTGTAGTGACACAATGGTCGAAAGTCTGCCCAAATGGACGATTGTCGCCTCATTTGGTTGGTCGTACCGTTTAATATTTTTGTTCCAATCTCGTTTCCGTTGTGTAGTGTGTATAAACTTCCGACCGATCCACAACAGTGAGTACGAAATTACATTGCTCACGACAACATGGCTGTAAAAAGTTGCTAAAGGGACGTCCGCTCTTCCCTTTATCGTCCTAAACAAGGCTAGTGTGTATGCAGTCCATGGACCGAGCGATCGGACCATCGATCGCATGTAAAATCGCTCGGCATAAAAAGTTGGTTGAAATTTCTGTAGTGTGTACCTAGCTTAAAGATGAGGTTCCAGGATGCAGGTTAGGGGGCTGCAGCTGCATTCGTTCTCCCTTTTCTAAAGGAAGCATGGAACAGCTGAGGACATCACAAAGTATTGTAAGGGGCTAATTTCAGGAGTGGCTGACTGATATCTTAGGTCTGGAGGTGGGGAAGGCCAATTATTATCCATTGTCCTCCACAGGACTAGTCCAGACATTATGTTTGCAACCCAGTAGGGGAGCTTCTGTGGAATCACAGCTCATCTTCACTCCTCCCTCCAACCTCCTGATCCAGTACCCACCAATGTTTAAGAGGGTGAGAGGCAGGGTTTTGCCCAGGGATAGGAAAACACTGTGGCAATTTGACCCTGGATATAAAGGAGCCACTCCAGGGGGGGAGGTGGTGTTCATTCTGAGGATTGATGGCTGGAAGCTGCAGAGTGGCTGGTTTTGAGATGCCGTTCTAAATCAGTGGGCTACATCTGCAGATCTGCTTCAAGATCGGACAGCCAGGTGACTGTAACTCCTTAAGCTAGTGGGGAAAGGGACAGATGATGTGGTAAACCTGCCTGGCATTTAGTTACTAGTTGTATATAATATTCTAGTGATTGTCTGTATTACAATTAATATACTGTTGTACTTTCTAACTGCATTGGTCTGAGTGACTATTTGAACCTTAGAAGGTCCTGGGTATGCTTCCCTGGCATAGTAAGGCACCCCTGGGTAGCCAGCCAGCGTGAAGTGGGTAGACTTGGGCCAGAAAACCTAGTATCTTCACACCCAAATTTCTCATCATCTGTGTTGTCTTGCATTACTGACTGTCTTTCTGAGATTTCATTGTGGATGTCCTTTCGCCAACTCAAACTCAATCTTTCAAAAACATTGCTGCTAATATTATTACCAGTCAATAGAAGTTACCTACCTGACATTTCTATTTCGGTTTACAACATGACCATAAATCCCACCCCACAAGCTCACTGCTTAAGTGTAATCATTGACTCAAACTGTCCTTTGATCCCACAGAGTCTATGGGCCTGATTCATCAAGGCATGCATTCTGAGAGCAACCCGCCTTCATTATTATATGCACATGTTTAGGCTTTGCGTACTCTCGAATTCATCAAGACATTGACCTCTAGATACGTGTGCTTTTGAAATTGGAGCAGGTCTGCTATGCTCTCCTACAAAAGATGCTGTTCGGTACGTGCAATACCTATGTGGATAATAAATTTGCAAAAGAGCGCACAGGAAAAAAAATTTGAATTAATGTAATGTTAATAATAAAGGCATTAATTAAAAAACTGTTATTAAATGCTTTTTTTAGCTTTCTTCTCCTTGAAATACATTTATTAGAATATTGTTAATGTACTTACGAAGATAAAATATATTTTTACAGTTGCACATGATTGCAAGCACATGTTGTAGCATGCATACGAGACTGTGTTAGGAGCCGTGGCGGCCACAGGCACCGCTGTGACTCTTCTCTGGCCCCGCCTGGTGTCCCGGTCGTCTCCACCTCCTGTAGTTGGTACGACCATTGTCAGGGCAATGACCTGACGTCTAAATAACAGCGCTTGCGCCCCAGCTATCAGAGCAGCCGGGCGCGCCTCTGCAAGCCTGCGGGCTAATTAAGTTGGGCACTATTAGTTAGTCTCCTCCTGATTGTTATTAACATTGCAAGCCCCGATTGGCCAGTATTAGTATTTAAGGCAGGGAGGACTTAGCCTCCCTGCCGGTTATAGCGCTTACTGACCCAGTTTGCTGACCTGCTCCTGTCTGTTTGCTGGATCCAATCCTGTGGATAATCTGCCTGTTGGATTTCCTGTTGTGACCTTCTGCCTGGATTTTGGACTCTGCCTGTTTACCCGTGACCCTGACCCTTTGGCCTGTACCTTGGACTCCGCTACCTTGCCTGTGACCCTGACCCTTGGCGTGTTTACTGACTACTCTGCTTGCTTGTGACACTTGACCTCGGCTGCCGTCTGACTATCCGCTGCCTTCTATCTCAGCATCCTGGCCTGCCGCTACGGGCCTGTATTACCAACTCACACTACGCCTGGAGTCAAGTCCTGGGGGCATCTGAGTACTAATGAGCATATAAAGCTCTAAGGGAAAGGTGGCTGCTATAGGTGAAGACCTCCGCCATCTTGTTCTGTGAGTTGATGATCAGACCGTCAGCCTAACAGACTGTCATCATTACTGATCAGCACTTAGGCTAGTCTTTTAGCTGGAGCAAGAGATAGGGCAGAAAACAAGGTAACTTTGAGATGCTCACACCTTGATTAGGATGTGGCTGCATGCGCATGAGTTTGACATGCCCCTACTGTACATTGACTATGGCAAAACGTACCTTCTCTGCCCTGTTCTCCCCCAAAATCGTAGGTTGTAGTATGGATCCTTTGTGTTCACAGACGCAGCAGACAGGGCGGTGTTCATGGCCATATCTCCCTGTTTTGGGCATGCGTAGGGTGATTTAGCGCATGATACGCTCAAAATCGGCAGACATGTGCCTTAATGAATCAGGCCCTATATCTAAATCCTGTTTCACATATCTAAAGAACATTTCCAGAATACGCACATATCTACACAAGACAGTGCAAAGTCTTTCATTCCGCATTGAGCAGGGGTGGGCAATTAATTTCTTTCGGGGGCCACATGGAAAATCAGATCTGTGTTCGAGGGCCGAACCAAATTTATAAAAGGCCATTATAAAGGGCCCATCATAAAATGCAGCAAATTATATATAAGAATCATTTACTTGTTCAGTGGGAGAAATCTAGTCTGTCTTGGGCTTGAACAAGTGCACTGAAATTTTTGGGGGGCAGGAGCAGCTGGCGATGTAAACAAACAAAGAGAAGCACAATAGTAACTGCAGTGCCGGCAAAATGGGCAGCAAATTAGTATCCCCTATGATAGGTGGTATCACTCACGTTTAGGCAGATTTAAGCAGAGTGTCTGAAGGTCAGGAGCAGAGGACGAGACAGCTGGCAGTATGGCAGTGGCAGGAGAACTTACTGGGAAGAGATAAAAAACAGAAGAGAACAAGTTACTAGCACCTCCATCAATAAAAACAGTGACCCACAGTACCAATATCAATAAAAACAGTGACCCACAGTACCACCATCAATAAACACAGTGACTGGAACCCCCACCTAGATATTACCCCACTATACCAGAGCTCTATCCGTCCATCTGTCCATCTTTAATCAACATCATGCCGGGCACAGCAGGGCTGAGGGGCAGCGCGGCATGATGCCCGCTGTCCTGTGGTGATCCGCATCATGCCGTTCTGCCCCTCAGCCCTGCTGCACCCGGCATGATGTTGTCTGTAACGGTAATACTTACCTTTTTACTGTCTTCTTCCATACTCTTCTGTGCTCTCCTCCGCGGCGCTGCTGTGAATGCGGCGGGAGAGGTGTATGGACAGTGCGCACTTCCTCCCTACGCAGCAGCGCAGGGGATTATGCTGTATCCGGCCCCGGCATGATCTGATGCTCTGGAAGGGACGCGCATCGCCGACCAGCTCCGTATCCCTTCCAGAACCTGTGGCTGGCAGCAAAATTAATTAAATCTCCTGGGCAGACCCGGCGGGCCGGATTCGGAAGGCTGGCGGGCCGTATATGGCCTGTGGGCCGGAGTTTGCCCAGGTCTGGCATTGAGGTCTACCCTGAATCAGACTCTCGCCCCTACAACCTAGTTAGCAGCTACATTGATTTGCAAACCCTTCTTCCACTGCTGCTCTGTTTCTCAGTCAGTCACTACATTGGTTGTCTGTTTTTTTTACCAAATCCAATATAAAATACATCTACTAACATACAAAACAATAAACCTGAACTGCCTGACTCTACTACAAGGACAGGAAAGAAGACACAAGAAGGAGGGAGGCGTGACCGTATATACCCACCAGGTGTCTTCTTTCCTGTCCTGACTCACGTGCAAGGGGGGATTAACCCCATAGTGTATGCTGACATAGAGGAGGAAGAGGAAAGAAGTAATAATGCCAATTTATAGGTCATTGGTACTTCCTCATCTAGAAAACTGTATTCAATTCTAGAGGCCATATCTCCAGATGGATATAAATACATTAGAGTATGTACAAAGAAGGGCAACTAAAATGGTGCATGGTCTATAACACAAAACTTACCCGGAAAGTAAGTGTTGTTTATTTGCTAACCCTGGTTGAAGGTACCAGGTCAGATGAAGCAAGAAAGAACAATTTTAATACAAGTCAGGGCTTTTTATACAGATTTGAACACAGCCTCACAGGCTATTTTTAGAGTTTGGATGCAATTTGTTTAACCAAACATGGATTTACATGCAATGCAAAGCTAACGATATTTACACTTCTCTGTTATGTGCTAAACTTGATGCTTCCATTATCTGAGATCCAGTCACACCAGACAGCAGCTGGCAGAGCCTGTTTAGCCTGTATACCCCTGCTGGGTATACAGGCTAAACAGGGTTTTGTCACTTCACATAAAGAAATGTAACATCTCCTGCTATGAGCAAACAGACTTCCTCTAGCAAAGATACAAACTCAATGACACTTGCACACAAAACACATCCCAATGTAACACGATAAGTGCATTTCAAATTATACATTGGTCCCTGCAGCTCTGATTGAAATACATTTCTACAATAAATTATTTCTACATGATAAAGCCACAAATAAGTTATTTATAAGTGATCCAGTCACACTCCTCCCCCCCTTGTCCATGCGGGCAACCAGTGTGCCATGTCCAAACGACTTGGCTCCTGGTCCGCAGTTCTTAGGGTTACCGGGGGTGACCCAGAGGATCCGGCTCTTCCTGCTGAGACAGTCCATCCGCATTGCTGTGAGCCTTTCCGTGCTTGTGAATTTTGCCAAAGTCATAAATATGAAGTGCAAGGCTCCAGCGCAACAACCGGCCATTTTCCCTAAGTGTGTTGTAGCCACTTTAAAGGATTATGATCAGTCACCACAGTAAAATGTCATCCATACAAATAAGTTTATTCACTGCCTACACAATGGCCAAACATTTCTTCTCAATTTTGGCATACCCCACCTCCCAGTTTAGCAGTTTTCTGCTAAAATAGGCCACAGGGTGCTCCTGCCCATCTGGCCCCACCTGGCTAAGTACTGTTCCCAGTTCATACTGTGATGCGTCAGTTTGCACAATAAAGTCCTTGTCCTAATTGGGCGCCAACAGTACTGGAGCACGAACCAGGGCTTCCTTTAACGACTGAAATGCCAGCTCACACGCGGGTGTCCAGTCAACTACTTTGGGGAGTTTATTCTTAGTGAGATCTGTCAGGGACTTCGCTACAGTACTAAAGTCTGGGCCAGAACGCCTGTAGTACCCTGCAGTCTTTAAGAATGCCAGTACATGTAACTGTGTCGTGGGCTGGGGCCAGTCTCGGATTGTCTCTACCTTAGCTGGTTCAGACCTAACCCTACCTCCCCCCACACGATGACCCAGATACTGTACCACTGACATCCCCATCTGGCACTTCTCTGCCCTAACAGTCAGACATGCCCACCCCATCTTCCCTAACACCAGCCCTATTTGCTCTAGATTATCTTCCCAAATCTTACTGGAAATGGAAATGTCTTCTAGGTAACCCTGAACTCGGTCCAACTCATCTACAAAAGCATTACTACAGGGCAAGAGATAGGTGTCAGACATGGGCACATTATTCAACTGGCGGTAGTATACGCAAAACCGCGTTGCCTTATCATTCGTGGGAACCAATACACTGGAGGAAGCAGATGGACTGCGCAATGGCTGGATCACATCTAGCTCAAGCAGCCCCCGCATCACCTTGTATAGACTCTCCTTGGCTGCTGGTGAGACCCGATACACGGGTCGCCTAACTGGCCTATGCTCACCAGTGTCCACGTGGTGCATCACCAAGGAAGTCCGACCAGGCTTTCTACTGAACTGAGTCGCAAAGGGCCACAGCACTGCCTCAAGCTGCTTCCTCTTGTGGGCACTCAACTGCTCATCCCAGCCCCCTTCCGCTACACCACCTTCACCTCTGGCATCCGCGAGAAGGTCAGGTAGTGGGTCACTTCCTGGATCCTCAGTTGGTAAGCAGCAAACCGCTGCTACCGACTCCACACGCTCGTGGTATGCCTTCAACATATTTACATGGTAGGTCCTCTGCTGCCTACCCTTGCTATCAAATAAAGCTTGTTCTGGCACGTGGGCATCAGAACAAAGACCTTCTGCCCTATGTCAAACACTCTGGCACGCGCGCCCTGGTCATACCAACTGTTCCGTTTGCGCTTCCGCTACCTTTTCTGCAGTTATGGAGGACAGAGCTACAGCCTCTGGATACCCGGTAGCGTAGTCCACCCCGGTGAGGGTATACCTCTTCCTCGATCTATTGGGCACAGGCATTGGACCTACTATGTCCACAGTAACTCGCTGAAAAATTTAACCAATTCTTGACAAGGACCTGAGGGGAGCACGAGCACTGGGGCGCCTGATATGCTGACACAGATCACAGGATTTACAGAAGGCACGGATGTCATCAGACATTCCAGGCTAGAAAAAGTTCTGTGTAAGATGCTTTAGTGTTCGGTCTCATCCCTGGGGTCCCGCCATAAGGATTTCATGGGCAACTGACATTAGTTGCTCGAGAAAGCCCCGTGGTACCACCAGTTGAACTTGACAGTCACAGGGCATGATTGGAAAATAGTCACGTGAGATCCCTTTATATCTCTTCTGCGTTTTTGGCTCCATCTCCCACTTACGTATTCACTAGACATACATACCTGATGATCTCCATTGTAAATCTAGATGTCCTTCTCCTAGTAAATCCATCTAAGCCCTATTTACCAGACCCAGCACCTATAGACTACATTATACAATTCTTAAATTATTTTATACTTTATTATTTATCTTTTCAATATTTCACATTAATATATCATCACACATTACATTGACCACATCAATCAACAGGCAATGTTTTAGAAATATTATATTTTTTAAATGTTTTAACATATACTAACACCTTTGAAGAAGCCGTCTCCCAGCTAACCGAGTCATCCTTGACAAACACCCATGGATGAAACGGGTTGAAGACTCTACACATTCACAACAGTGTCCTACACTGACCTCTATACGTCCAAATTCCACCATTATCAGCAGATGCCGGTACATGGGACATCAGCAGCTTGCAGTCTAAAGAGGATCTCAGAACTAATTAGGGACAGCAGTTATAGGATAAGGAACTTTTTTGTTTTTTTATTCGGATCAGAGGGGGGGACCCATCTCTCCAATACAGAGTCATAAACATTGTCTGCTGTGGTCCCTTATGTATACATGTATTTATTACTTACCACTTTTCATTTTTTAATATTTGTATTATTCTATGTATTTCTCTTGATTACTTATGGCCTCTATTCCTTACTTATACCCTATCCCCTTTTTTTGTGTTTCGGTCACAGCTCAACAGGATAAATCACTAGCCCTAAATAGTCATTTACATTACATAAGAAACCCAGTTGCTCTTTTATATTTGCTTTATATTTACTACTGTCCTCACACCAGGCTTCATCTATTAACCATTAATCACTCATTTATTATTAACACAGAGTTTATAACTATAAACAACTGCGGAGGCCTTGTATTTACTGGATGTTATTGCTTCTTTGATGACCGGCAGCAGCACTGGATTTCTTTATATTAGGAGCACAGATATAAATAATTTACACAGTGCATGCAGACATTTTGGGGGCATTCTTTAAAATGCAGCCAATCAATTTATAAAGTACTTCAGTGATGTCACTGTTTCCAAATTAATTGATTGGCTGTATTCCCATAAATGTTTGTACAGCCAACAAAATGACGCTCTCAGCTGTTACACTGTAATTGTTAGATGAACCCTCCTACATTTAGTACTTCAAATCTGTAGTAGAAGGTAAAGTCACCATGAGATAAGTCTGTAATACATAACCCACAGCTGCTGTAGTGATTTTAACTGTTAAGATGCTCATTAAATTGTTATTTTGAATGTTTTTAATAACATTAGAATTGTCCTCTTGGTCATACATGATGTCTTTGTATTGGACTATTCTTGAACCTTCTTAATCTGTACACTGCCAAAGAGTCTCCATCCGTCACATCTCTGGAAGGACCACATAAGTACAACAACTCTTTAATCAACCATGCCCCATTGTATAACAATATGTATAATAGTAAATATATATCTTCCCAGGAAATCCTCTGTTACATGAATATTAGGGGTACGAAGCATTTACATGTTTAATAATAAGACTGACAGCCATCAGTTTCCTGTTCCCCATGACATCATAACACCATGTAATTTGTCCACCAGGTATGTGAAAAAAGCCAACATTTCTATTAAGGAAATGTCCTAAATGACTTCCAAAGAGAAGATGATCAATGCTTTTACTATCTAGAAGGTACAAGACATCCAGCTCCGGAAAGGCCATGAGGAATCCATTTACAGTTACTTTATTATCTGGAAAACCCATCCAGAGAATTCCTGGAAACACTGGACATACCCACATTCCACATTTGGGAACTGCCTGTCAAAGTGTGAAATCTTTTGTGAGTTAAGGATATAAACGTGCATGGAGGAAAGTGTAAAACCTATTCCTGAAAATCCTGCCTACTTGTTTTCTTAGACCACCCTCTTCATGAAAGTCTACTTTTACAGCTTCTTTTATGTCATAAACCGTGAGTGACGCATCAGGAATATATTTACTACATATCATATGTGTGTGTTTCAATGATTGTATTATATGTATATATTTATGACCCTACAAATGTGTGTTCAGGTACTAAATGCGTCTGGAATGTACAAAAAGTGTCACAATTAAATATATAAGACATAACCAGACCTCCGCCACCACTTTGCATGCCTAAAATTCAAGTCCTTATGTACAAAAGATAAAGGCCCTGCAGCCACATACTAAAGCAGGAAGACCTCAGTGAATACGCACTCTCCAGCCTCTGAGCTTTATTAAAACATCTCAAACATCTCGCTCTGCAAAACAAAATCGCATTTTCAAATGCTGGTGAAATACAAAGTGCAAGAGTGCACCTCAGTCACATAGAGCTATAAAAGTCCATATCCCCTTAGCCCTTACCATAAAATGAAGCAAAGTTTTGCACCCCTGCAGACACATCTTGACCCACTCAGCCATGTTCTTTACATATAAATGGGAGCATGTGTCCAAAAATAGCTGCATGACATCACAAAGCTGCATTTACAACATGGGACCATAATTTTGAAACTTTATAATCAATCCCCAGTGAGAAGCTAACAGATTACAGAACGAATTATATGAACAATCTCACACTTTCTATTAGAGAATAGGAACAAACATACTGTAGTGTCCCAGATCCCACATTATATCACCATAGTCAGGATTATATATTATTCAGTTCCCTATATAACAAAAAGGTGGTCTTGTTATTACTGTGGACAGTGTGGACAATATCTTATAGAAAAAGTAGTTCTACACATGAGCGATCTGTTCAGTCAGTCATATAAATTATGTATATATATTTATGCCTATTTTATTTTACATTAATATAATCAACTGCTTTTAAAATATTAAGAGTATTGTGGCTCCTCATTTGATGTCCAATTGCTTTTGTCCTATGTGAATCTTCTGATATTCAAGAAGATCCAATTTGTTTGTAAACCATTTTCCCTCATTACATGGAAATGGTTTCTCACCAGTGTGAGTTTTCTGATGTGTCATAAGATGTGATTTTTGTGTAAAACATTTCCCACATTCAGAACATGGAAATGGTTTCTCACCTTTGTGACTTCTCTGATGTTTCATAAGATTTGATTTTTGTGTAAAACATTTCCCACATTCAGAACATCGAAATGGTTTCACACCAGTGTGAGATCTCTGATGTTCAACAAGACCTGGTTTTTGTGCAAAACATTTCCCACATTCAGAACATGGAAATGGTTTCTCACCTGTGTGAGATCTCTGGTGTCTAATAAGTACTGATTTTTGTTTAAAACATCTGTCACATTCAGCACATGGAAATGGTTTCTCACCTGTGTGATTTCTCCGATGTATAATAAGATTTGATTTTTGTGTAAAACATTTCCCACATTCAAAACATGGAAATTGTTTCTCACCTGTGTGAGATTTCTGATGTTCAACAAGGCTTGATTTTTGTGTAAAACATTTCCCACATTCAGAACATGGAAATGGTTTCTCACCTGTGTGAGTTCTCTGATGTATGACAAGCTTTGATTTCCTTGTGTAACATTTTTCACACTCAGAACATGGAAATATTCTATCATTTTTATGAAATGTACTACATGAAACAATATCGTTGCTTGCAGAGCATTCCTCAGGATTAGGGGAATCAGATGATTTATCTGCACTGTGAAGTATTGGAAGTATATTTAGGGTAATGGGGATTTCTCTTGGAGAATCTTGTGTGATGTTATCATCTTTCATTTCAAAATCTGTAGATAAAATTAGATGTCCCTCTGAGATATTTCCTGGTTTGCATCCATCTGCTGGAAATAAAATAAATATATGGAAATACATTGAGTAGCAGATTATAATGTCTAACATATTCATACTATGGGGAAATTCAATTAGCTGCAATGTTCCTCGGAACATCACGGCTACACATTTTTACCATTAGTAAGGTAAAAATCTCTGCTCATTTTTCCTCGCGCAAGGAAAATTCAGCTGAGATTAATCTGAATAAATACGCGCAAAGTTTCTCTGGAATAGTCACGGAAACACTTTGCGCACAACTGAATCCCCCCTGAGCGAGTTCAAGATGTTCAGTTGTTTCATTTTAATTTGGAAACGAACATTCATTACAATTATAAAACTGCATTATCACGCACCATGCATAGATCCAGCCACATTGCAGACTTTGGCATGTAACACTTCCCAGGCATGCACATTACACTGCCAGTATCATAGGACAGGAATCCTTATTAGCCACTGACATTGTCCATCTAGACTCTGCCCTCACAAACAGAGTAGACATGGGCTAAATTAGCAGCAAATCCCGACCATGGGTTTACACCACTCTTAGGTCTCACACGGAGCAGTAGGAGAATGGAGCAGGGCACTAGCACAAAGTGGAAGAAAGCATAAGGGCAAAGCACGGTACAGAAACAGATCAGCAGATGAAGAGCAACAGTACAGGGTGTCCGAGCACATTCTGAACGGGAGCTATTGTGCAATGACTGCGGTTATAGTTCTGTGAGTGTGAGAAGGTGGAGCTTGGAAGTGTAATGTGTGATGCGGTGTGTGTTACCATCCGGGAATCATCTGGTATTTTACTGTAGTGTTACAGTGTTAATATACAGCAAATTGATCAAATATTCATGGATTATAACAAGAGAAATATAATGGGTAATGTCATATGTAATAGTACACAGAATGCATTATGGATAATATCACAGGTTTATGAATGGTAATATGGAGTATTTTCTGTTTGAAATCCCATGAGATACACCAAAATGTGGGGAGGAGACTGGTCAGATCTCTGGGCTGGTAGCACACAATGATATGATGTGAGGAGGAGGCTGGTCAGATCTCTGGGCTGGTAGCACACAATGATATGATGTGAGGAGGAGACCGGTCAGATCTCTGGGCTGGTAGCACACAATGATATGATGTGAGGAGGAGACCGGTCAGATCTCTGGGCTGGTAGCACACAATGATATGATGTGAGGAGGAGACCGGTCAGATCTCTGGGCTGGTAGCACACAATGATATGATGTGAGGAGGAGACTGGTCAGATCTCTGGGCTGGTAGCACACAGTGATATGATGTGAGGAGGAGACTGGTCAGATCTCTGGGCTGGTAGCACACAATGATATGATGTGAGGAGGAGACTGGTCAGATCTCTGGGCTGGTAGCACACAATGATATGATGTGAGGAGGAGACTGGTCAGATCTCTGGGCTGGTAGCACACAGTGATATGATGTGAGGAGGAGACTGGTCAGATCTCTGGGCTGGTAGCACACAGTGATATGATGTGAGGAGGAGACTGGTCAGATCTCTGGGCTGGTAGCACACAATGATATGATGTAAGGAGGAGACTGGTCAGATCTCTGTGCTGGTAGCACACAGTGATATGATGTGAGGAGGATACTGGTCAGATCTCTGTGCTGGTAGCACACAATGATATGATGTGAGGAGGAGACTGGTCAGATCTCTGGGCTGGTAGCACACACTGATATGATGTGAGGAGGAGACTGGTCAGATCTCTAGGCTGGTAGCACACAATGATATGATGTGAGGAGGAGACTGGTCAGATCTCTGGGCTGGTAGCACACAATGATATGATGTAAGGAGGAGACTGGTCAGATCTCTGTGCTGGTAGCACACAGTGATATGATGTGAGGAGGATACTGGTCAGATCTCTGTGCTGGTAGCACACAATGATATGATGTGAGGAGGAGACTGGTCAGATATCTGGGCTGGTAGCACACAATGATATGATGTGAGGAGGAGACTGGTCAGATCTCTGGGCTGGTAGCACACAATGATATGATGTGAGGAGGAGACCGGTCAGATCTCTGGGCTGGTAGCACACACTGATATGATGTGAGGGAGACTGGTCAGATCTCTGGACTGGTAGCACACAATGATATGATGTGAGGAGGAGACTGGTCAGATCTCTGGGCTGGTAGCACACAATGATATGATGTGAGGAGGAGACTGGTCAGATCTCTGGGCTGGTAGCACACAATGATATGATGTGAGGAGGAGACTGGTCAGATCTCTGAGCTGGTAGCACACAATGATATGATGTGAGGAGGAGACTGGTCAGGTCTCTGGTCTGGTAGCACACAATGATATGATGTGAGGAGGAGACTGGTCAGATCTCTGAGCTGGTAGCACACAATGATATGATGTGAGGAGGAGACTGGTCAGATCTCTGGTCTGGTAGCACACAGTGATATGATGTGAGGAGGAGACCGGTCAGATCTCTGGGCTGGTAGCACACAGTGATATGATGTGAGGAGGAGACCGGTCAGATCTCTGGACTGGTAGCACACAGTGATATGATGTGAGGGAGACTGGTCAGATCTCTGGGCTGGTAGCACACAATGATATGATGTGAGGAGGAGACTGGTCAGATCTCTGAGCTGGTAGCACACAATGATATGATGTGAGGAGGAGACTGGTCAGATCTCTGGTCTGGTAGCACACAGTGATATGATGTGAGGAGGAGACTGGTCAGATCTCTGGTCTGGTAGCACACAATGATATGATGTGAGGAGACCGGTCAGATCTCTGGTTTGGTAGCACACAATGATATGATATGAGGAGGAGACTGGTCAGATCTCTGGGCTGGTAGCACACAGTGATATGATGTGAGGAGGAGACCGGTCAGATCTCTGGACTGGTAGCACACAGTGATATGATGTGAGGGAGACTGGTCAGATCTCTGGGCTGGTAGCACACAATGATATGATGTGAGGAGACTGGTCAGATCTCTGGGCTGGTAGCACACAATGATATGATGTGAGGAGGAGACTGGTCAGATCTCTGGGGTGGTAGCACACAATGATATGATGTGAGGTGGAGACTGGTCAGATCTCTGGGCTGGTAGCACACAGTGATATGATGTGAGGAGGAGACTGGTCAGATCTCTGGGCTGGTAGCACACAGTGATATGATGTGAGGAGGAGACTGGTCAGATCTCTGGGCTGGTAGCACACAATAATATGATGTGAGGAGGAGACTGTTCAGATCTCTGGGCTGGTAGCGCAACATGATATGATGTGAGGAGACCGGTCAGATCTCTGGTCTGGTAGCACACAATGATATGATGTGAGGAGGAGACCGGTCAGATCTCTGGGCTGGTAGCACATAATGATATGATGTGAGGGGGAGACTGGTCAGATCTCTGGGCTGGTAGCACAAAATTATATGATGTGAGGAGGAGACTGGTCAGATCTCTGGGCTGGTAGTACACAATGATATGATGTAAGGAGGAAACTGGTCAGATCTCTGGGCTGGTAGCACACAATGATATGATGTGAGGAGGAGACTGGTCAGATCTCTGGGCTGGTAGCACACAATAATATGATGTGAGGAGGAGACTGGTCAGATCTCTGGGCTGGTAGTACACAATGATATGATGTGAGGAGGAGACTGGTCAGATCTCTGGGCTGGTAGCACACAATGATATGATGTGAGGAGGAGACTGGTCAGATCTCTGGGCTGGTAGCACACAATGATATGATGTGAGGGAGACTGGTCATATCTCTGGGCAGGTAGCACACAATGATATGATGTGAGGAGGAGACTGGTCAGATCTCTGGGCTGGTAGCACACAATGATATGATGTGAGGAGGAGACTGGTCAGATCTCTGGGCTGGTAGCACACAATGATATGATGTGAGGAGGAGACCGGTCAGATCTCTGGGCTGGTAGCACACAATGATATGATGTGAGGAGGAGACTGGTCAGATCTCTGGGCTGGTAGCACACAATGATATGATGTGAGGAGGAGACTGGTCAGATCTCTGGGCTGGTAGCACACAATGATATGATGTGAGGAGGAGACCGGTCAGATCTCTGGGCTGGTAGCACACAATGATATGATGTGAGGAGGAGACCGGTCAGATCTCTGGGCTGGTAGCACACAATGATATGATGTGAGGAGGAGACTGGTCAGATCTCTGGACTGGTAGCACACAGTGATATGATGTGAGGAGGAGACTGGTCAGATCTCTGGGCTGGTAGCACACAATGATATGATGTGAGGAGGAGACTGGTCAGATCTCTGGGCTGGTAGCACACAATGATATGATGTGAGGTGGAGACTGGTCAGATCTCTGGGCTGGTAGCACACAGTGATATGATGTGAGGAGGAGACTGGTCAGATCTCTGGGCTGGTAGTACACAATGATATGATGTGAGGAGGAGACTGGTCAGATCTCTGGGCTGGTAGCACACAATGATATGATGTAAGGAGGAGACTGGTCAGATCTCTGTGCTGGTAGCACACAGTGATATGATGTGAGGAGGATACTGGTCAGATCTCTGTGCTGGTAGCACACAATGATATGATGTGAGGAGGAGACTGGTCAGATATCTGGGCTGGTAGCACACAATGATATGATGTGAGGAGGAGACTGGTCAGATCTCTGGGCTGGTAGCACACAATGATATGATGTGAGGAGGAGACCGGTCAGATCTCTGGGCTGGTAGCACACACTGATATGATGTGAGGGAGACTGGTCAGATCTCTGGACTGGTAGCACACAATGATATGATGTGAGGAGGAGACTGGTCAGATCTCTGGGCTGGTAGCACACAATGATATGATGTGAGGAGGAGACTGGTCAGATCTCTGGGCTGGTAGCACACAATGATATGATGTGAGGAGGAGACTGGTCAGATCTCTGAGCTGGTAGCACACAATGATATGATGTGAGGAGGAGACTGGTCAGATCTCTGGTCTGGTAGCACACAATGATATGATGTGAGGAGGAGACTGGTCAGATCTCTGAGCTGGTAGCACACAATGATATGATGTGAGGAGGAGACTGGTCAGATCTCTGGTCTGGTAGCACACAGTGATATGATGTGAGGAGGAGACCGGTCAGATCTCTGGGCTGGTAGCACACAGTGATATGATGTGAGGAGGAGACCGGTCAGATCTCTGGACTGGTAGCACACAGTGATATGATGTGAGGGAGACTGGTCAGATCTCTGGGCTGGTAGCACACAATGATATGATGTGAGGAGGAGACTGGTCAGATCTCTGAGCTGGTAGCACACAATGATATGATGTGAGGAGGAGACTGGTCAGATCTCTGGTCTGGTAGCACACAGTGATATGATGTGAGGAGGAGACTGGTCAGATCTCTGGTCTGGTAGCACACAATGATATGATGTGAGGAGACCGGTCAGATCTCTGGTCTGGTAGCACACAATGATATGATATGAGGAGGAGACTGGTCAGATCTCTGGGCTGGTAGCACACAGTGATATGATGTGAGGAGGAGACCGGTCAGATCTCTGGACTGGTAGCACACAGTGATATGATGTGAGGGAGACTGGTCAGATCTCTGGGCTGGTAGCACACAATGATATGATGTGAGGAGACTGGTCAGATCTCTGGGCTGGTAGCACACAATGATATGATGTGAGGAGGAGACTGGTCAGATCTCTGGGGTGGTAGCACACAATGATATGATGTGAGGTGGAGACTGGTCAGATCTCTGGGCTGGTAGCACACAGTGATATGATGTGAGGAGGAGACTGGTCAGATCTCTGGGCTGGTAGCACACAGTGATATGATGTGAGGAGGAGACTGGTCAGATCTCTGGGCTGGTAGCACACAATAATATGATGTGAGGAGGAGACTGTTCAGATCTCTGGGCTGGTAGCGCAACATGATATGATGTGAGGAGACCGGTCAGATCTCTGGTCTGGTAGCACACAATGATATGATGTGAGGAGGAGACCGGTCAGATCTCTGGGCTGGTAGCACACAATGATATGATGTGAGGGGGAGACTGGTCAGATCTCTGGGCTGGTAGCACAAAATTATATGATGTGAGGAGGAGACTGGTCAGATCTCTGGGCTGGTAGTACACAATGATATGATGTAAGGAGGAAACTGGTCAGATCTCTGGGCTGGTAGCACACAATGATATGATGTGAGGAGGAGACTGGTCAGATCTCTGGGCTGGTAGCACACAATAATATGATGTGAGGAGGAGACTGGTCAGATCTCTGGGCTGGTAGTACACAATGATATGATGTGAGGAGGAGACTGGTCAGATCTCTGGGCTGGTAGCACACAATGATATGATGTGAGGAGGAGACTGGTCAGATCTCTGGGCTGGTAGCACACAATGATATGATGTGAGGGAGACTGGTCATATCTCTGGGCAGGTAGCACACAATGATATGATGTGAGGAGGAGACTGGTCAGATCTCTGGGCTGGTAGCACACAGTGATATGATGTGAGGAGGAGACTGGTCAGATCTCTGGGCTGGTAGCACACAATGATATGATGTAAGGAGGAGACTGGTCAGATCTCTGTGCTGGTAGCACACAGTGATATGATGTGAGGAGGATACTGGTCAGATCTCTGTGCTGGTAGCACACAATGATATGATGTGAGGAGGAGACTGGTCAGATCTCTGGGCTGGTAGCACACACTGATATGATGTGAGGAGGAGACTGGTCAGATCTCTAGGCTGGTAGCACACAATGATATGATGTGAGGAGGAGACTGGTCAGATCTCTGGGCTGGTAGCACACAATGATATGATGTAAGGAGGAGACTGGTCAGATCTCTGTGCTGGTAGCACACAGTGATATGATGTGAGGAGGATACTGGTCAGATCTCTGTGCTGGTAGCACACAATGATATGATGTGAGGAGGAGACTGGTCAGATATCTGGGCTGGTAGCACACAATGATATGATGTGAGGAGGAGACTGGTCAGATCTCTGGGCTGGTAGCACACAATGATATGATGTGAGGAGGAGACCGGTCAGATCTCTGGGCTGGTAGCACACACTGATATGATGTGAGGGAGACTGGTCAGATCTCTGGACTGGTAGCACACAATGATATGATGTGAGGAGGAGACTGGTCAGATCTCTGGGCTGGTAGCACACAATGATATGATGTGAGGAGGAGACTGGTCAGATCTCTGGGCTGGTAGCACACAATGATATGATGTGAGGAGGAGACTGGTCAGATCTCTGAGCTGGTAGCACACAATGATATGATGTGAGGAGGAGACTGGTCAGGTCTCTGGTCTGGTAGCACACAATGATATGATGTGAGGAGGAGACTGGTCAGATCTCTGAGCTGGTAGCACACAATGATATGATGTGAGGAGGAGACTGGTCAGATCTCTGGTCTGGTAGCACACAGTGATATGATGTGAGGAGGAGACCGGTCAGATCTCTGGGCTGGTAGCACACAGTGATATGATGTGAGGAGGAGACCGGTCAGATCTCTGGACTGGTAGCACACAGTGATATGATGTGAGGGAGACTGGTCAGATCTCTGGGCTGGTAGCACACAATGATATGATGTGAGGAGGAGACTGGTCAGATCTCTGAGCTGGTAGCACACAATGATATGATGTGAGGAGGAGACTGGTCAGATCTCTGGTCTGGTAGCACACAGTGATATGATGTGAGGAGGAGACTGGTCAGATCTCTGGTCTGGTAGCACACAATGATATGATGTGAGGAGACCGGTCAGATCTCTGGTTTGGTAGCACACAATGATATGATATGAGGAGGAGACTGGTCAGATCTCTGGGCTGGTAGCACACAGTGATATGATGTGAGGAGGAGACCGGTCAGATCTCTGGACTGGTAGCACACAGTGATATGATGTGAGGGAGACTGGTCAGATCTCTGGGCTGGTAGCACACAATGATATGATGTGAGGAGACTGGTCAGATCTCTGGGCTGGTAGCACACAATGATATGATGTGAGGAGGAGACTGGTCAGATCTCTGGGGTGGTAGCACACAATGATATGATGTGAGGTGGAGACTGGTCAGATCTCTGGGCTGGTAGCACACAGTGATATGATGTGAGGAGGAGACTGGTCAGATCTCTGGGCTGGTAGCACACAGTGATATGATGTGAGGAGGAGACTGGTCAGATCTCTGGGCTGGTAGCACACAATAATATGATGTGAGGAGGAGACTGTTCAGATCTCTGGGCTGGTAGCGCAACATGATATGATGTGAGGAGACCGGTCAGATCTCTGGTCTGGTAGCACACAATGATATGATGTGAGGAGGAGACCGGTCAGATCTCTGGGCTGGTAGCACATAATGATATGATGTGAGGGGGAGACTGGTCAGATCTCTGGGCTGGTAGCACAAAATTATATGATGTGAGGAGGAGACTGGTCAGATCTCTGGGCTGGTAGTACACAATGATATGATGTAAGGAGGAAACTGGTCAGATCTCTGGGCTGGTAGCACACAATGATATGATGTGAGGAGGAGACTGGTCAGATCTCTGGGCTGGTAGCACACAATAATATGATGTGAGGAGGAGACTGGTCAGATCTCTGGGCTGGTAGTACACAATGATATGATGTGAGGAGGAGACTGGTCAGATCTCTGGGCTGGTAGCACACAATGATATGATGTGAGGAGGAGACTGGTCAGATCTCTGGGCTGGTAGCACACAATGATATGATGTGAGGGAGACTGGTCATATCTCTGGGCAGGTAGCACACAATGATATGATGTGAGGAGGAGACTGGTCAGATCTCTGGGCTGGTAGCACACAATGATATGATGTGAGGAGGAGACTGGTCAGATCTCTGGGCTGGTAGCACACAATGATATGATGTGAGGAGGAGACCGGTCAGATCTCTGGGCTGGTAGCACACAATGATATGATGTGAGGAGGAGACTGGTCAGATCTCTGGGCTGGTAGCACACAATGATATGATGTGAGGAGGAGACTGGTCAGATCTCTGGGCTGGTAGCACACAATGATATGATGTGAGGAGGAGACCGGTCAGATCTCTGGGCTGGTAGCACACAATGATATGATGTGAGGAGGAGACCGGTCAGATCTCTGGGCTGGTAGCACACAATGATATGATGTGAGGAGGAGACTGGTCAGATCTCTGGACTGGTAGCACACAGTGATATGATGTGAGGAGGAGACTGGTCAGATCTCTGGGCTGGTAGCACACAATGATATGATGTGAGGAGGAGACTGGTCAGATCTCTGGGCTGGTAGCACACAATGATATGATGTGAGGTGGAGACTGGTCAGATCTCTGGGCTGGTAGCACACAGTGATATGATGTGAGGAGGAGACTGGTCAGATCTCTGGGCTGGTAGTACACAATGATATGATGTGAGGAGGAGACTGGTCAGATCTCTGGGCTGGTAGCACACAATGATATGATGTAAGGAGGAGACTGGTCAGATCTCTGTGCTGGTAGCACACAGTGATATGATGTGAGGAGGATACTGGTCAGATCTCTGTGCTGGTAGCACACAATGATATGATGTGAGGAGGAGACTGGTCAGATATCTGGGCTGGTAGCACACAATGATATGATGTGAGGAGGAGACTGGTCAGATCTCTGGGCTGGTAGCACACAATGATATGATGTGAGGAGGAGACCGGTCAGATCTCTGGGCTGGTAGCACACACTGATATGATGTGAGGGAGACTGGTCAGATCTCTGGACTGGTAGCACACAATGATATGATGTGAGGAGGAGACTGGTCAGATCTCTGGGCTGGTAGCACACAATGATATGATGTGAGGAGGAGACTGGTCAGATCTCTGGGCTGGTAGCACACAATGATATGATGTGAGGAGGAGACTGGTCAGATCTCTGAGCTGGTAGCACACAATGATATGATGTGAGGAGGAGACTGGTCAGATCTCTGGTCTGGTAGCACACAATGATATGATGTGAGGAGGAGACTGGTCAGATCTCTGAGCTGGTAGCACACAATGATATGATGTGAGGAGGAGACTGGTCAGATCTCTGGTCTGGTAGCACACAGTGATATGATGTGAGGAGGAGACCGGTCAGATCTCTGGGCTGGTAGCACACAGTGATATGATGTGAGGAGGAGACCGGTCAGATCTCTGGACTGGTAGCACACAGTGATATGATGTGAGGGAGACTGGTCAGATCTCTGGGCTGGTAGCACACAATGATATGATGTGAGGAGGAGACTGGTCAGATCTCTGAGCTGGTAGCACACAATGATATGATGTGAGGAGGAGACTGGTCAGATCTCTGGTCTGGTAGCACACAGTGATATGATGTGAGGAGGAGACTGGTCAGATCTCTGGTCTGGTAGCACACAATGATATGATGTGAGGAGACCGGTCAGATCTCTGGTCTGGTAGCACACAATGATATGATATGAGGAGGAGACTGGTCAGATCTCTGGGCTGGTAGCACACAGTGATATGATGTGAGGAGGAGACCGGTCAGATCTCTGGACTGGTAGCACACAGTGATATGATGTGAGGGAGACTGGTCAGATCTCTGGGCTGGTAGCACACAATGATATGATGTGAGGAGACTGGTCAGATCTCTGGGCTGGTAGCACACAATGATATGATGTGAGGAGGAGACTGGTCAGATCTCTGGGGTGGTAGCACACAATGATATGATGTGAGGTGGAGACTGGTCAGATCTCTGGGCTGGTAGCACACAGTGATATGATGTGAGGAGGAGACTGGTCAGATCTCTGGGCTGGTAGCACACAGTGATATGATGTGAGGAGGAGACTGGTCAGATCTCTGGGCTGGTAGCACACAATAATATGATGTGAGGAGGAGACTGTTCAGATCTCTGGGCTGGTAGCGCAACATGATATGATGTGAGGAGACCGGTCAGATCTCTGGTCTGGTAGCACACAATGATATGATGTGAGGAGGAGACCGGTCAGATCTCTGGGCTGGTAGCACACAATGATATGATGTGAGGGGGAGACTGGTCAGATCTCTGGGCTGGTAGCACAAAATTATATGATGTGAGGAGGAGACTGGTCAGATCTCTGGGCTGGTAGTACACAATGATATGATGTAAGGAGGAAACTGGTCAGATCTCTGGGCTGGTAGCACACAATGATATGATGTGAGGAGGAGACTGGTCAGATCTCTGGGCTGGTAGCACACAATAATATGATGTGAGGAGGAGACTGGTCAGATCTCTGGGCTGGTAGTACACAATGATATGATGTGAGGAGGAGACTGGTCAGATCTCTGGGCTGGTAGCACACAATGATATGATGTGAGGAGGAGACTGGTCAGATCTCTGGGCTGGTAGCACACAATGATATGATGTGAGGGAGACTGGTCATATCTCTGGGCAGGTAGCACACAATGATATGATGTGAGGAGGAGACTGGTCAGATCTCTGGGCTGGTAGCACACAATGATATGATGTGAGGAGGAGACTGGTCAGATCTCTGGGCTGGTAGCACACAATGATATGATGTGAGGAGGAGACCGGTCAGATCTCTGGGCTGGTAGCACACAATGATATGATGTGAGGAGGAGACTGGTCAGATCTCTGGGCTGGTAGCACACAATGATATGATGTGAGGAGGAGACTGGTCAGATCTCTGGGCTGGTAGCACACAATGATATGATGTGAGGAGGAGACCGGTCAGATCTCTGGGCTGGTAGCACACAATGATATGATGTGAGGAGGAGACTGGTCAGATCTCTGGGCTGGTAGCACACAATGATATGATGTGAGGAGGAGACTAGTCAGATCTCTGGGCTGGTAGCACACAATGATATGATGTGAGGTGGAGACTGGTCAGATCTCTGGGCTGGTAGCACACAATGATATGATGTGAGGAGGAGACTGGTCAGATCTCTGGGCTGGTAGCACACAATGATTTGATGTGAGGAGGAGACCGGTCAGATCTCTGGGCTGGTAGCACACAATGATATGATGTGAGGGAGACCGGTCAGATCTCTGGGCTGGTAGCACACAATGATATGATGTGAGGAGGAGACTGGTCAGATCTCTGGGCTGGTAGCACACAATGATATGATGTGAGGAGGAGACTGGTCAGATCTCTGAGCTGGTAGCACACAATGATATGATGTGAGGAGGAGACTGGTCAGATCTCTGGGCTGGTAGCACACAATGATATGATGTGAGGAGGAGACTGGTCAGATCTCCGGGCTGGTAGCACACAATGATATGATGTGAGGAGGAGACTGGTCAGATCTCTGAGCTGGTAGCACACAATGATATGATGTGAGGAGGAGACTGGTCAGATCTCTGGGCTGGTAGCACACAATGATATGATGTGAGGAGGAGACTGGTCAGATCTCTGGGCTGGTAGCACACAGTGATATGATGTGAGGAGGAGACTGGTCAGATCTCTGGGCTGGTAGCACACAATGATATGATGTGAGGAGGAGACTGGTCAGATCTCTGGGCTGGTAGCACACAATGATATGATGTGAGGAGGAGACTGGTCAGATCTCTGGGCTGGTAGCACACAGTGATATGATGTGAGGAGGAGACTGGTCAGATCTCTGGGCTGGTAGCACACAGTGATATGATGTGAGGAGGAGACTGGTCAGATCTCTAGGCTGGTAGCACACAGTGATATAATGTGAGGAGGAGACTGGTCAGATCTCTGGGCTGGTAGCACACAATGATATGATGTGAGGAGGAGACTGGTCAGATCTCCGGGCTGGTAGCACACAATGATATGATGTGAGGAGGAGACTGGTCAGATCTCCGGGCTGGTAGCACACAACGATATGATGTGAGGAGAAGGGAAACTATAGTACTCTTCTCTGTAATAAGTGTTTATTACTCACCTGTGCTGATATCTGTAGAGATTTCCTCCTCCTCGCACTGCTGATCACCCCTCACATACGTCTCCTCCACTCCTTCAATAATTTCTACTTTAATATCAGTTTGGACATCATCCTAAGTAGCCCACAAAATAATACAAATATCAATAATAATATCTGATTTAATCATTTGAGATGAAACAGAAGAATAACGGTGTATAAGGATGGGAACACACTAGAGTTTCTCCCGATGTGATATCTATAATGATTTTAGCGAAAACTGAAAGAAAAAGTCCCGATCAGCAGCTGATTCATGTGTACATACTATACATGTTGTAAACGATTTACCATCAGATCTGGGGGTAAATGTATCAAGGTCCGATTTGTTTAGCGTGTTAAAATCGCGGCAAATCGCGGATGATAACTCGCGATTTTAGTCAAAATTTTCTCAAATGTATCAAGCTGCGATTTTGACCCTGATCTTCAAAATCGCTGGTCATCTCTGGCGATTTGCTGCGATGTAAAACACTCCCATTTTAGGCATCTCTCCTGTTTTGTAGCAGCGAGTTCTATAAACACATCACTGTTACCGGAGCTCCGGCAGCTGTCAAAATAATGTCAAATAATCGCTGTTATTACCCTACACCCACCGCCCAGGGGTGTAGGAAGAGCCCTAATCCAGCCCCTGAACAGCCTGGGGTTGGTTAGTCATTATGGCAGGGGGTCCCCTGCCACGTGTCTCCCTGCTATAGTGCCTCCAACCCCGGCTGGTTTGCCTAGTGCTGGTTCCATGAAAATAGGGGGGACCCCACGCAAAATTTTTCCCCGATTTTCACGGAACCAGCAGTAGTCAGGCAGCACTAGGGTTAATACTGAATAGAGGGGGGACCTGACGCTTTTTTTTTTTTTTAAACTTTGATCTATTTTTAACACTTTTGACAGCTGCCAGAGCTCTGGCAGTATGACAGGCAGTGTAACAGTGATGTGTTTATACAACAGGCTGCTAGAATGCAGCGCGTTCTATACATTGGAGACTTGTATAGCTGCAGTGGCAAACAGTCGGGAGTTTGATCTCTATCGATTTTGCAAATAGTGATTTTGACAGAAGCAGAACTCTGGCGATTTTACATGAAATTTCAGCTTCATACATCTGCGAGTTTCAACTCTCCTGAGAAAATCGCTGGATTTGCAAAATCGCACATTGATACATTTACCCCCTGAGCTCTTCATCTGTCATAACCATTGGCTGAAAAGATTGTGACTCTGAACACACCATAGAGATCTATGGACACTGCTGGTCGTGAGTGCAGACACACTGCAGGATTGAATCAACATTGTTCCATTGTTGAACGAGATTTTTACTTCGGTTTAAAAATCAAATTAAACGATACAACGTGCTTTGGAGTGATAAGCGCTCATTGCAGGGTACACACTAATGCTATACTGGAATGAACGGTCGTTATCGTGTTATTGGCTCGATAATCGGCTGAAAAACCTGTAGTGTGTACCCAGCCTAAGAGCCACACAGCATTATTACAGATCATGTATGAAGTCACGTTACCTGATACTCCTGTGGTTTCCAGTAATTCTCCTCTGTACAATCCTGTGAATAATGAGGACGGAGATATCTCTCTGGGATAAGTCTGTTACTGGATCCCTCTGTAGGAGACACACAGTGACTGAGTACATTGTTTATGTCATTATCAGATGATGTGTATCTAGGTGGCCCTCATCACTGCTCTCCCCTGTACAATAAATCAGTTTCCTCTTACCCATCGATGTGAGAGGCTGGAGATTCTCCATCATGATGTCCATGTACAGACTCTTGGGGTCTTCTAAATTCTCCCACTCCTCCCCCTGACACCGTACAGGAACCTGACACACACAATGATACAGTCATCATCCAGACACATCCCCTGGTGTTACTGTATAATGTCCCATTCCCAGCAGTCACCTCTCCAGTCACCAGCTGAATGATCTTGTTGGTCGGTTCCAGGTTCTTCTGGTCATTGTTTCTACCATGTGACAGTGAGTGAGGTGGAGGCACCGTGACGGGGCTCTGGGTCCTGCTCAATCCTCCTGACACACAGGGGCGGTTCCTGGGTGTCTCACACTCACCAAATCTCTTTATCACTGCTGTGTAATCCTGTGTCATGAGAGAGACATCAATAAAAAGATAAATGAGGCTTCATGTATTTGGAATTTTTTTAGGAGTTAACTGTGCAAAATATAAAAACTGGTCTATTTTACAAATACAATCCCTACCCTGTATGTAACTGTTTTCTATATTCAGCAAAGTGTTGTCTATAGAGCTCTTACACCTCCTGCAGATCGTGACACCTTCAGTGGTCCCACCGTTCTCAGTCCTCTATCTACAGCCAGCCAACAAATTAGTGCAAACAGTAAGATGTCTTTAAAGTGGGGGTTATAGCAGACAGAGTAGTCAGAACAGCCGACCTATGGAAGATAGTAGGAGAGACGAGTGCTATATACACTCTAATAGACAGTGCACATAGGAAACCATACAGGGAGGGCAGGGGTTGTATATGTAAGGAAGTCATTCTGGTCTGCTTTGCACATTTAAAAAAAAACATGTAAAACTTAGTAACATCTAAAAACACTGCATAAGCTGGAACTCCCGAAGCCCCATGACTGTAGGTGATAGAAAATACAACATACTGTGACCAATGCAACATATCACAAGTCTGTGAAGATTTAATTAACATCTGGACAGATGAGACAAGTCATGTCCCTGTTTAATTTATAGCAGTAAGAATGATGTCACTGTGACATTCCCAGATCACCTCTATGATGTCACTGTGACATTCCCAGATCACCTCTGTGACATCACTGTGACATTCCCAGATCACCTCTATGATGTCACTGTGACATTCCCAGATCACCTCTATGATGTCACTGTGACATTCCCAGATCACCTCTATGACATCACTGTGACATTCCCAGATCACCTCTGTGACGTCACTGTGACATTCCCAGATCACTTCTATGATGTCACTGTGACATTCCCAGATCACCTCTATGATGTCACTGTGACATTCCCAGATCACCTCTATGATGTCACTGTGACATTCCCAGATCACCTCTATGACATCACTGTGACATTCCCAGATCACCTCTGTGACGTCACTGTGACATTCCCAGATCATCTCTATGACGTCACTGTGACATTCCCAAATTACCTCTATGAAGTCACTGTGACATTCCCAGAATCCCTCAACTCTATGATGTCACTGTGACATTCCCAGATCACCTCTATGATGTCACTGTGACATTCCCAGATCATCTCTATGACGTCACTGTGACATTCCCAGATCACCTCTGTGACGTCACTGTGACATTCCCAGATCATCTCTATGACGTCACTGTGACATTCCCAAATCACCTCTATGAAGTCACTGTGACATTCCCAGAATCCCTCAACTCTATGATGTCACTGTGACATTCCCAGAATCCCTCACCTCTCCAGTCAGCAGATAGATGATTTCCAGGGTGAGACTTAATATCCTCTCACTCTTGTCTTGGTCCATCCTCAGGAAATCCATTATTTACACAGAACAGGTTTCACCTTCACTTGACTTCTATCTGGCTTCTCACAGTTCAATGGTCTAGGAATAAATATAATTATAATAAACATCACATACTACATATACAACCTATTAAAATATGAAAAATAAAGGGTATTGTGTAGAGTTGGCTGTAAGTGTGGACTAAAATACGCATTTCCGCACTGCGTACAACTAATGTATATGCTCAAGTCATGCTTGCCTACTCTCCTGGAATTCCCGGGAGGCTCCCAAATTTCGGGGAGTCCTCCCTGACTCCCAGAAGAGTAGGCAAACCTCCCGCATTTGACGAAATTCATGGCATTGAATGGCGGGGGCAGGGCTTAGTCACGTCATTAAGCCCTGCCCCCGCTATTCAATGCCTTGAATTTGGGCATTTTATAGTGGGGGGGGGGGGCTATGGTCACGCAACAACCACGCCCCCTCCTACATCCGTCACATGAAAGAGCAACGATCCGTTCAGGATAGGCAGAGTCGTAACTAGGGCTGTGCGACAGGGGCGACCGCCCAGGGCGCAACGCTGAAGGGGGGCGCAATTAAGAAATATTTTAGGTTCATTTGGTTAAAATTGAGGGCTAGGGGGGCGGCATTTGTCTTTCTCGCCCCAGGCGCTAGAATTCTACGTTACAGCTCTGAGGATAGGGATGGCTTCTAAATCAGGTCCAGGAGAAATAATCTCACCATTAGAGGTTACCCTGAATCAACATACACATAAGTCTTTTATGACATTTTTACTAGGCCTCTTCAAACATTTGCTCCCTGAGCTTTATGAGACAGTGAGTGTACTAGACACAGCACGTCAAACTGAGAACAAAGTCACCCACCTACCAAAATCCCAGACACATTATAGTCCATAAAACAAAACAAAAAATGTTGATGGCCGCCCATGACTGCCTTTTCATTGACTTTGAAGGACTCCCAGATACAAGTATTCCAACATCTGGCACCATTAAAAATTCAAAAGAGACATGAACTGCAGGGGGTCACCAGCATCCTAAGAGCTCATAACTGCAAATATAAATGGTGCTAATAGACACCAAGGGGTATATTTACTAAACTGCAGGTTTGAAAAGGTGGAGATGTTGTCTATAGCAACCAATCAGATTCTAGCTGTCATTTTGTAGAATGTACTATATAAAGGATAACTAGAATCTGATTGGTTGCTACAGGCAACATCTCCACTTTTTCAAACCTGCAGTTTAGTAACTATACCCCTAGCCTCTTTATGCAAAATTAGTAGATCAAGGTCAAATCATTATGTTCAAACTAGGTATCCTCCAAGAACCCCAGACCAGCGGCCCTCACCAAGAATCTTTATCAACTAGACCCCAAAATCTGCCACAGCCTGAATGGCAAAAAGTTGTTCGGAGAACTTGAATAACCCTAATTATTGTGCACAACTTGTGGTACACCTATTGCATGAAGCCTCCAACACATCCTCACAACAGGCGGTACTCTGTAGGTTGTGGTACACATATAGTATGAAGCCTCCACCACAATCTCACAATAGGCGGTACTCCGTAGATTGTGGTACACCTATAGCATGAAGCCTCCCCCACATCCTCACAACAGGCGGTACACCGTAGATTGCGGTACACCTATTGCATGAAGTATAAGACATGTCAGTAAAATCTGCCAACTGTAGGCGGCACGACATAACTTGAGATTAATATACTCAAAATAATGTGATATGTAACCTCATTTTGTTTCTATACTCGGGTGTGGTGACCTCTCCTGGGTCACTCAATCACAGTGGCTTTTAAGTTCTCTCCCATTTCTTTTGGTCCCATCCCTCTCCTAGTCTTCTCCAGCTTCAATGCCGACATTGGATTGATGGTTTACACCCAATATTCATATGAACTAATTACATTATTTGTTAATTTTATTGTATGCAATATATAGTACCACTCACTGTATATATTTATTTTCCATTTTTACATGGAACGATATGTAACTCCAACGCTCCCTCAAAAAACACATATGTGGCTGGATCACTTATAAATAACTTATTGTATAAAGTTATTTAAAGGTAACAGCACAGGGTCCCAGTTTGTATCATTGCAATGTGTTATAGGAAATGTACTTATTAGTGAGACAGAACCAGGGAAGAGATTTATTTTTGTTTTGTTATTTTGCTGGAGAACATCTCCAATTAGGCATATGTGCAGAGGGAGTTTGTTTTGCTGGTAGCAGGAAATGCTAAGTAAGTCTATTCAATGTGAGTGACCAACACTTGAGTACATAACAGGGGATTGTTACCTATGTGCAGGTGTTGTCAGACAGACAGGAAACCTAGCAATGTAAACAGCACATGATGTAGGATATCACTGATAAATGTAAATTTTGTAATAAATTATAAATTGCATTTAAATCCATGTTTGGGGAAACATATTGCATCCTAATACTAAAAATAACTCAGACTTCTTGGGGCCAGCAAAGAGTTCAGGGGGCTGTCTTACGCCCTGCGAGGCTGTGTCCAAAACTGTATAAAACAGCACTGGTTTATACTGAATGTATCATTTTTGTTCCATCTGACTTTCTAATCACTGGTACCTTAAATCAGTGTGAACTGTCCTTGTCAGGACACTTGAGTTAAATAAACATCATTTGTTTCAAGACCTGCTTAACAACTTCTTCCATGCTAAAATTTTTGTGACAGATTAGACCCAACTCTAATCCGTTTCCGGCTGTTCTGAAGTTTGGACCCAGCTTTCCGGTACCACCACTCTGCCCGGGACCCAGCAGCTCTGGCCAGTGTGATAGGCAAGGGAGGATTCATCCATAGCAACCCTGATCTATAGGAAGAGGTCTGGAGTACCAGCCCCGGTGCACCAGCAAAGAGGTACCCTAGCAGCGACAGGTACCCCGAAGGAACGCGGATCTGTATGCCGTAAAGGAGTCCAGTGGTGGCAGCAGCTTTAGCTCTACCTACTGCGTCAAGAGGGCGCAATTCGGATAAAGAAAGGGAACAGTGGCAAAGTGAGCCCAGCTGGTTTCCAGCAACAACAGACAGGGTGGTATAGGCCGTCCATCCTGTCACACACATATTTAAAAAAAAAAAAAAGATACATAAGAGCATTAGACCAAGTACAGATACCTGGGTTATGCCACTGGTGACCGCTACTTGCTGTAAATGCAGAAGGGAGATGAGTCACAGAATGTGGGTGGTGCTTTGGATGCCCCAACAAATTACTGATGTTCTTGCCTCAAGTGTTTATAGCTCTTTTATTCCTTTAGTTCTTTTATAGCTCTTGTGTCTATTAAAGCTATTTTGCTTGGTTTAGTAGCTCATATTGCCTTTACTATTACATTGTGTAAATGTTGGTGTTAGATGTTTTTATTTTCACTTAAACACAGTCAGCTCCACCTGATGGGAGCGAGTGCTGAGGAGGTTCAGGGAGATGTGTGGTGCGAATGTGGTGGATAATTGGAGCGGTCTAACAATAAAACAGTGCTGGTAATAAGGCGCAGACTATACGGTCATGTATGTGTGACTACGTAGTGTGAGGTGGGATGCGGAGAGCCTGTTGTCTGTAGGCCGAGCTCCGCCGCTGTGTAAACTGCGTAGGGTCTGTGTTTAAGTGAAGATAAAACCATCTAACACCAACCTGTACACAAACTAATGGTAAAGACAGTAAGAGCCACCAAACCAGGGAAAAGGGCTGTAAACACTTGAAACAAGGACTTTAACATCACTACTTCCAGCTTTATTTAGGGGATCCAAAACACCACCCGCAGTCTGTGACTTATCCTCCATCTGCTTCTTCAACAGGACAAACTACTATATGAGTTATCCACAGAACAAGTACACTAATATCCAACAAGAGGACAATCATCACACAACCACTTCATCCAAAGGAACGCCATAAATAAGTCACTACAGGAGCAATCTACTGAGCAAAGCCAGGAATCAGCGGGTGCAGCGTTACTCAGCCAGCACGGAACTGGGATTTACAACTACTGGGACCCGCTACAGATTCACATCAAAGATCAGTCAGTATCAGCTCAGACGTGTGGGACTGACCATGAGAGGGCCGAGCAATGGTACAATCAGAATTAAGGTGGTCACCTGGAGTTCAGGTATTGGGACCTTTATCCACTCTGAGGAACTATGTTATTAATAATAATAATAATAATAATAATAAAAAACATTGTGTTTTGTACATATTACTGAAGATTAACTATCTGGGAGCCGGTTGACAGGGGAAAAAGTTTCCTAATTCTTACAGGCTCGTGAGATAGAATGTCCCAATTGTGATACATATGAGAACGTTTATAGGATATTTAGCTGTTTCTGTCCGAATCTAAATAAAGGAATGAGCGCGTTTATGTATTTCTGTACAAGAGGTTTGTTCCTGTGGGTTCTCGCAACACAAAGCTTTTCCCACTTTTAATTTGTGTGGACTCGTATACACAATGGGCCAAATTCTTTAAGACAAACAAAACGAATGTATTGTGTGGTTTTAGAAAAAATGCACGAAATTGGGGCATACGCAAATCTGATTTCAACTAGAAGTGGATCTGGAGAAACGTTGTTTTCTTTTTTCATTTTTCTCCCATTAAATACATTTATTAGGATGTTATTAATGTCTACTGTACATAAAATACATGTTTACAGTTGCTCTTGAGCACAGACACATGTTGTATTATACATACACGACCGTCATCAATATCACTCAGCACTTACACCAGACCCGTAGCTGGTGCTAGTGATACCATTGAAAACCACGTATCTGAGAGATGTCCAAAGCTTGAATCAAGCGCACGTAGTGCAATTTAACGCAATATACGGTACATATCGACATAATATTCCATAATAAATCAGGCCCAATATGTACAGACACCCAGAAGTAACTGTGATATATCTTAAGTCTAAGCAGCAAAACGTCTAATTCCATCATCCGGATTGTGAACCTATTATGTTCAAATATTGAGAAGTAATTGTGGTTTTAATTAGCTGTATTGGGGATATGTATGTGTTCTTTTAATAAACTAAATATATATTTATCGTTGGTCATTCAATGTATACTTTAGTTTGTGCTGAAATAAAACAGAATGTCTTATACAGATATTTATATATTCATGTCTATGTATTTCAGCCTTATTAGACAGTAAATGTGATTGATGAATACGGCCCAATACAACCATGAGACTATAGCGCAGTGACCTTTATATTGTTATATTACATTTGTGTGAGGACCGGGGGATATCTGGTCCCTTCTACATATAAAACACTAGAACTTAGCGCCTCTTCCAGCAGTAAATGATGGTTATAGTGATTGTGGCGTCACTTTAATCCACACTGTGCCTCCACTTAGCTTGAACTTTGACCTGGCTCCCTCTTGTCCTGTGGACTTGTATAACCAGCTCAGTGCACCTTGTATTATGCCTTATGTTATACTATTGCCTTCCAATCATGCCTGATGTCACTGTCTCATCTAAACTGCCCCATCTGCTATCTCTGCTTCCTATTCCCTGTCTCATACTTTACATCTCTTCTTCCTCTTTTCTCTCCTTCTACCTTTTGCATTCTTTTTTACTCACCTCTTGTGCTCTCACCATTTCCTCATTACACTTGTAAGCCCTTACCATTCTTAATTTCTGTATTACTTTCACCTGTCTATTCCACACCTTCTCTAGCTTTATCATGATTTACTCCTCTTTCACTTCTGTCCTCTCCCTCTATCCCCCTTCTTCCCATGTCCAACCTTTCCATATTCTTCCTCCTCCTCACTCCCCCATCTCACTTCCCATCCCCCTCCCTATTTCACTCCTCATCTCTTCTGTGCCTCTGGGCCCCTGAACTAACATGCTGCCCCCTCTTCCATCTTTTCCTCTCTCCTCCCTTTCCCCACTTACACCCTTTCCCTGCTCTTCTCTCAGCGTCAATCTGCTTCTACCTATCACCACCCTCTCTTTCTCCCCAGGTAATCTTCTCCCTCACGTCACTCCTACCTTCTGCCTCTCTCATTCATAAACACCCTTATCTGCCCCATCTCCACTCCTCCCCTACCTCCTGCTCCCCTGCCCCTCATCTCCTGTCTGCTGACAAATCACCTTTATTTCTGCGTCTCGTCCCATTCCAACCCTCTCTTCCTGTCATTCCCCTTACTCCTTATCATACTCACCCTTGCAGACGAGCAACCCCAACAATCTCATCCACATCTCTCCTCTTCCCTCTCTTCCACTATTCTGTGGTCTCTGGAATGCCAGATCAGTCTGTAACAATTTGACCTCTATCCATGATATCTTTATCTCTAGATCCTTCAACCTGCTTGCCATCACTGAAACCTGGCTATCCCTTGAGGACACTACCTCTCCAGCTGCTCTCTCTTTCGGGGGCTTGTCCTTCTCCCACACACCCAGACCTGGGGAACGGCAAGGTGGTGGCGTCGGCATACTTCTCTCCTCCTGCTGTTCTTTTCGGGTTCTTCCCCCTGAACCCTACCTCTCTTTTTTCTCCTTTGAGGTATTCTATCCGCCTATTCCACTAAGTCCACCTCCGTGTTGCTGTTATCTACCGTCCTCCTGGTCCTGTCTCCCAATTTCTTGATCACTTTGCCACCTGGCTCCCTCACTTTCTCTCCTCTGACCTTCCCTCCCCCATCTTGGGGGACTTTAATATCCCTATAGACAATCCCTCAGACCCTGCTGCCTCCAAACTTCTCTCCCTCTCCTCCTCCCTTGGTTTCTCGCAATGGACCTCCTCTCCCTCCCATCGCAGTGGCCACTCCCTAGATCTGGTTTTTTGACACCTCGGTACTGTCTCTGACCTCATTAATTCACCTTTTCCTCTCTCGGACCCCCATCTCCTCTCTTTTAGCATCTCTCCACCACTCCTGCTAGCTCACCCTCCTTCTTTTACTTCACTCTGGTATCTGCAGATAAAGTCCATACCCTTCTCTCTTCCTCTCCCCTCTCCACTTGCACACAGGACCCAATCCCCTCCCACCTCCTCCGCTCCCTCTCTCTCGAAGCCTGCTCCCACCTTGCACACCTCCTCAACTTCTCCCTCTCCTCTGGAATCTTCCCCTCCTCTTTTAAACATGCTCTTGTCTCCCCCATACTCAAGAAACCGTCCCTTGATCCCGCCTCTCTCTCTAGTTACCGCCCTATTTCGCTTCTTCGTTTTGCCTCCAAACTCCTTGAACGGGTTGTCTACAACCGTCTCACCTCCTTTCTTTCCTCACACTCACTCCTTGACCCACTCCAATCTGGTTTTGCCCCCCCCCCACTTTGCTGAAACTGCCCTCACTAAGGTCACTAATGACCTTCTCCTCGCTAAATCCAATAGACACTACTTCCTTCTTATCCTTCTTGACCTCTCGGCTGCCTTCGATACCGTTGACCACGCACTCCTTTTGCAGACTCTCAAATCTATAGGCATGTGTAACACTGTCCTCTCCTGGTTTTCCTCTTACCTCACCAACCGCTCCTTCTCAGTCTCTACTCACGATTCTACATCACCCCCTCTTCCCCTACCTGTTGGCGTTCCTCAGGCTCCGTTCTTGGCCCTCTGCTTTTCTCCCTCTACACCTCCTCCCTTGGTGTCCTCATCCGCTCCTTTGGCCTCCAGTACCACCTCTATGCTGATGATACCCAAATCTATCTTTCATCCCCTGACCTCTCCCTTTCCCTTCTGTCTATTGTCTCCTCCTGTCTCTCAGCCATCTCATCTTGGATGTCCCAACGCTTCCTTAAACTCAATATTTCCAAGACCGAGCTTATAGTCTTCCCCCCTGCCAGGACTCTCCCACCTCCCCCCCTCTCTATTTCTGTTAATAACACTACTCTGATTTCTGTCCCCCAAGTCCGATGCCTTGGGGTCATCCTTGATTCCTCCCTCTCATTCAAGCCTCACATTCTGTCCCTCTCAAAATCCTGCTACTTCCACCTTCGGAATATATTTAAGATACGTCCCTTTCTCACCACGGAAGCCACGAAAACCCTGGTTCACTCGCTTATTATCTCTCGCCTTGACTACTGTAACCTTCTTCTCTCTGGCCTACCTGATTCTCATCTTTTCCCTCTGAAGTCTGTCCTCAATGCTGCTGCCCACCTCATTTTTCTCTCCCGCCGCTCTATCTCTGCGGTCTCCCTCCAACAGTCACTACATTGGCTCCCCATACCCTACCGAATTAAATTTAAACTCCTCATCCTCACCTTTAAAGCTCTTAGTCAATCTTCCCCTCCCTACATCTCCAATCTCATCTCTACCTACACTCCTACCCGCCACCACCGCTCTGCTCTGACCGCCGCCTCACTGCTTCACTGATCACCTCCTCTCACTCTCGTCTTCAGGACTTTGCCCGGGCTGCTCCCCAGCTGTGGAACGATCTTCCACGTTCCATCAGGTTAGCATCTACTCTCAAAGGCTTCAAGCGTGCCCTTAAGACTCATTTCTTTAGTCAAGTCTATCAGTCCTCCTAACTCTCTTGTCCTGGCTCTCTCCCCCAGTTAGTACCACCCTATTTGTGTCTCCCCCTTCTCTAGGATGTTAGCTCTCATGAGCAGGGCCCTCTTTCCTTGTGTGCTCCTTCTACTATTCCATCACCCTCTGTACCTCTTGGATGCTTCGCTAGCCCTGTTTTCCTAAGCTTCGGCCTTCTTCACGCTGATTTCTACCATCGCTTTCACTATCTGTCAGATATAATCTGATTTGCTTTACCCTGTCACCTGTATTTAGATATATTTTGTATCATGTTGTGTCTTGGTTCTGTTTTCTGTATATGTAATGTACGGCGCTGCGGACCCTTTGTGGCGCCTTATAAGTCAAAGATAATAATAATTTTTAGGAGTTCTCCCGGACTCCCGAGAGAGCAGGCAAAAATCCTGGATCCAGTTGTCGCCGTTTTAGAAGATGGCGGGGTGTGTGGCTAAATGTGCATCATGGCCCCACCCCCTGCTGCGATTGGCTAAAATTGTCTGAGACTGACAGAGGGCGGACCCCCTCCTGGACAGCTGCCTGCAAAAGAAGGCAATTATGCAATATACATTGGTACTGAATAAATAAATGGGCTTATGGCGCTTTGTGTCACCAGCACCCACAATAAATCCAATATGGCGGCCTCCTGTGTTATGTGCTGCTGGTGTGTGTAATATGTAACATACATCACAGAGAGAAGTAACCACAAATACAGCAACATAAATAGTGACACATAATATATATAATGTACTGATCTGAGGAGGATCTTTCTTTACCTCCAGTGACTGATATATTATTATAGTGAGATATTACCTCCGCCTTGTACAGGACCCGGATGCTGTATATGGGTGACTGAGGGCAGCGCTCCAGGTTCCAACATGGCGCCTGAGCGCATGTGGCCACGCCCTCTCAGCAGCGTCACTAGTTCTATAACTGTAATAGTAATAGTGTGTCTGGGAGACTAAGGGAAAATGGCCGCCGCAGCCCTGCATTGAGGACAATACGCAAATATCATTTACTTTACTCTAGTGATGAAATTGTTACCAGTCATATATACATTCTGCTATTTACAAGACATCCTTTGTATCTTCCTGTAGAGATAAAGCTCAGTATGTCTCCTCCAATATTCACTACTTGTACTACAGGAAAATGGTCGTCAGTCTTATAAACAGGACAGATGTTTTCTTACATTTATTAATTCTTATTTCCATCTAGTGTTCCCCTAATCCCCCTCTCAGATTGTCCTGTATAGAGAATATAATAATGAGAGTCAGTAACATGAAAACCATCTGTACTACAGGAAAATGGCCGCTGCACTGAGCACAGATGTTATCCATGTGTGTGATAAGTGTCTTCCTCTAGTGTTATCACTAGATAACTGAGCAGTCAGATCCTAGCTCAGGGCTGTGCACTGGATATTCCTCTTCATATGTATTACATTGTACCTTTATATACTGATGTCTATATAAAACAACATATAATAAGCCTGGGGGCTTCTGGGACAACAATTCTTCCAGCATTGGAGCCTGTGGAAAGTTCCATCATTGGGAGAGACTATTGGTAATAGTGGCTGTGTATACAGCATTAAGGACCCCAGGATTCTCCAGCATTATCTTACGTACGTGCAGTTAGTATCACCCTATCAGTACAGCTATATCTTATATATTACACTATGTATCTTTATATTCTTCTCTGAGATTAATGTGGACACACCGCTCTCACCCCAGTGTTCATTTATTTACTATACAATACCTTGTGAGTACGTGTGATGATGGAGGAGGGGGCACAGTGTGATGATGGAGGAGGGGGCACGGTGTGATGATGGAGGAGGGGGCACGGTGTGATGATGGAGCAGGGGGCACAGTGTGATGATGGCGGAGGGAGCACAGTATGATGGAGGAGGGGGCACGGTGTGATGATGGAGGAGGGAGCACGGTGTGATGATGGAGCAGGGGGCACGGTGTGATGATGGAGGAGGGGGCACGGTGTGATGATGGAGGAGGGAGCGCGGTGTGATGATGGAGGAGGGAGCACGGTATGATGGAAGGAGGGGGCACGGTGTGATGGAAGGAGGGGGCACGGTGTGATGATGGAGGAGGGGGCACGGTGTGATGATGGAGGAGGGGGTACGGTGTGATGATGGATGAGGGGGCACAGTGTGATGATGGAGGAGGGGGCACGGTGTGATGATTGAGGAGGGGGCACGGTGTGATGGAAGGAGGGGGCACGGTGTGATGGAGGAGGAGAGGGCACAGGGTGATGATGGAGGAGGGGGCACAGTGTGATGATGGAGGAGGGGGCACGGTGTGATGATGGAGGAGGGGGCACGGTGTGATGATGGAGGAGGGAGCACGTAGTAATGATGGAGGAGGGGGCACGGTGTGATGATGGAGGAGGGGGCACAGTGTGATGATGGAGGAGGGGGCACAGGGTGATGATGGAGGAGAGGGCACAGGGTGATGATGGAGGAGGGGGCACAGTGTGATGGAGGAGGGGGCACAGTGTGATGATGGAGGAGGGGGCAGAGTGTGATGATGGAGGAGGGGGCACGGTGTGATGATGGAGGAGGGAGCACGTAGTGATGATGGAGGAGGGGGCACGGTGTGATGATGGAGGAAGGAGCACGGTGTGATGATGGAGGAGGGGGCACGGTGTGATGATGGAGGAGGGGGCACAGTGTGATGATGGAGGAGGGAGCACAGTGTGATGATGGAGGAGGGGGCACAGTGTGATGATGGAGGAGGGGGCACAGTGTGATGATGGAGGAGGGGGCACGGTGTGATGATGGAGGAGGGGGCACGGTGTGATGATGGAGGAGGGGGCACGGTGTGATGATGGAGGAGAGGGCACGGTGTGATGGAAGGAGGGGGCACGGTGTGATGATGGAGGAGGGGGCACGGTGTGATGATGGAGGAGGGGGCACAGTGTGATGATGGCGGAGGGGGCACAGTGTGATGATGGAGGAGGGGGCACGGTGTGATGATGGAGGAGGGGGCACAGTGTGATGATGGAGGAGGGGGCACAGTGTGATGATGGAGGAGAGGGCACGGTGTGATGATGGAGGAGGGGGCACAGTGTGATGATGGCGGAGGGGGCACAGTGTGATGATGGCGGAGGGGGCACAGTGTGATGATGGAGGAGGGGGCACAGTGTGATGATGGCGGAGGGGGCACAGTGTGATGAGGGAGCACAGTGTGATGATGGAGGAGGGGGCACAGTGTGATGATGGAGGAGAGGGCACAGTGTGATGAAGGAGGAGAGGGCACAGTGTGATGATGGAGGAGGGGGCACGGTGTGATGATGGAGGAGGGGGCACAGTGTGATGATGGCGGAGGGAGCACAGTGTGATGGAGGAGGGGGCACGGTGTGATGATGGAGGAGGGAGCACGGTGTGATGATGGAGCAGGGGGCACGGTCTGATGATGGAGGAGGGGGCACGGTGTGATGATGGAGGAGGGAGCGCGGTGTGATGATGGAGGAGGGAGCACGGTATGATGGAAGGAGGGGGCACGGTGTGATGGAAGGAGGGGGCACGGTGTGATGATGGAGGAGGGGGCACGGTGTGATGATGGAGGAGGGGGTACGGTGTGATGATGGATGAGGGGGCACAGTGTGATGATGGAGGAGGGGGCACGGTGTGATGATTGAGGAGGGGGCACGGTGTGATGGAAGGAGGGGGCACGGTGTGATGGAGGAGGAGAGGGCACAGGGTGATGATGGAGGAGGGGGCACAGTGTGATGGAGGAGGGGGCACAGTGTGATGATGGAGGAGGGGGCACAGTGTGATGATGGAGGAGGGGGCACGGTGTGATGATGGAGGAGGGGGCACGGTGTGATGATGGAGGAGGGAGCACGTAGTGATGATGGAGGAGGGGGCACGGTGTGATGATGGAGGAGGGGGCACAGTGTGATGATGGAGGAGAGGGCACAGGGTGATGATGGAGGAGAGGGCACAGGGTGATGATGGAGGAGGGGGCACAGTGTGATGGAGGAGGGGGCACAGTGTGATGGAGGAGGGGGCACAGTGTGATGATGGAGGAGGGGGCACGGTGTGATGATGGAGGAGGGAGCACGTAGTGATGATGGAGGAGGGGGCACGGTGTGATGATGGAGGAGGGAGCACGGTGTGATGATGGAGGAGGGGGCACGGTGTGATGATGGAGGAGGGGGCACAGTGTGATGATGGAAGGAGGGGGCACGGTGTGATGGAAGGAGGGGGCACGGTGTGATGATGGAGGAGGGGGCACGGTGTGATGATGGAGGAGGGGGTACGGTGTGATGATGGATGAGGGGGCACAGTGTGATGATGGAGGAGGGGGCACGGTGTGATGATTGAGGAGGGGGCACGGTGTGATGGAAGGAGGGGGCACGGTGTGATGGAGGAGGAGAGGGCACAGGGTGATGATGGAGGAGGGGGCACAGTGTGATGATGGAGGAGGGGGCACGGTGTGATGATGGAGGAGGGGGCACGGTGTGATGATGGAGGAGGGAGCACGTAGTAATGATGGAGGAGGGGGCACGGTGTGATGATGGAGGAGGGGGCACAGTGTGATGATGGAGGAGGGGGCACAGGGTGATGATGGAGGAGAGGGCACAGGGTGATGATGGAGGAGGGGGCACAGTGTGATGGAGGAGGGGGCACAGTGTGATGATGGAGGAGGGGGCACAGTGTGATGATGGAGGAGGGGGCACGGTGTGATGATGGAGGAGGGAGCACGTAGTGATGATGGAGGAGGGGGCACGGTGTGATGATGGAGGAAGGAGCACGGTGTGATGATGGAGGAGGGGGCACGGTGTGATGATGGAGGAGGGGGCACAGTGTGATGATGGAGGAGGGAGCACAGTGTGATGATGGAGGAGGGGGCACAGTGTGATGATGGAGGAGAGGGCACAGTGTGATGATGGAGGAGGGGGCACGGTGTGATGATGGAGGAGGGGGCACGGTGTGATGATGGAGGAGGGGGCACAGTGTGATGATGGAGGAGAGGGCACGGTGTGATGGAAGGAGGGGGCACGGTGTGATGATGGAGGAGGGGGCACGGTGTGATGATGGAGGAGGGGGCACAGTGTGATGTTGGCGGAGGGGGCACAGTGTGATGATGGAGGAGGGGGCACGGTGTGATGATGGAGGAGGGGGCACAGTGTGATGATGGAGGAGGGGGCACAGTGTGATGATGGAGGAGAGGGCACGGTGTGATGATGGAGGAGGGGGCACAGTGTGATGATGGCGGAGGGGGCACAGTGTGATGATGGCGGAGGGGGCACAGTGTGATGATGGAGGAGGGGGCACAGTGTGATGATGGCGGAGGGGGCACAGTGTGATGAGGGAGCACAGTGTGATGATGGAGGAGGGGGCACAGTGTGATGATGGAGGAGAGGGCACAGTGTGATGAAGGAGGAGAGGGCACAGTGTGATGATGGCGGAGGGAGCACAGTGTGATGGAAAAGGGGGCACGGTGTGATGATGGAGGAGGGAGCACGGTGTGATGATGGAGCAGGGGGCACGGTCTGATGATGGAGGAGGGGGCACGGTGTGATGATGGAGGAGGGAGCGCGGTGTGATGATGGAGGAGGGAGCACGGTATGATGGAAGGAGGGGGCACGGTGTGATGGAAGGAGGGGGCACGGTGTGATGATGGAGGAGGGGGCACGGTGTGATGATGGAGGAGGGGGTACGGTGTGATGATGGAGGAGGGGGCACGGTGTGATGATGGAGTAGGGGGCACGGTGTGATGATTGAGGAGGGGGCACGGTGTGATGGAAGGAGGGGGCACGGTGTGATGGAGGAGGAGAGGGCACAGGGTGATGATGGAGGAGGGGGCACAGTGTGATGGAGGAGGGGGCACAGTGTGATGATGGAGGAGGGGGCACAGTGTGATGATGGAGGAGGGGGCACGGTGTGATGATGGAGGAGGGGGCACGGTGTGATGATGGAGGAGGGAGCACGTAGTGATGATGGAGGAGGGGGCACGGTGTGATGATGGAGGAGGGGGCACAGTGTGATGATGGAGGAGAGGGCACAGGGTGATGATGGAGGAGAGGGCACAGGGTGATGATGGAGGAGGGGGCACAGTGTGATGGAGGAGGGGGCACAGTGTGATGGAGGAGGGGGCACAGTGTGATGATGGAGGAGGGGGCACGGTGTGATGATGGAGGAGGGAGCACGTAGTGATGATGGAGGAGGGGGCACGGTGTGATGATGGAGGAGGGAGCACGGTGTGATGATGGAGGAGGGGGCACGGTGTGATGATGGAGGAGGGGGCACAGTGTGATGATGGAGGAGGGAGCACAGTGTGATGATGGAGGAGGGGGCACAGTGTGATGATGGAGGAGGGGGCACAGTGTGATGATGGAGGAGGGGGCACGGTGTGATGATGGAGGAGGGGGCACAGTGTGATGATGGAGGAGGGGGCACAGTGTGATGATGGAGGAGAGGGCACGGTGTGATGGAAGGAGGGGGCACGGTGTGATGATGGAGGAGGGGGCACGGTGTGATGATGGAGGAGGGGGCACAGTGTGATGATGGCGGAGGGGGCACAGTGTGATGATGGAGGAGGGGGCACGGTGTGATGATGGAGGAGGGGGCACAGTGTGATGATGGAGGAGGGGGCACAGTGTGATGGAGGAGGAGAGGGCACAGGGTGATGATGGAGGAGGGGGCACAGTGTGATGGAGGAGGGGGCACAGTGTGATGATGGAGGAGGGGGCACAGTGTGATGATGGAGGAGGGGCACGGTGTGATGATGGAGGAGGGAGCACGGTGTGATGGAGGAGGAGAGGGCACAGGGTGATGATGGAGGAGGGGGCACAGTGTGATGGAGGAGGGGGCACAGTGTGATGATGGAGGAGGGGGCACAGTGTGATGATGGAGGAGGGGGCACGGTGTGATGATGGAGGAGGGGGCACGGTGTGATGATGGAGGAGGGAGCACGTAGTGATGATGGAGGAGGGGGCACGGTGTGATGATGGAGGAGGGGGCACAGTGTGATGATGGAGGAGAGGGCACAGGGTGATGATGGAGGAGAGGGCACAGGGTGATGATGGAGGAGGGGGCACAGTGTGATGGAGGAGGGGGCACAGTGTGATGGAGGAGGGGGCACAGTGTGATGATGGAGGAGGGGGCACGGTGTGATGATGGAGGAGGGAGCACGTAGTGATGATGGAGGAGGGGGCACGGTGTGATGATGGAGGAGGGAGCACGGTGTGATGATGGAGGAGGGGGCACGGTGTGATGATGGAGGAGGGGGCACAGTGTGATGATGGAGGAGGGAGCACAGTGTGATGATGGAGGAGGGGGCACAGTGTGATGATGGAGGAGGGGGCACAGTGTGATGATGGAGGAGGGGGCACGGTGTGATGATGGAGGAGGGGGCACAGTGTGATGATGGAGGAGGGGGCACAGTGTGATGATGGAGGAGAGGGCACGGTGTGATGGAAGGAGGGGGCACGGTGTGATGATGGAGGAGGGGGCACGGTGTGATGATGGAGGAGGGGGCACAGTGTGATGATGGCGGAGGGGGCACAGTGTGATGATGGAGGAGGGGGCACGGTGTGATGATGGAGGAGGGGGCACAGTGTGATGATGGAGGAGGGGGCACAGTGTGATGATGGAGGAGAGGGCACGGTGTGATGATGGAGGAGGGGGCACAGTGTGATGATGGCGGAGGGGGCACAGTGTGATGATGGCGGAGGGGGCACAGTGTGATGATGGCGGAGGGGGCACAGTGTGATGATGGAGGAGGGGCAAACGTGTGAATTTACTAGTGAGTGGGAATAAAAGAAGCAGGGAGAGCTGGAGAGGATCAAGGAGTAAGGGAGCAGGATGAGAGGCACAGAAGAGGTAGCTAAGGAGAAAAGGGGGTACATGCAATAAAGATAGGGGCACATAGGAACAGAGTAAGGAAACAAATAAGGGAAAGGGTGACATGGAAGATGTATGGGAGCTATTTTGAAAAGTTTTATTGTAATACTATGGAGATATGAGGGAAAATGTGAGCACACAAAGGATACATACATGAGAGAGTTGGAGGGACAGAGATGAAAGGTAATTGGACACAGGAGAGGTGCGGCACACAAGGTAGATAGCCTTGCATCTTTTAATATGTTTTATATTATACTATATAAAATGCATCTAAAGTTAATTTCATCAAAACCAAACCACTGAACCTCCAAAGTTGTATACCAGGAATTCAAAATTCCAGGGGCAGATGGTCCGCACACCCTAATTTCCAAATATATTACAGGTGTTACACTGCTGTGACTGAAAGTATACATACATATACACCGATCAGCCACAACATTAAAACCACCTGCCTAATATTGTGTAGGTTCTCCTCGTGCCGCCAAAAAAGCTCTGACCCGTTGCGGCATGGACTCCACAAAACCTGGAAGGTGTCCTGTGATATTTGGCACCAAGATGTTAGCAACAGATCCTTTCAGTCCTGTAAGTTGCAGGGTGGGGCCTCCATGGCTCAACCGGATTGAGGTCTGTGGAATTTGGAGACCAAGTCAACACCTTCAACTCTTTGTCATGTTCCTTTCATGTTGCTACATGAAAAAACAGTCAGTATTTAATTTATGTGCAAAACAGAATACTAGTTTGCACCCCTTGTATTGTAACATGGTTTTGTCCAGGAGACTGAAATAAGAAGTTTCTCAAGTTAAGATCCTTAATGAATCAGGCCCCTAGTCCCTAATTTCAAGGAAAGCTGCAAACTTTATTTTCACCTTAGGCTTTGCTCCTTGGGTTCTAAACAACTAAGAGGGGGATTTTGATCTCCCTTCTTCAAGGAAACCTACAGATTTAGATCTTTGTGATAAGCTTGAATAGCCCAGCACTTCAAACTGGATGTTTTCTTTAATGTTTTAGGGTTGTTATATGATGAACCTGATCAGTGGCCCTCTGCCTACTCTCTTCTGAGATCCCTAAAAACGGCCGTCAAACCGAAGGGGAATATTGTGTGGACTTCAGACGCTGGTCCACTGATAGCAAATGGAGCGACCCTGCTTTCTGGGGCTAGTTCCGTCACTGTTTGCCCAAGCAGATCGAACTCCTTGGTGCAGATTCACTTCACCAGACACTTTGGAAAAACGTATGGAACTCGCCATCAAAATTGACCAGCACTGGGGCTGAATCACTGATAAATAACTTATGGTCTAAATGTATTTAAAGGAAATAGCGCAGGGCGCTTATTTATAGGATTGCAAATGTACTTATTTTTCATATTGTGTATATTTTGGTATACGAAATGTCTTTCTTTCTGAGACCAGGGGAGGAAATTCATTTTTTGTTTTAAACTTTTTATAGGAAACACCAATTAGACATATGTGGGGAGGGAGTCCCTTTTGCTGATAACAGGGAATGCTAACTAAGTCTTTTGATGTGAAGTGTCAAATGCCTTCTCTGTCCTGAAGGCCCAGCAGGAAGCCGTTACCTGTATCCTGGTTAAAGTGAAAGGAAATCTCTGATTAATGTGATTTAGAATATCACAGATTACTGCAAATTTTGTTAAGTATAAAATGCATTAAATCCATGTTTAAAAAACATCTCACATCCTGATGTTAATCTTTGAATTAAATATTGCAGTCTGAGCGGAGCCATCTGATTAGGGGGATGGCTTACCCCCTGCCAAGACTAGTCTCTAAAACTGTATAAAAAGATAGCCTTTGTACACTGAAATGTATCATTCTTTTTATTCTTTTTAGTCTGACCTCTTGATCGCTGGTACCTTCAACCATTGTGAACTGTTCTTGTTAAAACTACTGGAGCTAAATAAACATCACTTGCTTCAAAGACCTGCTTAACAACATCTTCCATGCTGTAAGTTCCTGTGACCTACAGGTTAGATCCAACTCTAATCCGTTCCAGGCTGCACTGAGGTTTGGACCCAGCATCCAGTACCACTACTCTGCCCGCTACCCAGCAGCTCTGGCCAGTGTGATAGACCAGGGGGGATCCATCCACAGCACCATGATCTATAGGAAGAGTGATAAATGCACTCAAAAGCAGCAAGTGTTGAAATGCAAAGTTCTTTTATTCTTCCATAATGCAATGCATTGAGTCTTAGTTCAATGATAGAGCAAGACTGCAGACTCAAAACATATACATTATATACATAAAAGTCCACCCCTCTTAACAGACATCACTAATCACTTCACATACTTTGAAATAATATATCATACAAGTAAAGTAATCAATTATAAATGCTTTCGACAGATATTTCATCAAACAGAAAACCTATATCCTTAAGGTCAAGGGGCATATGTGATCTTCCACATTCCTAAGCTTATGCCTACATAGTACATCTGGCATCAATTGGAACATCCTATGTTCATTGTAAGACATTCAGAAAGAATTTTAACCCTCGCACAGAATACAGAGAAATACAAACAGTTGACCTACTTCATTTAAACACATATAATACATTAATAATACTTTATTCAACTTATATTTGTACCATAATTTATTCTATTACAAGAAGTCATGGGTACCAGCCCAGGTACACGAGCAAGGGAGTACACTAGTGGCGACAGTTACCCAGAAGGAACCCGTTTCTGGATGTCGATAAGGAGTCCAGTGGTGCCAACATTGTAAGCCCCTCCTACTGCGGTTAGAGGGCGCATTTGGGATAAAGAAGGGATATAGTGGCAAAGTAAGCCCAGCCGGTTCCCAGCAACGACAGACAGGGTGGCATAGGCGGTCCATCCTGTCACAGACGCATTAAAAAAAGGAAAGCTGAGCTTTATCCTCTTCCTATTCTCTGGTGGCCTATTTTCTTGTTCCAGTGAACATAGCTGAACCCATTCAACTTGGAGATTACCGTCTCTCTCCAGAGAAGGAGTCAGGAGACGTTCCCTAGTCCTTTGCTTTATAATACAGCATTAAAGGTCACCTCCTCTGCTCCTGCCCAATCAAGACCGGAAAAGATCAGGCCTAGTGGATGAGGAAGAGGTCCATGTACTTGGCCACACCTTTTAATTATTGAATTGAGATGTTTACACCATACTCGTTACCAGAGGTGTATAAAATCAAGCATTTGCAAACATTTGTGAGAGCTCAGTGACTGATAGGATTCCACCTTTGCAATAAGACGGTTCGTAAAATTTCATCCCTGCTGGATATTCCACGGTCAACTGTAAGTGAAATTATTAGAAAGTGGAAGCGTTTAGGAACAACATTAACTCAACCACAAAGCGGAAGACCACGTAAAATCTGCTAAGGTGCATGGTGCGTAAAAGTCGCCAACACTCTGCTGCTTCCGTAGCTGAAGAGTTTCCCGAACTTCCACTGGCATTAATTGTAAGCACAAAAGCTGTGTAGCAGGAGCTTAATGGAATGGATTTCCATGGCCGAGCAGCTGCATGCAGCCTCACATCACCAAGATCAATGACAAGAATCAAAAGGAGTGGTATAAAGCACACTGACACTGGACTGTGAAGCAGTGTTCTGTGGAGTGATGAATCACGCTTCTCTGTTTGGCAATCAGATGGGTGAGTCTGGGTTTGGCTGATGTCGGGAGAACGTTACCTGCCTGACTGCATTATACCAACTGTGAAGTTTGGTGGAGGAGGGATAATGGTATGAGGCTGTTTTTCAGAGTTTGGGCTAGGCCCCTTATTTCCAGTGAAGGGCAATCTTAATGCTTCAGCATACCAAGTCATTTTGGACAATGCTCTGCTTCCTTCTTTGTGGCAAAAGTTTGGGGAAGGCCCTTTTCTATTCCAACATGACTGTGACCTAGTGCACAAAGCAAGGACTACAAAGACATGGTTTGATAAGTTTGGTGTGGAAGAACTTGACTGACCCGCACAGAGCCCTGACCTCAGCCCCATAGAACACCTTTGGGATGAACTGGAACAGAGATTACGAGCCAGGCCTTCTCGTCCAACATCAGTGTCTGACCTCATAAATGCTCTACAGAATGAATGGGCACAAATTCCCACAGTAACACTCCCACATCTTGGGGAAAGCCTTCCAAGAAGAGTAGAAGCTGTTATCACCGCAAAAGGGGGCCCAACTCCATATTAAAGTATATGTATTTGAATACAATGGACCTGATTTATTAAAGAAAGTTAAAGAAAAAAATTGAGTAGTCTACTAGACAAAACCATGTTACAATGCAAGGGGTGCACATTAGTTTTCTATTTTGCACATAAGTTAAATACTGGCTGTTTTTTCATGTAGCACACAAATATGAACTTTACATTTCAGTGTACAAATAAGCTATCAAGTATGTGTGCTGCATGAAAGAACAGCCAGTATTTAACTTATGTGCAAAATAGAAACTAATTTGCACCCCTTGCATTGTAACATGGTTTTGTCCAGGAGACTACTATATAAATTTTTTACTTAACTGTCCTTAATGAATCAGGCACAATGTCATTACAGTCCCTGTTGATGTAATGGTTAAGTGTCCAAATACTTTTGTCCCTATAGCGTAGGTCTGCAGATGATCTCTTCCAAGAATTCTCTTTTTGGACCCGGCTTGATTTCCTTTAACGCCCATAATATCCCACTCGCAATTTCCTGAATATTGAATTTGCTAAGACCTTAGGCATTCCTTTGATTACTGATTCTATCTTCATAACAGTCTGTGGTCTGGATAATAATCCTCTGGTCGGTGCAGAATATATTCCAGGACACCACCACTCCAGTTCATGGTGGGAAAACTTCATTCTGAGACACCGTCCTTGCATTTAAACAGCTGCCCTTCTGTTCCAATAATCTTGGCTTATCCTTGGCTCCATCTCCAAAATCCTCTCATCGACTGGAGTAGAGGGGAGATCATCTGCTAGAGTCCACCTTGCTCATCCACTTGGCTGAAACTTGTCCCTTCGGGTCCTGCAACCCGTGTCTGAACTGCTTCCCTTTCCTTATCACCAATTTCTGGGTGACCTTATACCTGGTTCTAAGTTGCCCGAGGGAAGTCTCTGCTCCAGAAAGCAAGGTTATGGAGAACTATGTTCAAGAGAATTTGAAGAAAGAGGGCGTAATGAAGCCTAAGTCTCCAGCTGAAGCTGGATTCTTCTTTGTCTCTAAGAAGAATGGGAGCTTGCAGCCATGCATTGATTTCAGAGGACTTAACAAATTTACTCTTAAGGAAGCCCTAGATCCTGTTTTCCTTGGAAACTGCTTGAAGAATTGCAGGCATCATCTATTCACCAGGCTCGAGAAATGTGAGTTTGAGGTTGATAAGTTTACCTTTCTTGGGTATGTCATTTCACCCAAAGGTTTCTGTCTGGATCCTAACAAGGTCCAAGCTATCCTAGACTGTGTGCTTCCCACTATTTTGAAGGCAATCCAAAAGGTTCTTGGGCTGTGCTAATTACTGCAGAAGATTTATCCACTCCATCTCAGTCCTGGTGGCCCCTATTACCGCTCTAACCTGTAAAGGGGCTGACATCTCCAACTGGACACCTCAAGCAATGGCATCTGTTGAAGCCCTAAAACAAGCATTCATCTCAGCTCCTGTTTTTCGACATCCTAACCATGGTCGAAGTTGATGCCTCTGATGTTACAGGAGCCATCCTTTCCCAGAAGGACCCCAGCGACCATAGGCTGCACCTGTGACAGGATGGGCCACCTATGCTACCCTGTCTGCTGTTGCTGAGAACCGGCTGGGCTTACTTTGCCACCGTTCCCTTTAGTTATCCCAAATGCGCCCTCTTGCGGCAGTAGGAGCAGCTTACAAATGCTGCCACCACTGGACTCATTATCGGCATCCAGAATCGGGTTTCTTCTGGGTAACTGACGCTGCTAATGTACCCCTTGCTGGTGTACCTTGGCTGGTACTCCCGACCTCTTCCTATAGATCAGGGTGCTGTGGATAGATCCCCCCTGGTCTATCACACTGGCCAGAGCTGCTGGGTAGCGGGCAGAGTGGTGGTACCAAAAAAGCTGGGTCCAAACCTCAGTAACAGCCAGGAACAGATTAGATTTTGGTTCTAATCAGTAGGTCACAGGAATAGACAAGTTTCCAAGCAGGTCTTTGAAGCAAGTGTTGTTTATTTGCTCACGCTGGTTGAAGGTACCAGCAGCAGGTCAGATGAAACAAGAAAGAACAATTTTCAATACAAGACAGGGCTTTTTATACCAATTTGGATACAGCCTCACAGGCTATTTTCAGAATCATGATGCAATTTGTTTACCCAAACATGGATTTATATGCAATGCAAACCTAACAATATTTACACTTCTCCGTTATGTTCTAAAACTTGATGCTTCCATTATCTGAGATGCAGTCACGCCAGACAGCAGCTGGGTATACAGGCTAAAGAGGTGTTTGTCACTTCGCATAAAGACTTACTTTACATTTCCTGCTATCAGCAAACAGACTTCCTCTAGCGAAGTTACAAACCCAAACAATGACACTTCCATACAAAACACATCCCAATGTAACACGATAAATGCATTTCAAATTATACATTGGTGCCTGCACCTCGGATTGTTGAAATACATTTCTACAATAAATTATTTCTACATGTTCCAGCCACAATAAGTTATTTATCAGTGATCCAGTCACAGCACCCTTGTGCCTTTCCAGGACATTCTCTCCAGCTTAATCAAACTATGTCGTTGGCAACCAGGAACTTCTGGCAATAAAATGGTCTATAATTCATGCTTCATTCATCTTTACCGGGCTGGCCCAAGATTTGGGACTGCAACTTCAGAACCTGGCACCTTCTGAAACCCATGCGAACAGATTGTCTATAACAATGCCACCAACACATCTCTATTTTTCTGCGACTTTGGATTTCACCCCATGGCCAATTCCTTGTTTTTCATTATTGTTTCCGGTCTTCTAGAGATACGTCATACTGCTTCTCATCCCAAAATCATTTGTAAGAAGGTCCATTCTGCCCTACATCATGTCTTCTTTCGATCCAAAGTCTTTACCAATCGACATTGCAGAAGCTGCACTGTTCGCGATAAAGTCTGGCTCTTTACCAGAATATCCAACAGCCCTGTAGGAAATTCGAGCCTAGGTTTATTGGGCGTTTTGTTATTGTTTAACAGGTGAATGGCATTGCCTTCAGTTTAAGGTTTCCTCGTTCATTAAGAATCCCCAACACCTTCCTTTGCTCCCTTCTTTAGCCCGTCATCTCTAATTCAGATCTCATTGTCCGAAAAGACCTCATCCTATCAAGGACGTAGGAGTTGATAAGATTCTGGATTCCAAGAGAATTCAAGATCTGATTCACTTCTTGCTCCATTGGATGTGACACGGCCAAGAGGAATGGTCTTGGATTCCTAAGAAGCATCTGCATGCTGACAGGCTTATTAAAAATTCTTCAAGCAATTTCCAGGGAAATCATGATGTACGGGTTCCTTAACCCCTCCTCAAGGGGGGGGGGGGGGGGTGCTGTCACGAGCCGCCGTGCTAGTTGTCAATTAGCAGGCAGCTGGGCGCACGTAGCCATAATTAGTCACTGCCTCCTGTGTGGACCTGGGAAGCCGTGTGTAATCCCCACATCTGATTGTCCCTCATCTGTTTAAAAGGCAGGAAGGGCTTAGACTCCCTGTTGATTATAGCATTTGTATACATCTCACTGCGCTAAACCTACAGTCAGCCAGAAAAGATCTGTAAGAATCAGGCGACATATCAGGAATGGTGAAACGTCCTGCGCTCGGTCTACACTGATTTATTATCTATCACAGGGATCAATGATCTCTAGGCTTTAAGCCATGGAATATGAACTTTTTTCCTCCTGTATAAAGCAACCAGCACACAATGGTCCATTTCAATCCCAAACAGGGAGCTATTAGAGGGGGCTCTCCAACAGCCTAAACTTACACACATCCGAAGGGGAATATAATAGACTTTGTCAACACTGTCTCAAAATAGGAGAATCTATTTATATACAAGGCTGCTATGGTACCTGTTAAGATATTGGCTTTACCTCGCCCACTTATATCCACTTCTCATTGGCTGGACACACAGGGGTGCCTTACTATACCAGGGAAACATACCCAGGACATTCTAGGGATCCTATAGTCACTCGGGAAAATGCAGTTAAAAAAGGAACAATACATTTATTGTAATAAAAACATTCACTAGAAGTCTATGTACAAACAAATAAATGTCAGGCAGGTTCATCACATTATCTATCCCTTACCCCACTAGCTTCAGTCACTTGGATATCATGACGCTGAATTCCGGCCACGGGGCCTGATAATCTCTCCTCTACTTAGTTCAGCAGAAGCCTAAAATTCAACATTGGAGTTCTTCTAGGATGAAAATGAAAACAGCAAAAAAGTTTCCTGTCTCTCCCTCTTTCATCTACACCCTGTAGTTTCCCACACTCCAGGGGCTGGGTCAGGGTGTCATTAGAGAGTGGGATCCTCTGAGAGAGGCTCCTTTCTTATCCCAAAACATCCCTTGGTCCCCTGCTGGACTGACACCAAGGAGTCTGGCTGAGTACAACTTAAGACAATAGGGACATACTCAGGTTAATTTAGGGGCAAGACGATTAAATAACACTCCCAGTATTAACCCCTTACAAGCCTTTTCAGCCAAAACTAGCTCAGCTGTTCAGGACTTCCTGTAGAGAAAGGAGGGGGGAATGAATGTAGCTACAGCCCCCTCACCTGTATCCTAGAACTGGACCCCACCTGATCCTTACCCATAACCCACCTGGATTCACTTTAAGAATAATAAATAACTATCACTTCAATATCAACAATATACATTATTACAACGAGCAACGTCTAGTGAAGAAGTCTCCTATATAGATATGGTTAAATGTACCATTATCCCCATGTAATGAGATGCTGCCCTTGCATTCTGGTGAGCTAGGTTAATAAAGGTACATGTTGTTATACTCCACATTTTGTGAGACACGAGGGACAGGCTGGGTAAGGCGATATCAGACTTGTGTCATCATAGTACCCTCTGTACAGCTGCTACAGGTAAGTCATACAAGATGGCTAAGCCTTGTGCAAATTGTTTTGCGCTATCAGTAAGACACATAGGGGGATATTTACTATGGTGGGGGTTCTGTAGAACCGCTGACTCCCGACACTTTGAAGTCATTTTTTAAAAACTACACTTTTATTAAAAGATAAAGCCCATCGCCTTTTGTCTTTAATAAAATTTCCATTTGAAGATAATGACTTCAAATTGCCGGGAATTGGCACATAGTAACTATACCCCATTGAGGTGTCTACATAGTGTCTTATTTGGAAATTGCACCAAGTATGGAAAATAAACTCTGACCCTGTTTTTTCTGAGACTCTACAACATCATAGTTTATTTAAGTAACCGGTTACCACCTAAATCAAACATGCACCAGTGAGGTCTGTAACACGTGAGTAGCAGTAGTCTGTAATAACTTCTAGGTAATGATGTGACTGGGGTGTATGACCATCACTAGACTTATCTAGTAGTTGTGTTTATGTTATGACTACACTTGCACATTGATGTATGTTACTATGACACCTTACACATTGTAGCTGTCTTGTGTTGTCAATTTATATATTTATTTATATATTTATAGTCTATTGCATTTAATGTGAAATAATTGTTGCTATCATCTTGTTGCTAATATATTATCAGCTTTAAATCGCTGCTCAGTTCAGATTCTCCTGACAATAAAACTCAGTGTTGATATTTGCAGCAGATCTGTGTGTAGGATTCTGTGTAAGGTCTGTGTAGGTACAAGGGGGCCCCCTGGTGGTCACAACTAGAGGAAGACTCAGGTGGAGGCTCCAGTATTAAAGAACAGTGAGTAACACCCCAGCATAATTATCTCATAGCCCCCCCCTCCTGGAGGGAGGAGGGTGTTACACGTATTAAACTTATACTACGCTATATTCAATGACACCAAAAATCTTATCAATCCCTTCAAGACACATTCTGAACCGTCTTACCGATATAACATGGGTTTGTTTTATAATGGGAGAAAGACAAATCACATGTAAATAAAATGCACGTTAATGTGCTCTTTATGTGGTAATAATTCTGTATATTACAGGAAGATAGCGTGGCAGACACTCGTCTATGACATCACACAGAAACCAATGCTGAACAAAGCGGGATCCAATATAGAGGTTACACGGACCTGTCAGCCTACTAAACGCAGAGGTGGCACCCGATGGGTACGTTGCCATCTGCACATCATTATTCATAACAGTCAATGTCAGTATGATACATAACACAGATGCTCTTTTATTCAAAGTGACACATTTGCTGATCACAAAAGCGGTTATCTGTGAAACACTGATGTCATTAAAGTAGTTCACATAAATAATACAAAGAAAAGGTCAACAAAAGCTCATGTGAAGTTACACTGCTGCGTGGACATTTGAATGCTTTGTACATAGTGTGAAGATCCGACCTGTTCTCCATAGACAGCAACAGCAGCACTGTCCATATGTAACCATATTAACTATTCATCTCCCCACAAATAGAGCAACTGTGTAAATCTCCAGGAATACTCCTGTAACCTACAAGCTGTTCCAATACAATATATATTTATACATACAAAGTTTATTGAGGAAATGTATTATTTATTACTGTTATTTAGAAACCGTCAACATAATACACAGCGCTGTACAAAGAATATTTAATCATTCACATCAGGTAATAAGGAGAATATAGGAACACCTGGTCCAACATAAAGGTAACGAGTATAACTACAATACAAGGAATAACCTCAAATCTTAACCCCCAGCACAGTCGTATCGCTCTGCCAGTCACTGGCCATCAGTCCCTACCAGCCCGGCACCAGTCACCCACTCTCCTCTCAGAGCTGCTCTTCTGTAAGGTTCGGCTCTTCCCATCACTCTAAGGATGATCTGGAGAGAAGTCAGGGTACCTATAAGATCCTCACATATTTCTATCTCCTTAGTGACTGCATCACATGAACGTCTAGGAAGTAATAAGTGGGACAGGCTGTAAAACTGAGGAACATAAAGTCATTTAATATGCTTAGAACAAAGCAGAAACAAACAGATTACAGTAGATGTATAACTAGATAAAGGAGCAGATGCTCGGGTTATATAAAAGTGTCTTGTAGTATTCACAAACATGGAGCTAGGAGATAATAATCCATGACTGACAAGTCCCATGAAACAACTTAGAAATATAATTTAAATAGGACTAATATCACCTGGAAAAAAGGGTTTATAATGTGACATTTGCTACAGGGGTCATTGAAACGAATGTTCTCAGCAGACTTGAGAAGACTCATCCAAAAAAGGGGAAAAGAGAATATATTTACTATAGAAATACCCCGAAATGAGACATTTGATGAAATTATAAGTCTGGTTATAGAAATAAAAATGACATTTTTCATCTTCAGACTGTGGATGTGACCACGGTAAAGATCTCTGGTATAAGGGCCTGTAGGACGCTGTTGGTTTAGGTGAGGAAGGTCTTGGGGATTATCTGTAGACGTCAGTGTGTGACACCCGAGGGCACGGAGATCGGAGCTCAGTCTTCGGGCTCGTACTTAGAAAGCCTGGTCCGCAGCTCCTTCATCTGCTGGTTCTTGCGGGTCAATATGTCCTTCATGTTGCGATAGGCGCTGGTCTCCTGAAACTTCCTCTCCAGCTCCTTCTCGGCCATGGCCAGTTGTTCCTGGACGTGCAGCAGCTGGTGCTTGGTGCTGGTCAGGTTCTCCTCCAGGTGTTTCTGGCTGGCTGTGTGGCCCCCGAGCGTCTTCTGGAACTCCAGCTGGAGCTGGGCCACGGTGTCCTCCAGGTGAGCGGCCTCCTGAGGGGCCGGTGGGCTCTTCTGGTCCTGGAGGAGTTGGCGCAGGTCCCCCAGGGCCAGCTCCGCGCTGCGCTTGTCATCCAGGGCGGCCGTGGCCTGACCCTCCAGCGTCCGGAGCCTGGACCTAAGCCTGTCATTCTCCTCCTGGAGCCGGCCGATCTCCGCCTGCAGCAGCTCAGACGGGCCCCCCTCACACAGCGGGGCCAGCCTGGTCTGTGGCCCCCGGGGCTCCGGGCTCTTCTCTAGCTCGGCCACCTGCTCCAGCAGCTCCCGGTTCTCCAGCTCGGAGATGTCGGTGTGGAGGCGCAGGTGCCAGTGCTGGGCCTGGGAGAAGAGCTGCTGCAGCAGCAGGACGGTGCTGTGGGCGGAGTTCATCAGCTCCACCTCCAGCTCCCCCAGCACCACCTCCTGCAGCCCGGCCAGCAGCTCCCCCACCTCCTCCGCCGTGTACGTGGCCTCCAGCAGCCGGCTGCCCCGCACGTCCTGGAAGCAGGAGGCCACGCCCTTCAGCCGCAGCAGCCGCCTGCTCTGAGCGAAGCGCACGTACAGGAGGACCTGGGCCCGGTGCTGCTCACTCAGCTCCGCCATCTTCTCCTCCGCGCCCGTTACCATGGACACAGGGTCATGTGACCAGGGCGGGCGCAGCGTTCTGGTAGTTGTCAGGGGAGGACCCTACGTTACCATTGGCTGTCAGCTGACGGGAGACGTCACAGCTGCACGGACGACCCTATTGGCTATCAATGGAGGACTCTGCGTCACTATTGGCTGTCAGAAAGAAGTGCAGGGGAGATACTATTGGCTGTCACATCGCGGTGTCAACTGGATATGACGTCATGAGGGAGGTTACGATTCTATTGGCTGTAAGTCATTGGAGCTCTATTCCTATTGGTTGCAGACGTGCGGTGGCTGCGTTCCTATTGGCTGCCAGCTGGAGGCGATCATATAGGCTGTCATTGATATGCGTTCCAGCGTGAGACGCATACTGAGTTGCTAAGCAACTATCCCGGCATTCTTAGCGCTGTGCTAGACTTGCTGGGATTTGTGGTTAATCATCCTCAAGACAAATACTGTCATCCTCCCCCTCGTCCTGTGACCCTGATCTTATCACTGTCTATCCTCACCCTCTGCCCTCACCCCTCACCCTCTGTCCTCACCCCTCACCCTCTGTCCTCACCCCTCACCCCTCACCCTCTGCTCTCACCCCTCACCCTCTGTCCTCACCCTCTGCTCTCACCCCTCACCCTCTGTCCTCACCCCTCACCCTCTGCTCTCACCCCTCACCCTCTGCTCTCACCCCTCACCCTCTGTCCTCACCCCTCACCCTCTGCTCTCACCCCTCACCCTCTGTCCTCACCCCTCACCCTCTGCTCTCACCCCTCACCCTCTGTCCTCACCCTCTGCTCTCACCCCTCACCCTCTGTCCTCACCCCTCAACCTCTGTCCTCACCCCTCACCCTCTGCTCTCACCCCTCTGTCCTCACCCCTCACCCTCTGCTCTCACCCCTCACCCTCTGTCCTCACCCCTCACCCTCTGCCCTCACCCCTCACCCTCTGTCCTCACCCCTCACCCTCTGCTCTCACCCCTCACCCTCTGTCCTCACCCTCTGCTCTCACCCCTCACCCTCTGTCCTCACCCCTCACCCTCTGCTCTCACCCCTCACCCTCTGTCCTCACCCTCTGCTCTCACCCCTCACCCTCTGTCCTCACCCCTCACCCTCTGCTCTCACCCCTCACCCTCTGCTCTCACCCCTCACCCTCTGCCCTCACCCCTCACCCTCTGTCCTCACCCCTCACCCTCTGCTCTCACCCCTCACCCTCTGTCCTCACCCTCTGCTCTCACCCCTCACCCTCTGTCCTCACCCCTCACCCTCTGCTCTCACCCCTCACCCTCTGCTCTCACCCCTCACCCTCTGTCCTCACCCCTCAACCTCTGTCCTCACCCCTCACCCTCTGCTCTCACCCCTCTGTCCTCACCCCTCACCCTCTGCTCTCACCCCTCACCCTCTGCTCTCACCCCTCACCCTCTGCTCTCACCCTCTGATCTCACCCCTCAACCTCTGTCCTCACCCCTCACCCTCTGCTCTCACCCCTCACCCTCTGTCCTCACCCCTCACCCTCTGCTCTCACCCCTCACCCTCTGTCCTCACCCCTCACCCTCTGCTCTCACCCCTCACCCTCTATCCTCACCCCTCACCCTCTGTCCTCACCCCTCAACCTCTGTCCTCACCCCTCACCCTCTGCTCTCACCCCTCACCCTCTGTCCTCACCCCTCACCCTCTGTCCTCACCCCTCACCCTCTGATCTCACCCCTCACCCTCTATCCTCACCCCTCACCCTCTGATCTCACCCCTCACCCTCTGTCCTCACCCCTCAACCTCTGTCCTCACCCCTCACCCTCTGCTCTCACCCCTCACCCTCTGTCCTCACCCCTCACCCTCTGTCCTCACCCCTCACCCTCTGATCTCACCCCTCACCCTCTGCTCTCACCCCTCACCCTCTGCTCTCACCCCTCACCCTCTGTCCTCACCCCTCACCCTCTGCTCTCACCTCTCACCCTCTATCCTCACCCCTCACCCTCTGATCTCACCCCTCACCCTCTGTCCTCACCCCTCAACCTCTGTCCTCACCCCTCACCCTCTGCTCTCACCCCTCACCCTCTGTCCTCACCCCTCACCCTCTGTCCTCACCCCTCACCCTCTGATCTCACCCCTCACCCTCTGTCCTCACCCCTCAACCTCTGTCCTCACCCTCTGCTCTCACCCCTCACCCTCTGTCCTCACCCCTCACCCTCTGTCCTCACCCCTCACCCTCTGTCCTCACCCCTCACCCTCTGTCCTCACCCCTCACCCTCTATCCTCACCCCTCACCCTCTGTCCTCACCCCTCACCCTCTGTCCTCACCCCTCAACCTCTGTCCTCACCCCTCACCCTCTGTCCTCACCCCTCACCCTCTGCTCTCACCCTCTGTCCTCACTCTTACCCTCTGATCTCACCCCTCACCCTCTGATCTCACCCCTCACCCTCTGTCCTCACCCCTCAACCTCTGTCCTCACCCCTCACCCTCTGCTCTCACCCTCTGTCCTCACTCTTACCCTCTGATCTCACCCCTCACCCTCTGTCCTCACCCCTCACCCTCTGTCCTCACCCTCTGCTCTCACCCCTCAACCTCTGTCCTCACCCTCTGCTCTCACCCCTCACCCTCTATCCTCACCCCTCACCCTCTGTCCTCACCCTCTGCTCTCACCCCTCACCCTCTGTCCTCACCCTCTGTCCTCACCTCTCACTCTCTGCTCTCACCCCTCACCCTCTGTCCTCACCCCTCACCCTCTGTCCTCAACCTCTGTCCTCACCCCTCACCCTCTGCTCTCACCCCTCACCCTCTGTCCTCACCCTCTGCTCTCACCCATCACCCTCTCTTCTCACCCTCTGTCCTCACCCCTCACCTTCTGCTCTCACCCCTCAACCTCTGTCCTCACCCTCTGCTCTCACCCATCACCCTCTGCTCTCACCCTCTGTCCTCACTCTTACCCTCTGATCTCACCCCTCAACCTCTGTCCTCACCCTCTGCTCTCACCCATCACCCTCTGCTCTCACCCTCTGTCCTCACCCCTCACCCTCTGCTCTCACCCCTCACCCTCTGTCCTCACCCCTCACCCTCTGCTCTCACCCTCTGTCCTCACCCCTCACCCTCTGCTCTCACCCCTCACCCTCTGTCCTCACCCTCTGCTCTCACCCCTCACCCTCTGTCCTCACCCCTCACCCTCTGCTCTCACCCCTCACCCTCTGTCCTCACCCCTCACCCTCTGTCCTCACCCCTCACCCTCTATCCTCACCCCTCACCCTCTGATCTCACCCCTCACCCTCTGTCCTCACCCCTCAACCTCTGTCCTCACCCCTCACCCTCTGCTCTCACCCCTCACCCTCTGTCCTCACCCCTCACCCTCTGTCCTCACCCCTCACCCTCTGTCCTCACCCCTCACCCTCTATCCTCACCCCTCACCCTCTGATCTCACCCCTCACCCTCTGTCCTCACCCCTCAACCTCTGTCCTCACCCCTCACCCTCTGTCCTCACCCTCTGCTCGCACCCTCTGTCCTCACCCCTCACCCTCTGCTCTCACCCCTCACCCTCTGTCCTCACCCTCTGCTCTCACCCATCACCCTCTGCTCCCACCCTCTGTCCTCACCCCTCACCCTCTGCTCTCACCCCTCAACCTCTGTCCTCACCCTCTGCTCTCACCCATCACCCTCTGCTCTCACCCTCTGTCCTCACTCTTACCCTCTGATCTCACCCCTCAACCTCTGTCCTCACCCTCTGCTCTCACCCCTCACCCTCTGCTCTCACCCCTCAACCTCTGTCCTCACCCTCTGCTCTCACCCATCACCCTCTGCTCTCACCCTCTGTCCTCACTCTTACCCTCTGATCTCACCCCTCACCCTCTGATCTCACCCCTCACCCTCTGTCCTCACCCCTCAACCTCTGTCCTCACCCCTCACCCTCTGCTCTCACCCTCTGTCCTCACTCTTACCCTCTGATCTCACCCCTCACCCTCTGTCCTCACCCCTCACCCTCTGTCCTCACCCTCTGCTCTCACCCCTCAACCTCTGTCCTCACCCTCTGCTCTCACCCCTCACCCTCTATCCTCACCCCTCACCCTCTGTCCTCACCCTCTGCTCTCACCCCTCACCCTCTGTCCTCACCCTCTGTCCTCACCTCTCACTCTCTGCTCTCACCCCTCACCCTCTGTCCTCACCCCTCACCCTCTGTCCTCAACCTCTGTCCTCACCCCTCACCCTCTGCTCTCACCCCTCACCCTCTGTCCTCACCCTCTGCTCTCACCCATCACCCTCTCTTCTCACCCTCTGTCCTCACCCCTCACCTTCTGCTCTCACCCCTCAACCTCTGTCCTCACCCTCTGCTCTCACCCATCACCCTCTGCTCTCACCCTCTGTCCTCACTCTTACCCTCTGATCTCACCCCTCAACCTCTGTCCTCACCCTCTGCTCTCACCCATCACCCTCTGCTCTCACCCTCTGTCCTCACCCCTCACCCTCTGCTCTCACCCCTCACCCTCTGTCCTCACCCCTCACCCTCTGCTCTCACCCTCTGTCCTCACCCCTCACCCTCTGCTCTCACCCCTCACCCTCTGTCCTCACCCTCTGCTCTCACCCCTCACCCTCTGTCCTCACCCCTCACCCTCTGCTCTCACCCCTCACCCTCTGTCCTCACCCCTCACCCTCTGTCCTCACCCCTCACCCTCTATCCTCACCCCTCACCCTCTGATCTCACCCCTCACCCTCTGTCCTCACCCCTCAACCTCTGTCCTCACCCCTCACCCTCTGCTCTCACCCCTCACCCTCTGTCCTCACCCCTCACCCTCTGTCCTCACCCCTCACCCTCTGTCCTCACCCCTCACCCTCTATCCTCACCCCTCACCCTCTGATCTCACCCCTCACCCTCTGTCCTCACCCCTCAACCTCTGTCCTCACCCCTCGCCCTCTGTCCTCACCCTCTGCTCGCACCCTCTGTCCTCACCCCTCACCCTCTGCTCTCACCCCTCACCCTCTGTCCTCACCCTCTGCTCTCACCCATCACCCTCTGCTCCCACCCTCTGTCCTCACCCCTCACCCTCTGCTCTCACCCCTCAACCTCTGTCCTCACCCTCTGCTCTCACCCATCACCCTCTGCTCTCACCCTCTGTCCTCACTCTTACCCTCTGATCTCACCCCTCAACCTCTGTCCTCACCCTCTGCTCTCACCCATCACCCTCTGCTCTCACCCTCTGCTCTCACCCCTCACCCTCTGCTCTCACCCCTCACCCTCTGTCCTCACCCTCTGTCCTCACCCCTCACCCTCTGCTCTCACCCTCTGTCCTCACCCCTCACCCTCTGCTCTCACCCCTCACCCTCTGTCCTCACCCCTTACCCTCTGTCCTCAACCTCTGTCCTCACCCCTCACCCTCTGCTTTCACCCCTCACCCTCTGCTCTAACCCCTCACCCTCTGTCCTCACCCCTCACCCTCTGCTCTCACCCTCACCCTCTGTCCTCACCCCTCACCCTCTGCTCTCACCCCTCAACCTCTGTCCTCACCCCTCACCCTCTGCTTTCACCCCTCACCCTCTGCTCTAACCCCTCACCCTCTGTCCTCACCCCTCACCCTCTGCTCTCACCCCTCACCCTCTGTCCTCACCCTCTGATCTCACCTCTCACCCTCTGTCCTCATCCCTTACCCTCTGTCCTCAACCTCTGTCCTCACCCCTCACCCTCTGCTTTCACCCCTCACCCTCTGCTCTAACCCCTCGCCCTCTGTCCTCACCCCTCACCCTCTGCTCTCACCCTCACCCTCTGTCCTCACCCCTCACCCTCTGCTCTCACCCCTCAACCTCTGTCCTCACCCCTCACCCTCTGCTTTCACCCCTCACCCTCTGCTCTAACCCCTCACCCTCTGCTCTAACCCCTCACCCTCTGTCCTCACCCCTCACCCTCTGATCTCACCCCTCACCCTCTGTCCTCACCCCTCACCCTCTGCTCTCACCCCTCACCCTCTGTCCTCACCCCTCACCCTCTGTCCTCACCCCTCACCCTCTGCTCTCACCCCTCACCCTCTGCTCTCACCCTCTGTCCTCACCCCTCACCCTCTGTTCTCACCCCTCACCCTCTGCTCTCACCCCTCAACCTCTGTCCTCACCCCTCACCCTCTGCTCTCACCCCTAACCCTCTGTCCTCACCCCTCACCCTCTGCTCTCACCCTCTTCACCCTCTGCTCTCACCCCTCACCCTCTGCTCTCACCCCTCAACCTCTGCCCTCACCCCTCACCCTCTGTCCTCACCTTCTGCTCTCACCCCTCACCCTCTGCTCTCACTCCTCACCCTCTGCTCTCACCCTCTGCCCTCACCCTCTGCTCTCACCCCTCACCCTCTGCCCTCATCCCTCACCCTCTGCTCTCACCCCTCAACCTCTGTTCCACCTCTCTGCTCTCACCCCTCACCCTCTGCTCTCACCCCTCACCCTCTGCCCTCACCCCTCACCCTCTGCTCTCACCTCTCAACCTCTGTCCTCACCCCTCACTCTCTGCTCTCACCCCTCAACCTCTGTTCTCACCCCTCACCCTCTGCTCTCACCCCTCACCCTCTGTCCTCACCCCTCACCCTCTGCTCTCACCCCTCACCCTCTGTCCTCACCCTCTGCTCTCACCCCTCACCCTCTGCTCTCACCCTCTGCTCTCACCCCTCAACCTTTGCCCTCACCCTCTGCTCTCACCCCTCACCCTCTGCCCTCACCCCTCACCCTCTGTCCTCACCTTCTGCTCTCACCCCTCACCCTCTGCTCTCACCCTCTGCCCTCACCCTCTGCTCTCACCCCTCACCCTCTGCCCTCACCCTCTGCTCTCACCCCTCACCCTCTGCTCTCACCCCTCACCCTCTGTCCTCACCCCTCACCCTCTGCTTTCACCCCTCACCCTCTGCTCTCACCCCTCACCCTCTGCCCTCACCCTCTGCTCTCACCCCTCAACCTCTGTTCTCACCCCTCACCCTCTGCTCTCACCCCTCACCCTCTGCTCTCACCCCTCACCCTCTGTCCTCACCCTTACCCTCTACTCTCACCCCTCACCCTCTGCTTTCACCCCTCACCCTCTGCACTCACCCTCTGCTCTCACCCCTCACCCTCTGCCCTCACCCTCTGTCCTCACCCTCTGCTCTCACCCCTCACCCTCTGCTCTCACCCCTCACCCTCTGTCCTCACCTTCTGCTCTCACCCCTCACCCTCTGCTCTCACCCCTCACCCTCTGCTCTCACCCTCTGCCCTCACCCTCTGCTCTCACCCCTCACCCTCTGCCCTCACCCCTCACCCTCTGCTCTCACCCCTCAACCTCTGTTCCACCTCTCTGCTCTCACCCCTCACCCTCTGCTCTCACCCCTCACCCTCTGCTCTCACCCGTCACCCTCTGCCCTCACCCGTCACCCTCTGCTCTCACCCCTCAACCTCTGTCCTCACCCCTCACCCTCTGCTCTCACCCCTCAACCTCTGTTCTCACCCCTCACCCTCTGCTCTCACCCCTCACCCTCTGTCCTCACCCCTCACCCTCTGCTCTCACCCCTCACCCTCTGTCCTCACCCTCTGCTCTCACCCCTCACCCTCTGCTCTCACCCTCTGCTCTCACCCCTCAACCTTTGCCCTCACCCTCTGCTCTCACCCCTCACCCTCTGCCCTCACCCCTCATCCTCTGTCCTCACGCTCTGCTCTCACCCCTCACCCGCTGCTCTCACCCCTCACCCTCTGCCCTCACCCCTCACCCTCTGCTCTCACCCCTCACCCTCTGCTCTCACCCCTCACCCTCTGCTCTCACCACTCACCCTCTGCCCTCACCCTCTGCTCTCACCCCTCACCCTCTGCCCTCACCCCTCACCCTCTGCTCTCACCCCTCACCCTCTGTCCCCCCCTTACCCCTCACCCTCTGCCCTCACCCCTCACCCTCTGCCCTCACCCCTCACCCTCTGCTCTCACCCCTCACCCTCTACTCTCACCCCTCACCCTCTACTCTCACCCCTCACCCTCTGCTCTCATCCCTTGCCCTCTACTCTCACCCCTCACCCTCTGCTCTCACCCCTCATCCTCTGCTCTCACCCCTCACCCTCTGCTCTCACCCCTCACCCTCTGCTCTCACCCTCTGCCCTCACCCTCTGCTCTCACCCTCTGCCCTCACCCCTCACCCTCTGCTCTCACCCCGCACCCTCTGCTCTCACCCCTCACCCTCTGCTCTCACCCCTCACCCTCTGCCCTCACCCCGCACCCTCTACTCTCACCCCTCACCCTCTGCTCTCACCCCTCATCCTCTGCTCTCACCCCTCACCCTCTGTCCTCACCCTCTGCTCTCACCCCTCACCCTCTACTCTCACCCCTCACCCTCTGTCCTCACCCCTCACCCTCTGCTCTCACCCCTCACCCTCTGTCCTCACCCTCTGCTCTCACCCCTCACTCTCTGCTCTCACCCTCTGTCCTCACCCCTCACCCTCTGCTCTCACCCTTCAACCTCTGTTCTCACCCCTCACCCTCTGCTCTCACCCCTCATCCTCTGTCCTCACCCTCTGCTCTCACCCCTCACCCTCTGCCCTCACCCTCTGTCCACACCCTCTGCTCTCACCCCTCACCCTCTGCTCTCACCCTCTGCTCTCACCCCTCAACCTTTGCCCTCACCCTCTGCTCTCACCCCTCACCCTCTGCCCTCACCCCTCATCCTCTGTCCTCACCTTCTGCTCTCACCCCTCACCCTCTGCTCTCACCCTCTGCCCTTACCCTCTGCTCTCACCCTCTGCCCTCACCCCTCACCCTCTGCTCTCACCCCTCACCCTCTGCTCTCACCCCTCACCCTCTGCTCTCACCCTCTGCTCTCACCCCTCTGCCCTCACCCCTCACCCTCTGTCCTCACCCTCTGCTCTCACCCCTCACCCTCTGTCCTCACCCTCACCCCTCACCCTCTGCTCTCACCCCTCACCCTCTACTCTCACCCCTCACCCTCTGCTCTCACCCCTCACCCTCTGCTCTCACCCCTCTGCCCTCACCCCTCACCCTCTGTCCTCACCCTCTGCTCTCACCCCTCACCCTCTGTCCTCACCCTCACCCCTCACCCTCTGCTCTCACCCCTCACCCTCTGCCCTCACCCCTCACCCTCTGCTCTCACCCCTCACCCTCTACTCTCACCCCTCACCCTCTACTCTCACCCCTCACCCTCTGCTCTCACCCCTTGCCCTCTACTCTGACCCCTCACCCTCTGCTCTCACCCCTCATCCTCTGCTCTCACCCCTCACCCTCTACTCTCACCCCTCACCCTCTGTCCTCACCCTCTGCTCTCACCCCTCACTCTCTGCTTTCACCCTCTGTCCTCACCCTCTGCTCTCACTCCTCACCCTCTACTCTCACCCCTCACCCTCTACTCTCACCCCTCACCCTCTGCTCTCACCCTCTGCCCTCACCCTCTGCTCTCACCCCTCACCCCTCACCCTCTGTCCTCACCCTCTGCCCCCACCACCAACCCTTTGCCCTCACCCTTAGTCCTAACCCTCTGCTCTCACCCCTCACCCTCTACTCTCACCCCTCACCCTCTACTCTCACCCCTCACCCTCTGCTCTCACCCCTTGCCCTCTACTCTCACCCCTCACCCTCTGCTCTCACCCCTCATCCTCTGCTCTCACCCCTCACCCTCTACTCTCACCCCTCACCCTCTGTCCTCACCCTCTGCTCTCACCCCTCACTCTCTGCTTTCACCCTCTGTCCTCACCCTCTGCTCTCACCCCTCACCCTCTACTCTCACCCCTCACCCTCTACTCTCACCCCTCACCCTCTGCTCTCACCCCTCACCCCTCACCCTCTGTCCTCACCCTCTGCCCCCACCACCAACCCTTTGCCCTCACCCTTAGTCCTAACCCTCTGCTCTCACCCCTCACCCTCTGCCCCCACCACCTAGTCCGTCTCGATGAACATGTGTATAATATTAGATATATTAGATATATTAGAATATAATATTAGAAGGGGTCTTTGAACCCATAGTGTATCTGAATATTTTTTCAAAGCTCATAATAAACATCCGCGGTGCCTTAAGTTTATGGGTACAGATCAGGTTACAGAATTTTGGAGAGGTGGAACCATATTGAACAAATGAAGAAGAGGGAGCACAGTGGATTTATAACATGAAAACCCTTTTCCCACGTGGGACTAATATCGATTTTGAATTAAGTCCTTTCTTATCCATATGACTGGTTTATTACCCAATATCTTTTATTATTAATTTCATATATCATTTTTCTATTATAATCTGGATTTTATATTTCTACATATTTTTAAACTTTCACATTTTTAGATTTCTAATTCTGATGTAAGAATTAGTTATTCATTTATTTCCACACTATTTTAGCCAAGAATGGGCAACTAATATTGTTTTTAACTGAATTCTAATAAAAGTTTTTTTAACCAACGAAACAAGCGGGAATAAGGATATAAAAGTCCATCCCCCTGATGATCAAGTGTCCTCGATAACGTCCTTATTGGATGAAACGCGTAGGAAATAGTAAACAGACATTCTATGCCTAAACCTGGAAGTGCCATAGTGATGTCTGCGTTCCATCTGCGGGTCACGAAATGCAGCCGGTGCTCTGGAAGAAGACGCCGGAGGACCTCACAGCACCTGGAGGAGACGCATAGAAGGGAGAAGACTGTCTGACCGAACGAAGGAAGAACAGGGTCGGGTACGATAGGTTTAGTAACAGGTCCAGGGTCACTCTTCTCTCCTCTAACTGGCTCCGCTCGCTGTGCATCCACTCTGCAAAATACTATAAACATTCTGCACCTTTATATCCATCTACTTTCCACTATTTTAGCAGAACTTTTTTCCTGCCTATGACATTTTGTATTGTTTGCGCTTTTTTAACCCGTTGTCATTTATTATCACATAAAAAAATGTAAAAAAGACTTCATACAAAAGAAGACTCTGCTTGGTCAGGTTCACTTGGCCTTTAGTAATGTCCCAGCTCCATATTAAACAGGGACCATTTATTTAAAGAATAACAAAGATGATTTCTTTGTGACCAACCAGTCTTCATGTTTTCAGGTAATAGTTCCAAGTGGTTACATTTACATAGGAGTGAATATTTCACAAACGTTCCCATGCAACAGAGGCCCATGTTCCTGGCAGTAATGACACCGTAGGTGTCTACATAGCCTCACTTATGCCTAAAATATTGTAAAATAAATATCTCTGCTCCAAATAAGATACAAATTAATTCCTTTTTGGCAGCATCCAGTGCGGCCATGGACTCCTCAGTCCGTCCGTTAGATTGCGCTGTATTACAGAGGGTGTTTCCTCAGAGGTTACCATAGAAATGTTCTTCTCGGTGAAATAGGAGCAGGAAATATATCAACAGATGACGTCCTCGTATCAGCATCTGAATAAACAGCTGACGCGTTTCATGCTGACCTCAGGACTTTCTCAAAACTAATGATCAGTCCACATATGCCTGTTATATATACACCTTGTGGACGCAGGTGTTAGAGTCACTCAGCCATCATCATCATCATCATTTATTTATATAGCGCCCACATATTCTGTAGCGCTTTACAATTGGGGACAAACACAGTAAACTAATAAACAAACTGGGTAAAACAGACAGAGGTGAGAGGACCCTGCTTGCAAGCTTACAATCTATGGGACAATGGGAGTTTGATACATGAGGTTAAGTCTACATTTCGGCCCAGCCAGACTGCAAAGGTAAAAGTGACTCATAAGATAAATGATCCCGTCACACAACAATGTTGGTCAAGTTGTCTTGTGTGAAATTGTGTAACGGGTGGTAATAGGGTAAGGTAGTGAGGTTAAGAGGATGGTTGAGGAATATTATAAGCTTGTCTGAAGAGGTGGGTTTTTAGAGAATGCTTGAAAGTTTGTAGATCAGAGGAGAGTCTTATTGTGCTGTAGCTGGGAATGGGAGGATGTAATGAGGGTGGATGAGAGACGCAGATCTTGTGCAGACTGCAATGTCAAGTTGGGAGATATTTTGAGACAAGAGAGAAGATGTATGTTGGTGCAGCTTTGTTGATGGCCTTGTAGGTTAGTAAAAGTATTTTATATTGGATTCAGTAGAAAACAGGCAGCCAATGTAGAGACATACAGAGTGATTAAAAAGAGGAAGAACGGTTTGCAAGGAAAATCAATTTTGCAGCTGCGTGCAAAATAGATTGTAGGAGTTTTAATCTGTTTTTGGGAAGACCAGTAAGGAGGGAATTGCAATAGTCAATGCGGGAGATGATAAGTGCATGAATTAAGGTTTTTGCAGTGTCTTGTGTGAGATATGTGCGAATTCTGGAAATGTTCTTTAGGTGTATGTAACATGATTTAGATATAAAGTCAATGTGGGGAACAAAGGATAGGTGTGAGTCAAGGATTACACCTAGGCAGCGAGCTTGTGGGGTGGGATTTATGGTCATGTTAGAGTGTTAGAGTCACTCAGCCATGTTCAGCTGAGTTCACCTTATGGTCGTTCCACGAACTTGATTCTTCCCACTGATGTAGATCATCACATACATATAAAGTACTCAAATTAATGAAGTCTAATATATAATATAATGCACACCAAGGTTAATAATAGCAATGTAAACCAATAAAAATAAGATATAAATAATACATGATAAAGATACATTTAAAAAATAAGGATAAAAAAAAGTAAAGAAAGAGCAAAAGAACCAATCTGTGCAATAAATAAATAAATAAATAAATGCATTTAAAAAACTACAAATTCACAATTTGAATAAAAACATTACCAAAGTGTATGTGCACCCATTTATATGGTAAGACATTTAACGTGCATTTAATGCTGATAAGATATTCATCATACCTAGATACATAAACACCCCAACACCCACTTCTGTATGGACTGTATTATTTTGCTATTTGATATAAGTACTGATTGTTATTGAGAAAGGGGGAGCTGGACAATTGGCTCATGTTGTACACAGCAATGGAAGTACAGTGTTATTTATATCTTCTCATGCACCATAAAACATGCAAGGGGTTAATCTTGGGAGGATTTATGTGATCAGTACTATGCTTAGTAATCTACCTGTGTCTGGATCACTTATAAATAACTGAATGTATAAATGTATTTAAAGGTAATTGCTCAGGGCACCAATTTATATAATTGCAAATGTACTGATTTTTATAATATCGTGTGGCACTTTGGTATAAGAAATGTATTCATTTCTGAGACATATGCCAAAGAAGGAAATTAGTTTTTTGTAACTGTCTAAAGGCAGGTAATCTCGTGTTAATTAGACCTTTTCAGCCAGTGACCAACTTGTCTGTTTAACCTGAAAGACATGAGGAGGTAATTAGACTTGTTATCTCTCTAAGACAGGATGCAAGAAAAAAAGGGAACTAAACGCCAAGTTTCAGTAAATCAGGATAATGATGTAAATTTTGTTAAAGCTTAAATTGCGTTAACTCCACAGTTAAAGATATTACATCCTTATGGTAATTATTGAACGGGGGGCAGTCTGACCCCCTGCTGACGTGTGTCAGAAAGTGTATAAAAAGAGACCTGTTTGACCATGTAATGTATTATGCTGCTTTGAGGGACAGGATCAGTGCAGAACTCTACCCTCCTCAGATAACTTTTCTTTGGTTCATTGGTCTGGGTACCACCCGCTGCTCCCTGTGGGTGAGCGACAGTGTGGAAGAATGAGGGGACTCAATGGAGAGCACAAGGGGTGACATTGGTGTGTTTGACTGACTGGTCGTAATTACGATTCTGGCTGGAGCAGCTCAAGGAATTGTATGACCCTCACCGAGGACTTCAAGAACTAAGTCAAACGGGAAGTGTACTCCAGACCTAAGGACCGTACGTCTTTGTGTGCCCACCAGAACCGGGAGACATCAGGTGCGGCTGCTGTCTATGTGGCAGTGGATCTACAGCATAATACATTTGTTGAGAACTTCAGGAAGTGAATGGCTCTGATGAACTTGTGGGCAAGTTGCACTATTGTATATACTTGTTCATTGATTGTGTTACATTGTACAGTATTGTAAGTGAGATGCCGGATAGACTAGAGTCTTTCATATGACTTTGTAACATTAATAAATGCTGGAGTTATTCTGGTTTAAATATAGTTGCCTAGGTGAAGATAAATAAACCCAAATTGAATATTATCTGGTAAATAAGGTCCATGGCCAGATCCCCATAGTATAACCACAATGGTAAAGTCTATGAGGTCGTAGTCCTTCAGTCCTGGTGACCTGGTTCTTGATGTACACCTAGCTCATATACTAGTGATTGCTGTAGTATATACCCCACCCTCCTCTGTTACACATATATAATGGAGGCTGTAGTATGTGCCCCCAGCCTCCTCTCTTACACATATATATAATATAGGCTGTAGTATGTGCCCCCAGCCTCCTCTCTTACACATATATAATGGAGGCTGTAGTATATACCCCACCCTCCTCTCTTACACATATATAATGGAGGCTGTAGTATGTGCCCCCAGCCTCCTCTCTTACACATATATAATATAGGCTGTAGTATATACCCCACCCTCCTCTCTTACACATATATATATAATATAGGCTGTAGTATGTGCCCCCACCCTCCTCTCTTACACATATATAATGGAGGCTGTAGTATGTGCCCCCAGCCTCCTCTCTTACACATATATAATATAGGCTGTAGTATATACCCCCATCCTCCTCTCTTACACATATATATAATATAGGCTGTAGTATGTGCCCCCAGCCTCCTCTCTTACACATATATATATATAATATAGGCTGTAGTATGTGCCCCATCCTCCTCTCTTACACATATATAATGGAGGCTGTAGTATGTGCCCCCACCCTCCTCTCTTACACATATATAATGGAGGCTGTAGTATGTGCCCCCATCCTCCTCTCTTACACATATATAATGGAGGCTGTAGTATGTGCCCCCAGCCTCCTCTCTTACACATATATACTGGAGGCTGTAGTATGTGCCCCCACCCTCCTCTCTTACACATATATAATGGAGGCTGTAGTATGTGCCCCCATCCTCCTCTCTTACACATATATATAATATAGGCTGTATTATGTGCCTCAGCCTTTTTTATTAGACTGGATATTAAAGATCTCTGTGGTTATCGTCAGAATAGTCTCTTTGTGGCACTATTCTCACCACTGAGATCCTCTTCTATCTTGGACAGTTCCTCCTGCATGTTGAGAAGCTTCATCTCAGCCACGTTACTGGAATATGTCATTATCCGCACTTGTTCCTCTGTAACCTGGAGCTTCTCCCTCACCTGGCGCAGGTCAACATTACACCTGTGGATGGACAATATATATGATCCAACAGATAATAATATCTAGAGAATCATCAATGTGTGCAGATATCACTTGTGTGTAACAGTCTGATCATCGGCCGTGGGAACCTGCAGTATGCAGTCAGTGACAGGTCTGTGTTGTATACTAGCTACCAGCAATGGGCAGCTGCTTTGTACATAAATCTCCAAGAATGGAAGGTCTACTCTGTTCATGGATCACTAGGATTGGGGGGCTCTCTTGTGTACACTAATCACTAGGATTGGGGGGCTCTCTTGTGTACACTAGTCACCAGGATTGGGGGGCTCTCTTGTGTACACTAGTCACCAGGATTGGGGGGCTCTCTTGTGTACACTAGTCACCAGGATTGGGGGGCTCTCTTGTGTACACTAGTCACCAGGATTGGGGGGCTCTCTTGTGTACACTAGTCACCAGGATTGGGGGGCTCTCTTGTGTACACTAGTCACTAGGATTGGGGGGCTCTCTTGTGTACACTAGTCACCAGGATTGGGGGGCTCTCTTGTGTACACTAGTCACCAGGATTGGGGGCTCTCTTGTTTACACTAGTCATCAGGAATGGGGGCTCTCTTGTGTACACTAGTCACCAGGATTGGGGGGCTCTCTTGTGTACACTAGTCATCAGGAATGGGGGCTCTCTTGTGTACACTAGTCACCAGGATTGGGGGGCTCTCTTGTGTACACTAGTCACCAGGATTGGGGGGCTCTCTTGTGTACACTAGTCATCAGGAATGGGGGCTCTCTTGTGTACACTAGTCACCAGGATTGGGGGGCTCTCTTGTGTACACTAGTCGCCAGGATTGGGGGGCTCTCTTGTGTACACTAGTCACCAGGATTGGGGGGCTCTCTTGTGTACACTAGTCATCAGGAATGGGGGCTCTCTTGTGTACACTAGTCACCAGGATTGGGGGGCTCTCTTGTGTACACTAGTCTCCAGGATTGGGGGGCTTGGGGGACTGAGAGGGACTTTGTTAAGTATGAATGAGGAGTGAGTATGGGGCGCAGTAGTCACAGGAGTGGGGGACAGCAGTCTACACTAGTCACCATGAACAGGAGATGGATGTGTACAATAGTTACCAGCAGTTTGGGCCACTTTACTCACCAGGAGTGTGGGACATTTGTGTAAACTGACCTCCATGTACAGGGGAAGTTTAAAGTGTTTTTAATTGTGTTATATGCAGCAAAGTTAATGTGAAAATATTGTCTGTTATTACTTTCTGATAATGACATTTGTGTGGGAGACATTTATTTACGTAGAACCAACCATGGGTGATCCTTGGTGGCTTTCCCTTCCCTGTAACCATTCATCCCACACTGAGGACACATCAGTCCCCTCTGAGTGTAGAGAGCAGTGGAGAAGAGTTGGCGACATTGGTGGCCAGAGGGAATCTTCAGCCCTTTAGAATGTGGCCCTCCAGAAAGCTGGTCACAAGACATTTTGGGGTGCACCAAGGGCATGTCCCACCGGCAGTCACATTCACAGGACATTACAGTCTTTGAGCGCTGTTACATAGCACTCACTCACATTTACAGCTGTGGTTGCAGGTGATGGCTGTGGTCTGTTCCTCTGGGCTGTGCAGGTGCAGATCCTGAAGACTGTAGTCGGGCAGCTTGGCACCGGGTAATAGAGTTGAGAAATGTGGTCACAATTCCACCCCCAACATCGTTGTATAAGATCACATTGGTTGGGGGACCATCCATAACAGCAACATCTCGCAGCTCCTGCCCATCTCCCCAGTCCAGATACACCCTGGCTACAGGCACTTCCTTCTCCAGTCCATCTGCCACAGTAACTTTGGCAGTGTGATCCTGCAATACTGCAGCTGGATCAATAAGATGGGGACTCACTACAGTGATTGAGGCTCCTTAGTCTCTCAGTCCTTCACCCTGCAGGGGTCCCACTTGGACCGGCTGCAGGCAGTGTAGGACCAGCATACAATGAGGTGCCCTTGACGCTGGGATGCAGGCTTAAATGTTTTGATCAAAATATGAACTAATACCCATGTTTTCATGTTGCTAGATACACACAGATCGGCAGTGTGAAGGATAAGTGCTGACAACTGTCTTTTTATTTGTTTACTGTATTGTACTGTTGTACCATGTATGTGCTGCGGACCACATGTGGTGCCCTATAAATAAAGATTAATAATAATAATAATAATAATAACTGAGAATAGTTTGACTGATCTACTTTGCATCCCCCCCTCCCTCCGGTACCTTGTCAGGGTATTTTGGAGGCCGTCAATGCTCTTCTTGTACCCATCCTGCTGCTCATGGCCCCTCTTCAGGGCAGTCTGGCTCCTGCGCAGCGCCCAGGTGCTGTTACGGAGAATGGTTTCCATCACACTCAGTAACTTGCTGTTTAGCTCTGAATTATTGGAGAACTGGAGCGGGACATCAATCACACGCCTGGGGTCCAGAGGCGGCATATTGGCATTGTTACAATCTTTGTAGACCAGGAGCACTGTAAGAAGAACACATCATCATCATCATTTATTTATATAGCGCCACTAATTCCGCAGCGCTGTACAGAGAACTCATTCACGTCAGTCCCTGCCCCCATTGGAGCTTACAGTCTAAATTCCCTAACATACACACACAGACATATACATACAGACAGAGAGGTAGAGACTAGGGTCAATTTTTTTTTTTTTATAGCAACCAATTAACCTACCAGTATGTTTTTTGAGTGTGGGAGGAAACCGGAGCACCCGGAGTAAACCCACGCAAACACAGGGAGAACATACAAACTCCACACAGATAAGGCCATGGTTGGGAATTGAACTCATGACCCCAGTGCTGCGAAGCACAAGTGCTAACCACTAGGCCACTGTGCTGCCCCATGGAACACTGGTTATATTACTGAGAGAGAGAGAGAGCCTGTGGCCAACCTCAGGGGAGAGAGCCTGTGCCCACCCTCAGGAGAGAGAGCCTGTGCCCAACCTCAGGGGAGAGAGCCTGTGCCCAACCTCAGGGGAGAGAGCCTGTGCCCACCCTCAGGAGAGAGCCTGTGCCCAACCTCAGGGGAGAGAGCCTGTGCCCACACTCAGGAGAGAGAGCCTGTGCCCACCACACAGGAGAGAGAGCCTGTGCCCACCACACAGGAGAGAGAGCCTGTGCCCACACTCAGGAGAGAGAGCCTGTGCCCACCACACAGGAGAGAGAGCCTGTTCCCACCACACAGGAGAGAGAGCCTGTGCCCAACCTCAGGGGAGAGAGCCTGTGCCCACCCTCGGGGAGGTAGGCTGTGCCCACCTATGGGCTATTTATATAATCTTTTCAGTAGATAAGCAGGTAGAAGCCCAGGAGAGACCCCTACATACATGATATTAGTAGAGAGGGTTTTATTTTAGGATGTGTAGATGTCTTGGAGCTCCAGGGAATGTAATGGACTGGGCAACTTAACATTGGTGAGTATAGATAAATATACACTGCGCTAATCCTTTTATCCACGTTAACTATTACTTACATTCAGCAGTTTAGAGCACTTGGGGGGCTGACCCCCCAGCTGTTAGTAGTTAGTGATATTGTATATATAAAGCCACCAGCACTGTGGGGTGAAGTTCAGGATCTCCCATACCGGTCATTATTACATATAACGTGCCCCAGAAGAGCAGCCCCCCCATTGCTGTAGTTCCAGCACTGACTCTAATGAGGATTGTATCCAAGGTCTGCTCAGGGCTCTGGTTACACTGTGTGTCTGACGTGTCGGCGCCCCCTATGGGTGATGGACCATGGAGATATCAGGGGTCTCTGTGAGTCCTCTTGTAAAGGGTGCGATTAAGTGTCTGCGACCTGGTGTCTCACTGAGGAGTCTTATTACACCCAGATTATGTTTTAGATATTTAAATTCATTTGGTACAATTTATTCAATAAAAATAATTATTGTAAATACAATGTGATGTCTAATATTAAATGGGGGACGGGGCATTTAATGGACTTCACTATGCACAATGCTCTGGTTTATCCCCAAGTCACCCACGTCTGGAATGTGAAATGCTGGGAGATATGACAAAGTACTTTATAATACACTGGTCCCTGGTCCACAAAGCTAACACTTACATTTAATGCTCAGCCCAATGCTGGAAATCAGGAGACAGCCACAGAGGATAATGAGCAGGATCAGCAGTACGTGACGTTGGACACCTAGACAGACACAGTCAGTTAGTAGCACAGATTAGACAATGTAACAATATTAATATTACAGGGAAGGTTCTGTATCTGTCATCATGGAGCCTAATTCTGGACCATAACGGCTGAGGAATCAGTGGCTCTAACACCCTAGAGTAACAGGGTAACCTCTCACATCTACCCCATCTAATGAGTAATGGGAGAGAAAAGAGCAGTTCCATGTCTATACAGGAGGGGGCGCTGATGGTCCAACATGTAGAGACTGACACAAACATGTGTCAACCCCCAAACACCCCCATCAGTTAGTGATTTGTTCACAAGCACAAGAGGATAACGTGTGTGTGTGTGTGTGTGTGTGTGTGTGTGTGTGACCCTACATCTGATAACACAGCAATGTACAGACAATGGGTCTGATTCATTAAGGAATGTAAATGTAGATATGTGCCGTATGTTGTGTAATATTGCTCAGCGCCCAGACCCGGACTATGCACCAGAGATTCGTCTTCGAGCGCAGATGATCCTTACTACAGCCTACGAGGGTGGAGCAGGGAGGGTACTGGGCGTATGGACGTAGTCAGTATACAGTCAGGGTGCGCTGAGCTAGAGCGCACGCAGCAGCGTCTGATTCACGCTTTGGCCATCTCTCAGGTATATGTTTGTCTGTCGTATCACTGGCACCAGCTACAGGTCGGGTGTAATTGCTGAGTGATAGTGATGACGGCCGTGTATACAGCTAGAACGTGTCTGATCAAGAGCAACTGTAACAATGTATTTTATGTACAGTAGACATTAATAACATCCTGATAAATGTATTTTATGGGTGGAGGAAAAATGACATCATTGAGCACCTAGACCACGCACCTAGACCACGCACCTCGACCACGCACCTAGACCACGCACCTAGACCACGCACCTAGACACGCACCTAGACCACGCACCTAGACCACGCTCCTAGACCACGTACCTAGACCACGTACCTAGACCACGGACCTAGACCACACTCCTAGACCACGTACCTAGACCACGCACCTAGACCACGCACCTAGACCCCACGTATCTTCACATCCCCTCCTAGTAGAATGTGATTTACCTACGTTTTGCCTTAATGAATCAGGCCCAATGACATAAAGTATTCCTCAATGCACATGTGAGGTAAATGTATCAAGCTGAGAGTTTTCCGGCGGGTTTGAAGAGTGGAGATGTTGCCTATAGCAACCAATCAGATCCTAGCTATCATTTTGTAGAATGTACTAAATAAATGAAAGCTAGAATTTGGTTGCTATAGACAACATCTCCACTTTTCAAGCCCGCAGTTTAGTAAATATACCCACTGGAGTAAATTCCTAATTTGTAAGTAAGACCAGTGTTCAGAAGGCATTAGGGCCGGCCTTTCTTGTAGGGCGATCAAACGCCATTGACATCCAACAGCTGGCCTCTACAAAGCAACCCCTCTTTAGATTATAGATTAAGTGCACGTGGATGCATCCCTGGGGGTAAATGTATCAAGCTGCAAGCTTCCGGTGGGTTTGAAAAGTGGAGACGTTGGCTATAGCAACTAATCAGATTCTAGCTGTCATTTTGTAGAATGTACTAAATAAATGATAACTAGAATTTGATTGGTTTTTCAAACCCGCCGGAAAACTCTCAGCTTGATACATTTACCCCCTGGAAATGATAGGAAAACACTTCATTCTGCATCAGTGATGCCCTCTCATAATTCAGACGTCACTGTTCACAAAGAGCTTGTCTGCAAATAGCTACCAGCATCCCACAACATCAGTGGATGATGCCTCATTGTCAGCCGGTAACATCCGCCAACGTCTTCAGTCTCTGCTGCCAGCGTCTTACCCGCTGCAGGCAGCTGGTTATATCTCAGGTGGGCTCTCCCTCTCATTGGTCCCCCTTCCTGTCCATCAATTGTGCTGATGATTGTAGTAGATCGCTGTATTACTGATCTGAATTGTCTTATTATTGTGACCTGTATTTGGCTGTTATCTCCTGCTCCTGACCCCTGTTTCCTGGATCTGTTATTGACCTCTCCCTGCCCTGACTTTAGACCTGTATCTTGGACTATATCCTGCCGCGCTCTACATCATCCAATGTCTTATCCGCCCACCAGCAGTAACGTGTTTAATAAACCTCTTCTACCACCAGTTAAGACCTGCGGACAACAGATTATTTTGGAACATTTCACGTTCCTGCTATATAAAGACGGTTCTAGAAGATTATTATCCCATCCGATATCCCTACTCCGTCCCTCTCCCTTATTACATCTGACAATTCTGTGTTTGATGATTCTGTTTTGACATTTTCCACTGACTATAATATGAAGGATACAATGTGTTACAGTATATGGTGAGACCCAATCTGTCCTGTTACCACGTGGACATGTGAGTGGCCATCTGCACAGCCAGACGCTGGACACTGAGGCTGGGGTCCTGCATATAATACACTTATTACAGTCTGGCTCTCACACCCCTACACCAGATGCCCACTCACCCTTACCACTGCTGTGCCCGACCTCCTTGTTCTCAGCTGTATCCGTCATCATCTCCCATTACTTCCAGGTACAGAGTATAAAGTCACGGAACCCTCAGACAATCCCATCGTAACCGAGGAACCACAGAACTACAACCACCATTGTTACATAGGATGTTCCATTGTTTCTCTAATTACCTCATCAGACCAGATAGGAAGTGAGCTGAGAGTCGGCTCCTTAGATGTAGTCTGGGCATTAGAGGAGGTTTCTTCTCTGTTATTATACGAGTCACAAGGAGCTTTCTTGGGTCTTCCCACTAGTGTGAGCAGTGTTTTCTTCACGTTTTCTATCTCCTTTCCCACACTGGGCCTGTGCAGGAATGTGATTATTAACAAATTTGTCCATCTTGCTAGATACACAAACAGGTCACAGTTAGAATTAGGCCACTATGGGCTCATTGGGTTTTGTGAAAGAACCGAAATATCACATATTACTTTCCTTTGTTTTTTTATAATTTTGAAGCGCAATTTATATATTTACCACAAGATGGCGGTGTGGTATTACAAATAAGAGACTAAAAATGGTTTAAAGTAGAGATGTTCACTGACCCCCGTGTTTTGGTTTTGTTTTGTTTTCTTTTGCTATTTTGTTCAAAAATCAATGTTTTTGGGCATAAAAGAACCAAATTTAATGCTCTACCTGTTTCTTGGATAAGTAATGTAGTTGTAAAACTAATAAATTATCAAAAAAAACAGTTTAATTCCTAGTAGGCCGTCATTAATTCTACACACAAACCAGATTGTCTTCCTCTCCATCTATGAATATTGGCAATGCAGCCATAGTCTTTGGGTGTATATTACACCCTACACTTATAGTTAAATATGTAAAGAAATGGACAAAGGCAGTTTGGTTTCTGTCTCTCTAGGCCCCCCCTCCACTTGTATAAAATACCAAAAAATTCAGCCGTTATAGACTGTACAATATTAATAGAAATGGACAAAGACAGTTTGGGGTCACTCTGTCTATGACACCCTACCCTTAAGGAGAAATTGCCCAAACAGCAGCCTTTCAAGACGGTACATGATATGGAAATGCCCCAAGTCCCTTTCCTCTTTGGGGGTAGATTGCACCCTACACTTAAATAGAAAGTTTTAAAAAGATGTTATAGTCATCATCTTCAGCTTCATCCTCACCCTCATCAGTGTGTACGTCATCATCACAGACTATCAATTCATCGCTGCTTGAATCCGCCATTAGAGAACAGTCAGTGCTTGGATGTCTTGGATGGTGAAGGCCTTACTCCTGGAAGATGTAGTTCATTTTTATAAACATATAATTTTCTCAACATTTTTGGGAAGTAACCTTCTACGGCGATCACTGACTAAGTTCCCGGCTGTGCTGAACACTGTTTCAGAGTACACACTGGAGGGTGGGCAGCTTAGGTTTTGCAAAGTAAGTTTGTACATGGGTTTCCAAATGGCCTGCTTTTCTTCCCAGTAAGGAAAGGGACTGTCTGACATTTCCATATCAGGACCTCTTGAAAATAATCCTCCACCATCCTTTGCATGTTTATAGTCATATTGGATGGAGTTATGGGCAAGGTCACAAATTTTTTTGAAAAATCCTTCAAACCAGCCCAGATGTTAAATTGTTCTGGTCTGCCCCCTGCGTCTTCCCTGCTCCTTTTTTGAGGCCCAGTTCAGCGGCCAACTTGCTGAGCAATAGCTCCTTGCAAAAGTTTACATCTCGTTCATTTTGAAGCAAAGACTCAATGTAGGTCTTAAACCTTGGATCAAGCACAGTGGCCAAAACGTACTGATCCGAGTTCAAGATCTTAATAATTCGAGGATCATTGTGAAGTGAATTAAGTACTTGATCGACAAGGCCAACATACTTTGCTGAATTGCTTGCTTTCAGCTCCTCCTTCATTTTCTCAAGCTGCTTTTCCAATAGTCTAATTAAAGGAATGACTTGGCTCAAACTAGCAGAGTCTGCACTCACCTCACACGTCACAACTTTAAATGGTTTTAGCACCTTGCACAGCACTGAAAGGATTCCCCACTGTGCAAGAGTGAAATACATCCCCCTCCTTTCCCAATGTCATGGCTTGTGCAATACGCTTGGATGTCTTTGCACTGTTCCTCCATTCTCTGAAGCATGTACAGGGTGGAATTCCACCTAGTTACCACCTCCTGCTTAAGTTGGTGGCAGGGCAAGTTAAACTGTTCTTGGAGCTGCTGTAATCTCCTACATGCTGTGGCCGAATACCTGTAGTGGCCTGAAATTTTACAGGCCACCGAAAGCATCTCCTGCACCTCACGGTTATTTTGTAGGATGCTCTGCACCACCAAGTTGATGGTGTGAGCAAAACAGGGAATGTGCTGGAAATCACCCAGCTGTAATGCTCGCACTATATTGTTGGCGTTATCAGAAATGACATACCCTGGGGAGAGTCCAAGTGGTATAAGCCATGTATCAATCACATCTCTTAGTTTGCGTAACAAATTGTCAGATGTATGCCCGTTAGTGAAGCCGGAGACACAAAGAGTGGCCTGCCTGTGACAAATGTTACGTAGTGGTGTACATGCTGCTGCTGTTCCTGCTGGTGAAGGCGAATGACCAACCCAGTGGGCTGTCACAGTCATATAGTCTTTGGTTTGGCCACTTCCACTTGTCCACATATCTGTGGTTAAGTGGGCAGAATGGCATTTTTCAGCGCAATCTCTACATTTGTACACACGTTTTGGTATAGTTGTGGAATAGCTTTACAGGAAAAATGGTGTCGCAATGGAATTCTGTAACGCGGACACAAAACCTCAATTAACTGTGAAAAATCAGCTGCGTTTATTGTGGAGATTGGACGCAGATCTAACACTAACATGGCAGCCATGGCGTCTGTGATTCGCTTGGCGACTGGGTGACTGCTGTCATATTTGCTTCTCCTAGTAAATGATTGTTTCCCAGTTAATTGTTGAAATGTAGGACTGCTCATTTTCTTGGCCTTCCTCTGGGCTGACGATTCACCCCCAGCAGCAGCAACAGCAGCAGCAGTGGGACTAACGCTTTCTTCAGAGGAATCAATAATAGTGCAGGAGTCATCCAGCCTTAATAAGTGGGATGCCGGGCTAACTCCGAGCGCTACTGAGGATATTGATGAGGATGGTGTGGTGGGTGTATTTTGTAGCCGTGGGGATGTCGGTGACCGAAGGGTCCTAGCTGATGATGGAGTGCTTGTATTCTTTTGGAAGAACTTTCAGCTTTTCCCAACACTTTGCCATGAACTCTGGTTAAATGGCGTAACATAGACGAGGTTCCAAGATGGTTAAGGTCCCTCCCTCGACTGACTGTGGCTTGACATACACTACAAATGGCTATACAATTGCTGTCTGGATTGGGGTAGAAATAATTCCACACATAAGAAGTGGATTTTTTTGTTTTATGCCCAGGCATGACAATGGCCTTTTTCTTGTCACGTGCCAGAACTGCTGCCACTGGTGCAGGACTTACACAAACAACCTCATCCTCATCAACATCCTCATTAGCGCCCTCGTCGCCTACACAAATCTCCCCCTCATCCTCTTCTAATTCCAAAGTGGCATCCTCACTTTGTGTATCACCGGCTACACTCGGACTGTTCAGGCACACATCAGCAGAACTGCTGAAAGGGCCCTTCTTTATGGGAACACTAACAGAATGCTCACGATTACACATACCACTGGTGGATGGACTCTCCACAGGGATTGGTGTCATTTCTGATTCCGAGCAAACATTATCCTGTAATGCCTTACTGTTTTCTTGCAGCTCGGCTTTCACGCGTAACAGTAGTTGTGCACCACTTTTAGACTCCAAATTACTTTGTCTTGCTTGGTCACGAGTGACCGTACAAGAAGAAGGCTCGTTAACATTTTTGGATCTGCCACTAATAGAGAAAGGCGAAGGCCTCATTCTTTCTTTGCCACTGCGTGTGTAGAATGGCATGTTGGCAATTTTTTTTTTTATCGGCAATTAACTTTTCCTCAGTTACACTTCTTTTTCTCTTCAACACGGTAAAATTATTTTGGGTGTGTGTTTTTTCCCCTGATTTAAAAAGACTATGTACTTTGACATCGCCTTTCCCAGATGACGTACTGGTAACACTACCATCAGGACTGGTGACAGAACATGGTTGCTGATTCTGCTCATATGTGGACTGCTTTGAATCCATTTTAATGAGGCCAAAGCACTTGTAGTGCCAAAAATTGTCTTATATAGATACTGCTGACAAATATGACTTTTGACAGCCAGAAAAATTACTGTAAAATACTGGGGAATATGGGACACCCCAAAAGCACTTGTAGTGCAAAATATTAGTTTTAGATACTGCTGATAAATATGACTTTTGGCAGACAGAAAATAACTGTGTTTCTCACTGGGGAATATGGGACACCCGAAAAGCACTTGTAGTGCAAAATATTAAAAACAAAATAGCCTCCTTTATCCTCCTCTCTTCCTGCTCTAACAATTGCTAATACAATTGGCATTAATATTAGAATTGTATAGAATAGAAACAATAATATGTACAATTATTGCTCTGTCCCTGCGCTGATACAGCCTCTGACCTATCCCTGCTCTCTCCCTCTGACGATGGATTGCTGAGGAGGTATTTATGCTTTTCAAATCTCGCGAGAACCGAGCTCAGAAATACGAATACGTCACGATGACGTTTTGCCTCGATTTTGATTCCGAATGGGCGGGAGAGTACCGAGCGTGCTCGGCTCAGTACTCGGATAGGCGAAATTCGGATGGATTCGGATCTCGGGGAACCGAGCCCGCCCATCTCTAGTTTAAAGTCTTATAAGGCAAGATTCAGTAAAGACTATTATTTAAGTGATTGCTGAACCACGTATTAAAATCAATATATTTATATTACTATATGACACATGATAAATACAGACTTGTGCCAGTAGGTGGTTGCATTTGACACAAGATTTCTGATTTATAGTCTTGTGGATTTTTATACTTTGGCACTGTTTTCAGTTTACCGCCTGAGGCTGATATCACTTTACTGTGCAGGTCCTTTGGTATCTACAGTTTGGTAACCGGTGCTGTTATTTTGTCAGCACAGTTTTAGCCGAGAACAGTCTCTGTTCTCCTCAGAGCGCTCATCACCCCGTGAGTGTGACCTGATCAGGGAGTAAGGGACAAGTCTGACCCTTTGCTCTATAGTTTCTGTCTGAATACCTGTATGTTACGTATATTTGAGTACCTGCCACCCAGTTCGCTCCTGCTCTGGGACCGAGGTCTCTGGAGCACAAGCAGGAAGTGTAGTGTGGAGTGTAGTACTCCTTGGTTTAGCCTTTCTGTCATTGCTGCCCCTCTTACTGCCATGATTCTGGGCAGATCCATCAGATTGGACTGTAACTCAGCAATGCTTAATGTACCGTTGCTAAATCATCCCAGTCTGGAGCGGTCATTGTGGTAGACGTTGATGCCCCTGTTGTGGGAGCCAGGGCTAATCTGTCTCAAATCAACCCAGTTGATAAGGAATTACATCCTTGTGCTCACTTTACTGGAAGGTCTCCTCTGTCTAGATGAGATGTGATGTGTGCAATAGAGCTAGCGACCATTAAGTGGGCATTGGTTGAAAGGAGCCAAGTACACCATTATCGTTTATATGGATCATATCCAAACCACTAAAAGACTGAATCCTGAGCATTTCTCTTCTAGAGGTTCCATTTCACCATCACATATTGGCCAGGATCAAATAATCTTGAGGCTCACTCCCTTTCCAGACGTTTTCTGCAGAAACATTTAGAACCAACGAGCCAAACTTCAATAATTCCAATAGTAGTGTGACAAGCTGGACTTCCTGTGCCACCCTGTCTAGTTGCTGGAGACTGGCTGGGCTTGCCTTGCCACCATTACCTTTCTTTATCCCAAATGCACCTCTCACCGCAGTAGGAGGGGCTTACAAATGCCGCAACCACTGGACTCATTTAACGGCATCCAGTACCGGGTTCCTTCTGGGTAACTGTCACTGCTAGTGTACCCCATTACTGGTGTACCCCTGACCTCTTCCTATAGATCAGGGTTGCTGTGGATGGATCCCCCCTGGCCTAGCACACTGGTCAGAGCTGCTGGTAGCGGGCAGAGTGGTGGTACTGGAAAGCTTGGGTCCAAACCTCAGAAACGTATTAGATTGGTCTAATCTGTAGGTCACAGGAATTGTCAGAGGTAAGTAGTCGTCAAAGCAGGATCTTGCAGCAGTGATGTTTTATTAGCTCAATGTCCTAATAAGGACAGTTACACTAGTTTGAGGTACTAGTGATCTCCAGAAGTACATATGGAATAATGATACATTTCAGGGTAAAACAGGGCTCTTTTTATACAAATTTGGGACAGTAGCTTGGCATGAGGTAGTCCATCCATCTGCCTCTTGAACCAATTCAGGCGCTTCATGAAGCCTGCACATGACTCAGCCTGGAGGAGTTATCACCTTTTAAAATTACTGCTAGTGGAGGGGGGGTGTTATTCCCCCCATGTCCACGAGCTGCCAGGGAAAGGGAGGGTCAGCCTCCTCTCCTCCCCTGCAGCCACACACTTGAAAACATTTATTTAATTAAATAATACATTTAAACATTCCCTTCATACACGCGGCTCCTAGCGCCGGTAATTTAACCTCTCCGGCGCTGGGTATTAACCCTACTGGTGCCAGAGTCCATTGAAAGATGGCTGCAGCAAGGGTGCTGAATACTCCGGTGCCTGGCCACAGGTAGCAGTCATGGCCGCTTTACATAACTTAAAGCAGCCCTTGCTGACATGCCATTTAATGTATGTGTTTACCAAGAGCCTCAGGTTGTCCTAGTGGAATATCATACAAAGAAGAGGGTAGGACATCCAGGTGTTGCCTTACTCAGTTTGGTGGCCTCCTCTTAGAAAGGATATAAGAGATGTGTTATGACTGGCCCTGTCTGTGCCAAAATTAAGAGTCTTAGTGCCTGAGTCATTGAGGAAAGTAAAGCATAAAAAAAGAGTAACTTTGCACTTGGGAAAAACCATGTTGCATTGGAGTGGGAGGTAAATTTAAAATGCGGGGATAGATTTATAGTTGGGGTAGGACGTGTCCTAGCTCATCATTAAATTTCAGTGTAAAAATAAAGTTACAACGTGTTTGTGTGCTACATGAAAAACAGCCAGTATTTATCTTATTCAGTCTATGGGGAGACGTATGTGGGGTTAGACGTGTGTGATTTCTACACTAAGTGGGATTTTCTCACAAAGTGGATGAAAATGCCCAGTTAGACAACACAGTTGGACAAACATTGGACTACATTTGACTTGATTTTACTTCCAGCAATAAGCTACATCTGCCACAGCCTATTTCTGCATTACTTGTCTATCTATATGGAACACTGCAAAGAGGTAATTCTTTAAAATCCCCTAACTTTTTGGCTTTAACTCCTTTTATCACAATGTGGAACAAATTGCTTTTCTTTTCATGGCATGATCTTTAGGACTGTGTCATCTCTCACCCCTCCACCAACAGAAACATTTGTTCATATTGCACCTGCATTACTCCACTCACCTCTAGTCAACACCCATGAACTGTTGTCCTATTTATTATCTCTAACAAGTCGCCTGAAAATAAAAAGTCACACATCTTACAGTCCCCTTACCTATCTTTCTCTCACTCTACTTCTGTCTGTCTTCCCCTCCCTTTAGATTGTACGCTCCTTTGAGCAGGGCTCTCCTACCTCCCGTTTCCATAACTTTTAACTGCGCTCTCCAGCTACTCAGCTCACCTCCTCTCAGTCCCTCTGCCCTCTGTCTCCTCTCGCTTCTCTCCGCTCCCCTCAGTGACTCTCAACCTGTCATCCGTGCCCACCCTCTTGGGCCATAGTTACCTGCCTATACTCACTTTTCCCCTCCCTCCCTCTCTTTCATGCTGTGCCTGAGCCCCCAGAGTTATAGTGCTTACTGTTACTTGTACTGTGCTGTTTCACCTTGTACTGTGCCATTGTTTGTCCTTGTACGGCGCTACGGATACTTTGTGGCGCCCTATAAATAAAAATTAATAATAATAATAATAATAATAATAATAATATTAGCTGGTGATATATCACCTAATCCAGATCCCCCACACTCCTCACACACACATACATCAGAGTACTACCGCTCTAGAGCAAACCTCAAACACATCACCTGTCTCCCCTCTTATCCAAAGTCCTTTAAATGTGCCCTTTGGAATCCACGCTCTGTTTGTAACAAACTTACCTACATTCATGATCTCTTCCTCTCAAAAAACCTCAACCTTCTGGCAATAACAGAAACATGGCTCATGCAATCAGACACTGCCTCGCCTGCAGCACTTTCACATGGTGGCCTCCATCTCACCCACACCTCCAGACCTGAAGGCAGACAAGGAGGGGGGGGGGGGGTTGGACTACTTCTCTCCCCACAGTGCACGTTCACAGTTCTACCAAATGTCCCATCACTCACGTTCACATCTTTTGAAGTACATGTTATTCGCATTTTTAATCCACTCTCTCTACGTGTTGCGGTGATCTATCGTCCCCCTGGAGCACACCAACAATTTATTGAGGATTTCTCTGCATGGCTCCCTCACTTCTTATCTTCAGACATCCCCACCATCATCCTGGGTGATTTCAACATCCCCATTGATAACCCACCTTCCAAAGCTGCTTCCAAACTACTCTCTCTAACCTCCTCACTTGACCTCTCCCAGTGGATTGAATCATCTACTCATAAGGATGGCCACTGCCTTGATCTTGTTTTCTCTACACTATGCTCAGTTTCTAATTTTCTTAACACACCCTTCCCCCTCCCGGATCATCACCTTATCAGCTACTCACTCACCCCCACTGCTCTAACCTCTCTACTGTCTAACTCTACCAAGCCTCCTCATACCCGCAGAAATCTGAATTCTATTAATCTTCAACAATTTTCCACCTCTCTCCAACACCTTCTCTCCCCTATCTCTACATTCTCCTCCCCTGAGATGGCAGTACCTCATTTTCACCTAACCTTAGCAACGGCCTTTGATCAAGTGGCTCCAGCGACACTACATACTACACGTCGACTTCGATGTCAACCGTGGCACACTACAGCAACGCGAAATCTTCAAAAACTGTCCCGTAAAGCAGAACGTCACTGGCGTAAATCTCGCACCTCTAATGACTTCTTCACATATACTTCTGTCTACCACTCCTATCAAAATGCTCTGGACACTGCAGAACAAACATACTTCCAATCTCTTCTCTATGCTCAGGCTTCTAACCCCAAATGCCTTTTCAATACATTTAAATATCTTCTCAATCCTCCCACCCCGAACCCTCCATCTACTATCAGTGCTCAGGATCTTGCTTCCTACTTCAAGGACAAGATTGACAAGATCAGACTAGAAATGGTATCCTCTTCCTTGACAAGCAATCAGCTTAATTCCTTCCCACTACCCTCTGACACCGTCTCTTCATTTGACCCCACAAATGAAGAGAAAATTTCTACGCTCTTATCTTCCTACTCTACCTCCTGTCCTCTTGATCCTATTCCCTCGCAAATTGGTAGATCCCTGTCTTCTGTGCTCATTTCACCTCTAACTCAAATCTGTAATCTCTCGCTCTCTACTGGCATCTTTCCATCACTATACAAGCATGCAGTGATTACTCCTATTCTAAAAAAACAAGACTCCGTCCCAAACTCTCTCTCAAATTACCGTCCCATCTCTCAGCTCCCGTGCCCCTCCAAGCTTCTAGAGAGACTTGCCTACACTCGCCTCACACGCTTTCTTTCCGCTAACAACCTGTTGGATCCTCTTCAGTCTGGCTTTTGTTCTCAACACTCCACAGAGACTGCGTTGACCAAGGTTGTCAATGATCTGATCGCTGCTAAAACTGAACGCCATTACTCTCTCCTAATTCTCCTGGATCTCTCAGCTGCATTTGACACCATTGACAACTCTCTTCTCATACAAACGCTGCAATCCCTAGGTCTTCAAGACACTGTTCTATCCTGGTTCTCATCCTACCTCTCTAATCGCTCTCTCACTGTTAATTTCTCTGGAGCCACCTCTGCTCCGCTTCCTTTATCAGTTGGAGACCACAAGGCTCAGTGCTAGGTCCTCTGCTGTTCTCTATCTATACCGCTTCTCTTGGAAATCTTGGAAAGTTCCTTTGGCTTTCTCCATGCGGATGATACCCAAATCTATCTATCCTCTCCTGATATCTCGACATCTGTGTTGTCCCGTGTAACTGACTGTCTTTCTGCCATATCATCTTGGATGTCCTCTCGCCAACTCAAACTTAATCTTTCTAAAACAGAGTTAATAATATTCCCACCCACCAACAAGAGCATACCTGACATTTCTATCTCTGTTGATAACATGACCATAAATCCCACCCCACAAGCTCGCTGCCTAGGTGTAATCCTTGACTCACACCTATCCTTTGTTCCCCACATTGACTCTATATCTAAATCCTGCTACATACATCTAAAGAACATTTCCAGAATTCGCACATATCTCACACAAGACACTGCAAAAACCTTATTTCATGCACTTATCATCTCCCGCATTGACAATTGCAATTCCCTCCTTACTGGTCTTCCCAAAAACAGACTCAAACCCCTACAATCTATTTTGCACGCTGCGGCAAGACTGATTTTCCTTGCAAATCGTTATTCCTCTGTTGAATCACTCTGTATGTCTCTACACTGGCTACCTGTTCTGTACCGAATACAATATAAAATACTTTTACTAACCTACAAGGCCATCAACAAAGCTGCACCAACATACATCTCCTCTCTTGTCTCAAAATATCTCCCAAGTCGGCAACTCCGTTCTACACAAGATCTGCGTCTCTCATCCACCCTCATTACATCCTCCCATTCCCGGTTACAGGACTTTTTTCGGGATGCACCCACTCTATGGAATTCTCTCCCTCGCACAATAAGACTCTTCTCTGGTCTACAAACTTCCAAGCGTTCTCTGAAAACCTACCTCTTCAGACAAGCTTATAATATTCCTCAACCACCCTCTTAACCTCACTACATTACTCTATCACCACCCGTTACACAATTTCACACAAGACAACTACCCCCTGACCAACATTGTTGTGTGACAGGATCATTTAGCTTATGAGTCACTTTCACCTTTGCAGTCTGGCTGGACCGAAATGCAAAATGTATACTTAGCCTCATGTATCAAACTCCCATTGTCACATAGATTGTGAGCTTGCGAGCAGGGTCTTCTCACCTGTTTGTGTGTTTTACCCAGTTTGTTTTTTAGTTTATTGTGTTTGTCCCCAATTGTCAAGCGCTACAGAATATGTTGGCGCTATATAAATAGATAATGATGATGATGATGATGATGATGAATGACAAATATGTGGAACCAGAATGATATTGTTTTTATAGTTCGCACTTTGTGAGAAACGAGTGGCAGACAGGTTGAGGTGATATTAATACCTGGTTTCCCCACCAACACTGACAGCCCTATTATTACAATTGCTGTTTCAGCACTGAACCCTGTCACCTCTCCTGAGTGAGCTCTGGTACAGTAAAATGTAACTGCAGACTTAGACCAAGACTGCCAACCCTATTATTTCTATTTCAGCAATGACAATAAGCAACGGAGCAATGGAGCTCTCCTCTTTGTGTGTAACCTATATAACACAGTACAACTTGACTGCAAATTCAAAAGGCCAAGTCTGCCAGCCCTAGTATTTAGATTTTAGCAATGACAATTAGCAATGGAGCTCTCCTGAATGTCACTGGAGACTGAAGAACACTATTACCCCTCCTCTTTCTATTTAACCTATGATGCTGCCCAACTGTTCTACAGACTGCCAAGAACTGTGCTGCCCCTTCTGTGCCCCTCTGTGAAATGGCGCTGGATCGTTTTTCCTCATTTTCAATTCCAAGGGCGCGCGAAAGTATTGAGCCAACTCGACTCGGTACTCGGATCTGGTGCGCTCGGGTGTGTTCGGTTCTCGGGGAACCGAGCCTGAGCATCTCTAATAATAACAGAAGTGAAGATACTGAGAATTACAGAACAGAAGAAGTGGTACTGTGCAGTCATATATAGACACATAATAATAGAAGATACTGAGAGTAGCATCCAGCACACAGAATAGAAGTGGTACTGTGCAGTCATATATAGAAGATACTGAGACTTGCATCCAGCATACAGAACAGAAGAAGTGGTACTGTGCATTCATATATAGACACATAATAATAGAGGATAATGAGAATTACATCCAGCATACAGAACAGAAGAAGTGGTACTGTGCAGTCATCTATAGACACATAATAATAGAAGATACTGAGACTTGCATCCAGAATACAGAACAGAAGAAGTGGTACTGTGCAGTTAGATATAGATACATAATAATAGAAGATACTGAGAATTGCACCCACCATACAGAACATAAGAAGTGGTACTGTGCAATCATATAGATACATAATAATAGAAGATACTGAGAAATACATCCAGCATACAGAACAGAAGAAGTGGTACTGTGCTGTCATCTATAGACACATAATAATAGAATATACTGAGACTTGCATCCAGAATACAGAACAGAAGAAGTGGTACTGTGCAGTTAGATATAGATACATATTAATAGAAGATACTGAGAATTGTATCCACCATACACAACAGAAGAAGTGGTACTGTGCAATTATATATAGACACATAATAATAGAACAAACAGAGAATTGCATCCACCATACAGAACATAAGAAGGGGTACTGTGCAATCATATAGATACATAATAATAGAAGATACTGAGAATCCAGCATACAGAACAGAAGAAGTGGTACTGTGCAGTTATATATAGAAACATAATAGAAGATACAGAGAATTGCATCCAGCATACAGAACAGAAGAAGTGGTACTGCGCAGTTATATATAGAAACATAATAGAAGATACAGAGAATTGCATCCAGCATACAGAACAGAAGAAGTGGTACTGTGCAGTTATATATAGAAACATAATAGAAGATACAGAGAATTGCATCCAGCATACAGAACAGAAGAAGTGGTACTGTGCAGATTTACATACACACAGAATAAGAGGAGATACAGAGAATAATAAAGGTAAAATATAAGAACAATTAGTAAGGAAATGTCGGGGGTCAGTAGAAGTCAGTGGGGTCATCACAGAAAGCCAACCCTATCCTGTATAGTATTATATCTGACATGCGATGGACACTCGGATATAACGTGATTATTCTGCTACTTTATTCAGCTTCCCCGCAGCACAGAGGATTTACAGGTCACTGTAACATTGTTTCTATAGTGTATACAGCAACAGATAGTACAGCAGGTTATATAACAGACTGACAATGTATCCAGGCCTGTGTAAGGTAACATATAAGCCGGACACGTAATATTAATGGAAGAGACAATCCACAAAAATGTAACAATAATAATGAGCAAATCTCAGTATCCTTTATGGGTTGTGAATTCGGGATAATGCATTAAATTACGAGTCATAAAACATATGGGCGAGTGAGACCAAGGATGGGGGAGTGAGACCGAGGATGGGCGAGTGAGACCGAGGATGGGGGAGTGAGACCGAGGATGGGCGAGTGAGCCCTAGGATGGGGTAGTGAGACCGAGGATGGGCGAGTGAGCCCGAGGATGGGCGAGTGAGCCCAAGGATGGGGGAGTGAGACCGAGGACGGGGGAGTGAGACCGAGGACGGTCGAGTGAGACCGAGGACGGGGGAGTGAGACCGAGGACGGGCGAGTGAGCCCGAGGACGGTGAGTGAGCCCGAGGATGGGCGAGTGAGCCCGAGGACGGGGGAGTGAGACAGAGGATGGGCAAGTGAGACCGAGGATGGGCAAGTGAGACCGAGGATGGGCAAGTGAGACCGAGGATGGACGAGTGAGCCCGAGGATGGGCGAGTGAGCCCGAGGATGGGGGAGAAGATCTGAATGACCTCATATATATATATATATTTATTCTATGTGAGAAGGTGACTGGGAACAGATCTACATTTCTCTAAGGACTTATAGACCACCTGGGGTCTGATCTATTATAAGCCGCCTGTGTCTAGAAGGATTTGTGAAGTGACCTGTGTTACTGTTTGACCAGAACAGGGCTGTGTGAGGGGGCTGAAGGGGGCACAGTTTATAAATATTTTAGGTTGATTTGGTTAAAATTGAGGGCAGCAGTTTTCTTTCTTGTCCCAGGCGCTAAAATGTTAAGTTACAGCCGTGGACCAGAATCATGGTAACTCTGCCTTCTGATGCCAAACTGAATTTAAACTCTTACAAGTGGATTATTAACCTGTTAATGCAACTGAAAGCTTTTGAGCCTAACTGGAAATGGGCTAAACCCCACAATCTATAGATATATATATAGATAGATAGATATGAGATAGATAGACAGACAGACAGACAGACAGATAGATATGAGATAGATAGATAGATAGACAGACAGACAGACAGACAGATGTGTATATTACACAGCGATGATGGAGACACTGTCAGTATATTACATATTATTGTATCCTGTCAGTATCCTGATACACGTATGTGTTACTGATCTCATGTGTCATATAAGATGAATCATGTGATTCTGTTCTTCTTAGGGTCCATAGAGGTGATCTGGGAGACGCTGCCGGTAACCCTGGGATATGTCCTGAATGGTCTCCAGTTATTTCCAGTTAGTTATCTCTGTGCTGTGATTACAGGACGTTCTAGCTCTCCATACATTCTTCTGTGCCAGGATCTGATCCTCTGGTCTCAGCCCATGAATCACCATCAGGTAACGGTAATTGCAGATACTCCATTTCACATTGTATTTGGCAAATCGAGCACTCGACAGAGGTCTCACCTTGGATCTCTCAGATAATATCCCGATGTAGGCATCTTCCACGGGGATTGGTGGGACAATCTTTGCAAAACCTACAACTAACATAGCTGTATCTAAGGACAAAATATACCCAATACCACTCGCATAGGGTGGGTACATACTGTGCCCATAATCCCACTGTGAAACGTACCACTTGCTTGATGGGTTGCGGATAACGATTCGCTTTTCCTCTGAGAAAACTGAGCCAACATAGAGTTTGGGGCTTGGATTGTGTGCTCTCAAGAACGATGGAAGGCGATCGGTGTTAACGAAGCAATCATCATCAGTTTTCAGAATGTACTGAGGGTGGCATCTGTCTACTGCCCACTTCATACCATGCATCACCTTTAAAGTTAGGTTACGGTAGGTGTCCATGTAATTGCCCATGAGAATATCACCATGGACTGCGTGCTCATTGTAAACATGCCAGTCCAGTTCTGTATCTAGTGTACCTCCAACTAAGAAGATCACCTGCCATGAATAAGCAGATCCTTCGTCTTGATGTGCCCATGTTCTTCGTATTGCCTTTCGTGACGCACGATGACCAGGGTGCGACGTCACCAGGATAAGGAGGACCTGTCCTTTCTGGCATTTAGGCTTTGGGAGATCCTCTGAGAATAGAGATGAGAAATCAATGCCTGTTTTACTAGGAGAAAAGATCCCAAACCACTGTCCAGAGGCCCTCTCCGTGGTTTGGGACAACTGACTGCAGAAGAGCCCAAAGGCCAAGAACAGGCTACCGCAGAGCAGGACTTTCAGACACCGTCTAACGGCCATTGAAGGAGGTCCAGTGACTGCACAACTGGCCGTCTCCGCACACTCCGGCAGAACATCATGCAGCTGTTGACACTGAGACTGGAGGGCAAGGTACACTTTGTACAGCGCACTCGGTGTCAGAGTTACACAACGTTGTGTAATGTCAGGAGATCAGGCTTTACTTTCTCTGTAACTACCTGGAATTCTGTGGAAGTGAATGTTCTTTATTCTTACTAATCAGAAGGACAGACCTTCAGCCCTACGTTGTAGTATAATGTTATATCTGTATTATATTATACCTGCATTATATTATACCTGTATTATATTATACCTGTATTATATAATACCTGCATTATATTATACTACATTATATTATACCTGCATTATATTATACTACATTATATTATACCTTCATTATATTATACCTGTGTTATATTATACCTGCATTATATTAGACCTGCATTATATTATACTACATTATATTATACCTGCATTATATTATACCTGCATTATATTATATCTGTATTATATTATACTACATTATATTATATTATACTACATTATATTATACCTGTATTATACTATACCTGCATTATATTATACCTGCATTATATTATACTACATTATATTATACCTGCATTATATTATACCTGTATTACATTATACCTGCATTATATTATACTATATTATATTATACCTGCATTATATTATGCTACATTATATTATACCTGCATTATATTATACCTGTGTTATATTATACCTGCATTATATTATACTACATTATACCTGCATTATATTATACCTGTGTTATATTATACCTGCATTATATTATACTACATTATACCTGCATTATATTCTACCTGCATTATACCTGTATTACATTATACCTGCATTATATTAGACCTGCATTATATTATACTACATTATATTATACCTGCATTATATTATACCTGCATTATATTATATCTGTATTATATTATACTACATTATATTATATTATACTACATTATATTATACCTGTATTATATTATACCTGCATTATATTATACTTGCGTTATATTATACTACATTATATTATACCTGCATTATATTATACCTGTATTACATTATACCTGCATTATATTATACTACATTATATTATACCTGCATTATATTATACCTGCATTATATTATACCTGCATTATATTATGCTACATTATATTATACCTGTGTTATATTATACTATATTATACCTGCATTATATTCTACCTGCATTATATTATACCTGCATTATATTATACCTGTGTTATGTTATACCTGCATTATATTATACTACATTATACCTGCATTATATTCTACCTGCATTATATTATACCTGTATTATATTATACCTGCATTATATTATACCTGTTATATTATACTACATTATATTATACCTGCATTATATTATACCTGTGTTATATTATACTACATTATATTATACCTGCATTATATTATGCCTGCATTATATTATACTACATTATATTATACCTGCATTATATTATACCTGTGTTATATTATACTACATTATATTATACCTGTATTATATTCTACCTGCATTATATTATACCTGCATTATATTATACCTGCATTATATTATACTACATTATACCTGCATTATATTCTACCTGCATTATATTATATTATACCTGCATTATATTATACCTGTATTATATTATACCTGCATTATATTATACCTGTATTATATTCTACCTGCATTATATTATACCTGCATTATATTATACCTGTGTTATATTATACTACATTATATTATACCTGCATTATATTATACCTGTGTTATATTATACTACATTATATTATACCTGCATTATATTATACCTGTGTTATATTATACCTGCATTATATTATACTACATTATATTATACCTGCATTATATTATACCTGTATTATATTATACCTGCATTATATTATACATGTATTATATTCTACCTGCATTATATTATACCTGCATTATATTATACCTGTGTTATATTATACTACATTATATTATACCTGCATTATATTATGCCTGCATTATATTATACTACATTATATTATACCTGCATTATAGTATACCTGTGTTATATTATACCTGCATTATATTATACTACATTATATTATACCTGCATTATATTATACCTGCATTATATTATACCTGTGTTATATTATACCTGCATTATATTATACCTGTGTTATATTATACCTGCATTATATTATACTACATTATATTATACCTGCATTATATTATACTACATTATACCTGCATTATATTATGCCTGCATTATATTATACCTGCATTATATTATACCTGTATTATATTATACCTGCATTATATTATACCTGTATTATATTATACCTGCATTATATTATACCTGTGTTATATTATACTACATTATATTATACCTGCATTATATTATACCTGTGTTATATTATACTACATTATATTATACCTGCATTATATTATGCCTGCATTATATTATACTACATTATATTATACCTGCATTATATTATACCTGTGTTATATTATAGCTGCATTATATTATACTACATTATATTATACCTGCATTATATTATACCTGTATTATATTCTACCTGCATTATATTATACCTGCATTATATTATACCTGCATTATATTATACTACATTATACCTGCATTATATTCTACCTGCATTATATTATACCTGTATTATATTATACCTGCATTATATTATACCTGTATTATATTCTACCTGCATTATATTATACCTGCATTATATTATACTACATTATACCTGCATTATATTCTACCTGCATTATATTATATTATACCTGCATTATATTATACCTGTATTATATTATACCTGCATTATATTATACCTGTATTATATTCTACCTGCATTATATTATACCTGCATTATATTCTACCTGTATTATATTCTACCTGCATTATATTCTACCTGCATTATATTATATTATGCCTGCATTATATTATACCTGTATTATATTATACCTGTATTATATTATACCTGTATTATATTCTACCTGCATTATATTATACCTGCATTATATTATACCTGTATTATATTCTACCTGCATTATATTATACCTGCATTATATTCTACCTGTATTATATTCTACCTGCATTATATTCTACCTGTATTATATTATACCTGTATTATATTCTACCTGTATTATATTATATCTGCATTATATTATACCTGCATTATATTCTACCTGTATTATATTATACCTGTATTATATTCTACCTGTATTATATTATATCTGCATTATATTCTACCTGTATTATATTCTGCCTGTATTATATTACACCCATATTATATTCTACCTGTATTATATTCTACCTGTATTATATTACACCCATATTATATTCTACCTGTATTATATTCTACCTGTATTATATTATATCTGCATTATATTATACCTGTATTATATTCTACCTGCATTATATTATACATGCATTATATTATACCTGTATTATATTCTACCTGCATTATATTATACCTGCATTATATTCTACCTGTATTATATTCTACCTGCATTATATTCTACCTGCATTATATTATACCTGTATTATATTCTACCTGTATTATATTATATCTGCATTATATTATACCTGCATTATATTCTACCTGTATTATATTATACCTGTATTATATTCTACCTGTATTATATTATATCTGCATTATATTCTACCTGTATTATATTCTGCCTGTATTATATTACACCCATATTATATTCTACCTGTATTATATTCTACCTGTATTATATTCTGCCTGTATTATATTATACCCATATTATATTCTACCTGTATTATATTCTACCTGTATTATATTCTACCTGTATTATATTATATATGCATTATATTATACCTGTATTATATTCTATTATATCTGCATTATATTCTACCTGTATTATATTCTACCTGTATTATATTATACCTGTATTATATTCTACCTGCATTATATTCTACCTGTATTATATTCTATCTGCATTATATTCTACCTGTATATTATATCTGCATTATATTCTACCTGTATTATATTCTACCTGTATTATATTATACCTGCATTATATTATACCTGTATTATATTCTACCTGCATTATATTATATCTGTATTATATTATACCTACATTATATTATACTACATTATACCTGCATTATATTCTACCTGTATTATATTATACCTGCATTATATTCTACCTGTATTATATTCTACCTGCATTATATTCTACCTGTATTATATTATACCTTCATTATATTCTACCTGCATTATATTCTACCTGTATTATATTCTACCTGCATTATATTCTACCTGCATTATATTATATCTGTATTATATTATACCTGCATTATATTATACTACATTATACCTGCATTATATTCTACCTGCATTATATTATATCTGTATTATATTATACCTGCATTATATTATACCTGTATTATATTATACCTGCATTATATTATACCTGCATTATATTCTACCTGTATTATATTATACCTGCATTATATTCTACCTGCATTATATTATACTACATTATACCTGCATTATATTATATCTGTATTATATTATACCTACATTATATTATACTAAATTATACCTGCATTATATTCTACCTGCATTATATTATATCTGTATTATATTATATCTGCATTATATTATACCTGTATTATATTCTATTATATCTGCATTATATTCTACCTGTATTATATTCTACCTGTATTATATTATACCTGTATTATATTCTACCTGCATCATATTCTACCTGTATTATATTATACCTGCATTATATTCTACCTGTATTATATTATATCTGCATTATATTCTACCTGTATTATATTCTACCTGTATTATATTATACCTGCATTATATTATGCCTGTATTATATTCTACCTGCATTATATTATATCTGTATTATATTATACCTACATTATATTATACTACATTATACCTGCATTATATTCTACCTGTATTATATTATACCTGCATTATATTTTACCTGTATTATATTCTACCTGCATTATATTCTACCTGTATTATATTCTACCTGCATTATATTCTACCTGTATTATATTATACCTGTATTATATTCTACCTGCATTATATTATACCTGTGTTATATTATACCTACATTATATTATACTAAATTATACCTGCATTATATTCTACCTGCATTATATTATATCTGTATTATATTATATCTGCATTATATTATACCTGTATTATATTCTATTATATCTGCATTATATTCTACCTGTATTATATTCTACCTGTATTATATTATACCTGTATTATATTCTACCTGCATCATATTCTACCTGTATTATATTATACCTGCATTATATTCTACCTGTATTATATTATATCTGCATTATATTCTACCTGTATTATATTCTACCTGTATTATATTATACCTGTATTATATTATACCTGCATTATATTATGCCTGTATTATATTCTACCTGCATTATATTATATCTGTATTATATTATACCTACATTATATTATACTACATTATACCTGCATTATATTCTACCTGTATTATATTATACCTGCATTATATTTTACCTGTATTATATTCTACCTGCATTATATTCTACCTGTATTATATTCTACCTGCATTATATTCTACCTGTATTATATTCTACCTGCATTATATTCTACCTGCATTATATTATATCTGTATTATATTATACCTGCATTATATTATACTACATTATACCTGCATTATATTCTACCTGCATTATATTATATCTGTATTATATTATACCTGCATTATATTCTACCTGTATTATATTATACCTGCATTATATTCTACCTGTATTATATTCTGCCTGTATTATATTACACCCATATTATATTCTACCTGTATTATATTCTACCTGTATTATATTCTGCCTGTATTATATTACACCCATATTATATTCTACCTGTATTATATTCTACCTGTATTATATTCTACCTGTATTATATTATATATGCATTATATTATACCTGTATTATATTCTATTATATCTGCATTATATTCTACCTGTATTATATTCTACCTGTATTATATTATACCTGTATTATATTCTACCTGCATTATATTCTACCTGTATTATATTATACCTGCATTATATTCTACCTGTATTATATTATATCTGCATTATATTCTACCTGTATTATATTCTACCTGTATTATATTATACCTGCATTATATTATACCTGTATTATATTCTACCTGCATTATATTATATCTGTATTATATTATACCTACATTATATTATACTACATTATACCTGCATTATATTCTACCTGTATTATATTATACCTGCATTATATTCTACCTGTATTATATTCTACCTGCATTATATTCTACCTGTATTATATTATACCTTCATTATATTCTACCTGCATTATATTCTACCTGTATTATATTCTACCTGCATTATATTCTACCTGCATTATATTATATCTGTATTATATTATACCTGCATTATATTATACTACATTATACCTGCATTATATTCTACCTGCATTATATTATATCTGTATTATATTATACCTGCATTATATTATACCTGTATTATATTATACCTGCATTATATTATACCTGCATTATATTCTACCTGTATTATATTCTACCTGCATTATATTCTACCTGCATTATATTATACTACATTATACCTGCATTATATTATATCTGTATTATATTATACCTACATTATATTATACTAAATTATACCTGCATTATATTCTACCTGCATTATATTATATCTGTATTATATTATATCTGCATTATATTATACCTGTATTATATTCTATTATATCTGCATTATATTCTACCTGTATTATATTCTACCTGTATTATATTATACCTGCATCATATTCTACCTGTATTATATTATACCTGCATTATATTCTACCTGTATTATATTATATCTGCATTATATTCTACCTGTATTATATTCTACCTGTATTATATTATACCTGTATTATATTATACCTGCATTATATTATGCCTGTATTATATTCTACCTGCATTATATTATATCTGTATTATATTATACCTACATTATATTATACTACATTATACCTGCATTATATTCTACCTGTATTATATTATACCTGCATTATATTTTACCTGTATTATATTCTACCTGCATTATATTCTACCTGTATTATATTCTACCTGCATTATATTCTACCTGTATTATATTATACCTGTATTATATTCTACCTGCATTATATTATACCTGTGTTATATTATACCTACATTATATTATACTAAATTATACCTGCATTATATTCTCCCTGCATTATATTATATCTGTATTATATTATATCTGCATTATATTATACCTGTATTATATTCTATTATATCTGCATTATATTCTACCTGTATTATATTCTACCTGTATTATATTATACCTGTATTATATTCTACCTGCATCATATTCTACCTGTATTATATTATACCTGCATTATATTCTACCTGTATTATATTATATCTGCATTATATTCTACCTGTATTATATTCTACCTGTATTATATTATACCTGCATTATATTATGCCTGTATTATATTCTACCTGCATTATATTATATCTGTATTATATTATACCTACATTATATTATACTACATTATACCTGCATTATATTCTACCTGTATTATATTATACCTGCATTATATTTTACCTGTATTATATTCTACCTGCATTATATTCTACCTGTATTATATTCTACCTGCATTATATTCTACCTGTATTATATTCTACCTGCATTATATTCTACCTGCATTATATTATATCTGGATTATATTATACCTGCATTATATTATACTACATTATACCTGCATTATATTCTACCTGCATTATATTATACCTGCATTATATTATATCTGCATTATATTATACCTGCATTATATTATACCTGTATTCTACCAGCATCAGGCAGATGTTACACCATGGAACAGAACCGTTGTCTGGTAACCAGGGATAAGGTGTTCAGTAACAGGAGGGTGATGTGATATAATAACCCGCTCTTAATGTGAAATGAATCATAGGTAAGTTTGTGGTTGGACATTGTCCTAGGACAGGAGCAGGGCTGGACTGGGACTAAAAATCAGCCCTGGCATTTAAAGTACACAGGTCCACCTCAGGTCCACCAGGAAAGAAACTACGTCCTGCCGCGCAGCGGGGGCGCCAAAAAGGGCGTGACCACATTGTGTTATGGGTGTGGCCAACATGGGGCATTGATACATACATTATAATAAAACATTACATTCATCACGCCATCTCAGCCCCATCACGCCACCCCCCCAGGCACATTATGACACCCCCTGTCAGAGCCATAACTAGGAAGATGTGGGAGGTGCCGTCGCCCAGGGCCCAACCCCAAGGTGGCGCAGCAGCCGCCCTCTACCTGTGTCTGTACCTTCAGCCTTTTACAGTGAAACATGTGCGTTCCAAATGTCGAACTTCCTGTTAGTGGAACGCCCATGCCATCTCTCTCTCTCCCCCCCTTCCCCATTACACTGGTTCCTTCAAGGAAAAAACACAATCACCTCTCTGCGGCATCGGCACCTGCTCCGCCCGCACTGAATGTCCGCCGTGACGTCCGTGAGGAGCGGCACAGAGAGGAGTCGGCGACAAGGAGGGATGAAAAGAGAAGAAAGAAGCCGATAGAAAAGGTAAGTGAAGGAACGGAGCAAGGGGCAGCATGGCAGAGTGTGATGAAGAGAGACATTACTGTGCCATAATATGAATATAATAGTAAATAACAGATTTTTGTCAGGTAAGGTAATCTTTATTAGTTTTTCTTTAACATTTAAAAACTCTTTCTTATAACAATATAGTTTTGTGTATCTCTTTTACTGTTCTTATTTGAGTATTAAGTGCATGAAATATTAGAATACCTTTCAGTATATATTTTTGCATACTTTAAATGGTCATTAGGGCAGAGAGACACTAGGGTCAATTTTGGTAGGAGCCAATTAACCTACTAATATGTTTTTGGAGTGTGGGAGGAAACTGGAGCACCCAGATGAAACCCACGCAAACACGGGGAGACCATACAAACTCCACACAGATAAGGCCATATATGAGAGAGATAGCTATATATACATATATATCATGCATTTGCAAATATGTGTAACAGAATTCTTTCAGTAAAGAATAAGCCCCACCCCCACATTAGGTTGGCCACACCCACTTGGGGGGGGGGGGCATCGGTGCCCTGTCTCGCCCAGGGCACTAAAATGTCTAGTTACGGCACTGTCCCCAGCCCACTGTACTTATCTATGCTTCTGGTGCTGCTGACATCCATCAGGGTGGGAACTTCCTGTGTCAGTGAGCAGGGAAGGTCTTTGTCTCACGAGATTACCAAATCTTGTGATACTGAGAGCTCTTCGGCTTGCTCTGCAGTCTGTGTCCTGTCCAGGGACTGGGAGCAGCTATCAGTTCCCTTCCCCTAACCAGAGCTGGATTAAAGCTCAGGGGGCCCGGGGTATTTGAGACAGCAGGGCCCCTATTATGGAACATGGTTATCATTTTAGACAAATTTACAGGCACTACTGATAGAAGCCCACAGCTCTGCCTTTACAAGCTGTACGTTGTGAAGCGGGACACACTTCCCAACTGTTCTTGCTGTCAGACCGAATCCCGACTAAGGGAGACAGTCACCAAAATTCAGGACTGCCCCACCAGATTCAGGACAGTTGGCAGACTGTCCTGCTCTCTCCTACCTGTCTTGGTCACTTTCACCACTTGTAGCAGCTGGTTTCTTTAGCTCAGTTCCTTCTTGTCTTGATCCTGGAATATTGGATGCCCTATTTTGAAATGAAATGGGTACATGAGATTTAGAAAACTCCAACTAGCCCCGGTGTTACAACAATAGCACCCATGTTTTATAATTAGGCCTCCCTCCAGTCCCCACAATAATAATATTCACATTAAATAAGTAGAACTATTTTCCTCCAACCAGCCCCAACATTAAATTAACAGTATACCCATTTACTCAAAACATATTTCCCTCCCTCCAAACAGTCCCAGCAATAAATTAAATATAACCATTTTCCACAACCATCCCCGGCAATAAATAATTCATATTCACATTTAATAAATAGCCATGCTCCCCAAAATCAGCCCTATATTTAATTGATAGCCATAAACCACCCCAGCATTAAATTAAAGGTTCCTTCACCTCACCTTAAATAATTAGCCCCCACCTACACTCCACCATTAAATATCCTACCTCCCACACTATATTAAGATCCTCCCTTCCCTCACATATTATATTAAAATACTGCACACACATACGCACACTATATTACTATATTAACATGGGGCCACACACAAACACACACTAAAGCAACATGGGGCCAAACACAGACACACACAGACACACACAGACACACACAGACACACTTACCTTGTTACATCCGATCTAGACATCCGCCTGAGCAGCAGCACCTTCTCAGTAACTGCCGCCAATGCAAGTAATCACCTGGGATGGTACCTGTCACGTGGTGCCGTCCCATGTGATTACTTGCATAGGTGGCAGTCACTGAGTCTCCGTCTGCCGAGCAGTGCGCAGGGATGCTCGGCGGGCATGCGGGCCGGCCCATCTAGCCATCGGCCCTTCTGCCATTTGCCAGAAGTGCCAGGTGGCCAGTCCAGCCCTGGGCAGGAGAATTATAGAGGCGGCAGATTGGTAGGAGGTGGGGTAGTAGTGACTGTAGTACAGAGAGAGATGCACACAAATGCCAGTGAGACCCTACTGTACAGCTATAATCCATCTAACGTGTTATAGGGTGTGGGGTCTCTCTGATGTAAGTGACTAAGGACCTGGAAGTCTGACACCAGCAGATGTGTAGATTACAGTATGTGTATCCACCTGAGGGATCTACAACATACAACGTGTAACACTACTATATAGAACAGGATATATGATGAAAGGTGCGAGATACGGGGTCCTTTAGATCACTCAGACCGGTACCAGGTACACATTTAACACAATTGTATTAGTACTGAAGTTGCACTTTAACACTACACAGCAAAACAGCAAGTTTCCAAATGTAGAATACACAATAGCCAGGGAAGCAGCAGCGTCCTGCAGATGCAGTGCAGTGTCTCTGGGTATATGATGGCAAGGTCCTTGGTAGCATCTCTTAATACATACAAATAAGCTATCAAGTATTTGTGTGTTACATGAAAAAACATTCAGTATTTAACTTATGTGCAAAACAGAAAACTAATTTGCACCCATTGCAATGTAACATGCGCTCTTCCATTGAATAGATTTATACCATGTTACTTGTAAGTGACAGGCAGTAATGTCCTGGATGATAGGGGCAGTAATGTCCTGGATGATAGGGGCAGTAATGGTCTGGATGATAGGGGCAGTAATGGTCTGGGTGATAGAGGCAGTAATGGTCTGGGTGATAGAGGCAGTAATGATCTGGGTGATAGGGGCAGTAATGGTCTGGGTGATAGGGGCAGTAATGTCCTGGATGATAGGGGCAGTAATGTCCTGGATGATAGGGGCAGTAATGATCTGGATGATAGGGGCAGTAATGTCATGGATGATAGGGGCAGTAATGGTCTGGATGATAGGGGCAGTAATGGTCTGGGTGATAGAGGCAGTAATGGTCTGGGTGATAGAGGCAGTAATGTCCTGGATGATAGGGGCAGTAATGGTCTGGATGATAGGGGCAGTAATGGTCTGGATGATAGGGGCAGTAATGTCCTGGATGATAGGGGCAGTAATGGTCTGGGTGATAGAGGCAGTAATGGTCTGGGTGATAGAGGCAGTAATGTCCTGGATGATAGGGGCAGTAATGATCTGGGTGATAGGGGCAGTAATGTCCTGGATGATAGGGGCAGTAATGGTCTGGATGATAGGGGCAGTAATGGTCTGGATGATAGGGGCAGTAATGATCTGGGTGATAGGGGCAGTAATGGTCTGGATGATAGGGGCAGTAATGGTCTGGATGATAGGGGCAGTAATGATCTGGGTGATAGGGGCAGTAATGATCTGGGTGATAGGGGCAGTAATGATCTGGGTGATAGGGGCAGTAATGATCTGGGTGATAGGGGCAGTAATGGTCTGGGTGATAGGGGCAGTAATGGTATGGATGATAGGGGCAGTAATGGTCTGGATGATAGGGGCAGAAATGGTCTGGGTGATAGGGGCAGTAATGGTCTGGGTGATAGGGGCAGTAATGATCTGGGTGATAGGGGCAGTAATGGTCTGGGTGATAGGGGCAGTAATGGTCTGGGTGATAGGGGCAGTAATGATCTGGGTGATAGGGGCAGTAATGGTCTGGGTGATAGGGGCAGTAATGATCTGGGTGATAGGGGCAGTAATGATCTGGGTGATAGAGGCAGTAATGATCTGGGTGATAGGGGCAGTAATGGTCTGGGTGATAGGGGCAGTAATGGTATGGATGATAGGGGCAGTAATGGTCTGGATGATAGGGGCAGTAATGGTCTGGATGATAGGGGCAGTAATGATCTGGGTGATAGGGGCAGTAATGGTCTGGGTGATAGGGGCAGTAATGGTATGGATGATAGGGGCAGTAATGGTCTGGATGATAGGGGCAGTAATGGTCTGGATGATAGGGGCAGTAATGGTATGGATGATAGGGGCAGTAATGGTCTGGATGATAGGGGCAGTAATGGTCTGGATGATAGGGGCAGTAATGGTCTGGGTGATAGAGGCAGTAATGGTCTGGATGATAGAGGCAGTAATGGTCTGGATGATAGGGGCAGTAATGGTCTGGGTGATAGAGGCAGTAATGGTCTGGATGATAGAGGCAGTAATGGTCTGGATGATAGGGGCAGTAATGGTCTGGATGATAGGGGCAGTAATGGTCTGGGTGATAGAGGCAGTAATGGTCTGGGTGATAGAGGCAGTAATGGTCTGGATGATAGAGGCAGTAATGGTCTGGATGATAGGGGCAGTAATGGTCTGGATGATAGGGGCAGTAATGGTCTGGGTGATAGAGGCAGTAATGGTCTGGGTGATAGAGGCAGTAATGGTCTGGATGATAGAGGCAGTAATGGTCTGGATGATAGGGGCAGTAATGATCTGGGTGATAGGAGCAGTAATGATCTGGGTGATAGGGGCAGTAATGGTCTGGGTGATAGGGGCAGTAATGGTCTGGGTGATAGGGGCAGTAATGATCTGGGTGATAGGGGCAGTAATGGTCTGGGTGATAGGGGCAGTAATGGTCTGGGTGATAGGGGCAGTAATGATCTGGGTGATAGGGGCAGTAATGATCTGGGTGATAGGGGCAGTAATGGTCTGGGTGATAGGGGCAGTAATGATCTGGGTGATAGGGGCAGTAATGGTCTGGGTGATAGGGGCAGTAATGGTCTGGGTGATAGGGGCAGTAATGATCTGGGTGATAGGGGCAGTAATGGTCTGGGTGATAGGGGCAGTAATGGTATGGATGATAGGGGCAGTAATGGTCTGGGTGATAGAGGCAGTAATGATCTGGGTGATAGGGGCAGTAATGGTCTGGGTGATAGGGGCAGTAATGGTCTGGATGATAGGGGCAGTAATGTCCTGGATGATAGGGGCAGTAATGTCCTGGATGATAGGGGCAGTAATGGTCTGGATGATAGGGGCAGTAATGGTCTGGGTGATAGAGGCAGTAATGGTCTGGGTGATAGAGGCAGTAATGGTCTGGATGATAGGGGCAGTAATGGTCTGGATGATAGGGGCAGTAATGGTCTGGATGATAGGGGCAGTAATGTCCTGGATGATAGGGGCAGTAATGGTCTGGGTGATAGAGGCAGTAATGGTCTGGATGATAGGGGCAGTAATGATCTGGATGATAGGGGCAGTAATGATCTGGGTGATAGGGGCAGTAATGTCCTGGATGATAGGGGCAGTAATGGTCTGGATGATAGGGGCAGTAATGGTCTGGATGATAGGGGCAGTAATGATCTGGGTGATAGGGGCAGTAATGGTCTGGATGATAGGGGCAGTAATGGTCTGGGTGATAGGGGCAGTAATGATCTGGGTGATAGGGGCAGTAATGATCTGGGTGATAGGGGCAGTAATGATCTGGGTGATAGGGGCAGTAATGGTCTGGGTGATAGGGGCAGTAATGGTCTGGATGATAGGGGCAGTAATGGTCTGGGTGATAGGGGCAGTAATGGTCTGGGTGATAGGGGCAGTAATGATCTGGGTGATAGGGGCAGTAATGGTCTGGGTGATAGGGGCAGTAATGGTCTGGGTGATAGGGGCAGTAATGGTCTGGGTGATAGGGGCAGTAATGGTCTGGGTGATAGGGGCAGTAATGATCTGGGTGATAGGGGCAGTAATGATCTGGGTGATAGGGGCAGTAATGATCTGGGTGATAGGGGCAGTAATGGTCTGGGTGATAGGGGCAGTAATGGTATGGATGATAGGGGCAGTAATGGTCTGGATGATAGGGGCAGTAATGGTCTGGATGATAGGGGCAGTAATGATCTGGGTGATAGGGGCAGTAATGGTCTGGGTGATAGGGGCAGTAATGGTATGGATGATAGGGGCAGTAATGGTCTGGATGATAGGGGCAGTAATGGTCTGGATGATAGGGGCAGTAATGGTATGGATGATAGGGGCAGTAATGGTCTGGATGATAGGGGCAGTAATGGTCTGGATGATAGGGGCAGTAATGGTCTGGGTGATAGAGGCAGTAATGGTCTGGATGATAGAGGCAGTAATGGTCTGGATGATAGGGGCAGTAATGGTCTGGGTGATAGAGGCAGTAATGGTCTGGATGATAGAGGCAGTAATGGTCTGGATGATAGGGGCAGTAATGGTCTGGATGATAGGGGCAGTAATGGTCTGGGTGATAGAGGCAGTAATGGTCTGGGTGATAGAGGCAGTAATGGTCTGGATGATAGAGGCAGTAATGGTCTGGATGATAGGGGCAGTAATGGTCTGGATGATAGGGGCAGTAATGGTCTGGGTGATAGAGGCAGTAATGGTCTGGGTGATAGAGGCAGTAATGGTCTGGATGATAGAGGCAGTAATGGTCTGGATGATAGGGGCAGTAATGATCTGGGTGATAGGAGCAGTAATGATCTGGGTGATAGGGGCAGTAATGGTCTGGGTGATAGGGGCAGTAATGGTCTGGGTGATAGGGGCAGTAATGATCTGGGTGATAGGGGCAGTAATGGTCTGGGTGATAGGGGCAGTAATGGTCTGGGTGATAGGGGCAGTAATGATCTGGGTGATAGGGGCAGTAATGGTCTGGATGATAGAGGCAGTAATGGTCTGGATGATAGGGGCAGTAATGGTCTGGATGATAGGGGCAGTAATGGTCTGGGTGATAGAGGCAGTAATGGTCTGGGTGATAGAGGCAGTAATGGTCTGGATGATAGAGGCAGTAATGGTCTGGATGATAGGGGCAGTAATGGTCTGGGTGATAGAGGCAGTAATGATCTGGGTGATAGGGGCAGTAATGGTCTGGGTGATAGGGGCAGTAATGGTATGGATGATAGGGGCAGTAATGGTCTGGATGATAGGGGCAGTAATGGTCTGGATGATAGGGGCAGTAATGATCTGGGTGATAGGGGCAGTAATGGTCTGGGTGATAGGGGCAGTAATGGTATGGATGATAGGGGCAGTAATGGTCTGGATGATAGGGGCAGTAATGGTCTGGATGATAGGGGCAGTAATGGTATGGATGATAGGGGCAGTAATGGTCTGGATGATAGGGGCAGTAATGGTCTGGATGATAGGGGCAGTAATGGTCTGGGTGATAGAGGCAGTAATGGTCTGGATGATAGAGGCAGTAATGGTCTGGATGATAGGGGCAGTAATGGTCTGGGTGATAGAGGCAGTAATGGTCTGGATGATAGAGGCAGTAATGGTCTGGATGATAGGGGCAGTAATGGTCTGGATGATAGGGGCAGTAATGGTCTGGGTGATAGAGGCAGTAATGGTCTGGGTGATAGAGGCAGTAATGGTCTGGATGATAGAGGCAGTAATGGTCTGGATGATAGGGGCAGTAATGGTCTGGATGATAGGGGCAGTAATGGTCTGGGTGATAGAGGCAGTAATGGTCTGGGTGATAGAGGCAGTAATGGTCTGGATGATAGAGGCAGTAATGGTCTGGATGATAGGGGCAGTAATGGTCTGGGTGATAGAGGCAGTAATGGTCTGGATGATAGGGACAGTAATGGTGTGGATGATAGGGGAAGTAACGGTCTGGATGATAGGGACAGTAATGGTTTGGATGATAGGAGCAGTAATGGTCTGGATGATAGGGGCAGTAATGGTCTGGATGATAGGGGCAGTAATGGTATGGATGATAGGGGCAGTAATGGTATGGATGATAGGGGCATTAATGATCTGGATGATAGGGGCAGTAATGATCTGGGTGATAGAGGCAGTAATGGTCTGGGTGATAGAGGCAGTAATGATCTGGGTGATAGAGGCAGTAATGGTCTGGGTGATTGGGGCAATAATGATCTGGGTGATTGGGGCAGTAATGATCGGGGCAGTAATACTCGGGTGATAGGGGCAGTAATGATCTGGGTGATAGGGGCAGTAATGAGCAGGTGATAGGGGCAGTAATACTCGGATGATAGGGGCAGTAATACTCGGGTGATAGGGGCAGTAATGATCTGGGTGATAGGGGCAGTAATGAGCAGGTGATAGGGGCAGTAATGAGCAGGTGATAGGGGCAGTAATACTCGGGTGATAGAGGCAGTAATACTCGGGTGATAGGGGCAGTAATACTCAGGTGATAGGGGCAGTAATGATCTGGGTGATAGGGGCAGTAATGAGCAGGTTATAGGGGCAGTAATGAGCAGGTTATAGAGGCAGTAATACTCGGGTGATAGGGGCAGTAATACTCGGGTGATAGGGGCAGTAATACTCGGGTGATAGGGGCATTAATGATCTGGGTGATAGGGGCAGTAATGATCTGGGTGATAGGGGCAGTAATGATCTGGGTGATAGGGGCAGTAATGATCTGGGTGATAGGAGCAGTAATGATCTGGGTGATAGGAGCAGTAATGATCTGGGTGATAGGGGCAGTAATGATCTGGGTGATAGGGGCAGTAATGATTTGGGTGATAGGAGCAGTAATGATCTGGGTGATAGGGGCAGTAATGATCTGGGTGATAGGGGCAGTAATGATCTGGATGATAGGGGCAGTAATGATTTGGGTGATAGGAGCAGTAATGGTCTGGATAATAGGGGCAGTAATACTCGGGTGATAGGGGCAGTAATGATCTGGGTGATAGGGGCAGTAATGATCTGGGTGATAGGGGCAGTAATGATCTGGGTGATAGGGGCAGTAAAGATCTGGGTGATAGGGGCAGTAATGATCTGGGTGATAAGGGCAGTAATGATCTGGATGATAGGGGCAGTAATGATCTGGGTGATAAGGGCAGTAATGATCTGGGTGATAGGGGCAGTAATGAGCAGGTGATAGGGGCAGTAATGGTCTGGGTGATAGAGGCAGTAATGATCTGGGTGATAGGGGCAGTAATGATCTGGGTGATAGGGGCAGTAATGATCTGGATAATAGGGGCAGTAATGGTCTGGGTGATAGGGGCAGTAATGATCTGGGTGATAAGGGCAGTAATGATCTGGATGATAGGGGCAGTAATGATCTGGGTGATAAGGGCAGTAATGATCTGGGTGATAGGGGCAGTAATGAGCAGGTGATAGGGGCAGTAATGGTCTGGGTGATAGAGGCAGTAATGATCTGGGTGATAGGGGCAGTAATGATCTGGGTGATACGGGCAGTAATGATCTGGATAATAGGGGCAGTAATGGTCTCGGTGATAGGGGCAGTAATGATCTGGGTGATAAGGGCAGTAATGATCTGGATAATAGGGGCAGTAATGATCTGGGCGATAGGGGCAGTAATGATCTGGGTGATAGGGGCAGTAATGATCTGGATAATAGGAGCAGTAATGATCTGGGTGATAGGGGCAGTAATGATCTGGGTGATAGGGGCAGTAATGATCTGGGTGATAAGGGCAGTAATGATCTGGGTGATAGGGGCAGTAATGATCTGGGTGATAGGAGCAGTATCGATCTGGGTGATAGGAGCAGTAATGATCTGGGTAATAGGGGCAGTAATGATCTGGGTGATAGGGGCAGTAATACTCAGGTGATAGGGGCAGTAATGATCTGGGTGATAGGGGCAGTAATGATCTGGGTGATAGGGGCAGTAATGATCTGGATAATAGGGGCAGTAATGATCGGGGCAGTAATGATCTGGGTGATAGGGGCAGTAATGATCTGGGTGATAAGGGCAGTAATGATCTGGATGATAGGGGCAGTAATGATCTGGGTGATAGGAGCAGTAATGATCTGGGTGATAAGGGCAGTAATGATCTGGGTGATAGGGGCAGTAATGATCTGGGTGATAAGGGCAGTAATGATCTGGGTGATAGGGGCAGTAATGATCTGGGTGATAAGGGCAGTAATGATCTGGGTGATAGGAGCAGTAATGATCTGGGTGATAGGGGCAGTAATGATCTGGCTGATAGGGGCAGTAATGATAGGGGCAGTAATGATCTGGGTGATAGGGGCAGTAATGATAGGGGCAGTAATGATCTAGGTGATAAGGGCAGTAATGATCTGGGTGATAAGGGCAGTAATGAGCAGGTGATAGGGACAGTAATGATCTGGGTGATAGGGGCAGTAATGATCTGGATAATAGGGGCAGTAATGATCGGGGCAGTAATGATCTGGGTGATAGGGGCAGTAATGATCTGGGTGATAAGGGCAGTAATGATCTGGGTGATAAGGGCAGTAATGATCTGGGTGATAGGGGCAGTAATGATCTGGGTGATAGGGGCAGTAATGATCTGGGTGATAGGGGCAGTAATGATAGGGGCAGTAATGATCTGGGTGATAAGGGCAGTAATGATCTGGGTGATAGGGGCAGTAATGATAGGGGCAGTAATGATCTGGGTGATAGGGGCAGTAATGATCTGGGTGATAGGGACAGTAATGATCTGGGTGATAGGGGCAGTAATGATCTGGGTGATAAGGGCAGTAATGATCTGGGTGATAGGGACAGTAATGATCTGGGTGATAGGGGCAGTAATGATCTGGGTGATAGGGGCAGTAATGATAGGGGCAGTAATGATCTGAGTGATAGGGGCAGTAATGATCTGGGTGATAGGGGCAGTAATGATCTGGGTGATAGGAGCAGTAATGATCTGGGTGATAAGGGCAGTAATGATCTGGGTGATAGGGGCAGTAATGATCTGGGTGATAAGGGCAGTAATGATCTGGGTGATAGGGGCAGTAATGATCTGGGTGATAAGGGCAGTAATGATCTGGGTGATAGGAGCAGTAATGATCTGGGTGATAGGGGCAGTAATGATCTGGCTGATAGGGGCAGTAATGATAGGGGCAGTAATGATCTGGGTGATAGGGGCAGTAATGATAGGGGCAGTAATGATCTAGGTGATAAGGGCAGTAATGATCTGGGTGATAAGGGCAGTAATGAGCAGGTGATAGGGACAGTAATGATCTGGGTGATAGGGGCAGTAATGATCTGGATAATAGGGGCAGTAATGATCGGGGCAGTAATGATCTGGGTGATAGGGGCAGTAATGATCTGGGTGATAAGGGCAGTAATGATCTGGGTGATAAGGGCAGTAATGATCTGGGTGATAGGGGCAGTAATGATCTGGGTGATAGGGGCAGTAATGATCTGGGTGATAGGGGCAGTAATGATAGGGGCAGTAATGATCTGGGTGATAAGGGCAGTAATGATCTGGGTGATAGGGGCAGTAATGATAGGGGCAGTAATGATCTGGGTGATAGGGGCAGTAATGATCTGGGTGATAGGGACAGTAATGATCTGGGTGATAGGGGCAGTAATGATCTGGGTGATAAGGGCAGTAATGATCTGGGTGATAGGGACAGTAATGATCTGGGTGATAGCGGCAGTAATGATCTGAGTGATAGGGGCAGTAATGATAGGGGCAGTAATGATCTGAGTGATAGGGGCAGTAATGATCTGGGTGATAGGGGCAGTAATGATCTGGGTGATAGGGGCAGTAATGATCTGGGTGATAGGGGCAGTAATGAGCAGGTGATAGGGGCAGTAATGGTCTGGGTGATAGAGGCAGTAATGATCTGGGTGATAAGGGCAGTAATGATCTGGGTGATAGGGGCAGTAATGGTCTGGGTGATAGGGGCAGTAATGATCTGGATAATAGGGGCAGTAATGGTCTGGATGATAGGGGCAGTAATGATCTGGGTGATAGGGGCAGTAATGAGCAGGTGATAAGGGCAGTAATGATCTGGGTGATAGGGGCAGTAATGATCTGGGTGATAGGGGCAGTAATGGTCTCTATGATAGGGGCAGTAATGGTCTGGATGATAGGGGCAGTAATGGTCTGGATGATAGGGGCAGTAATGGTCTGGATGATAGGGGCAGTAATGGTCTGGGTGATAGAGGCAGTAATGGTCTGGATGATAGAGGCAGTAATGGTCTGGATGATAGGGGCAGTAATGGTCTGGGTGATAGAGGCAGTAATGGTCTGGATGATAGAGGCAGTAATGGTCTGGATGATAGGGGCAGTAATGGTCTGGATGATAGGGGCAGTAATGGTCTGGGTGATAGAGGCAGTAATGGTCTGGGTGATAGAGGCAGTAATGGTCTGGATGATAGAGGCAGTAATGGTCTGGATAATAGGGGCAGTAATGGTCTGGATGATAGGGGCAGTAATGGTCTGGGTGATAGAGGCAGTAATGGTCTGGGTGATAGAGGCAGTAATGGTCTGGATGATAGAGGCAGTATTGGTCTGGATGATAGGGGCAGTAATGGTCTGGGTGATAGAGGCAGTAATGGTCTGGATGATAGGGACAGTAATGGGGTAGGATGATAGGGGAAGTAACGGTCTGGATGATAGGGACAGTAATGGTTTGGATGATAGGAGCAGTAATGGTCTGGATGATAGGGGCAGTAATGGTCTGGATGATAGGGGCAGTAATGGTATGGATGATAGGGGCAGTAATGGTATGGATGATAGGGGCATTAATGATCTGGATGATAGGGGCAGTAATGATCTGGGTGATAGGGGCAGTAATGATAGGGGCAGTAATGATCTGGGTGATAAGGGCAGTAATGATCTGGGTGATAGGGGCAGTAATGATAGGGGCAGTAATGATCTAGGTGATAAGGGCAGTAATGATCTGGGTGATAAGGGCAGTAATGAGCAGGTGATAGGGACAGTAATGATCTGGGTGATAGGGGCAGTAATGATCTGGATAATAGGGGCAGTAATGATCGGGGCAGTAATGATCTGGGTGATAGGGGCAGTAATGATCTGGGTGATAAGGGCAGTAATGATCTGGGTGATAAGGGCAGTAATGATCTGGGTGATAGGGGCAGTAATGATCTGGGTGATAGGGGCAGTAATGATCTGGGTGATAGGGGCAGTAATGATAGGGGCAGTAATGATCTGGGTGATAAGGGCAGTAATGATCTGGGTGATAGGGGCAGTAATGATAGGGGCAGTAATGATCTGGGTGATAGGGGCAGTAATGATCTGGGTGATAGGGACAGTAATGATCTGGGTGATAGGGGCAGTAATGATCTGGGTGATAAGGGCAGTAATGATCTGGGTGATAGGGACAGTAATGATCTGGGTGATAGGGGCAGTAATGATCTGGGTGATAGGGGCAGTAATGATAGGGGCAGTAATGATCTGAGTGATAGGGGCAGTAATGAGCAGGTGATAAGGGCAGTAATGATCTGGGTGATAAGGGCAGTAATGATCTGGGTGATAGGGGCAGTAATGAGCAGGTTATAGGGGCAGTAATGGTCTGGGTGATAGAGGCAGTAATGATCTGGGTGATAGGGGCAGTAATGATCTGGGTGATAGGGGCAGTAATGATCTGGATAATAGGGGCAGTAATGGTCTGGGTGATAGGGGCAGTAATGATCTGGGTGATAAGGGCAGTAATGATCTGGATGATAGGGGCAGTAATGATCTGGGTGATAAGGGCAGTAATGATCTGGGTGATAGGGGCAGTAATGAGCAGGTGATAGGGGCAGTAATGGTCTGGGTGATAGAGGCAGTAATGATCTGGGTGATAGGGGCAGTAATGATCTGGGTGATACGGGCAGTAATGATCTGGATAATAGGGGCAGTAATGGTCTCGGTGATAGGGGCAGTAATGATCTGGGTGATAAGGGCAGTAATGATCTGGATAATAGGGGCAGTAATGATCTGGGTGATAGGGGCAGTAATGATCTGGGTGATAGGGGCAGTAATGATCTGGATAATAGGAGCAGTAATGATCTGGGTGATAGGGGCAGTAATGATCTGGGTGATAGGGGCAGTAATGATCTGGGTGATAAGGGCAGTAATGATCTGGGTGATAGGGGCAGTAATGATCTGGGTGATAGGGGCAGTAATGATCTGGATAATAGGGGCAGTAATGGTCTGGATGATAGGGGCAGTAATGATCTGGGTGATAGGGGCAGTAATGAGCAGGTGATAAGGGCAGTAATGATCTGGGTGATAGGGGCAGTAATGATCTGGGTGATAGGGGCAGTAATGGTCTCTATGATAGGGGCAGTAATGGTCTGGATGATAGGGGCAGTAATGGTCTGGATGATAGGGGCAGTAATGGTCTGGATGATAGGGGCAGTAATGGTCTGGGTGATAGAGGCAGTAATGGTCTGGATGATAGAGGCAGTAATGGTCTGGATGATAGGGGCAGTAATGGTCTGGGTGATAGAGGCAGTAATGGTCTGGATGATAGAGGCAGTAATGGTCTGGATGATAGGGGCAGTAATGGTCTGGATGATAGGGGCAGTAATGGTCTGGGTGATAGAGGCAGTAATGGTCTGGGTGATAGAGGCAGTAATGGTCTGGATGATAGAGGCAGTAATGGTCTGGATAATAGGGGCAGTAATGGTCTGGATGATAGGGGCAGTAATGGTCTGGGTGATAGAGGCAGTAATGGTCTGGGTGATAGAGGCAGTAATGGTCTGGATGATAGAGGCAGTATTGGTCTGGATGATAGGGGCAGTAATGGTCTGGGTGATAGAGGCAGTAATGGTCTGGATGATAGGGACAGTAATGGGGTAGGATGATAGGGGAAGTAACGGTCTGGATGATAGGGACAGTAATGGTTTGGATGATAGGAGCAGTAATGGTCTGGATGATAGGGGCAGTAATGGTCTGGATGATAGGGGCAGTAATGGTATGGATGATAGGGGCAGTAATGGTATGGATGATAGGGGCATTAATGATCTGGATGATAGGGGCAGTAATGATCTGGGTGATAGGGGCAGTAATGATAGGGGCAGTAATGATCTGGGTGATAAGGGCAGTAATGATCTGGGTGATAGGGGCAGTAATGATAGGGGCAGTAATGATCTAGGTGATAAGGGCAGTAATGATCTGGGTGATAAGGGCAGTAATGAGCAGGTGATAGGGACAGTAATGATCTGGGTGATAGGGGCAGTAATGATCTGGATAATAGGGGCAGTAATGATCGGGGCAGTAATGATCTGGGTGATAGGGGCAGTAATGATCTGGGTGATAAGGGCAGTAATGATCTGGGTGATAAGGGCAGTAATGATCTGGGTGATAGGGGCAGTAATGATCTGGGTGATAGGGGCAGTAATGATCTGGGTGATAGGGGCAGTAATGATAGGGGCAGTAATGATCTGGGTGATAAGGGCAGTAATGATCTGGGTGATAGGGGCAGTAATGATAGGGGCAGTAATGATCTGGGTGATAGGGGCAGTAATGATCTGGGTGATAGGGACAGTAATGATCTGGGTGATAGGGGCAGTAATGATCTGGGTGATAAGGGCAGTAATGATCTGGGTGATAGGGACAGTAATGATCTGGGTGATAGGGGCAGTAATGATCTGGGTGATAGGGGCAGTAATGATAGGGGCAGTAATGATCTGAGTGATAGGGGCAGTAATGAGCAGGTGATAAGGGCAGTAATGATCTGGGTGATAAGGGCAGTAATGATCTGGGTGATAGGGGCAGTAATGAGCAGGTTATAGGGGCAGTAATGGTCTGGGTGATAGAGGCAGTAATGATCTGGGTGATAGGGGCAGTAATGATCTGGGTGATAGGGGCAGTAATGATCTGGATAATAGGGGCAGTAATGGTCTGGGTGATAGGGGCAGTAATGATCTGGGTGATAAGGGCAGTAATGATCTGGATGATAGGGGCAGTAATGATCTGGGTGATAAGGGCAGTAATGATCTGGGTGATAGGGGCAGTAATGAGCAGGTGATAGGGGCAGTAATGGTCTGGGTGATAGAGGCAGTAATGATCTGGGTGATAGGGGCAGTAATGATCTGGGTGATACGGGCAGTAATGATCTGGATAATAGGGGCAGTAATGGTCTCGGTGATAGGGGCAGTAATGATCTGGGTGATAAGGGCAGTAATGATCTGGATAATAGGGGCAGTAATGATCTGGGTGATAGGGGCAGTAATGATCTGGGTGATAGGGGCAGTAATGATCTGGATAATAGGAGCAGTAATGATCTGGGTGATAGGGGCAGTAATGATCTGGGTGATAGGGGCAGTAATGATCTGGGTGATAAGGGCAGTAATGATCTGGGTGATAGGGGCAGTAATGATCTGGGTGATAGGAGCAGTATCGATCTGGGTGATAGGAGCAGTAATGATCTGGGTAATAGGGGCAGTAATGATCTGGGTGATAGGGGCAGTAATACTCAGGTGATAGGGGCAGTAATGATCTGGGTGATAGGGGCAGTAATGATCTGGGTGATAGGGGCAGTAATGATCTGGATAATAGGGGCAGTAATGATCGGGGCAGTAATGATCTGGGTGATAGGGGCAGTAATGATCTGGGTGATAAGGGCAGTAATGATCTGGATGATAGGGGCAGTAATGATCTGGGTGATAGGAGCAGTAATGATCTGGGTGATAAGGGCAGTAATGATCTGGGTGATAGGGGCAGTAATGATCTGGGTGATAAGGGCAGTAATGATCTGGGTGATAGGGGCAGTAATGATCTGGGTGATAAGGGCAGTAATGATCTGGGTGATAGGAGCAGTAATGATCTGGGTGATAGGGGCAGTAATGATCTGGCTGATAGGGGCAGTAATGATAGGGGCAGTAATGATCTGGGTGATAGGGGCAGTAATGATAGGGGCAGTAATGATCTAGGTGATAAGGGCAGTAATGATCTGGGTGATAAGGGCAGTAATGAGCAGGTGATAGGGACAGTAATGATTTGGGTGATAGGGGCAGTAATGATCTGGATAATAGGGGCAGTAATGATCGGGGCAGTAATGATCTGGGTGATAGGGGCAGTAATGATCTGGGTGATAAGGGCAGTAATGATCTGGGTGATAAGGGCAGTAATGATCTGGGTGATAGGGGCAGTAATGATCTGGGTGATAGGGGCAGTAATGATCTGGGTGATAGGGGCAGTAATGATAGGGGCAGTAATGATCTGGGTGATAAGGGCAGTAATGATCTGGGTGATAGGGGCAGTAATGATAGGGGCAGTAATGATCTGGGTGATAGGGGCAGTAATGATCTGGGTGATAGGGACAGTAATGATCTGGGTGATAGGGGCAGTAATGATCTGGGTGATAAGGGCAGTAATGATCTGGGTGATAGGGACAGTAATGATCTGGGTGATAGGGGCAGTAATGATCTGGGTGATAGGGGCAGTAATGATAGGGGCAGTAATGATCTGAGTGATAGGGGCAGTAATGATCTGGGTGATAGGGGCAGTAATGATCTGGGTGATAGGGGCAGTAATGATCTGGGTGATAGGGGCAGTAATGAGCAGGTGATAGGGGCAGTAATGGTCTGGGTGATAGAGGCAGTAATGATCTGGGTGATAAGGGCAGTAATGATCTGGGTGATAGGGGCAGTAATGATCTGGGTGATAGGGGCAGTAATGATCTGGATAATAGGGGCAGTAATGGTCTGGATGATAGGGGCAGTAATGATCTGGGTGATAGGGGCAGTAATGAGCAGGTGATAAGGGCAGTAATGATCTGGGTGATAGGGGCAGTAATGATCTGGGTGATAGGGGCAGTAATGGTCTCTATGATAGGGGCAGTAATGGTCTGGATGATAGGGGCAGTAATGGTCTGGATGATAGGGGCAGTAATGGTCTGGATGATAGGGGCAGTAATGGTCTGGGTGATAGAGGCAGTAATGGTCTGGATGATAGAGGCAGTAATGGTCTGGATGATAGGGGCAGTAATGGTCTGGGTGATAGAGGCAGTAATGGTCTGGATGATAGAGGCAGTAATGGTCTGGATGATAGGGGCAGTAATGGTCTGGATGATAGGGGCAGTAATGGTCTGGGTGATAGAGGCAGTAATGGTCTGGGTGATAGAGGCAGTAATGGTCTGGATGATAGAGGCAGTAATGGTCTGGATGATAGGGGCAGTAATGGTCTGGATGATAGGGGCAGTAATGGTCTGGGTGATAGAGGCAGTAATGGTCTGGGTGATAGAGGCAGTAATGGTCTGGATGATAGAGGCAGTAATGGTCTGGATGATAGGGGCAGTAATGGTCTGGGTGATAGAGGCAGTAATGGTCTGGATGATAGGGACAGTAATGGTGTGGATGATAGGGGAAGTAACGGTCTGGATGATAGGGACAGTAATAGTTTGGATGATAGGAGCAGTAATGGTCTGGATGATAGGGGCAGTAATGGTCTGGATGATAGGGGCAGTAATGGTATGGATGATAGGGGCAGTAATGGTATGGATGATAGGGGCATTAATGATCTGGATGATAGGGGCAGTAATGATCTGGGTGATAGAGGCAGTAATGGTCTGGGTGATAGAGGCAGTAATGATCTGGGTGATAGAGGCAGTAATGGTCTGGGTGATTGGGGCAATAATGATCTGGGTGATTGGGGCAGTAATGATCGGGGGAGTAATACTCGGGTGATAGGGGCAGTAATGATCTGGGTGATAGGGGCAGTAATGAGCAGGTGATAGGGGCAGTAATACTCGGGTGATAGGGGCAGTAATACTCGGGTGATAGGGGCAGTAATGATCTGGGTGATAGGGGCAGTAATGAGCAGGTGATAGGGGCAGTAATGAGCAGGTGATAGGGGCAGTAATACTCGGGTGATAGAGGCAGTAATACTCGGGTGATAGGGGCAGTAATACTCAGGTGATAGGGGCAGTAATGATCTGGGTGATAGGGGCAGTAATGAGCAGGTTATAGGGGCAGTAATGAGCAGGTTATAGAGGCAGTAATACTCGGGTGATAGGGGCAGTAATACTCGGGTGATAGGGGCATTAATGATCTGGGTGATAGGGGCAGTAATGATCTGGGTGATAGGGGCAGTAATGATCTGGGTGATAGGGGCAGTAATGATCTGGGTGATAGGAGCAGTAATGATCTGGGTGATAGGAGCAGTAATGATCTGGGTGATAGGGGCAGTAATGATCTGGGTGATAGGGGCAGTAATGATTTGGGTGATAGGAGCAGTAATGATCTGGGTGATAGGGGCAGTAATGATCTGGGTGATAGGGGCAGTAATGATCTGGATGATAGGGGCAGTAATGATTTGGGTGATAGGAGCAGTAATGGTCTGGATAATAGGGGCAGTAATACTCGGGTGATAGGGGCAGTAATGATCTGGGTGATAGGGGCAGTAATGATCTGGGTGATAGGGGCAGTAATGATCTGGGTGATAGGGGCAGTAAAGATCTGGGTGATAGGGGCAGTAATGATCTGGGTGATAAGGGCAGTAATGATCTGGATGATAGGGGCAGTAATGATCTGGGTGATAAGGGCAGTAATGATCTGGGTGATAGGGGCAGTAATGAGCAGGTGATAGGGGCAGTAATGGTCTGGGTGATAGAGGCAGTAATGATCTGGGTGATAGGGGCAGTAATGATCTCGGTGATAGGGGCAGTAATGATCTGGATAATAGGGGCAGTAATGGTCTGGGTGATAGGGGCAGTAATGATCTGGGTGATAAGGGCAGTAATGATCTGGATGATAGGGGCAGTAATGATCTGGGTGATAAGGGCAGTAATGATCTGGGTGATAGGGGCAGTAATGAGCAGGTGATAGGGGCAGTAATGGTCTGGGTGATAGAGGCAGTAATGATCTGGGTGATAGGGGCAGTAATGATCTGGGTGATACGGGCAGTAATGATCTGGATAATAGGGGCAGTAATGGTCTCGGTGATAGGGGCAGTAATGATCTGGGTGATAAGGGCAGTAATGATCTGGATAATAGGGGCAGTAATGATCTGGGTGATAGGGGCAGTAATGATCTGGGTGATAGGGGCAGTAATGATCTGGATAATAGGAGCAGTAATGATCTGGGTGATAGGGGCAGTAATGATCTGGGTGATAGGGGCAGTAATGATCTGGGTGATAAGGGCAGTAATGATCTGGGTGATAGGGGCAGTAATGATCTGGGTGATAGGAGCAGTATCGATCTGGGTGATAGGAGCAGTAATGATCTGGGTAATAGGGGCAGTAATGATCTGGGTGATAGGGGCAGTAATACTCAGGTGATAGGGGCAGTAATGATCTGGGTGATAGGGGCAGTAATGATCTGGGTGATAGGGGCAGTAATGATCTGGATAATAGGGGCAGTAATGATCGGGGCAGTAATGATCTGGGTGATAGGGGCAGTAATGATCTGGGTGATAAGGGCAGTAATGATCTGGATGATAGGGGCAGTAATGATCTGGGTGATAGGAGCAGTAATGATCTGGGTGATAAGGGCAGTAATGATCTGGGTGATAGGGGCAGTAATGATCTGGGTGATAAGGGCAGTAATGATCTGGGTGATAGGGGCAGTAATGATCTGGGTGATAAGGGCAGTAATGATCTGGGTGATAGGAGCAGTAATGATCTGGGTGATAGGGGCAGTAATGATCTGGCTGATAGGGGCAGTAATGATAGGGGCAGTAATGATCTGGGTGATAGGGGCAGTAATGATAGGGGCAGTAATGATCTAGGTGATAAGGGCAGTAATGATCTGGGTGATAAGGGCAGTAATGAGCAGGTGATAGGGACAGTAATGATCTGGGTGATAGGGGCAGTAATGATCTGGATAATAGGGGCAGTAATGATCGGGGCAGTAATGATCTGGGTGATAGGGGCAGTAATGATCTGGGTGATAAGGGCAGTAATGATCTGGGTGATAAGGGCAGTAATGATCTGGGTGATAGGGGCAGTAATGATCTGGGTGATAGGGGCAGTAATGATCTGGGTGATAGGGGCAGTAATGATCTGGGTGATAGGAGCAGTAATGATCTGGGTGATAGGTGCAGTAATGATCTGGGTGATAGGGGCAGTAATAATCTGGGTGATAGGGGCAGTAATGATCTGGGTGATAGGGGCAGTAATGATCTGGGTGATAGGGGCAGTAATGATCTGGGTGATAGGGGCAGTAATGATCTGGGTGATAGGGGCAGTAATGATAGGGGCAGTAATGATCTGGGTGATAGGGGCAGTAATGATCTGGGTGATAGGGGCAGTAATGATCTGGGTGATAAGGGCAGTAATGATCTGGTGATAGGGGCAGTAATGATCTGGGTGATAGGGGCAGTAATGATCTGGGTGATAGGGGCAGTAATGATCTGGGTGATAGGGGCAGTAATGATCTGGGTGATAGGGGCAGTAATGAGCTGGGTGATAGGGGCAGTAATGATCTGGGTGATAGGGGCAGTAATGATCTGGGTGATAGGGGCAGTAATGATCTGGGTGATAAGGGCAGTAATGATCTGGATGATAGGGGCAGTAATGATCTGGGTGATAAGGGCAGTAATGATCTGGGTGATAAGGGCAGTAATGATCTGGGTGATAAGGGCAGTAATGATCTGGGTGATAGGGGCAGTAATGATCTGGGTGATAGGGGCAGTAATGATCTGGGTGATAGGGGCAGTAATGATCTGGGTGATAGGGGCAGTAATGATCTGGGTGATAGGGGCAGTAATGATCTGGGTGATAGGGGCAGTAATGATCTGGGTGATAGGGGCAGTAATGATCTGGGTGATAAGGGCAGTAATGATCTGGGTGATAGGGGCAGTAATGATCTGGGTGATAGGGGCAGTAATGATCTGGGTGATAGGAGCAGTATCGATATGGGTGATAGGAGCAGTAATGATCTGGGTGATAGGGGCAGTAATGATCTGGGTGATAGGGGCAGTAATGATCTGGGTGATAGGGTCAGTAATGATCTGGGTGATAGGGGCAGTAATGATCTGGGTGATAAGGGCAGTAATGATCTGGGTGATAGGGGCAGTAATGATCTGGGTGATAGGAGCAGTAATGATCTGGGTGATAGGGGCAGTAATGATCTGGGTGATAAGGGCAGTAATGATCTGGGTGATAGGAGCAGTAATGATCTGGGTGATAGGGGCAGTAATGATCTGGGTGATAAGGGCAGTAATGATCTGGGTGATAGGGGCAGTAATGATCTGGGTGATAGGGACAGTAATGATCTGGGTGATAGGGGCAGTAATGATCTGGGTGATAAGGGCAGTAATGATCTGGGTGATAGGGGCAGTAATGATCTGGGTGATAGGGGCAGTAATGATCTGGGTGATAGGGACAGTAATGATCTGGGTGATAGGAGCAGTAATGATCTGGGTGATAGGGGCAGTAATGATCTGGGTGATAAGGGCAGTAATGATCTGGGTGATAGGGGCAGTAATGATCTGGGTGATAGGAGCAGTAATGATCTGGGTGATAGGGGCAGTAATGATCTGGGTGATAAGGGCAGTAATGATCTGGGTGATAGGGGCAGTAATGATCTGGGTGATAGGAGCAGTAATGATCTAGGTGATAGGGGCAGTACCTGTTACCTGAGCAGGTGATGGGCGTCACCCGGTTCCCTGAGCTGCGGGTGTTGGACCCGGAAGGCTCAGTGATAACATGTGACAGCGCCCGGGGAGAACCGGCAGCCGGACCCGATGTCTCCTCTGCGGGAAGAGATCCGGTACCAGCGGGTGCAGGAGGTTGAGGGCGAGGACCGGGAGGAGGTGACCGTCTACCTGTACAGGTAACATATATATATATATATATATACTGCTCTATATACTGTACAGGTAACATATATATATATATATATATATATATATATATATATACTGCTCTATATACTGTACAGGTAACATATATATATATATATACTGCTCTATATACTGTACAGGTAACATATATATATATATATATATATACTGCTCTATATACTGTACAGGTGATATGTGTATATAATATATTGTGTACTAGTGTATAATCAGTCATGTGAGTACCTGTACAGGTAATATGTAGGATCCTCACATATATCGGTGTGTATGTATCTATATATGTACTGGGCACATCATCTCTATTACATGTTGTGCATCATTGTATTTGTGGTATACATTATATATTGTTTGTATCAGTGACAGTGTTGACTGTGCTTGGCAGACGTCTGTTTATATATTGCTGAGAGTAGAGATTGCATAATTGTGGCAACACCTTAATTCATGCTGTGTCCAATGTGTTATTACAGTACAAGTCATTCACTGATAGACATCAGTCTGGGCCCTCAGGGGCCCCACCTGTGTCATCAGTCTGGGCCCTCAGTGGCCCCACCTGTGTCGTCAGACTGGGCCCTCAGTGGCCCCACCTGTGTCGTCAGACTGGGCCCTCAGTGGCCCCACCTGTGTCGTCAGACTGGGCCCTCAGGGGCCCCACCTGTGTCATCAGTCTGGGCCCTCAGGGGCCCCACCTGTGTCGTCAGACTGGGCCCTCAGTGGCCCCACCTGTGTCGTCAGTCTGGGCCCTCAGTGGCCCCACCTGTGTCGTCAGTCTGGGCCCTCAGTGGCCCCACCTGTGTCGTCAGACTGGGCTCTCAGTGGCCCCACCTGTGTCGTCAGACTGGGCCCTCAGTGGCCCCACCTGTGTCGTCAGACTGGGCCCTCAGTGGCCCCACCTGTGTCGTCAGACTGGGCCCTCAGTGGCCCCACCTGTGTCATCAGTCTGGGCCCTCAGTGGCCCCACCTGTAGGTGTCTGCAGCTGATATGACGGGCAGTACGCCTTCATGCAGTGGATTGTTACACTGAATATCTGACCTTCCATGTAATCCCTGTGACTGCATCACTTATAACTTATGGTATAAATTTATTTAAAGGAAATAGCGCAGGGCGCTTATTTATAGAATTGTAAATGTACTTATTGTTGATATTGTGTGTATTTTGGGAAAGGAAATCTTTATTTGCTGTTTTATATAACATGGGGGAGACTCAGGATATATAAATCTGGGTGTATTTTCTGTCTTACAGAACAGAAGATCTCAGGGTTGTTTGATTAAGTGTTATATTAAGCAGGGTTCCCATTTACATTGTTATCCTCTGATCAGTCATTGTCCCTACAGTATAAACAAATGAAGTTGACAAACTGGATTAAGAGTCAGCCAGAGACACCCAACAAGCTCATCCAGTTCCCCAGCTATTAGCATCTGGGTGTGTGGGTGTTATGTACATGGAGATGAAGGAATATTTGCTGAGACTATAATTAGTGTTAAACACATGTAATACAGACAGTCCCAGTGTCCCCTCACTCTCAGGACACATGTAATACAGACAGTCCCAGTGTCCCCTCACTCTCAGGACACGTGTAATACAGACAGTCCCGGTGTCCCCTCACTCTCAGGACACGTGTAATACAGACAGTCCCAGTGTCCCCTCACTCTCAGGACACATGTAATACAGACAGTCCTGGTGTCTCCTCACTCTCAGGACACATGTAATACAGACAGTCCCGGTGTCCCCTCACTCTCAGAACACATGTAATACAGACAGTCCTGGTGTCTCCTCACTCTCAGGACACATGTAATACAGACAGTCCCGGTGTCCCCTCACTCTCAAGACACATGTAAAACAGACAGTCCCGGTGTCCCCTCACTCTCAGAACACATGTAATACGGACAGTCCCGGTGTTCCCTCTCTCTCAGAACACATGTAATACAGACAGTCCCGGTGTCCCCTCACTCTCAGAACTCATGTAATACAGACAGTCCCGGGGTCCCCTCACTCTCAGAACACATGTAATACGGACAGTCCCGGTGTTCCCTCTCTCTCAGAACACATGTAATACAGACAGTCCCGGTGTCCCCTCGCTCTCAGAACTCATGTAATACAGACAGTCCCGGTGTCTCCTCACTCTCAGGACACATGTAATACAGACAGTCCCGGTGTCCCCTCACTCTCAGGACACATGTAATACAGACAGTACCGGTGTCCCCTCACTCTCAGGACACATGTAATACAGACAGTCCCCGTGTCCCCTCACTCTCAGGACACATGTAATACAGACAGTCCCGGTGTCCCCTCACTCTCAGGACACATGTAATACAGACAGTACCGGTGTCCCCTCACTCTCAGGACACATGTAATACAGACAGTCCCGGTGTCTCCTCACTCTCAGGACACGTGTAATACAGACAGTCCCGGTGTCCCCTCACTCTCAGGACACGTGTAATACAGACAGTCCCGGTGTCCCTTCACTCTCAGGACACGTGTAATACAGACAGTCCCGGTGTCCCCTCACTCTCAGGACACATGTAATACAGACTGTCCCAGTGTCCCCTCACTCTCAGGACACATGTAATACAGACAGTCCCAGTGTCCCCTCACTCTCAGGACACGTGTAATACAGACAGCCCCTGTGTCCCCTCACTCTCAGGACACGTGTAATACAGACAGCCCCTGTGTCCCCTCACTCTCAGGACACGTGTAATATAGACAGTCCCCATGTCCCCTCACTCTCAGGACACATGTAATACAGACAGTCCCGGTGTCCCCTCACTCTCAGGACACATGTAATACAGACAGTCCCGGTGTCTCCTCACTCTCAGGACACATGTAATACAGACAGTCCCGGTGTCCTGTCACTCTCAGGACACATGTAATACAGACAGTCCCGGTGTCCTGTCACTCTCAGGACACGTGTAATACAGACAGTCCCGGTGTCCTCTCACTCTCAGGACACGTGTAATACAGACAGTCCCGGTGTCCCCTCACTCTCAGGACACATGTAATACAGACAGTCCCGGTGTCCCCTCACTCTCAGGACACATGTAATACAGACAGTCCCGGTGTCTCCTCACTCTCAGGACACATGTAATACAGACAGTCCCGGTGTCCCCTCACTCTCAGGACACATGTAATACAGACAGTCCCGGTGTCCCCTCACTCTCAGGACACATGTAATACAGACAGTCCCGGTGTCTCCTCACTCTCAGGACACGTGTAATACAGACAGTCCCGGTGTCCCCTCACTCTCAGGACACGTGTAATACAGACAGTCCCGGTGTCCCCTCACTCTCAGGACACGTGTAATACAGACAGTCCCGGTGTCCCGTCACTCTCAGGACACGTGTAATACAGACAGTGCCGGTGTCTCCTCACTCTCAGGACACGTGTAATACAGACAGTCCCGGTGTCTCCTCACTCTCAGGACACGTGTAATACAGACAGTCCCGGTGTCTCCTCACTCTCAGGACACGTGTAATACAGACAGTCCCGGTGTCTCCTCACTCTCAGGACACGTGTAATACAGACAGTCCCGGTGTCTCCTCACTCTCAGGACACGTGTAATACAGACAGTGCCGGTGTCCCCTCACTCTCAGGACACGTGTAATACAGACAGTCCCGGTGTCTCCTCACTCTAAGGACACGTGTAATACAGACAGTCCCGGTGTCCCCTCACTCTCAGGACACGTGTAATACAGACAGTCCCGGTGTCCCCTCACTCTCAGGACACGTGTAATACAGACAGTCCCGGTGTCCCCTCACTCTCAGGACACGTGTAACACAGACAGTGCCGGTGTCCCTTCACTCTCAGGACACGTGTAATACAGACAGTGCCGGTGTCCCCTCACTCTCAGGACACGTGTAATACAGACAGTCCCGGTGTCTCCTCACTCTAAGGACACGTGTAATACAGACAGTCCCGGTGTCCCCTCACTCTCAGGACACGTGTAACACAGACAGTCCCGGTGTCCCCTCACTCTCAGGACACGTGTAACACAGACAGTGCCGGTGTCCCCTCACTCTCAGGACACGTGTAACACAGACAGTGCCGGTGTCCCCTCACTCTCAGGACACGTGTAATACAGACAGTCCCGGTGTCCCCTCACTCTCAGGACACATGTAATACAGACAGTCCCGGTGTCCTGTCACTCTCAGGACACGTGTAATACAGACAGTCCCGGTGTGCTCTCACTCTCAGGACACATGTAATACAGACAGTCCCGGTGTCCCCTCACTCTCAGGACACATGTAATACAGACAGTCCCGGTGTCCCCTCACTCTCAGGACACGTGTAATACAGACAGTCCCGGTGTCCCCTCACTCTCAGGACACGTGTAATACAGACAGTCCCGGTGTCCCCTCACTCTCAGGACACGTGTAATACAGACAGTGCCGGTGTCTCCTCACTCTCAGGACACGTGTAATACAGACAGTCCCGGTGTCTCCTCACTCTCAGGACACGTGTAATACAGACAGTCCCGGTGTCTCCTCACTCTCAGGACACGTGTAATACAGACAGTCCCGGTGTCTTCTCACTCTCAGGACACGTGTAATACAGACAGTCCCGGTGTCCCCTCACTCTCAGTACACATGTAATACAGACAGTCCCGATGTCCCCTCACTCTCAGTACACGTGTAATACAGACAGTCCCGGTGTCCCCTCACTCTCAGGACACATGTAATACAGACAGTCCCGGTGTCCCCTCACTCTCAGGACACATGTAATACAGACAGTCCCGGTGTCCTCTCATTCTCAGTACACATGTAATACAGACAGTCCCGGTGTCCTCTCACTCTCAGTACACATGTAATACAGACAGTCCCGGTGTCCCCTCACTCTCAGTACACATGTAATACAGACAGTCCCGATGTCCTCTCACTCTCAGGACACGTGTAATACAGACAGTCCCGGTGTCCCCTCACTCCACCCTGCACATTTTTATGATCATTCGCTAACCTTACAATCTTGGAGCAGAATGCTTTTACTGGGGTATTTAAGAGACTGCAATGGGGATGTGCACCTTGAGAAACACATAAAAGACCCGTTATTACCTTTACATTTAGTCTGCAGCTGAGTACAAGCTAACGTTCTCTTTTATCAGCCATGTCAGAATAATAAAGGACCACTTACATGCTTATTACGTACACCAGCTAACAAAGGAGACCAGGTCCCTATACAGTAGTGTTTCTGTAACGGTGGATGCCGGAACGAGATGAGTAGAGTAAAGCTGCACAATGACTCTGAAAGCTGATTCTATAATCTGTGTCCTGGAATGAAAATCTTTAGATCAAACACCGTATTGGTTCTTATGAGCTGTGTAGACACAAAGTGAACGTGTCTCTTGTGATCACAAACATCCAAAGTAACATATATAGTTACACTAAGTGCTGAGTCTCTTTAATGGACATCAGTGTGGGCAGTGTTGGACATAAGGTGGAGATTGAGGTACAGGGCAGTCAGTGCATAAGCTCTGTGGGCGATATACATATTACGGAAGCAGTAACATAATAACCATCAGTTTCTCTGTCCTCTTTCAGTCACTCATCACGGTCTGCAGTCCGTTGCAGAGAGACCTGTCCTCGGATCTTCTCCTCCATCCTTCTTCTGGCTGTGGCTGTTGGCTTTGTCCTATATGAACTGGAATACGGGAGTTTAGAACCACCTCAAGCACAGAACAGCAGCCAGTGGGAAAATCTCTCGCCACATACCCACCATCACCAGTCGGAAACACATGACCACTCGGAGGAACATGGCAGCCACCATCATGGAGAGCCGGAGGATGATGAAAGCCATTCCTCAGACACGTACCACCGAGCTGTGGTAGTTAGTGATTCTGGTGAGGACCTGAAGTCCCTGTACATATCTGTGTCCTGCACTCTTACACCTTATTTCACCCTCTCGTCTCTTGCTGAACCACCTCTGCACTCCTACCTGTCCCAGCGTGGCTGGAGAGACACTGGTGGCCTCTGCATTATACACCCACCATTCCCTCGCACACTCAGTCTGTCACTCGTGTGCCCATTTCTATATGTGCTTGGTGAAGACTGTCTCATAGACCGTCCTGAGGGACAGCCGTGTGCATCCTGATAGTCTCTGTCTGGAATTAGCCGAGTGGCGCTTTGTCTTGTACAGTCTAAGTGACTTTGTCACTCTCTGCACGCTGAGCTCTCTGGATGCACTTTGGCTTGTACACCTGATCACTCTCACCTGCCCGATGACTCAATACATCCGCCACACACGTCATTTTGTTTTCATGCCAGATTGGAAAAAATGTTATCCACATACATCCACATCAAGATATTTGCATATGGTTGACTTGCGTCCACTAGAAGTGGGCAGAGGCCGGCAAGCATCAGCTGATTACAGTAAGGACAATTAGGCATGAACACATCCGCAGATACCTTTTAGGAGACTTGTTACAGGTACTGGAAACCTGGTACAATGAGAAGAAAGAATGACTATCAGCAACATTAGCTGATTCTGATTGGCTGATTGCATATTGACCTCTATCTGGCTGATAGTACTGAAATCATAGACTGATTGTTGTCTCATTTACTGGGTTGATGAGACATTTTGTGGTCACACTATGTCTGGACCTTCTTCCTATCTGTCTCGCTGATCACTGTCTTCCCTGTCATAGTCACAAGCTCTGGGGGGTCTCCAGAAATATATGTCTTATATCTTTCCCTTGTGTCTCTCCCGGTCACAGACACATGCTCCACTGTGGCTCGCCACCTTCTGCAGTCAGGTGGCTCAGTGGTCGATGCTGGGATTGCTGCCGTGCTGTGTCTTGCTGTCGTACATCCACATACTACAAGTTTAGGTGAGTTACATTTCCACAACACGCCATGACCGTCTTTCATTGACTCAAGATACAAACTTAGATCCTACAAAACTCTATAACACTCTCATTCATAAAAACATGAGGGCAGATTGTGCCTCTATATTATAACGCCAGGGTAATAGGATGAGGAAAGTAATATGTGGCTGGTTGAGTAGGGCAGTGATGGACACTTAATATAAGATATAACAAAAAGCCTAAAAATGACCTATACAACATATAACCCAATATGCCCCTGAGCCCTAGTGTTGGTGAGGGCTTTGTAAGTGAGGGTAAAGAGCTTGAACTGAATCCTGAAACAGAGAACCCAATCTTACCCTTCCCTGAATGTACCAGTGACCCCCCCACTACTACGCAAATAACCAATAGTTACTGACTAGTGGTCATTAAATTAGTACTGGGTGGACACTGGTAATTCTTAATGATACCCTGCCTGAAAATTATTGCTTCTGTTGTCAACGAAGTTCAGTTATTTACCACCGAGGAAGGAGGGAGATCACGCGGTTGTAGCTTTGCACATCTGTTCAGTGTGGTACCTAGTGTAGATGAAGGAGGCATTTAGGAGGATCTGACCTGTAAAGGTTAGGGGGACAAGCACCACATTTATATAAGGATATGTTCATAATTGAGTTGAGAATCTTTTATAAGCTGCTCCATTTTAAAGCAAAATTTGGTGTGAAAAGTGTGTAAATCTAACATGTCCCTTGTTCATGTCATTCCAGGTGGGATTTTCTCATCCATCTATTTTAACAGAACATCAATGAACGCATCTGTGCTGAATGCAATCCCCAAGGAAGCTTCTCCCACAAAATACGGGATTCCACAGGTGCTCCAAGGTCTGAGGTTACTGCATCAGCAACATGGGAAAAAACTGTGGTCAGAACTGCTCAGCGCTGCCATTATTCTGGCAAACCAGGGATTCTTGGTGGACACCAACCTTCATGCAGCGCTGGAGAATAACAAGAACATAGTCTTGTCTTCTGTGGGTCTGTGCCATCTATTCTGTGATCAAAAGAACATTCTAAAAGGTGTTGGAGCAACTGTAGAGAATACTCTTTTAGGCAAAGTCCTGGAACAAGTTATGAATGTCATGACCGATTCAGTGCTTCCAGATGTTCTTATCCACAGTTTGCAGAGTGACATTGAGGTCACGGAACGAGAGAGGTTCACTGAGGCTATTTCAAGGGAGCATCTTACAAGTGAAAATCCGTTGACATTTCACTTGGACGACCTGACAATATTCAGCCCCTCTGTTCCCACCGCTGGCAAAATTCTCTCTGAATCGGTCCGGGAGATTTATAATCATAACCACGAATTCACTTCCGACAGAAGTTCTGAGATTCTGATGAATTCCACAAAGAACATGTACATCATGGGTGGTGCCTGGCCTAGAGACCCTTCTGCCAACTCCTCCTCGCTGCCACTGTGGAACCCAGCACCGGTTGGCAGCAATGTTCTAATAGCCAACTCTGATGGAGATGTCTTTGTGGTTTCCCTCACACTCAACAGCACCTTTGGGTCCGGGTTTGTATCTCCCTCCACAGGAATCCTACTTAGTGACTTTGTTCAAGGTTCTGAATCCACACAAGGCTCCAGTCCCACATTCTGGGCTTGTCCATCAGTATTGTTGTTTGGGACGGATATTGATGTTATTGGGTTAGCTGCCTCTGGAGGAAGTTCTGTGCCCTTCTCACTGGCTCAGGTTATCTTCAGTCATGTTTTCTTACAGGAGGACCTTGCAGAATCCGTCAATGAGACCTCTGTGGATTTAAAATCTGTGAACTCTGACCTCTGGCTGGAGTACCTTGGTCTGCAGGACACTAAACCTAAGTCTGTGGTGGCAGTGGAGGTGTACGCGGAGCATGTTCATGTTGCTAAATCACAAAGCTTATGTTGCTACACTAAAGGACTTTAGCCGTTCAATGATCAACAAAGGAAATGTGCTACAGACAATATCGGGACTATTGTATCCCAAAGACTCAATGTTGATACTGTTTTACAGAACAAAATAATATATTGTTTCTATGAAAGAAAAGTCTGTCTATATTTATTGATCTATTTCCTAGTTATTGTGTGTATTGGTCTGTTATGCTGAAGAATATAGCAGCGTCCATGCATGCGAGTGTGGGGGGGAGTCGGACTATCATTTAGGGTTAGGGGTAACTCCAGCTACAGGGTGTAAATTTGCACCTGGAGATACTTTGCTGTGATACAATATCCTACATACTGGCAGCTTCTGCCTGTAGCAGACACACTGGAATATAGTATACCGAGGAAATGCCCCCTCATAACTCTAGATCTCTGTAAGAGCCGTACATTTCAGTTGTACAAAGTTGTAACAGGGAAATTGCACATTTTGTTGTAACTATGGTAAAATGATGGTGCAGATATTTTTTTTTCATTGCACATAATAGAAAATATATCCGAAAATTAGAGCAACAAATACTGTACGTAAGGTTTTTCTTCTGTACATTTGTAATAAATATGTTTGTTCTGGGTATAAGTGAGATATATTTCATAGGAGCTAGTTTCATGGGACGGACTTACTCTCCCTTTCTGACTGGTGCGGGAGAGCTTGTAGGTGCCACATTGGGTAGATCCACAACCCCACACTGAGGCTCCAGCTGGTTTATCAGACTAACCGGTCTCTGTCCAGAGTCTGTGGATCGTATTCATCAGAAGTTCTATGTTATGGAATCCGCCTTTCTGATAGATTCCCAATATTATAACTAAATCCATTTACTGACCATCAGCGTGTAATCATTCACAAGCTCCTTAGCAGTTGGTTACACATCTACAGTAATGGCCAAAGGTTTGGGAATGACACAATTATTGGTTTTCACAGTTTGCTGCTTCAGTGTTTTTAGACCTTTTGTCAGATGTTGCTATGTTATACTGATGTAACATTACAAGCATTTCATAAGTGTCAAAGGTTTTTGTTGACAATTACATTAAGTTTATGCAAAGAGTCAATATTTGTAGTGTTGACCCTTTTTTTTGAAGACCTCTGCAATTCGCCCTGACATGCTGTCAATCAACTTCTGGGCCACATGCTGACTGATGGCCGCCCATTCTTGCCTAATCAATGCTTGGAGATTGTCCATTGAGGATTGATCACAAGTTCTCAATGGGATTAAGGTCTAGGGAGTTTCCTGCCCATGGACACAAAATTATCACTTTTGCCTTATGGCAAGGTGCTCCATCATGCTGGAGAAGGATTGTTCATCACCAAACTGTTCTTGGATGGTTGGGAGAAGTTGCTCTTGGAGGATGTTTTGGTACCATTCTTAATTCATGGCTGTGTTCTTAGGCAAAATTGTGAGTGAGCCGACTCCCTTGGCTGAGAAGCAACCTCACACATGAATGGTCTCAGGATGCTTTACTGTTGACATGACACAGGACTGATGGTAGCACTCACCTTTCTTTCTCCGGGAAAAGCATTTTTCAAGATGCCCCAAGCAATCTGAAAGGGGATTCTTCAGAGAAAATGACTTTACACCAGTCCTCAGCAGTCCAATTCCTGCACCTTTTGCAGAATATCAGTCTGTTCCTGATATTGTTCCTGGAGAGAAGTGGCTTCTTTGCTGTCCTTCTTGACACCAGGCCATCCACCAAAACTCTTCGCCTCACTGTGCATGTAGATGCACTCACACCTGCCTGCTGCCATTCCTGAGCAAGCTCTGCACTGGTGGTGCCCCGATCCCGCAGCTGAATCAACTTTAAGAGACGGTCCTGGTGCTTCCTGAAAGTTCTTGGGCGCCCTGAAGCCTTCTTCACAACTATTGAACCTCTCTCCTTGAAGTTCTTGATGATCCGGTAAATAGTTGATTTAGGTGCAATCTTACTAGCAGCAATATCCTTGCCTGTAAATCACATGTTTCCTTGCAGATAACCATGGTTAAGAGAGGAAGAACAATGATTTCAAGCACCACCCTCTTTTTAAAGCTTCCAGTCTGTTATTCTAACTCAAACAGCATGACAGAGTGATCTTCAGCCTTGTCCTCGTCAACACTCACCTGTGTTAACGAGAGAATCACTGACCTGATGTCAGCTGGTCCTTTTGTGGCAGGGCTGAAATGCAGTGTAAATGTTGTTTTTGGGATAAAGTTCATTGTCATGGCAAAGAGGGAATTGCAATTCATCTGATCACTTTTTATGACATTCTGGAGTATATTCAAATTGCCATCATAAAAACTGAGGCAGAAGACTTTGTGAAAAATAATATTTGTGTCATTCTCAGTACTCTTGGCAATGACTGTACTTGCTGTAACATTTACAGGGATTTGGGAATACTGCATTGTTACCATTAAACCATCTACGGTGATCATAGAGTGGAAGGATCCCAGATAACCCACCTTCAATAACTCATTTGTTATCAATATTTTATTCCCCATAAAACTGGGGTCATATTACAGGACACTGTGGCAGTATCATTATACCTTGTCATTGTTTATTGCACTTTTCTTGTTTTATTGTAAAATGTAAATCTTATACCCAACATGCCACACCCGTAGACGTGTTTACGTAGCGCTGTATAACAAAACCTGGCGCCTCATTCCAACAAACAAAAAGTGACATCAGTGTGTGATCAAAACAAATCCTCGGAAGCTCCAACCAGGTGGGCAAAATAAGATAAAGTGTCAGAATCTATCTATGTAAATCTGGAAGAAAAGTGGAACAAGTGACCCGTTCTAGAATGTGACCTTCCCTGGTAGGACTCCGGGCGTCCGTCATACATGCACCCTGTGACTCTTACAGACATGTGTCCTGTGTCACTGTTCATGACCAGGCTACGATCAAACGTAACCTGTGACCTGTCCACGTGGCCTCATACCCATGTGAACACTGTAGTGTTGGGTCCTGAATGAGGTAATACTGATCACTCCAGCTGGAGGTGAAGGCAGTGGGTGACATTAATTGTCCATCTCTGACCACAACTGTCCCACAGATTGACCAATGTCCTTCCTCTCATTTGACTTTTGTGTCAACTGGTGCAGATGCTGTTTATAGAGACAGACCCGGGATCCACCAGTCCCAGTTCCTCCTGCTCATTAACACACAGCTGATACCCACAGCCTTTTCTCCTTGCCAGCGGTGCCACTCTCCCATCAGGCTTGGCACGAGGAGGAAGAAGGAAGCCAACACTTCCGGCGATCAGCATGTGCCAGATGCTGTGAATGTAGAAATAGTTTTCCTCCGTTTCCACAAAGGCGTAGAGAGCCACGGCTGAGCTGGCTATAAGAGTTCCGGGGCAGAGGTAGAACAACCATCGCTTCCATGTCGGGGGGTAACAGTGGCGTCTCCGTATTGTCCGGAATGTCTGTCAACAAGAGCAATACACGTTATAGGCAACATACATGAAAGATGACATGGTAATGATTACATGAAGGATAGTGAGGTCAGCTCCCACTAAACCACACTTTAACACTATATTTGACAAGTGTTTATATATCTATATTCCTAATGGACGTGCTGAATATGTATTTAATAAAAATAATGTCATTGTGGTAGTTCTGTGGCGGGGGTACCTGCAGTGCCTCCATGGGTTTCCAATACATGGGACAATGGTACCAGGCCGGTCTCTCATGAACCCTGCTCGAGCATTGGCTGCAGGATCTCAGCCAAATCTGAGGTGGTGAGCCCTGGCAGACTGTTCCCCCACCATCTGCCCCCTGGAGTATGGAGAAGACGTGGCATACTGTAGAGAGTTACACTTGTGTGGGGATGTAGCTGCCACATAAGGGGGCACCTGCAGCTGGTCCGAGTTATCTCCACAGGGACAGAGTAAGGTACTGGGAGGGCCTCTGTCACGGTGGTGAGCCTCCAGCTTATTGCTTGTGCTATGATGCTGCATAGGTGTCCACACGGAAGTGGTTTGGGTGTTTCTTCACTTGGGAGTTGGTCAGGAGACGTGGCCATAATGGAATGTGATTGGATGGGCATACTGCGCCACCCAGTCTGGGGGAAGATGGATGAAGGGATGTTACACAATTTATCTGGGATTCTTTCGCACCATCAGTAATCGACTGTTACCATTCGTACTGGTGTCACCAGACACTGACTGTTACTGACCACTCCCTACTGGTGTCACCAGACACCGACTGTTACTGACCACTCCCTACTGGTGTCACTAGACACCGACTGTTACTGACCACTCCCTACTGGTGTCACCAGACACTGACTGTTACTGACCACTCCCTACTGGTGTCACCAGACACTGACTGTTACTGACCACTCCCTACTGGTGTCACCAGACACTGACTGTTACTGACCACTCCCTACTGGTGTCACCAGACACTGACTGTTACTGACCACTCCCTACTGGTGTCACCAGACACTGACTGTTACTGACCACTCCCTACTGGTGTCACCAGACACTGGCCGTTACTGACCACTCCCTACTGGTGTCACCAGACACTGACTGTTACTGACCACTCCCTACTGGTGTCACCAGACACTGACTGTTACTGACCACTCCCTAGCTGCTGCAGCGCCTCCTTGCTGTAGGTTGGCTGGTACCTCCTGACCGCTTACTATGGATCAGCGGGCAGAGCATTGACACAGGGACACTGGGTTCAACACAGGACAACCAGGGAATGGATTAGAGTGTAAGCTCTAATCTGTCGGTCCCAGGATACAACAGGCAATAGGCATCAGGCAGAATCTTCAAGCAGTGATGTTTATTTGCTCAAGGGTCCTTACAAGGACCTTTACACACTAGTTTAGTGGTACTAGTGATCATGCAACGAGTACAGATGGAAGGATACATTACATAGTAAAACAGTGCTCTTTTTATACAGTTTCTGGCCCATATGCTGGCAGGAGGTAACCCAAACCCCTGATCCTAGCTGGCACCGCAAAGTCTAAGATATTACATCAGATATTTAACATCAGGATGTAATATATTCTCTAATATCTCATGAAGTTCGTCTATCTTTTTAACAAGTCAGGATAATAGGTAACGAACAGGTGAGGGTAAATGTATCAAGCTGAGAGTTTCCCAGCGGGTTTGAAAAGTGGAGATGTTGCCTATAGCAACCAATCAGATTCTAGCTGTCATTTTGTAGAATGTACTAATTTTTCAAACCCGCCGAAAAACTCTCAGCTTGATACATTACACATTTACCCCCTGCTGTGTATTCAGGCTAAAAAAGTTGGTCACTCACAGATGAAAAAGACTTATTTAGCTTGGGATTACTTTTCTTCAGACAGTTGCAGACACAAATTTCCTCTAACATGGTATCAGTACATTTCCAATGCAAAACTTTTGCAATGATCAACATTGGCGCACTGCTCCACTAAATGAAATTTATATAATAAGTTATTTCTATGTAATCTAGTCACATGGGTGACATCCCAACAGATGTTGCTCTTGGGATACACTTGGCCAAGAGATACAGATGAAGTTTGTTGCCCCCATTACCCAGAGTCCAGCTGGTAGACTACAGTCTGAAGGAGCAACTACGCACTCAGCCCGGAGACAGAGAGGCCCAGTGAAACCTTTAGCTCTAAGGAGAGAACGTCCCCTAGCCATGCAGAGCCAGCCTGTCCCTGTGGGGTTATCAGCATTGCTCCTGGCCCTGGAAGCCAGCTTTGGCTTTGGAGTGGTAATGACCTCTCAACTACTGACTCCACCTGGCAGACCCTATTAATGCCAATGTGACTGACCTCGCTGTACACAGAAGGGGGTTCAGGGCAGCTCAGCTCTCTGATCCGTCTCTGGGAGGCATGAGGTGCCAAGTTGGCAGTGGGCTTGCAGGGATGGAGGTGAGGAGAGTAACCTGGTATAAAGAGCTAATGTAGCCAGAAAAGAAAAAGGTGATAGACTTCCACAGAGCAGGTTCAACTGGTGGTCTCACAGGGCCCACTGTCTGCATTTAGCTCAGCTCCTTCAGAGTAGTTGTGAACCTTTATAGTGGGTAGCTGTGCCCAAGAGACCAGGGAAGAGATACATCTTTACTGTGGTGGACTACACCACCTGGTACTCTGTGGTGCCAGGTCAGAGAGGGTCCCTGGCTCTAGCTGCATGTAGACAGAGGGGTGAAAGCCTCAGCCCACTGAAGTACAAGATCGATGTTAATCTAAATATCTGATAAGGGGATCAGGGTTAATGGACGGGGAGCTGGTTTACCCCCTACAGCATGTGTGTAACAACTGTATAAAAAGAGGGCTGGAAGTCCATGTAATGTCTGTGTATCACAAACTGCATTCTCATAAGAGCTGCGAGTAATAATACAGATTACTAACACTCTCATCCATCTCTCGTCTGCCCTCCGTCCCGCCTCAGAACACTGCCCGCCACCAAGCTGTCCTGATCCAATGGAGGAACTAGTCAGAGGCGCTGCAGCAGAGGAGGTTCCACCTGCAAGGTAAATGAGCCTGGTAGTGGCAGCGATGCCATCCTACAAGTGGGTGCACAGTTGGCGAGTGTCTGGCAGCACCAGGTCACTGGCTGATAGGTGGTAACTGACAGTGGAACATGGAATAATGACTGTATAGGTGGAGTCTGGCTGCAGTGGCGCTTAGTGTCCCCCGTCATTGTCTTCGGTCAGTGTAGATGCTACATGTTTATACTGATGTACTAAGTACAGTGTAACACAAATAAACATTATATAACTGGTAATTGGACTATTACCCACCAGGTCCTTGTTCTTACCCAAGCAATGGCCATAATTCCCACAGCGAACAAGCTGGGCCCCAAGAGGTTCCACAACCCATGACGATCCAACTGAAGAGCCATCGAGAGCAACATCACCCCCAGCAGGTAGAGTACCTGGAGTATAACAGAGGAGAGGCTGTCAGACTGGAGGCAGGTACAGACCCGTATTACAGTGACAGAGAGAATAGTGCGCACCCTGCAGGTACAGACCCGTATTACAGGTACAGAGAGAATAATGCGCCCCCTGCAGGTACAGACCTGTATTACAGGTACAGAGAGAATAGTGCTCCCCCTGCAGGTACAGACCCGTATTACTGGGACAGAGAGAATAATGCGCCCCCTGCAGGTACAGACCCGTATTACAGGTACAGAGAGAATAGTGCTCCCCCTGCAGGTACAGACCTGTATTACAGGTACAGAGAGAATAGTGCTCCCCCTGCAGGTACAGACCCGTATTACTGGGACAGAGAGAATAATGCGCCCCCTGCAGGTACAGACCCGTATTACAGGTACAGAGAGAATAGTGCGCCCCCTGCAGGTACAGACCCGTATTACAGGTACAGAGAGAATAATGCGCCCCCTGCAGGTACAGACCCGTATTACAGGTACAGAGAGAATAATGCGCCCCCTGCAGGTACAGACCCGTATTACAGGTACAGAGAGAATAATGCGCCCCCTGCAGGTACAGACCCGTATTACAGGTACAGAGAGAATAATGCGCCCCCGCAGGTACAGACCCGTATTACAGGTACAGAGAGAATAATGCGCCCCCTGCAGGTACAATATCATAATACAGGAACAGAGGGATAGTATTAGTAATGGTACAGATTGGGGAGCACACGTCTGGTTGCTATGGGTAACACATATACACAACGCTGACTCTCACCTGCTTGATGATTGGCTGCAGTCTGGCCATGCTGATAACCGTCACCCACACTGACATCAGGGAGCCGAGGAAGTCACAGAACTGCAGAACGTCGTACTCCATAATACAGAAGACCACGATGCCAGGCTGGTCACAGGCGTGATAAAACTGCGCAGACATGGATGTGTCAGTGAGATAGTGGGATGGAAGGTTACACGTCAGTTACATAATACACTTTGTTCTGTGCAATGTCAGACTATCGCAGGACTCTCTGCAGCACACTGAATATATTTGGCTGTTAGCGGATTCACACGTGAACTCTCAGAGGGGAGAACTAAAATCCATTGGCGATGGCCCTGTCCTCCAGCTCCGCTACCTACCTGAATGCAGCGGATACAATATCACCGGGCACCGCCTCACCAGACCTGCTGCGCTATCTGCGCTACGCTATAAGTCAGAGACCCGGCTCCTAATCATCACAACAAAGTCAGTGGCGGTCCGCGTTACCCTGCAGATTACTCCACCCCCAGGGCCACAGCACACAGCCTGCTCATATACCCTGAAGTCCTTATATCACAACCACTGGAGCAGACTAGAGACCAGGCTCACACCTGTCTCCTGTTACCTGATCTGGTGCTGAGAGTACCTGCATCCTATTACTCTATTACTGCCCTGTCTGCTGCCTCAGTGTGTTCTCATTTACAGATGCCAAGGCTGTCTCATATCTCTTTATTCTGCTGACTCACACATCACAGGCAGAGGTATGAGGAAGTGCTGCATATTCACGGTAGAATACCAATCTTGTCCTTCATTGATGTCCGACTATAATCTGTAAAGTGATTATTTGCAATGTTGCTGCCGCCCGGTGGCCACTTGCAGTAAGTGTAGGATAAAAGCTACACCAGCCTGTCCTACATCTCACGCACGGCTTCCTTCAACTCCAACGCTCCGCTGACATCTACTGGTAACTTCTGGTATAACCTGACTACGAAACTCGTCTTCTCAGACCAACAACTATCATTTCTGCTATAACCTTGTGAACGTTTAAGTATAATGTACGTGTCTTCCTAAGGAGGTGAGGAACGTGCTCAGGTCACGGAGCTTCACCGCATACGACCCCATCGGTAAAATAAATGGTGTAGCTATTCTGCTACCTAGTGGTCTAACTTTCAGACCCTCCAGCAGTGGGCGCTACCTTATTTTGACTTGAGAACTGAATGACACTGCTTATATGTTAGTAACTGTGTACGCCTCCACACAGATCAGGCCAGTTACTTCCATAAATTAGTGATCATGGCCGGAGACTTCAACAGCACATTATACAGCCATCTGGATGAGGCTGAGCACCCCTCCCCACCCTCCCCCCAAATTCTACCCAGAAGGTTAAAGCTCTGAAGCTCCTCCTCACCAGCGCCTCCTATTACAAATTACTCCCTATTATATGATGTCTGCTCCAGAACAGACGTGATTTCTCTTAGAACCATCCCAGTCAGTCTGACCACGGCCCAGTTAGGGCTGATGTAGTAGAACCCCACTAGGGGCACATAGTGATTGAGACCACTACTGGCAAACAGATTACAGACCCCAAACAAATCACTGGCGAATTCTTTACATTTTCTGGTCCAATGCCACCTACGGAATCTCACAGCAGGCTCAGTGGAGGTGCTGTGTGCCAAGAGAAGGGGTCAGTCCTAAAAATATCAAAAAGCCCCAGGTCCGTACGGCTTCCCAGCATCCTTTAGTGCTGACCGTACCTCTCACCTGACCTCGCTGTTCAATAATATCTTAAAAAGTAACCTCTTTTCAAAAGAGTTACTGAGGCTTACATAATTGTCATTCCAAAAGATCTAACTGTGCCCACTATCGCCCTATCTCACTGCTGAACATGGACATAGAACTCTATCCTAGGAGAGTGACTGAACGCAATCCTACAGCTAGCACACCGAAAAGAAGTGGGTCCCTGGGAGACAGCCCCACAACACCAGGACGGTCGTCAGTCACACCAGCACTAGCGCTTTCTCTGGACACACAGCGCATTGGGCGAGCAGCTGGGAACAGCAAGAGATCAAGGAGTACTGCAGAAATAAAGCAGCTTGAACGGAGTTCTGTTTTTACTGCCGAAATATAGAAAGAACAGCTTGGCCAGGAAATCAATGTACGGAGGGATCAGGAAGATCCGAAGGCTCCATTACCGGTAACTGCCTCGGGACCACTTCATTCGGTTACCGCCTGACCAGAGATTTACGCGGGCATATAAAACTCACAGCATGGACAAGGCTTTGGAACGTTACTTGAAGAGAATTAAACCAAACACCAAACTATCCAAACCCTTTTCTAGCCTGTCTGGAACCCAAGGACTGTTCTGGTAGTAACCCTGGGAGGGCATTGGGTGTACCTTGGAGTGTGGTGAGCACCTGAGGGTTTGATTTAAAGTAAATACCCGGACTTTGCTTTGGGGCTTTACCCTACCGACCTGGTATCATCACACCCACCAACACCCCTCCACTAGTGGACTTTCAGATCTTCTTTGGTAGTTGAAACACATTCAATTCAACATCCACCTTCCTATTGTCCCCCACCCCTCCGTCATTAACCCTTACCCCTCACATTCACTGCACACACACCGCACTTTCTCCAACGTTTTGATGTCACTATGTTTGTTATAATGGTTATACTAACTGTCCTGCACTTAAATGTCACTTTTATATACACACCCCATTCCTGTTACTGTTTGTAATGTTATATTTGAAAAATAGAATTGTTAAATAAAATCACTCAGGGTCTCCTGGGGTCCAGCGGGAGAGAGAGACAACCTCTGTGTACAATCACTTTGTCATCTTCACTTTTCTGCTTTACTTTTACATAACGTTCATCACCTGGGGGCATCAGGGCTGAACTTATCATCTGTCACCATCACACATATTAGTATTATTACATTGGTAATTCCGCTATAGTGTATGTCTGGATATAGCATGATATGTAGATGCCAAGGTCCAATGTCTCCCCAGAGATATACAGATATGACCCCAGTTAACCACAGAACTCCCATTAACTTGTTTCCTTCCCTAAAACCCCCGATACACCCAGCTCCTCCATCCCCATATGGGCCAAAGAATCAACCTTTTAAGAATGTCGTCTTTCTACAAAAATGGTCTAATGTCACAGAATGACGGGACCACAGCAAAATACCCTAAATTCTGGTGACATTAACACCTTCACTACCAGACACAGAGACTAAGATGGATATAAGCTGAATGTGCATTGTAGCCCTTATAAATAATATAAATGTCATTGTTCCTCCGTCTCCCCGCTGACCATGCACTCACCGTGGAGAAGAACATGGTGAAGATGTAGACAGAAGCCTCCAGTAGGTAGCGGCTGCGCAGAGCGATGAGGACGGGCGGCAGGAACATCAGGTTACTCAGGCAGAGAAGTAGAGTAGACAGAAGCTGGAAGCCGTATGTGAAGGCCTGAGCGTTATCTGTACAGCCCCAGCCACTCCATCCTGGAAGAGAGATAGACTTACAGCACACAGTAGAGTCACCCACCCGATGCTCTCCACCACCCACCCGATGCTCTCCAACACCCACCCAATACTGCCCACCACCCACCCAATGCTCTCCACCACCCACCCAATGCTCTCCACCACCCACCCAATACTGCCCACCACCCACCCGATGCTCTCCACCACCCACCCAATACTGCCCACCACCCACCCGATGCTCTCCACCACCCACCCGATGCTCTCCACCACCCCCCCAATACTGCCCACCACCCACCCGATGCTCTCCACCACCCACCCAATACTGCCCACCACCCACCCAATGCTCTCCACCACCCACCCGATGCTCTCCAACACCCACCCAATACTGCCCACCACCCACCCAATGCTCTCCACCACCCACCTGATGCTCTCCACCACCCACCCAATACTGCCCACCACCCACCCGATGCTCTCCACCACCCACCCAATACTGCCCACCACCCACCCGATGCTCTCCACCACCCACCCAATACTGGCCACCACCCACTCGATGCTCTCCACCACCCACTCAATACTGCCCACCACCCACCCGATGCTCTCCACCACCCACCAAATACTGCCCACCACCCACCCGATGCTCTCCACCACCCACCCGATGCTCTCCACCACCCACCCAATACTACCCACCACCCACCCGATGCTCTCCACCACCCACCCGATGCTCTCCACCACCCACCCAATACTGCCCACCACCCACCCGATGCTCTCCACCACCCACTCAATACTGCCCACCACCCACCCGATGCTCTCCACCACCCACCCAATACTGGCCACCACCCACCCGATGCTCTCCACCACCCACTCAATACTGCCCACCACCCACCCGATGCTCTCCACCACCCACATCACAGCGCGGCCCATTACCTGCGCGGCACTCGCAGGCGGCGTACAGGTAATTGTTGGTCCTCAGCAGTTTGCACTGTCCGTATGTACCGCACTCGTTGATACACGGAGACAGGAAGGTGCGCAGGTTCAGCTCCGCGCTGACATTACCACATGGCGCCCACCTAACGCGGGGACAAGACCAGTATTATACACAATCATATGAGAGATATGTGAATTATGGGAATAATGGTACTCTCACCGCTGAATCTGTTCTCAGGTTATACGGGGGCCACAAAAAGATCTAAAGAGCCTCAGTAGGACTATTTTGTCTATGTAGGTCTACTCACCCATGTTCAGAAGCACACAGAGAACGCAGGCTTAGGTACCAGGTGCCGGTCTGGGGGTAGGGGATTCGGAGACGGCTGACCAAATTACTCATATTCACAGACATAGAGAAGCCGATGAGAGAGTCTGAGGAGAACAAGGTCAGAATGTGCCCAATTACCTTCTGTTACAACTCAAGGGGCAGAGTGTGGGCATAATACCACTGATGGGACTCAATAATATGCAGAATACTATAAATACACCTACACAACCCGTCAGTCTGTGATACATACGCACAGTGTAATACGGTTACCGATCGAACTAAACAACATTGTCAGTATTAATAATATAAAGTGTGAGATCTTCTGAAACATGTAGATGTGATGGGGACACAGAGGGCCTGATTCATTAAGGCACGAAATACAAACGTAAATTGTGGATTTTTATTGGACACACGAGGAGACAGACAGGATACGTCCAATACATATGTGGAATATAAAGTCCCACACAGAAAAAAATGTAAGTTTTCTCACCTGTTAATAATATAGCCATTGACAAAACATTAAAAAAATATCAATAAAATACATTTATTAGGGTGTATTACTGTCTACTGTACATAAAATACATTTTTACAATTGATGTTGGTTCCGGCACTAGTTATCACTAGTAAACGGCACTTACACCACACCTGTAGCTAGTGCAAGTCATACAACAGAAAAGCACGTACGTGAGAGATGCCCCCCACTGACTACATGCATACACCCATTCCCCTCCCCGTTCCGACCCTGAAATCGTAAGATTGTAGTAAGGGTTCTTTGCGCTTGAAAATCAATTGGATGTTGCTGCGTTCTCAGGGGTATAGGTTGGGCAGCGATTGTAAGCAAAATCCGACAGGTATTAGCATTTACACACCTTAATGAATCAGCCCAGGGTGCTTTAGAAACAAAGCTTTGTTGTTTATCTAGAGGAAATCTTCATTGTAGGAACATAGAGGATCTAGAAGTGAAGGGCCTTAGGAAGAAGGCTTTATCTGGATTACTCACCTGTCTGGCAGGTGATGGATGAGTTATCTCCAGAAATCAGTGGGACCCCGTGGTTTAGACACCCGAAAACAGTCATATTCTCTCCCTGGACAGAGGACTTTAAAGAAAAAACAGAGGTGAGAAAACAAGGAAACAACTCATACGTTGAATAAAGCAACACACGTGTCCCTCAGTCATACGTGAGCCCATAGTAAACCACCCACAGTGTGCGTCAGTCATCTCAGTCATACCCGAAACAACCACATATCTGTGTCATGATGCCGGTCTCTCGTGGGGCCCCCTTTACTCACAGCATTGAGTCGGACCTCGAGATTCAGCACCCCACCGCTGTCCAGCACCGGCAGGAGATTGATGCTGAACACGGCTGGTCGATCAGGAGGAACAGAAACATTGGGTCCAAAGAATATATAGAAGTGAACAGAGAAAGTGTCCAGCTCGTTCCTCAGTGTAGGACGTATAGGCCAACAGGAGGGCAGCAGGATGGTGCTGTCACCCCATGACATGTTAGCCAGAGAGAGAGACAACCCTGCAGACGGGAGACCTTCTAAGGAAGCCAATCCCCCGGCAGCTCCAAAGGATTGAGGCATGTTGAGAGAAGAGCTGGAACCTGTGGAAGATCGAGAGAGACCAGGGCGGGAACAGTCTGCAACAGGACAAAGATAGAAGATCACAATGAGAATGAAAACAGGTCACCAGTCCCCCGGCCCAGATCACTCACACCAGAAGATCACAATGAGAATGACAACCGGTCACCAGTCCCCCGGTCCAGATCACTCACACCAGAAGATCACAATGAGAATGACAACAGGTCACCAGTCCCCCGGCCCAGATCACTCACACCAGAAGATCACAATGAGAATGACAACAGGTCACCAGTCCCCCGGTCCAGATCACTCACAGCAGAAGATCACAATGAGAATGACAACAGGTCACCAGTCCCCCGGCCCAGATCACTTACACCAGAAGATCACAATGAGAATGACAACAGGTCACCAGTCCCTCAGCCCAGATCACTCACACCAGAAGATCACAATGAGAATGACAACAGGTCACCAGTCCCCCGGTCCAGATCACTCACACCAGAAGATCACAATGAGAATGACAACAGGTCACCAGTCCCCCGGTCCAGATCACTCACAGCAGAAGATCACAATGAGAATGACAACAGGTCACCAGTCCCTCAGCCCAGATCACTCACACCAGAAGATCACAATGAGAATGACAACAGGTCACCTGTCCCCCGGTCCAGATCACTCACACCAGAAGATCACAATGAGAATGACAACAGGTCACCAGTCCCCCGGTCCAGATCACTCACAGCAGAAGATCACAATGAGAATGACAACAGGTCACCAGTCCCTCAGCCCAGATCACTCACACCAGAAGATCACAATGAGAATGACAACAGGTCACCTGTCCCCCGGTCCAGATCACTCACACCAGAAGATCACAATGAGAATGACAACAGGTCACCAGTCCCCCGGTCCAGATCACTTACAGCAGAAGATCACAATGAGAATGACAACAGGTCACCAGTCCCTCAGCCCAGATCACTCACACCAGAAGATCACAATGAGAATGACAACAGGTCACCAGTCCCCCGGCCCAGATCACTCACACCAGAAGATCACAATGAGAATGACAACAGGTCACCAGTCCCCCGGTCCAGATCACTCACACCAGAAGATCACAATGAGAATGACAACAGGTCACCAGTCCCTCAGCCCAGATCACTCACACCAACCTTGCAGCTGTGTAGTCAGCTGGAAATAGATGGCAGTGCCCGCTACTCCTGTTCTCTCCACCAGGACATAATACCAGTGCTGCCACAATGGCAGAGCCAGAAGCAGCTGGCATACGGAAGGGGTGGCGCAGTCTTGACTGGAAGAGTTGTGCAGAGGGGGGGCTTTGGCACGAAGTCTCAAGAGAAGAGGACATCTTTCCACAGATCGCAGCCCAACCCGACATCCCAGGAGACTGACCCGCAGTCCCAGGGTGAACTGAGGGATGAAGACCCTGGGAAGAGTGAGGATGGTAGGACTCATGAATCCTGATGAGTCTCTCATAGGTATACAGAAAATACACAAGTGTGAGCCAAGAAGAGTATAGTGAGGGGCAATAGGTTCTACATTCAGCTCTCCTGCAAATCCTTATTTATCATCACTAGCTCCATGATCAGGTCCATAACACAAGGGGCATTACTAGAGGGGTCTGTGGGACATGATTCCTCCATATCATCATATACTGGACGGGAAGAGGATTCTCACACTCACATGCGTCAGCGACAGCCGAGCAAAACCTGGCCAGAAACATATGGGAGTACTCACTTGTACAGAGCAGAGCGATTGTGAGCTGGTAGCATCTGCTCTGTGATGTATCCTGGATACAAGACGGGTACCCCAACTGCCCTCTGCACAATGAGCTGAGGCTGGAAGAGGTACTGGCACTCATCGTGTAAGCCCTGCACACAAAACACGAGGATGACATCAGAGAGAGATAGAGACAGGGTGATATCAGAAAGAGCGAGAGGGGAGGGTGATATGAGAGAGAGAGAGAGAGAAAGAGAGAGAGAGGATGGGTGACATCAGAAAGAGATAGAGATGGAATGGCCCCAGAGAGAGTGAGAGACACTATCATCATCATCATCATTTATTTATATAGCGCCACTAATTCTGCAGCGCTGTACAGAGATCCCATTCACATCAGTCCCTGCCCCCATTGGAGCTTACAGTCTAAAATCCCTAATATACATACACACACACACACAGACACACACACACACACACACACACACACACACAGACACACACACACACACAGACAAACAAAGACTAGGGTAAATTTTTGATAGCAGTCAATTAACCTACCAGTATGTTTTTGGAGTGTGGGAGGAAACCAGAGCACCCGGAGGAAACCCACACAAACACAAACTCCTCACAGATAAGGCCATGGTCGGGAATCGAACTCATGACCCCAGTGCTGTGAGGCAGCAATGCTAACCAACATGCAGTGAAAGTCTCAGAAAGTGACCCATGAAAGCGTTGGCCAGCGCCCAATTTCCTCCACCTAAATACGCAAACTCCACCTGTTTAAATTGATTTTAATATCTCATTTCACAACATGAATTGAAATTTCTGTATATAAGAGCAATATTAGGAACCAAACTGCAAAGAAGCCGCATTCAGCAATAAATGCCCTCTGCTCCTCCCCTAAGAAGGGCAACACACTAAGATGTGTACTTACCATCTCACACAAACATAGGTACATTATCTCACAAGAGGAGGAATCAGCATTTACTCAGGTCTTCTGCATGTTTATAAATGACTCTTAAACCATCCTTAAAACTAGCCAAACCAGCTATCAGTGCTCAACCAGAGCCCACAAAACCCATCCTCGAAGCCCACTATACCTGTCCTGAGACCCCTGTTTTCACATCACACAAAGCTATAATCAGAGGCTATCATATGCATGGTCAGAGTCCTCTATACCTGCCTTCAAATGTCAGCAAACCCATCTTCAGAGCCCTCAAAACCTGACTTTAAATCAAACCAGACCCATCTTAGTGCCCTCAAAACCTGTCCTCAGAGCCTATCAACCCTGATATTAAATCCCAATCAATTTGGTCAATTTTTGATAGCAGTCAATTAACCTACCAGTATGTTTTTGGAGTGTGGGAGGAAACCGGGGCACCCGGAGGAAACCCACGCAAACACAGGGAGAACATACAAACTCCTCACAGATAAGGCCATGGTCGGGAATTTAACTCATGACCCCAGCGCTGTGAGGCAGAAGTGCTAACCACTGAGCCACGTGCTGCCCGAGAAGTAGACAGAGTGAGAGAGAGAGAGAGAGAAACCAGAGAGAGATAGAGACAGGGTGATATCAGAGATAGAGACAGGGTGATATCAGAGATAGAGACAGGGTGATATCAGAGAGAGACAGAGAGAGGGTGACACCCGAGAGACAGAGACATGAGAGAGAGATGTTCAGGGTGACACCAGAGAGAGAGAGAGGGAGAGAGTGATATGAGAGAGAGAGAGAGAGAGAGAGAGGAGGTGACAGCAGAAAGAGATAGAATTACACCAGAGTGAGACAGAGACATAAGAGAGAGAGACAGCAGGAAACCAGAGAGTGTGACACCAGAGAGAGATAGAGACAGGGTGATATCAGAAAAACACAGGGTGACACCAGAGACAGACAGAGAGAGAGGGTGACACCCGAGAGACAGAGACATGAGAAAGAGAGAGATGTTCAGGGTAACACCAGAGACAGCTCAGTAATATAGAGAGAGAGAGAGAGAGAGAGACAGCTCAGCAAACAGAGAGAGAGACAGCTCAGCAACAGAGTGAGACAGCTCAGCAACAGAGAGAGAGAGACAGCTCAGTAACAGAGAGAGAGAGAGAGAGACAGCTCAGCAACAGAGAGACAGCGACAGCTCAGTAACAGAGAGAGAGAGAGAGACAGCTCAGCAACAGAGAGACAGCTCAGTAACAGAGAGAGAGAGACAGCTCAGCAACAGAGAGAGACAGCTCAGTAACAGAGAGAGAGAGAGAGAGACAGCTCAGTAACAGAGAGAGACAGTTCAGTAACAGAGAGCGAGAGAGAGACAGCTCAGTAACAGAGAGAGACAGCTCAGTAAGAGAGAGAGACAGCTCAGTAACAGAGAGAGACAGCTTAGTAACAGACAGAGAGACAGCTCAGTAAGAGAGAGAGAGAGAGAGAGACAGCTCAGTAACAGAGAGAGACAGCTCAGTAACAGAGAGAGAGAGAGAGACAGCTCAGTAACAGAGAGAGAGAGAGACAGCTCAGTAACAGAGATACAGCTCAGTAGCAGAGAGAGACAGCTCAGTAGCAGAGAGACAGCTCAGTAGCAGAGAGAGACAGCTCAGTAGCAGAGAGAGACAGCTCAGCAACAGAGAGAGACAGCTCAGCAACAGAGAGAGAGAGAGAGACAGCTCAGTAGCAGAGAGAAACAGCTCAGTAGCAGAGAGACAGCTCAGTAGCAGAGAGAGACAGCTCAGTAACAGAGAGAGAGAGAGACAGCTCAGTAGCAGAGAGACAGCTCAGTAGCAGAGAGAGACAGCTCAGTAACAGAGAGAGAGAGAGACAGCTCAGTAACAGAGATACAGCTCAGTAGCAGAGAGAGACAGCTCAGTAGCAGAGAGACACAGCTCAGTAGCAGAGAGACAGCTCAGTAGCAGAGAGACAGCTCAGTAGCAGAGAGACACAGCTCAGTAGCAGAGAGACAGCTCAGTAGCAGAGAGAGACAGCTCAGTAGCAGAGAGACAGCTCAGTAGCAGACAGAGAGAGCGCAGGAGAGATGTTGATCGCTATGACCTTGATGGTGATCTTGCCCTCATCCTTGGGCAGGTGAGCAGCCAGGAACCAGTCTCCGGGGAGTGGGCTGGTGATATTGAAGACCCCAGTGGTTCTGTTGGGCAGGGTCCAGGTGAGTGTGAGTGTAAAGGATCCTGGTACAGCTGTGTCCCGAGGGAAGTGGGCACTAAGAGGGTTAATGACGGGGGGCGCTCCAGGTCGGAAGTAACTAGAGAGAGGACAGAAAGCGGCAGCTCAGACACACAAGTTACACAAGACAAAGACTGGTAAAGATGAGATAATTGACTGCTGGTCGTTATCAGCTGTCACGTGTCCTCCGTACTACGGGGGCAGCAGAGAGCGGAGATGGGGGTGAATGGGGTGGATCAAGGGAGATGTTGGTATAATAATATAATAGTACGGAATTCCTGTCCATACGCCTGTTATAGAGACTGATAACCGGGACCACCGAGACCTTCACTCAGTCCATACTACAACTAGCAGCCACCACTGTTATAGGGCGAGAGCTATGGGGCGAGAGCTATGGGGTGACAGCTATGGAGCGACAGCTATGGGGTGACAGCTATGGGGTGACTGCTATGGGGTGACAGCTATGGGGCGACAGCTATGGAGCGAGAGCTATAGGGTGACAGCTATGGGGTGACAGCTATGGGGTGACTGCTATGGGGTGACAGCTATGGGGTGACTGCTATGGGGTGACAGCTATGGGGTGACAGCTATGGGGCGACAGCTATGGAGCGAGAGCTATAGGAAGACAGCTATGGGGTGACAGCTATGGGGTGACTGCTATGGGGTGACAGCTATGGGGTGACTGCTATGGGGTGACAGCTATGGGGCGACAGCTATGGGGTGACTGCTATGGGGTGACAGCTATGGGGTGACTGCTATGGGGTGACAGCTATGGGGCGACAGCTATGGAGCGAGAGCTATAGGGTGACAGCTAGGGAGCGACAGCTATGGGGCGAGAGCTATGGAGCAAGAGCTATGGGGTGACAGCTATGGAGCGAGAGCTATAGGGTGACAGCTATGGGGTGACAGCTATGGGGTGACTGCTATGGGGTGACAGCTATGGGGTGACTGCTATGGGGTGACAGCTATGGGGCGACAGCTATGGAGCGAGAGCTATAGGGTGACAGCTATGGAGCGAGAGCTATAGGGTGACAGCTAGGGAGCGACAGCTATGGGGCGAGAGCTATGGAGCAAGAGCTATGGGGTGACAGCTATGGGGTGACATATATGGGGTGGCAGCTATGGGGCGACAGCTATGGGGCGAGAGCTATGGAGCGAGAGCTATGGGGTGACAGCTATGGGGCGAGAGCTATGGAGCGAGAGCTATGGGGTGACAGCTATGGGGCGAGAGCTATGGAGCGAGAGCTATGAGGTGACAGCTATGGGGCGAGAGCTATGGGGCGAGAGCTATGGAGCGAGAGCTATAGGGTGACAGCTAGGGAGCGACAGCTATGGGGCGAGAGCTATGGAGCAAGAGCTATGGGGTGACAGCTATGGAGCGAGAGCTATAGGGTGACAGCTATGGGGTGACTGCTATGGGGTGACAGCTATGGGGTGACTGCTATGGGGTGACAGCTATGGGGCGACAGCTATGGAGCGAGAGCTATAGGGTGACAGCTATGGAGCGAGAGCTATAGGGTGACAGCTAGGGAGCGAGAGCTATGGAGCAAGAGCTATGGGGTGACAGCTATGGGGTGACATATATGGGGTGGCAGCTATGGGGCGACAGCTATGGGGCGAGAGCTATGGAGCGAGAGCTATAGGGTGACAGCTAGGGAGCGACAGCTATGGGGCGAGAGCTATGGAGCAAGAGCTATGGGGTGACAGCTATGGAGCGAGAGCTATAGGGTGACAGCTATGGGGTGACTGCTATGGGGTGACAGCTATGGGGTGACTGCTATGGGGTGACAGCTATGGGGCGACAGCTATGGAGCGAGAGCTATAGGGTGACAGCTATGGAGCGAGAGCTATAGGGTGACAGCTAGGGAGCGAGAGCTATGGAGCAAGAGCTATGGGGTGACAGCTATGGGGTGACATATATGGGGTGGCAGCTATGGGGCGACAGCTATGGGGCGAGAGCTATGGAGCGAGAGCTATGAGGTGACAGCTATGGGGCGAGAGCTATGGGCATCTCTTTCTCCCAACACCAGAACCACAGTCACTGGGAAATGACGTATTCTGAATGAATGATTTCTGGGGTACCATCTGTGGTGACCTGAGAGCACATAATAAAGGTGTAGATCTGCCCTCACCCCATCTACATACATACACTGTGACGCTGCGATCAGGGCAGTTGTCGCCAAAGGTGCCCCCCTGCTCCTTGAAAGTGATCAGATTCCACACAGCAATGACGGTGTCCTCTGGGATGCGGAAGTGGAACAGTTCAACGCTGCCCACCGAGCGGAACGGATTCAGCTTCCGCGGGGTCCGAGTGAAGTAATCTGTAACAAACAGACCATCTGCGAAGAAACAAGATCACTGGATCACTTACAGTCCATCTCAGAAGTCTTCTACATACACATAACAAGTGCCGATCTGTCTGATCCATGCGTTGTGTCCCTGCAGGCGCTCTGTGCCACCATCTGACAATTACCACAGCAATCCCATCAAGCAAATCAGGCTATAAGAAGAACGTCATATTTACCCCTTTCCCTGGTTTTCATCCTCAGGCCACTATCAATGATTTATGGATCTTGACTACCAGGGCAACCACAGTCACATAATGCAGAGAGCAGAGAGGCTGTGGAACACCCTCTGAGCTCAGTCTGCACTGTGACATCCTCTTACTCCTCTCTCTGATATCACATGACATGCTGAGAGCTGTGAGCCTGTGCTAGCACACGGACTGTATCTACCAGACAATTTTGTCTGCCAACCATAGAGAATTTGAAAAGGAGATAACGATTTTTAGGACAGCTAAAAAGAATGACACATCAGATGCATGATTAAAAAGATATTTAATTTGCCCTTTAAAAAAACAAATAAATAAATCTTCTATGTGGCATTGTCTTAATGAACATGACGGCATAAAAAAAACGTCCTATTTATTATCATTTCTGGACCACTCAATTAATCACAAGTTTTACATATTCTCCTAAGCTCCTGCTCATCTGTCTAACTTCAGGAACCAGTTGGCCAATGCTCCAATATAATAACAGGTGTTACCGCCCTGGCACCTACACAGTGAAGGGTACCATTCTGTGGGCATGAGAATTTACACATGACTGTATGATTCATGAATATTAATCAGGCAGCGTCTCAGTGATGTCACAGCTTGCTGTAAATTGGTTTAAGACACAACATGGCTGCCTGGCGTCCACTTGAACAGATCTCGCAAGCTTTTAGATCTGAATTATTAGCTCCTAAACTGTATTATTTTATCCACCCCGGGATTGCCTTCATGCCATGTGACACATTTCCATTAATCATCATCATCACCATCACCATCATCATTTATTTATATAGCGCCACTAATTCCGCAGCGCTGTACAGAGAACTCACTCACATCAGACCCTGCCCCATGGGAGCTTACAGTCTAAAATCCCTAATATACACACACACACACACACAGACCCACAGACAGACAAACAGAGACTAGGGTAAATTTTTGATAGCAATTAACCTACCAGTATGTTTTTGGAGTGTGGGAGGAAACCAGAGCACCCGGAGGAAACACACACAAACACAAACTCCTCACAGATAAGGCCATGGTCGGGAATCGAACTCATGACCCCAGTGCTGTGAGGCAGCAATGCTAACCAAAATGCAGTGAAAGTCTCAGAAAGTGACCCATGAAAGCGTTGGCCAGCGCCCAATTTCCTCCACCTAAATACGCAAACTCCACCTGTTTAAATTGATTTTAATATCTCATTTCACAACATGAATTGAAATTTCTGTATATAAGAGCAATATTAGGAACCAAACTGCAAAGAAGCCGCATTCAGCAATAAATGCCCTCTGCTCCTCCCCTAAGAAGGGCAACACACTAAGATGTCTACTTACCATCTCACACAAACATAGGTACATTATCTCACAAGAGGAGGAATCAGCATTTACTCAGGTCTTCTGCATGTTTATAAATGACTCTTAAACCATCCTTAAAACTAGCCAAACCAGCTATCAGTGCTCAACCAGAGCCCACAAAACCCATCCTCGAAGCCCACTATACCTGTCCTGAGACCCCTGTTTTCACATCACACAAAGCTATAATCAGAGGCTATCATATGCATGGTCAGAGTCCTCTATACCTGCCTTCAAATGTCAGCAAACCCATCTTCAGAGCCCTCAAAACCTGACTTTAAATCAAACCAGACCCATCTTAGTGCCCTCAAAACCTGTCCTCAGAGCCTATCAACCCTGATATTAAATCCCACTGAACCTACCCTCACAATCCACCAAGCTCATCTTTAATGCCCTACATACGTCCCGAGACCCATCAACCCTCTCTTCAAATCGCAATAAGCTATTCTTTGAGCTTACCGATCAAACCTGTTCACTGAGTCCACCCAAAACGATCTGCAAAACCCATCCAACCTATCCATAGAGCCTAACAAACCTGTCCTAAAACCTGCCCAAAAAGTCGATTCACAGAGCCCATCAGAGATATTTTCAGAGCCAACAAAACCACAAAGACTTATTTTCTGCATTCACCAAACAGCCAACCTAGCCTATCCTCAGAGCACACCAAGTCTGCCCTCTGAGTCCAACAAACCCATTTCCAGAGCAAACCAAACATGTTCTCTAAACCCACAGAACCAATACACAGGCCCTATGAAAATCTGTCCCAGTAGCTCAATAAGCCAGTCATAAGCGCTCACCAAATCCTGGCTCAGAGCCTAACAAGCCAAGGTCAGGTCATGTTGGTGGTATAGTGTCATTTGTCTGTGTACAGTGTATAAGAAATGTAACATGTTCAAGTCCAGTGATCAGGTCATGTTTAGGTAGGACCCACAATTTCATTAATAGTAAAAATTCCCCTCACTCTATAATAATGACATTTATAGGACCCTCTCGCCCGGCCTTTCACCCTATAATAATAATATACAGGACCCGCCCCCCAGCCTGACACCCTATAATAATATATATAGAACCCCTTCGCCCCAGCCAGTTAACCTATAATAATATGTATAGTACCCCTCCCCCAGCCTGTCACCCTATAATAATATGTATAGTGCCCCTCCCCCAGCCTGTCACCCTATAATAATAATATGTATAATACCCCTCCCCCAGCCTGTCACCCTATAATAATAATATGTATAGTGCCCCTCCCCCAGCCTGTCACCCTATAATAATATGTATAGTACCCCTCCCCCAGCCTGTCACCATATAATAATATGTATAGTACCCCTCCCCCAGCCTGTCACCCTATAATAATATGTATAGTACCCCCTCCCCCAGCCTGTCACCCTATAATAATATGTATAGTACCCCCTCCCCCAGCCTGTCACCCTATAATAATATGTATAGTACCCCTCCCCCAGCCTGTCACCCTATAATAATAATATGTATAGTGCCCCTCCCCCAGCCTGTCACCATATAATAATAATATGTATAGTACCCCTCCCCCAGCCTGTCACCCTATAATAATAATATGTATAGTACCCCTCCCCCAGCCTGTCACCCTATAATAATATGTATAGTACCCCTCCCCCAGCCTGTCACCCTATAATAATAATATGTATAGTGCCCCTCCCCCAGCCTGTCACCCTATAATAATAATATGTATAGTACCCCTCCTCCAGCCTGTCACCCTATAATAATAATATGTATAGTACCCCTCCCCCAACCTGTCACCCTATAATAATATGTATAGTACCCCTCCCCCAGCCTGTCACCCTATAATAATATGTATAGTACCCCTCCCCCAGCCTGTCACCCTATAATAATAATATGTATAGTGCCCCTCCCCCAGCCTGTCACCCTATAATAATAAGTATAGTACCCCTCCCCCAGCCTGTCACCATATAATAATATGTATAGTACCCCTCCCCCAGCCTGTCACCCTATAATAATATGTATAGTACCCCGCCCCCAGCCTGTCACCATATAATAATATGTATAGTACCCCTCCCCCAGCCTGTCACCCTATAATAATATGTATAGTACCCCTCCCCCAGCCTGTCACCCTATAATAATATGTATAGTACCCCTCCCCCAGCCTGTCACCCTATAATAATATGTATAGTGCCCCTCCCCCAGCCTGTCACCCTATAATAATAATATGTATAGTACCCCCTCCCCCAGCCTGTCACCCTATAATAATATGTATAGTGCCCCTCCCCCAGCCTGTCACCCTATAATAATATGTATAGTACCCCTCCCCCAGCCTGTCACCATATAATAATAATATGTATAGTACCCCTCCCCCAGTCTGTCACCCTATAATAATAATATGTATAGTACCCCTCCCCCAGCCTGTCACCCTATAATAATAATATGTATAGTACCCCTCCGCCAGCCTGTCACCCTATAATAATATGTATAGTACCCCTCCCCCAGCCTGTCACCCTATAATAATAATAATATGTATAGTACCCCTCCCCCAGCCTGTCACCATATAATAATATGTATAGTACCCCTCCCCCAACCTGTCACCCTATAATAATATGTATAGTACCCCTCCCCCAACCTGTCACCATATAATAATATGTATAGTACCCCTCCCCCAGCCTGTCACCCTATAATAATATGTATAGTACCCCTCCCCCAGCCTGTCACCCTATAATAATATGTATAGTACCCCTCCCCCAGCCTGTCACCCTATAATAATATGTATAGTACCCCTCCCCCAGCCTGTCACCCTATAATAATAATATGTATAGTACCCCTCCCCCAGCCTGTCACCCTATAATAATAATATGTATAGTGCCCCTCCCCCAGCCTGTCACCCTATAATAATATGTATAGTACCCCTCCCCCAGCCTGTCACCCTATAATAATAATATGTATAGTACCCCCTCCCCCAACCTGTCACCCTATAATAATAATATGTATAGTACCCCTCCCCCAGCCTGTCACCCTATAATAATAATATGTATAGTACCCCTCCCCCAACCTGTCACCCTATAATAATAATATGTATAGTGCCCCTCCCCCAGCCTGTCACCCTATAATAATATGTATAGTACCCCTCCCCCAGCCTGTCACCCTATAATAATAATATGTATAGTACCCCCTCCCCCAACCTGTCACCCTATAATAATAATATGTATAGTACCCCCTCCCCCAACCTGTCACCCTATAATAATAATATGTATAGTACCCCTCCCCCAACCTGTCACCCTATAATAATAATATGTATAGTGCCCCTCCCCCAGCCTGTCACCCTATAATAATATGTATAGTACCCCCTCCCCCAGCCTGTCACCCTATAATAATAATATGTATAGTACCCCCTCCCCCAACCTGTCATCCTATAATAATAATATGTATAGTACCCCTCCCCCAGCCTGTCACCATATAATAATATGTATAGTACCCCTCCCCCAGCCTGTCACCCTATAATAATAATATGTATAGTACCCCTCCCCCAGCCTGTCACCCTATAATAATAATAATATGTATAGTACCCCTCCCCCAGCCTGTCACCATATAATAATATGTATAGTACCCCTCCCCCAGCCTGTCACCCTATAATAATATGTATAGTACCCCTCCCCCAACCTGTCACCCTATAATAATATGTATAGTACCCCTCCCCCAACCTGTCACCATATAATAATATGTATAGTACCCCTCCCCCAGCCTGTCACCCTATAATAATATGTATAGTACCCCTCCCCCAGCCTGTCACCCTATAATAATATGTATAGTACCCCTCCCCCAGCCTGTCACCCTATAATAATATGTATAGTACCCCTCCCCCAGCCTGTCACCCTATAATAATATGTATAGTGCCCCTCCCCCAACCTGTCACCCTATAATAATATGTATAGTACCCCTCCCCCAGCCTGTCACCCTATAATAATAATATGTATAGTACCCCCTCCCCCAGCCTGTCACCATACAATAATATGTATAGTACCCCTCCCCCAGCCTGTCACCCTATAATAATATGTATAGTACCCCTCCCCCAGCCTGTCACCCTATAATAATAATATGTATAGTACCCCCTCCCCCAGCCTGTCACCCTATAATAATAATATGTATAGTACCCCCTCCCCCAACCTGTCACCCTATAATAATAATATGTATAGTACCCCTCCCCCAGCCTGTCACCCTATAATAATATGTATAGTGCCCCTCCCCCAACCTGTCACCCTATAATAATATGTATAGTACCCCTCCCCCAGCCTGTCACCCTATAATAATAATATGTATAGTGCCCCTCCCCCAACATGTCACCCTATAATAATAATATGTATAGTACCCCTCCCCCAGCCTGTCACCCTATAATAATAATATGTATAGTACCCCTCCCCCAGCCTGTCACCCTATAATAATATGTATAGTGCCCCTCCCCCAACCTGTCACCCTATAATAATATGTATAGTACCCCTCCCCCAGCCTGTCACCCTATAATAATATGTATAGTACCCCCTCCCCCAGCCTGTCACCCTATAATAATAATATGTATAGTACCCCTCCCCCAGCCTGTCACCCTATAATAATATGTATAGTGCCCCTCCCCCAGCCTGTCACCATATAATAATATGTATAGTACCCCTCCCCCAGCCTGTCACCCTATATTATTATGTATAGTACCCCTCCCCCAGCCTGTCACCCTATAATAATATGTATAGTACCCCTCCCCCAGCCTGTCACCCTATAATAATAATAATAATATGTATAGTACCCCTCCCCCAGCCTGTCACCCTATAATAATAATAATAATAATAATATGTATAGTACCCCTCCCCCAGCCTGTCACCCTATAATAATAATAATATGTATAGTCCCCCCCCCTATAATAAGACCCCCCTATAATAGAGCTCACCGGCCAGGCAGGCTGCAGTCACCACCAGGAGCTGTCCCAGGTACCCGGAGCCTCCTCCCTGCAGCCTCAGCCTCATTGTTGTACAATGGGCTCCAGTCTCCCCCCTGAACTTTCCTCATCTGCCTCCCCCCTCCTGCATGACATCATAGGGGCGGGCTGTAAACACACGGCTGCTGATTGGCTGGGAGCAGTGTCAGTCTGGCTGCTGTGTCCTCATCTATGGGTGATAGTGATACAGGGTGACTCCCTAGTCCCTCATACATGTTACATGCATGTAGCTACAGGTACAGAGATGTCACAGGCTGCAGCCAGCCTATGTGTGTGTGCAGATCCCCTACCCCCTGGACCCTCTATATACATCACTGTCCCTCTATATACATCACTGCCCCCTCTATATACATCACTGTCCCTCTGTATACATTACTGTCTCCTCTGTATACATCACTGTCCCCTCTATATACATCACTATCCCTCTATATACATCACTGTCCCTCTATATACATCACTATCCCTCTATATACATCACTGTCCCCTCTATATACATCATTGTCCCCTCTATATACATTACTGCCCCCTCTATATACATCACTGTCCCCTCTATATACATCACTGTCCCCTCTATATACATCACTGTCCCTCTGTATACATCACTGTTCCTCTATATACATCACTACCCCCTCTATATACATCACTGCCCCTCTATATACATCACTATCCCTCTATATACATCACTGCCCCCCTCTATATACATCACTGCCCCTCTATATACATCACTATCCCTCTATATACATCACTGTCCCCTCTATATACATCACTGTCCCTCTATATATATCACTGTCCCTCTATATACATCACTATCCCTCTATATACATCACTGTCCCCTCTATATACATCACTGTCCCCTCTATATACATCACTGCCTCCTCTATATACATCACTGCCCCCTCTGTATACCTCACTGTCCCCTCTGTATACATCACTGCCCCTCTATATACATCACTATCCCTCTATATACATCACTGTCCCCTCTATATACATCACTGTCCCTCTATATACATCACTGTCCCTCTATATACATCACTATCCCTCTATATACATCACTGTCCCCTCTATATACATCACTGCCCCCCTCTATATACATCACTGCCCCCCTCTATATACATCACTATCCCTCTATATACATCACTACCCCCTCTATATACATCACTGCCCCCCTCTATATACATCACTGTCCCTCTATATACATCACTACCCCCTCTATATACATCACTGCCCCCCTCTATATACATCACTGTCCCTCTATATACATCACTGTCCCTCTATATACATCACTATCCCTCTATATACATCACTGTCCCTCTATATACATCACTATCCCTCTATATACATCACTATCCCTCTATATACATCACTACCCCCTCTATATACATCACTGCCCCCCTCTATATACATCACTGTCCCTCTATATACATCACTGTCCCCTCTATATACATCACTGTCGCCTCTATATACACCACTGCCCCCTCTATATACCTCACTATCCCTCTATAAATATCACTGTCCCCCTCTATATACATCACTGCCCCCCTCTATATACATCACTGTCCCTCTATATACATCACTATCCCTCTATATACATCACTACCCCCTCTATATACATCACTGCCCCCCTCTATATACATCACTGTCCCTCTATATACATCACTGTCCCCTCTATATACATCACTGTCGCCTCTATATACACCACTGCCCCCTCTATATACCTCACTATCCCTCTATAAATATCACTGTCCCCCTCTATATACATCACTGCCCCCCTCTATATACATCACTGTCCCTCTATATACATCACTGTCCCCTCTATATACATCACTGTCCCCTCTATATACATCACTATCCCTCTATATACCTCACTGTCCCCTCTATATACATCACTGTCCCCTCTATATACCTCACTGTCCCCTCTATATACATCACTATCCCTCTATATACCTCACTGCCCCCTCTATATACATCACTGTCCCTCTATATACATCACTACCCCCTCTATATACATCACTGCCCCCCTCTATATACATCACTGTCCCTCTATATACATCACTGTCCCCTATATATACATCACTGTCCCCTCTATATACATCACTATCCCTCTATATACATCACTGTCCCTCTATGTACATCACTATCCCTCTATGTACATCACTGCCCCCTCTATATACATCACTATCCCTCTATATACATCACTGTCTCCTCTGTATACATCACTGTCCCCTCTATATACACCACTGTCCCTCTATATACATCACTATCCCTCTATATACATCACTGTCTCCTCTGTATACATCACTGTCCCCTCTATATACATCACTGCCCCTCTATATACGTCACTGTCGCCTTTATATATACCACTACCCCCTCTATATACATCACTGTCCCCTCTATATACACCACTGCCCCCCTCTATATACACCACTGTCCCTCTATATACACCAAAGCCCCCTCTATATACATCACTGTCGCCTCTATATACACCACTGCCCCCTCTATATACCTCACTATCCCTCTATATATTTCACTGTCCCCCTCTATATACATCACTGTCCCTCTGTATACATCACAGCCCCTCTATATACATCACTGCCCCCTCTATATACATCACTGTCCACCTCTATATACATCACTGTCCACCTCTATATACATCACTGTCCCTCTATATACATCACTGCCTCCTTTATATACATCACTGCCCCCTCTATATACATCACTATCCCTCTATATACATCACTGTCCCTCTATATACATCTCTGTCCCCTCTATATACATCACTATCCCTCTATATACATCACTGCCTCTTCTATATACATCACTGTTCCCTCTATATACATCTCTGTCCCCTCTATATACATCACTCCCCCCTCTATATACATCACTGTCCCTCTATATACATCACTGCCCCCTCTATATACATCACTATCCCTCTATATACCTCACTGTCCCCTCTATATACATCACTATCCCTCTATATACATCACTGCCCCCTCTATATACATCACTGTCCCTCTATATACATCACTGTCCCCTCTATATACATCACTGTCCCCTCTATATACCTCACTGTCCCCTCTATATACATCACTATCCCTCTATATACCTCACTGTCCCCTCTATATACATCACTATCCCTCTATATACATCACTGTCCCCTCTATATACATCATTATCCCTCTATATACATCACTGTCCTCCTCTATATACATCACTGTCCCTCTGTATACATTACTGTCCCTCTATATACACACCACTGTCCCTCTATATACATCACTGTCCCCTCTATATACATCACTGTCCCCTCTATATACATCACTATCCCTCTATATACATCACTATCCCCTCTGTATACATCACTGTCCCCCTCTATATACATCACTGTCCCTCTCTATATACATCACTGTCCCCTCTATATACATCACTGTCCCTCTATATACATCACTGTCCCCTCTATATACATCTCTGTCCCTCTATATACATCACTGTCCCCTCTATATACATCACTGTCCCCTCTATATACATCACTGTCCTCCTCTATATACATCTCTGTCCCTCTATATACATCACTGTCCCCTCTATATACATCACTGTCCCCTCTATATACATCACTGTCCTCCTCTATATACATCTCTGTCCCTCTATATACATCACTGTCCCCTCTATATACATCACTGTCCCCTCTATATACATCACTGTCCTCCTCTATATACATCTCTGTCCCTCTATATACATCACTGTCCCTCTATATACATCACTGTCCCCTCTATATACATCACTATCCCCCTCTATATACATCACTGTCCTCCTCTATATACATCACTGTCCTCCTCTATATACATCACTGTCCCCTCTATATACATCACTATCCCCCTCTATATACATCACTGTCCTCCTCTATATACATCTCTGTCCCTCTATATACATCACTGTCCCCTCTATATACATCACTGTCCTCCTCTATATACATCACTGTCCCCTCTATATACATCACTATCCCCCTCTATATACATCTCTGTCCTCCTCTATATACATCTCTGTCCCTCTATATACATCACTGTCCCCTCTATATACATCACTGTCCCCTCTATATACATCACTGTCCTCCTCTATATACATCTCTGTCCCTCTATATACATCACTGTCCCTCTATATACATCACTGTCCCCTCTATATACATCACTATCCCCCTCTATATACATCACTATCCCCCTCTATATACATCACTGTCCTCCTCTATATACATCACTGTCCCCTCTATATACATCACTATCCCCCTCTATATACATCACTGTCCTCCTCTATATACATCACTATCCCCTCTGTATACATCACTATCCCTCTATATACATCACTGTCCACCTCTATATACCTCACTGTCCCCTCTATATACATCACTGTCCCTCTATATACCTCACTGTCCCCTCTATATACATCACTGTCCCTCTATATACATCACTGTCCACCTCTATATACATCACTGTCCCCTCTATATACATCACTGTCCCTCTATATACATCACTGTCCACCTCTATATACATCACTGTCCCCTCTATATACATCACTGTCCCTCTATATACATCACTGTCCACCTCTATATACCTCACTGTCCCCTCTATATACATCACTGTCCCTCTATATACCTCACTGTCCCCTCTATATACATCACTGTCCCTCTATATACATCACTGTCCCCTCTATATACATCACTGTCCCTCTATATACATCTCTGTCCTCCTCTATATACATCTCTGTCCCTCTATATACATCACTGTCCCTCTATATACATCACTGTCCACCTCTATATACCTCACTGTCCCCTCTATATACATCACTGTCCCTCTATATATACATCACTGTCCCCTCTATATACATCACTGTCCCTCTATATATACATCACTGTCCCCTCTATATACATCACTGTCCCTCTATATACATCACTGTCCCCTCTGTATACATCACTGTCCCTCTATATACATCACTGTCCCCTCTATATACATCACTGTCCCTCTCTATATACATCACTGTCCCTCTATATACATCACTGTCCCTCTATATACATCACTGTCCCCTCTATATACATCACTGCCCCCTCTATATACATCACTGCCCCCTCTATATACATCACTGTCCCTCTATATACATCACTGTCCACCTCTATATACCTCACTGTCCCCTCTATATACATCACTGTCCCTCTATATACATCACTGTCCCCTCTATATACATCACTGTCCCTCTATATACATCACTGTCCCCTCTATATACATCACTGTCCCCCTCTATATACATCACTGTCCCTCTATATACATCACTGTCCCTCTATATACATCACTGTCCCCTCTATATACATCACTGCCCCCTCTATATACATCACTGCCCCCTCTATATACATCACTGTCCCTCTATATACATCACTGTCCTCCTCTATATACATCTCTGTCCCTCTATATACATCACTGTCCCTCTATATACATCACTGTCCTCCTCTATATACATCACTGTCCCCTCTATATACATCATTATCCCTCTATATACCTCACTGTCCCCTCTATATACATCACTGTCCCTCTATATACATCATTATCCCTCTATATACCTCACTGTCCCCTCTATATACATTACTGTCCCTCTATATACATCACTATCCCTCTATATACATCACTGTTCCTCTATATACATCACTGTCCCTCTATATACATCACTGCCTCCTCTATATACATCACTGTCCTCCTCTATATACATCACTGTCCCCTCTATATACATCATTATCCCTCTATATACCTCACTGTCCCCTCTATATACATCACTGTCCCTCTATATACATCATTATCCCTCTATATACCTCACTGTCCCCTCTATATACATTACTGTCCCTCTATATACATCACTGTCCCCCTCTATATACATCACTGTTCCTCTATATACATCACTGTCCCTCTATATACATCACTGTCCCCTCTATATACCTCACTGTCCCCTCTATATACATCACTATCCCTCTATATACATCACTGTCCCCCTCTATATACATCACTGTCCCTCTATATACATCACTGTCCTCCTCTATATACATCACTGTCCCTCTGTATACATTACTGTCCCTCTATATACACACCACTGTCCCTCTATATACATCACTGTCCCCTCTATATACATCACTGTCCCCTCTATATACATCACTATCCCTCTATATACATCACTATCCCCTCTGTATACATCACTGTCCCCCTCTATATACATCACTGTCCCTCTCTATATACATCACTGTCCCCTCTATATACATCACTGTCCCTCTATATACATCACTGTCCCCTCTATATACATCACTGTCCCTCTATATACATCACTGTCCCCTCTATATACATCACTGTCCCCTCTATATACATCACTATCCCTCTATATACATCACTATCCCTCTATATACATCACTGTCCCCTCTATATACATTACTGCCCCCTCTATATACATCACTGTCCCTCTATATACATCACTGTCCCCTCTATATACATCACTGTCCCCTCTATATACATCACTGTCCCTCTATATACATCACTGTCCCCTCTATATACATCACTGTCCCCTCTATATACATCACTGCCCCCTCTATATACATCACTGTCCCTCTATATACCTCACTGTCCTCCTCTATATACATCACTATCCCTCTATATACATCACTATCCCCTCTATATACATCACTGTCCTCCTCTATATACATCACTGTCCCCTCTATATACATCACTGTCCCCCTCTATATACATCACTGTCCTCCTCTATATACATCACTGTCCTCCTCTATATACATCACTGTCCTCCTCTATATACATCACTGTCCCTCTATATACATCACTGTCCTCCTCTATATACATCACTGTCCTCCTCTATATACATCACTGTCCCCCTCTATATACATCACTGTCCTCCTCTATATACATCACTGTCCCCTCTATATACATCACTGTCCCCCTCTATATACATCACTGTCCTCCTCTATATACATCACTGTCCTCCTCTATATACATCACTGTCCTCCTCTATATACATCACTGTCCCTCTATATACATCACTGTCCTCCTCTATATACATCACTGTCCTCCTCTATATACATCACTGTCCTCCTCTATATACATCACTGTCCCTCTATATACATCACTGTCCTCCTCTATATACATCACTGTCCTCCTCTATATACATCACTGTCCCCCTCTATATACATCACTGTCCTCCTCTATATACATCACTGTCCCCTCTATATACATCACTGTCCTCCTCTATATACATCACTGTCCCCTCTATATACATCACTGTCCTCCTCTATATACATCACTGCCCCCTCTATATACATCACTGTCCCCTCTATATACATCACTGTCCCTCTATATACATCACTGTCCCCTCTATATACATCACTGTCCTCCTCTATATACATCACTGTCCCTCTCTATATACATCACTGTCCCCTCTATATACATCACTGTCCCTCTATATACATCTCTGTCCCCTCTATATACATCTCTGTCCCTCTATATACCTCACTGTCCCCTCTATATACATCACTGTCCCCTCTATGTACATCACTGTCCCTCTGTATACATTACTGTCCTCCTCTATATACATCACTGTCCCTCTATATACACCACTGTCCCCTCTATATACATCACTGTCCTCCTCTATATACATCACTGTCCTCCTCTATATACATCACTGTCCTCCTCTATATACATCACTGTCCCCTCTATATACATCACTGTCCCTCTATATACATCACTGTCCCCTCTATATACATCACTGTCCCTCTATATACATCACTGTCCCCTCTATATACATCACTGTCCCCTCTATATACATCACTGCCCCCTCTATATACATCACTGTCCCTCTATATACCTCACTGTCCTCCTCTATATACATCACTATCCCTCTATATACATCACTATCCCCTCTATATACATCACTGTCCTCCTCTATATACATCACTGTCCCCTCTATATACATCACTGTCCCCCTCTATATACATCACTGTCCTCCTCTATATACATCACTGTCCTCCTCTATATACATCACTGTCCTCCTCTATATACATCACTGTCCCTCTATATACATCACTGTCCTCCTCTATATACATCACTGTCCTCCTCTATATACATCACTGTCCCCCTCTATATACATCACTGTCCTCCTCTATATACATCACTGTCCCCTCTATATACATCACTGTCCCCCTCTATATACATCACTGTCCTCCTCTATATACATCACTGTCCTCCTCTATATACATCACTGTCCTCCTCTATATACATCACTGTCCCTCTATGTACATCACTGTCCTCCTCTATATACATCACTGTCCTCCTCTATATACATCACTGTCCTCCTCTATATACATCACTGTCCCTCTATATACATCACTGTCCTCCTCTATATACATCACTGTCCTCCTCTATATACATCACTGTCCCCCTCTATATACATCACTGTCCCCCTCTATATACATCACTGTCCTCCTCTATATACATCACTGTCCCCTCTATATACATCACTGTCCTCCTCTATATACATCACTGTCCCCTCTATATACATCACTGTCCTCCTCTATATACATCACTGCCCCCTCTATATACATCACTGTCCCCTCTATATACATCACTGTCCCTCTATATACATCACTGTCCCCTCTATATACATCACTGTCCTCCTCTATATACATCACTGTCCCTCTCTATATACATCACTGTCCCCTCTATATACATCACTGTCCCTCTATATACATCACTGTCCCCTCTATATACATCTCTGTCCCTCTATATACCTCACTGTCCCCTCTATATACATCACTGTCCCCTCTATGTACATCACTGTCCCTCTGTATACATTACTGTCCTCCTCTATATACATCACTGTCCCTCTATATACACCACTGTCCCCTCTATATACATCACTGTCCTCCTCTATATACATCACTGTCCTCCTCTATATACATCACTGTCCTCCTCTATATACATCACTGTCCCCTCTATATACATCACTGTCCTCCTCTATATACATCACTGCCCCCTCTATATACATCACTATCCCCTCTATATACATCACTGCCCCTCTATATACATCACTGTCCCCCTCTATATACATCACTGTCCCCTCTATATACATCACTGTCCCCCTCTATATACATCACTGTCCCCCTCTATATACATCACTGCCCCCCTCTATATACATCACTGTCCTCCTCTATATACATCACTATCCCCTCTATATACATCACTGCCCCTCTATATACATCACTGTCCCTCTATATACATCACTATCCCTCTATATACATCACTGTCCCTCTGTATACATCACTGTCCCTCTATATACATCACTGTCCCCTCTATATACATCACTATCCCTCTATATACATCACTGTCCCCTCTATATACATCACTGTCCCCTCTATATACATCACTATCCCTCTATATACATCACTGTCCCTCTATATACATCACTGTCCTCCTCTATATACATCACTGTCCCTCTGTATACATTACTGTCCCTCTATATACACACCACTGTCCCTCTATATACATCACTGTCCCCTCTATATACATCACTGTCCCCTCTATATACATCACTGTCCCCCTCTATATACATCACTGTCCCTCTATATACATCACTGCCTCCTCTATATACATCACTATCCCTCTATATACATCACTGCCCCCCTCTATATACATCACTGTCCCCCTCTATATACATCACTGTCCCTCTATATACATCACTGTCCCTCTATATACATCACTGTCCCCTCTATATACATCACTATCCCTCTATATACCTCACTGTCCCCTCTATATACCTCACTGTCCCCTCTATATACATCACTGTCCCCTCTATATACATCACTGTCCCCTCTATATACATCACTGTCCCCTCTATATACATCACTGTCCCCTCTATATACATCACTACCCCCTCTATATACATCACTGTCCCTCTATATACATCACTGCCTCCTCTATATACATCACTGTCCCTCTATATACATCACTATCCCTCTATATACATCACTATCCCTCTATATACATCACTGTCCCCTCTATATACATCACTACCCCCTCTATATACATCACTGTCCCTCTATATACATCACTGCCTCCTCTATATACATCACTATCCCTCTATATACATCACTGCCCCCCTCTATATACATCACTGTCCCCCTATATATACACCACTGTCCCCCTCTATATACATCACTGTCCCCCTATATACATCACTGTCCCCTCTATATACATCACTATCCCCTCTATATACATCACTGTCCACCTCTATATACATCACTGTCCCCCTATATACATCACTGCCCCCCTCTATATACATCACTGTCCCTCTATATACATCACTGCCTCCTCTATATACATCACTATCCCTCTATATACATCACTGCCCCCCTCTATATACATCACTGTCCCTCTATATACATCACTGTCCCCTCTATATACATCACTGTCCCTCTATATACATCACTGTCCCCTCTATATACATCACTGTCCCTCTATATACATCACTGCCCCCCTCTATATACATCACTGTCCCTCTATATACATCACTGTCCCCTCTATATACATCACTGTCCCTCTATATACATCACTGTCCCCTCTATATACATCACTATCCCTCTATATACATCACTGCCCCCCTCTATATACATCACTGTCCCTCTATATACATCACTGTCCCCTCTATATACATCACTGTCCCCCTCTATATACATCACTGTCCCCTCTATATACATCACTGTCCTCCTCTATATACATCACTGTCCCCTCTATATACATCACTGTCCTCCTCTATATACATCACTGTCCCTCTATATACATCACTGTCCCCCTCTATATACATCACTGTCCCCTCTATATACATCACTGTCCCTCTATATACATCACTGTCCCCTCTATATACATCACTGTCCCTCTATATACATCACTGTCCCCTCTATATACATCACTATCCCTCTATATACATCACTGCCCCCCTCTATATACATCACTGTCCCTCTATATACATCACTGTCCCCTCTATATACATCACTGTCCCTCTATATACATCACTGTCCCCTCTATATACACCACTGTCCCTCTATATACATCACTATATGCGCCATAACCTGCTTTTTTTTTTACCTTAACTTGATTGTTTATTCAGATATGTCTGTGTCACTAACAGTCAGTCAATCATTTCATTTATTGTGTGGCCCACAGATACTAAAACACTGAGGTATTTACTTGGCTATGAAGGACAATAGTCGTTGTCCCTCCAAATTCAGGTATAGTCTCTATAAGGAAACATACAACAAAACAATAATCCATATTTGGGGAGTTCGCTATACATTTTTGTAACCAGTGGAACCAGCCACATAAAATGTGTCATCAATAGATCCCAGCTCCATAAATTATAGATGTAATATATTTTCCCAAATAATCCCTATAACATAAGCATGTTCCCTATACATGTTTTAGAAGAGAGTTGTAATATTTTAGAACTCATAACTAGAAGTACTTTTTAGCGAGCAACAATAAAACAGTTGTAAAACAGATTAGCATACCAGCACACCTACTGTCATTATGTCACAGGGGGGCGGCTTGGGTATAAAAGGACCAAGTTTAAAAGGTGCTGACATTATTATAGAAATTACCTTCATGCCTTCTCCAAGCAAGAGATTATGCGAAAAGTAGAGGGGACAGTGATGTATATAGAGAGACAGTGTCAGCAGTTGCGACGGTGCCCGCGGCTGCCACGACTCTTCCTGCATTGCTTGTGACGTCCCGACCGTCTCCATGATGACCGGGGCGTCACTTCCGGTTCCAGCGTCCCGGTTGCCTAGGCAACAACCGAGACGCTTCAGGCTCCCTGCCGTAGCGCCCGGCCAGCTGTTAAATAGCCGGGCGCGCGCGCAGGGCTATTCAGACACAGCCATCCTTGGCTCATTTTAGTTAGGCTGCAGCCTTAGTCATTAGTGCAACCTGGGCGCACTAGTTCTCATTGGTCCTACTGCCGTCATTACTTAGTCAGCTTCTGGGGCTACTATCTAGGCTTTGTTCTGATTGGCTGTTGGTATTATTTAAGGCAGTGAGGACTGAGCCTCACTGCCGGTTATAGCGTCCTGTTCTAGTTCTGCTGCCTGCTACTCTGTTCCTGTGATTGACTTCCCGTGTATGACCTTTGCCTGTTTCTGGACCTTGAACCTCTGCTTCTGGCCCCGACCTATTGCTTAAAACCTGGACCTTGAACCTCTGCTTCTGGCCCCGATCTTATGCCTGTCCTTGGACTCTGAACCTGTGCCTGTGACCCCTGACCTTGGTTTATTCCTGGGAAACGTTTGTCTGCTGCCGGCTGACCCTTGCCTGGACCCCACGTTGCTGTCTGCCATAGCACTCTCTTCCTAGGTTCTCCTTCACCGGTACACATCTCACGACCCTCTGTTGTATGCAGCCAAGTCTGTCCCCACCACTAGGGGCAACAGTGAATACCAGACTTCAGAGCAGACTCCGGGTTTTGTTGTATAGGCTGGAGGGGTTCCTAACATTATAACCGGCCAAAACAGAAATTCCGGAGACAAAATTTAATGGAGGAAAGCGGAATCAAATTGTCTCCATTTCAAGTGCTGGCTGGCCATGTTGACACTGTGTATCAAATGATCCAGGGATTGGCCCAGCGTTTGTCAGCACAAGAAGAGGCCTCCAGAGACCCGCAACCTCAGCAAGCCTCCTCTGGCGTATCTCCAGAGCCGAAGTTGAATTTGCCTGATCGATTCTCAGAAAGCAGGTCCGTTTTCCGCAACTTTAAGGAGAGTTGCAGGTTATACTTCCGCCTGAGACCACGCTCCTCTGGTTCCGAAAAAGCAACAATTAGGGATTGTTATCTCCCTACTCCAGGGTGATCCTCAGTCTTAGGCCTTCTCCCTTTCACCAACAAGTCCAGCCTTACAAACCGTGGATGCCTACTTCCAGGCCTTGGGGTTGCTATACGACGACCCAGACAGAGTGGCCTTAGCTGAGTCTTATCTCCGGGCATTAAGGCAAGGACGTCGTTCCGCTGAGGAATATTGTGCGGAATTCCGGCGTTGGTCTACTGATTGTGCCTGGAATGATCCGGCACTGCGGAGTCAATTCCGTTTGGGCCTTACCGAGCAAATTAGGACTCTCTTGTTCAGTATCCTGTACCCGCCTCACTTGAAGATTTGATGCAGCTTGTCATTAAAATTGACCGTCGAATTAGAGAGCGGAAAGCTGAACGTGAGTCATCAATACCTCCTGGCTCATCACCCAGTTCCAGTTTTCCTTTGCTGGATACCCCTGAACCCATGCGGCTGGGTGTTTATCGCCTGCCTCCGGAGGAGCGCTCCAGAAGATGGTCACTAGGCCTTTGCTTGTATTGTGGCCAATCAGGCCACCTAGTACGTTCCTGTCCCAGCAAGGCGGGAAAATGCCTAGACTCAAGTGCTGGAGAAGAGGTGCGTTTAGGTCTCCAAATAACCTCTTCGGAAAACTCTCTGTTAGTCCCTGCACGCTTAGCCTTCAGACATCGTTCCACTGACTTGTCGGCCTTCCTTGATACCGATGCAGCAGGTAACTTTCTGGACATTCTGTTGGCTCAAACCCTTGGAACTCCCGAAGTCAAACTGGATTTGAGTATTACCGCCTGCGGCTTGGATGGTAATCCCCTGGTTGGGGGCCGAATACTCGCCAAGACTCCATTTGTTCGATTATCCGTAGGCACTCTCCATACTGAAGAACTCACATTCTTCCTGATCACCTGTCCCTCCGCTCCATTTATTCTGGGGTATCCATGTCTGCAAAGTCATAATCCCCTTATTGATTGTAAAAGAGGTGAAATCATCCATTGGAGTCCAGAGTGCTCTACTTCATGTTTGACCCAGGCTCTCAGAACCCTGCAGACTAGTCCAGAATTGTTGCCTACACTTAACCAGGACTTCAGTGACGTCTTCTGTAAACATAAGGCTAATTCTCTCCCGCCTCATTGCGACGACTGTGCTATCAATCTTGTGCCGGGATCTAAATTACCCAAAGGACGTCTGTATTCTTTGTCTGCCCCGGAAACTCAAGCTATGGAACAGTACGTAGAGGAGAATCTAAGGAAAGGATTTATCCATCCCTCTAAATCCCCGGTAGGTGCTGGCTGTTTCTTCGTGGCCAAAAAAGATGGCAGTCTGAGACCCTGCATCGACTACCGCGGCCTGAACAAAATCACAGTCAACAACACTTATCCGCTGCCCTTGATTTCTGTTCTGTTTGATCAGCTCAAGTCTGCCACCATCTTCTCTAAGATTGACTTACGGGGTACTTATAATCTCATCCACATCAGACAGGGAGATGAATGGAAGACCGCCTTTAATACCCTCTCTGGGCATTATGAATATTTGGTGATGCCATTCGGATTGTGTAACGCCCCGGCAGTCTTCCAAGATTTAATCAATGACATCTTGTGAGAATTCCTGGGTAAGACCGTGGTGGTTTATTTAGATGACATTTTAATTTATTCTCAGTCCTTGTCACAGCACTGCCAACAGGTTCGGGAAGTTCTGGAGAAGTTACGTCAACACCACCTCTACGCAAAATTGGAGAAGTGCGAGTTTGAAGTACCCAGGGTGGCTTTCTTAGGCTACGTCATTTCTTCATCTGGCTTCTCCATGTACCCCAGTAAAGTCCAAGCAATCCAAGACTGGGTTCTTCCTACTAACCTCAAGGCGATCCAGAGGTTCCTTGGCTTCGCCGACTATTACCGGAGGTTTATATGCTCCTTTTCTTCCTTGGTGGCTCCTATTACTGCCCTCACCCGGAAGGGCTCAGACCCAGCTAATTGGTCTTCGGAGGCGTTGGCGAGCTTTTCTGCCCTTAAAGTCGCCTTCACATCTGCACCCGTTCTCAGGCACCCAGATCCTGAGCTCTCGTTCATTGTAGAAGTAGACGCCTCAGATGTAGGAGGAGGCGCCATTCTCTCTCAAAGAGATCCTCAAAGCAAAAAATTGCACCCATGTGCATATCTGTCCAGGAAATTCTCATCTGCCGAAATGAATTATGATGTTGGAAATAGAGAGTTATTGGCCATCAAGTGGGCCCTCGAAGAATGGCGGCATTGGTTAGAAGGAGCATCTCACATTATTACCATCTTCATTGACCACAAAAACCTTCAGTATATTCAAACCGCCAAAACTCTAAATCCTTGACAGGCCCGCTGGGCTTTGTTTTTCACCCGGTTCAACTTCCTTATCACTTACCGTCCAGGATCATAGAATACCACGGCTGATTCTCTGTCTTAGAGTTTTATGGCATCCCATCCTCAGCCTCCTGACCCGCAACCTATAATTTCCTCCACCTCTATTCATGTCAGTCTAACTCAGGATCTTGGGGCTACACTCCGCCACTTTCAGAAAATTGCTCCAGCTCAGACACCAGCTGATAAATTGTTTGTCCCAGTTCATCTGAGAAAGTCGGCCCTCATCGAATGCCCACGACAACCGCTCAGCAGGTCACCCTGGTATCCAGAGGACCATAGAAATACTTTCCCGCTGGCTTTGGTGGCCCACCTTGTCCTCTGATGCGGAAAACTATGTCTGCGCCTGCCCAGAATGTTCCAGGAACAAGTCTTCCAGAATCCGTCCTCCAGGTCAACTTCTACCCTTGACAATTCCAAACAGGCCTTGGACCCATATTTCCATGGACTTTACTGTCGACCTCCCTTTGTCCTCGGGTCATAACACCATTTGGGTAGTTGTTGATTGATTCAGCAAGATGGCACATTTTATACCCTTGCTCAAATTGCCAGATGCCAGAAGTTTGGCCACCTTATTTATTACCCATATCTTCCGTCTCCATGGCCTTCCAGAAGACATCGTCTCAGACCAAGGGTCCCAATTCATTGCACAGTTTTGGAAGTCTTTCTGCAATTCCCTCGGAATCAAAGTTAGTTTGCCCTCAGCCTACCACCCTCAGTCAAATGGTCAGACGGAAAGAACCAATCAATCCCTGGAACAATTTCTACGCATCTACGTTTCCAAGTTCCATGACAACTGGTCCTCTCTCTTATCTTGGGCAGAATTTGCCTATAACAATTCTTGCCAATCTGCAACACATACCTCCCCGTTCTTCTGCAATCTTGGTTTCCACCCGAAATCGAACTCTCTCTCTTCTGCCGTTACCATTGGAGGTTCTAAGACACCTACTGCTGTATCTCGATTGAAGTCCGTTTGGAAGAAAGTGCATTCCGCACTTTGTCAAGCCTCTCTCAGGTCTAAAGCCTCCGCTGATCGCCATCGTAGTCCTGAAGCGTCCCGGTTGCCTAGGCAACAACCGGGACGCTTCAGGCTCCCTGCCGCCGCGCCCGGCCAGCTGTCAAACAGCCGGGCGCGCGCGCAGGGCTATTCAGACACAGCCATCCTTGGCTGATTTTAATTAGGCTGCAGCCTTAGTCATTAGTGCAACCTGGGCGCACTAGTTCTCATTGGTCCTACTGCCATCATTACTTAGTCAGCTTCTGGAGCAACTATCTAGGCTTTGTTCTGATTGGCTGTTGGTATTATTTAAGGCAGTGAGGACTGAGCCTCACTGCCGGTTATAGCGTCCTGTTCTAGTTCTGCTGCCTGCTACTCTGTTCCTGTGATTGGTGTTTAACCTGTGATTGACTTCCCGTGTATGACCTTTGCCTGTTTCTGGACCTTGAACCTCTGCTTCTGGCCCCGATCTTATGCCTGTCCTTGGACTCTGAACCTGTGCCTGTGACCCCTGACCTTGGTTTATTCCTGGGAAACGTTTGTCTGCTGCCGGCTGACCCTTGCCTGGACCCCACGTTGCTGTCTGCCATAGCACTCTCTTCCTAGGTTCTCCTTCACCGGTACACATCTCACGACCCTCTGTTGTATGCAGCCAAGTCTGTCCCCACCACTAGTAGCAACAGTGAATACCAGACTTCAGAGCAGACTCCGGGTTTTGTTGTATAGGCTGGAGGGGTTCCTAACATTATAACCGGCCAAAACAGAAATTCCGGAGACAAAATTTAATGGAGGAAAGCGGAATCAAATTGTCTCCATTTCAAGTGCTGGCTGGCCATGTTGACACTGTGTATCAAATGATCCAGGGATTGGCCCAGCGTTTGTCAGCACAAGAAGAGGCCTCCAGAGACCCGCAACCTCAGCAAGCCTCCTCTGGCGTATCTCCAGAGCCGAAGTTGAATTTGCCTGATCGATTCTCAGAAAGCAGGTCCGTTTTCCGCAACTTTAAGGAGAGTTGCAGGTTATACTTCCGCCTGAGACCACGCTCCTCTGGTTCCGAAAAAGCAACAATTAGGGATTGTTATCTCCCTACTCCAGGGTGATCCTCAGTCTTAGGCCTTCTCCCTTTCACCAACAAGTCCAGCCTTACAAACCGTGGATGCCTACTTCCAGGCCTTGGGGTTGCTATACGACGACCCAGACAGAGTGGCCTTAGCTGAGTCTTATCGCCGGGCATTAAGGCAAGGACGTCGTTCCGCTGAGGAATATTGTGCGGAATTCCGGCGTTGGTCTACTGATTGTGCCTGGAATGATCCGGCACTGCGGAGTCAATTCCGTTTGGGCCTTACCGAGCAAATTAGGACTCTCTTGTTCAGTATCCTGTACCCGCCTCACTTGAAGATTTGATGCAGCTTGTCATTAAAATTGACCGTCGAATTAGAGAGCGGAAAGCTGAACGTGAGTCATCAATACCTCCTGGCTCATCACCCAGTTCCAGTTTTCCTTTGCTGGATACCCCTGAACCCATGCGGCTGGGTGTTTATCGCCTGCCTCCGGAGGAGCGCTCCAGAAGATGGTCACTAGGCCTTTGCTTGTATTGTGGCCAATCAGGCCACCTAGTACGTTCCTGTCCCAGCAAGGCGGGAAAATGCCTAGACTCAAGTGCTGGAGAAGAGGTGCGTTTAGGTCTCCAAATAACCTCTTCGGAAAACTCTCTGTTAGTCCCTGCACGCTTAGCCTTCAGACATCGTTCCACTGACTTGTCGGCCTTCCTTGATACCGATGCAGCAGGTAACTTTCTGGACATTCTGTTGGCTCAAACCCTTGGAACTCCCGAAGTCAAACTGGATTTGAGTATTACCGCCTGCGGCTTGGATGGTAATCCCCTGGTTGGGGGCCGAATACTCGCCAAGACTCCATTTGTTCGATTATCCGTAGGCACTCTCCATACTGAAGAACTCACATTCTTCCTGATCACCTGTCCCTCCGCTCCATTTATTCTGGGGTATCCATGTCTGCAAAGTCATAATCCCCTTATTGATTGTAAAAGAGGTGAAATCATCCATTGGAGTCCAGAGTGCTCTACTTCATGTTTGACCCAGGCTCTCAGAACCCTGCAGACTAGTCCAGAATTGTTGCCTACACTTAACCAGGACTTCAGTGACGTCTTCTGTAAACATAAGGCTAATTCTCTCCCGCCTCATTGCGACGACTGTGCTATCAATCTTGTGCCGGGATCTAAATTACCCAAAGGACGTCTGTATTCTTTGTCTGCCCCGGAAACTCAAGCTATGGAACAGTACGTAGAGGAGAATCTAAGGAAAGGATTTATCCATCCCTCTAAATCCCCGGTAGGTGCTGGCTGTTTCTTCGTGGCCAAAAAAGATGGCAGTCTGAGACCCTGCATCGACTACCGCGGCCTGAACAAAATCACAGTCAACAACACTTATCCGCTGCCCTTGATTTCTGTTCTGTTTGATCAGCTCAAGTCTGCCACCATCTTCTCTAAGATTGACTTACGGGGTACTTATAATCTCATCCACATCAGACAGGGAGATGAATGGAAGACCGCCTTTAATACCCTCTCTGGGCATTATGAATATTTGGTGATGCCATTCGGATTGTGTAACGCCCCGGCAGTCTTCCAAGATTTAATCAATGACATCTTGTGAGAATTCCTGGGTAAGACCGTGGTGGTTTATTTAGATGACATTTTAATTTATTCTCAGTCCTTGTCACAGCACTGCCAACAGGTTCGGGAAGTTCTGGAGAAGTTACGTCAACACCACCTCTACGCAAAATTGGAGAAGTGCGAGTTTGAAGTACCCAGGGTGGCTTTCTTAGGCTACGTCATTTCTTCATCTGGCTTCTCCATGTACCCCAGTAAAGTCCAAGCAATCCAAGACTGGTATCTTCCTACTAACCTCAAGGCGATCCAGAGGTTCCTTGGCTTCGCCGACTATTACCGGAGGTTTATATGCTCCTTTTCTTCCTTGGTGGCTCCTATTACTGCCCTCACCCGGAAGGGCTCAGACCCAGCTAATTGGTCTTCGGAGGCGTTGGCGAGCTTTTCTGCCCTTAAAGTCGCCTTCACATCTGCACCCGTTCTCAGGCACCCAGATCCTGAGCTCTCGTTCATTGTAGAAGTAGACGCCTCAGATGTAGGAGGAGGCGCCATTCTCTCTCAAAGAGATCCTCAAAGCAAAAAATTGCACCCATGTGCATATCTGTCCAGGAAATTCTCATCTGCCGAAATGAATTATGATGTTGGAAATAGAGAGTTATTGGCCATCAAGTGGGCCCTCGAAGAATGGCGGCATTGGTTAGAAGGAGCATCTCACATTATTACCATCTTCATTGACCACAAAAACCTTCAGTATATTCAAACCGCCAAAACTCTAAATCCTTGACAGGCCCGCTGGGCTTTGTTTTTCACCCGGTTCAACTTCCTTATCACTTACCGTCCAGGATCATAGAATACCACGGCTGATTCTCTGTCTTAGAGTTTTATGGCATCCCATCCTCAGCCTCCTGACCCGCAACCTATAATTTCCTCCACCTCTATTCATGTCAGTCTAACTCAGGATCTTGGGGCTACACTCCGCCACTTTCAGAAAATTGCTCCAGCTCAGACACCAGCTGATAAATTGTTTGTCCCAGTTCATCTGAGAAAGTCGGCCCTCATCGAATGCCCACGACAACCGCTCAGCAGGTCATCCTGGTATCCAGAGATCCAGAGGACCATAGAAATACTTTCCCGCTGGCTTTGGTGGCCCACCTTGTCCTCTGATGCGGAAAACTATGTCTGCGCCTGCCCAGAATGTTCCAGGAACAAGTCTTCCAGAATCCGTCCTCCAGGTCAACTTATACCCTTGACAATTCCAAACAGGCCTTGGACCCATATTTCCATGGACTTTACTGTCGACCTCCCTTTGTCCTCGGGTCATAACACCATTTGGGTAGTTGTTGATTGATTCAGCAAGATGGCACATTTTATACCCTTGCTCAAATTGCCAGATGCCAGAAGTTTGGCCACCTTATTTATTACCCATATCTTCCGTCTCCATGGCCTTCCAGAAGACATCGTCTCAGACCAAGGGTCCCAATTCATTGCACAGTTTTGGAAGTCTTTCTGCAATTCCCTCGGAATCAAAGTTAGTTTGCCCTCAGCCTACCACCCTCAGTCAAATGGTCAGACGGAAAGAACCAATCAATCCCTGGAACAATTTCTACGCATCTACGTTTCCAAGTTCCATGACAACTGGTCCTCTCTCTTATCTTGGGCAGAATTTGCCTATAACAATTCTTGCCAATCTGCAACACATACCTCCCCGTTCTTCTGCAATCTTGGTTTCCACCCGAAATCGAACTCTCTCTCTTCTGCCGTTACCATTGGAGGTTCTAAGACACCTACTGCTGTATCTCGATTGAAGTCCGTTTGGAAGAAAGTGCATTCCGCACTTTGTCAAGCCTCTCTCAGGTCTAAAGCCTCCGCTGATCGCCATCGTAGTCCTGAAGCGTCCCGGTTGCCTAGGCAACAACCGGGACGCTTCAGGCTCCCTGCCGCCGCGCCCGGCCAGCTGTCAAACAGCCGGGCGCGCGCGCAGGGCTATTCAGACACAGCCATCCTTGGCTGATTTTAATTAGGCTGCAGCCTTAGTCATTAGTGCAACCTGGGCGCACTAGTTCTCATTGGTCCTACTGCCATCATTACTTAGTCAGCTTCTGGAGCAACTATCTAGGCTTTGTTCTGATTGGCTGTTGGTATTATTTAAGGCAGTGAGGACTGAGCCTCACTGCCGGTTATAGCGTCCTGTTCTAGTTCTGCTGCCTGCTACTCTGTTCCTGTGATTGGTGTTTAACCTGTGATTGACTTCCCGTGTATGACCTTTGCCTGTTTCTGGACCTTGAACCTCTGCTTCTGGCCCCGATCTTATGCCTGTCCTTGGACTCTGAACCTGTGCCTGTGACCCCTGACCTTGGTTTATTCCTGGGAAACGTTTGTCTGCTGCCGGCTGACCCTTGCCTGGACCCCACGTTGCTGTCTGCCATAGCACTCTCTTCCTAGGTTCTCCTTCACCGGTACACATCTCACGACCCTCTGTTGTCTGCAGCCAAGTCTGTCCCCACTACTAGGGGCAACAGTGAATACCGGACTTCAGAGCAGACTCCGGGTTTTGTTGTATAGGCTGGAGGGGTTCCTAACAGACAGTGATATATATAGAGGGGATAGCGGAGTTAACCAGAAGGACGTGGCTCTGGATGCTGCAAAGAAGTCCAGTGGTGGCAGCAGCTTAAGTCTTTCCTACTGCGGTTAGAGGGCACTTTTGGGATAAAGAAAGGAGTTGGTGGCAAGGCAAGCCCAACCTGTCCCCAGCAACACAACAGACAGGGTGGCATAGGTGGTCCATCCTGTCACATGTACTGATATATAAATCTGCTCTTATAGAAGTCCCCCCGTTCGGGATACCGGGTCTCTGAGAGATCTTTCACCTGTTCCAAGCAGGGAACACCTCAGATAGAAAGGAAGACAACCCCAGCACCAAGTCCTCAGTAGCAGTTCTTGACTAGTCCAACGTGAGTCGTATGTCTGAACTGTCACTGTCCGAGGATCAGGAAAAGTCTGTTTAATGCCCGATTGTGTTCCCACAGTGGCTTGGCCTGGGTACTAGTAAACAGTCATTGCCCACAGTGGGCTGGCTTCTGCTTGTGGTTGGCTGCAGCACAAAGGAGTACCACTAAACCATGCAAAGGTGGGTAAACATCCTGAAAGGGGTCACCATGGACTGCAACTCATTATAACCCCTTCTAGTATTTTTAGGAAAATTCACGGTACAGAGCGACTGGTATTTCCAGTGAAGGTTAAAAGACTGCTAAATCAGAAAGTGGCAAATTGTATTTTCTTCATATTAATTATAATTTCTTGTCGCAAGGTAAGGAAATTATTTAACATGCCTATTTATTAACATTGTATAGCCAGGTCAACGGCTTTGATAGGTGAATAGTCTCTAGTAAAGTGATTCCTCCAGGTTCTGCCATAGGAAGGACGGAAGAATCAGGAAGACCATCTCAATGTTAGTTGCGGCGGCCGCGGGCACCGCCGCGACTCTGTGAGTGCTCTTCCGGGCGTCCCGGCCGTCGCTATGACGACCAGGACGTCACTTCCTGTAGCTTCGTCCCGGTTGCCTGGGCAACAACCGGGACGCTGGGGAGCTTCTGGCGCCGCGCCTGGTCAGCTGTCAAACAGCCGGGCGCGTGCGCACAGGGGATTACAGGGCCAGCCGTTTAAGGCTGGGTTCAGTCAGCCAATCAAGGCTGATTAGGGATCGTGGTTACTGCTGGCACTCTGCTATTCCCATTGGCTGTAGGCTCTGCATGTTCATCATTCTGCAGCTGAGGACACATTCTGGACTGTGTCCTGATTGGCCATCTGTACTATTTAAGGCAGTGAGGACTAGGCCTCACTGCCGGTTATACCGTCCTGTTTACAGTTCTGCTGCCTGCTACTTTATCTCTGTGCCTGGTGTCTAACCTAAGATAGATTTCCCGTGTATGACCCTTGCATGTTCCTGGACTTTGAACCTGTGCTTCTGATCCTGACCAATTGCCTGAACCTGGATTGTGCTTCTCTGCTAGTGCCCCTGATCTTTCGCCTGTCCCTGGATTCCGAACCTGTGCATGTGACTTCTGACCTTGGTTTGTCCTGTGGATACGCTGTCTGCTGCCGGCATCAACCCTGCCTGAACCCCACGCTGCTGTCCGCCATAACACTCCATCCCTGGGTTCTCCTTAGCCGGTACACAACTCTCGACCCTCTGTCAGCCTGCGGCCAAGTCTGTCCCCACCACTAGGGGCTCCAGTGAACACCTGGCTTTCGGAGTAGACTCCGGGTTTTGTAGTACCAGCTGGAGGAGTTCCTAACACTCATGTGCTCTCCGATAGGATGGATAACACCATCTTCAGATGGACTCAAGCTCTGAGTTTCTGAACTGACTCCAAGATGTCTGCTGAATACAACCTGAGGCAAAGGGGACATTCTCAGGTTAATTAAGGCCAAGACCAAGTGACACTCCCATTATTAACCCCTTACAAGCTTTTTCAGCCATAACTAGCCACCACCTAATCAGGAATTGCTGTAGAAAAGGAGGGGGAATGAATGCAGCCCCGTCCCCTTTATCCCAACTGATCCTTACCCATAACCCACTTGGCTTAAATTGAAGAACAATGTATAACTCGAACAGGCCAAATGGGGTTATGTATGCCGACCGTTCTTGAGCCTCTGGGGTCAGTGGTATCCCTTGCTCAAGTCAGAGGTTGAGGTATACTTTGCTCCACCTAACTCGTCTAACAGAGCGTCAATGTGGGGCAGGGGATAGGTGTCAGCATTGTTTACCTCGTTGAACCGGCGGTAATCTACGCAAAACCGTGTTGTCTTCTCCTTCTTAGGAACCAATACAACAGATGATGCCCATGGACTATGCCATGGCTGGATCACCCCTAGCTCAAGCATCTCCTGTACCTCCTTGTATATACTCTTCTTGGTCTCTGGTGAGACCCTATACGCAGGTTGCCTAACTGGCCTATGCTCACCAGTGTCCACATGGTGCATCACCAAGGAAGTCCGTCCGGGTTTCCTACTGAACTAAGTCGCAAAGAACCACAGCACTGTTTCAAGCTGCTCTCACTTGTAGGCACTTAACTGCTCATCCCAGCCCACTTCCTCTACACCACCTTCCTCTCTGGCATCCGCGAGGAGGTCAGGTAGTGGATCACTTCCTGGTTCCTCAGTCGGTAAGCAACAAACCGCTGCTACCGACTCCACACGCTCGTGGTATGCCTTCAACATATTTACGTGGTAGGCCCGCTGCCGCCTACCATCGCTATCAAATGACACCACATAAGTGATGTCACTCAGGTGTTTTGAGACCGTGTACGGTCCAGCCCAGGCAGCCTATAACTTGTTCTAGTGCGTGGTCATCAGAACAAGGATCTTCTGCCCTACCTTAAACACTCTGGCACGTGCACCCTGGTCATACCAAGTCTTCTGTTTCGCCTGTGCTTTCGCTAGCTTAGCTTGCGCGAGCCCCATGACATTTTCTAACCGATCTCTGAGCTTTAACACATACTCCACCACAAAGACATCCTGGGTGGATAGTGTGACAGGATGGACTGCCTATGTCACCCTGACTGTTGTTGCTGAGAAACGGCTGGGCTTACTTTGCCACCGTCCCCTTTCGTTATTCCGAATACGTCCCTCCTGCCGCAGTAGGAGGAGCCTGCTGCCACCACTGGGCTCCATTATGGCGCCCAGAACCACGTTCCTTCTGGGTAACTGTCGCTGCTAGTGTACTCCCGTGCTGGTACACTTGGACCGGTACCCCTGACTGCTTACTATGGATCAGGTGCTGTGGATGGATCCCCCTGGCCTATCACAGTAGCCAGCTGCTGAGTAGCGGCAGAGTGGTGGTACTGGAAAGCTAGGTCCAACCTCAGAAACAGCCGGAGGACGGATTAGATTTAGGGTCTAATCTGTAGGTCACAGGATTACAGCAATATTGAAGAAGTTGTCAAGCAGGGTCTTGAAGCAGAGTGATGTTTTTTGCTCAAGTGTCCTGACAAGGACAGTTCCACTGAATAATGGTATCAGTGGTCAGGTCAGATGGAACATCAGAATTATACATTTCAGTTTACAAGGGCTTCCTTTTTATACTGTTTTCGACACAGCCTTACAGGCTATTTTTAGAATCAGAATGTAACCTGTTTACCAAAACATAGATTTACATGCATTGCAAAGCTAACAATATTTACGCTTATCTGTGATATCTTAAAACCTTGCTGTGATATCCTGCATCTTAATTTGGACACAGTGGACATATGACAGTCTAATTGCATCTTATTGTATCAGATATATACATCAGAAATAAGGCATTTCCTCTAGAAAGGTTAAAACAGAAAAAAAATGAATTTTATCACCCTGGTCTCAGAAATTAAATATTTCCCTTACCAAAATATACACAATATCAAAAATAAGTGCATGTGCAATTATATAAATAAATGCCCTGCGCTATTTCCTTTAAATAAATTTATACCAGAAGTTATTTATAAGTGATCCAGTCACACTCCTCCCCCCCCCCCTTGTCCATGCGACAACCAGGGTGCCATGTCCCAACGATTTGGCTCCTTGTCCGCAGTCTCCTAGGGTTACCGGAGGTGACCTGGATGATCCGGCTCTTCCTGCCGAGACAGTCCATCCGCATTGCTGTGAGCCTTTCCTTGCTTGTGAATTATGTCAAAGTCATAAATTTGAAGTGCAAGGCTCCAGCGCAACAAACGGTCATTTTCCCCTGAGGTGTGTTGCAGCCACTTTAAAGGATTATGATCAGTCACCACAGTAAAATGTCGTCCATAGAAATAAGGTTGTAGTTTTTTCACTGCCCACACAACCTGTGATAGGATGGACCGCCTATGTCACCCTGTATGTTGTTACTGGGAACCGGCTGGGCTTACTTTGTCACCATTCCCTTTCGTTATCCCAAATGCGCCCTCTTGCCGCAATAGGAGGGGCTAACAAATGCTGCCACCACTGGACTCCTTAACGGCATCCAGTACCGGGTTTCTTCTGGATAACTGACACTGCTAGTGTACCCCGTTACTGGGCATCTGGGCTGGTATTCCTGACCTCTTACTATGGATCAGGGTGCTGTGGATGGTTCCCCTCTGCCCTATCACACTGACCAGAGATGCTGGGTAGCAGGCAGAGCGGTGGTACTGGATGCTGGGTCCTAACCTCAGAACAGCCGGGAACAGATTATATTGGTCTAATTTGTGTTCACAGGAATCACAGCAGGTAAGTAAGCAGATTCCTTAAGAAGTTGATGTTTATTAGCTCAGGAAGTCCAGTTACTTCCACTAGTTTGAGGTACTAGTGGCATCCAAAAAGGTACAGATGGTATAATACTGATACATGGTCAAACAGTCCTCCTTTTATACAGATTTACACAGATACCCTGGCAGGAGGTAATCCAACCTCCTGCCCCTCTAACCAATCCAAGTGCTTCATGCAGCCTGCACATAAATTAGCCTAGAGGGATTTAATGCCATTTTACATAGCTGCTAGCGGTACCACAACGTCTGAGATTTTATATTGAATGTTTATCATCAGGCTATAACATTAATCTTGCTTTAAACACAATTTAACTTGCAAAATTCACATTACTCTGTGATCACTTGCATCCTGAGTCTTACAAACCTAGGGAGTCTACCAGCAAGTCTAATGGCGCCCTCCTGTTCTTTCAGGCTAGACAGACGTGTTGGTCACTTCACATGAGATTACCTGTTTCCAGACAGTTGAAAGACCCAAACATGACATACTGTCTCCTAAGCCAATACATTTCCATACCAAACACATACCAGTATAGAAAGATAAGTACATTTGCATTGATATACTTTGGCGCACCGCGCTAATAATTTAAATATATTTATAGAATATGTTATTTATAAGTATCCAGCCACAGTACATATGTCTTATGTGTACATGTCATGTACTGATACATGTAATCCTGTGTGATGCGTGTTATTGTGTGTACAGTGTTGTGTAAACTCTGCCTTCCTGCTTTCCATGAATAAACACCATAGAGGGGGAATCAGCTCTTAGTACTAGTGACATTCAGACCAAGAGAGGACATCATGCTGATCCAGCTCCTCATCACCCTGCTGTGCCTCCGACCCACCTGCCAAGGTAACCCCAAGCTGTGCCGACATACTGCAGAGCATCGCTCTGCTCCTCACTGTTATATATGTACCTGCAGAGCATCGCTCTGTGCTCCTCACTGTTATATATGTACCTGCAGAGCATCGCTCTCTGCTTCTTACTGTTATATATGTATCTGCAGAGCATCGCTCTCTGCTCCTCACTGTTATATATGTACCTGCAGAGCATCGCTCTCTGCTTCTTACTGTTATATATGTATCTGCAGAGCATCGCTCTCTGCTCCTCACTGTTATATATGTACCTGCAGATCATCGCTCTCTGCTTCTTACTGTTATATATGTATCTGCAGAGCATCACTCTCTGCTCCTCACTGTTATATATGTACCTGCAGATCATCGCCCTCTGCTTCTTACTGTTATATATGTATCTGCAGAGCATCGCTCTCTGCTCCTCACTGTTATATATGTACCTGCAGAGCATCGCTCTCTGCTCCTTACTGTTTTATATGTAGCTGCAGAGCATCGCTCTCTCCCACTCACTGTTTTATATATATATATATATATATATATATATAAATATATACCTGCAGCATATCGCTCTTTCTCCTCACTATATAGGATAATAGCCGATGATATTCAACTTTACATCTCCTCTCCCGATCTCTCCCCCCCCTCCTCTCTCGTGTATCTGACTGCCTCTCTGCCATCTCCTCTTGGATGTCCTCACGCTTTCTCAAAATTAACATTGCTAAAACTCATTGTTTTCCTTCCGTCTCAGTCCCCATCCCATCTGGATCTCTCCATCACTGTCAACAACTCCACTATCTCTTCTGTCCCCCAACTCCGCTGCCTGGGCATCACCCTCGACTCCTGTCTCTCTTTTGCCCCCCACATTCAATCCCTCGCCCAATCCTGTCATTTCCAACTTCGCAACATCGCCCGCATCCGGCCCTTCCTTTCTCATGAAGCAACCAAAACCATTATCCATGCTCTTATCATCTCCAGGCTGCACTACTGCAACCTTCTCCTCACCGGCCTCCCCCGCTCTCGCCTTGCCCCCCTTCGTTCTATACTTAATGCGGCTGCGAGGCTTATCTTCCTTTCTCGCCGCTCCTCTTCTGCCTCCCCTCTCTGCCTTGCCCTTCACTGGCTCCCCTTCCCTTACAGAATCCTCTTCAAACTTCTTACCCTCACATACAAGGCTCTCTCCCACTCCACTGCCCCTTACATCTCCAATCTCCTCTCCATCCACACTCCCGCCCGGTCCCTGCGTTCGGCCAATGACCGTCGCCTCTCCTCCTCTCTGATCACCTCATCCCATTCCAGAATTCAAGACTTCTCCCGAGCTGCCCCCCTGCACTGGAATGACCTCCCACGCTCCGTCCATTTGTCCCCTAACCTGTGCTCTTTCAAACGGGCACTCAAAACTCATCTCTTCCTCAAAGCTTACCAGCCTTCCACCTAACCCTCTCTCCACCCTCACTCTCTTCACTTCGCTCCTCCTCAGTAGTGGGGAGCACTTGCTCCCCTCCTCCGACTCCCTTTGTGCTTGCCGTCTGTCTACCCTCCCTATAGGATGTAAGCTCGTATGAGCAGGGCCCTCCTCCCTCCTGTCTCGCTACCTTATCTTCTGCTCCACTTCAATATATTTGCCTTGCCTGGAGCCTCTGAAGTCTTGGTACTACTCGTTTATTGTTTTGTACTGTTATTCCCTGTACGGTCCATTGTTTGTACTGTGTACGGCGCTGCGGAAACCTTGTGGCGCCTTATAAATAAACGATAATAATAATAATAATAATAATAATGATCTCATTACAGGCAGACATAGGGACATTCAGGAAGCTATACATTATATATAGTATATAGATAGGTGTATGACATGCTGTTTATATAGGATAATGATCTCATTACCGGCTGGAGATGACCGTGTGTCTTGTGTCATCCTCATTTTACATAATGGTGTTTTCCTTGCAATAATTGTCAGTGGAGGTTTGCATAGAAAGCTACAGAAGGTAATGATATAATTATTATGACACAAAGTAAGAACATCCAGGAAACACAGTAATTCTGTACGGACACAACTGATGTAATGAAGGAGATATAGATCTTACTTTACGTGGCTGAGAATATGTGATAATAATTCTTGTAGTGAGTCAGTGGCTCACGGGTCTGCAACTGAAAATGTCTTCTCTCTTCCATACAAAAAGGATTTTGCCTGGTTAAAAAGATATAATGAGATCTACAACTTACTGGAATAACTTCAGATACAAGAAATTGGACTTCTGCCTGAAATTGCTCGTTGAAAGCTCAAAATTACTGACTTTGACAGATAGGTTGATAATAACTGTTCCTTACCAACATCTGTAGCCATAGAATTAAATTGAACTATATTTTTATTTCTGACTTAATTGTAAAATTGCAGCAGTGAGTTTAAGAACATCTAACAGACAGTTTCAGGCAAAAGTCCTATTTCAAGTATGAGGAGTGATTCCAGTTCTAGTAACCAAAATAATTGTATTTCATTTACATTAGGCAAAATGGAGTTGTGTGGAATTAACATTAGTATGTGGTGATTCAATATTTTCTGGAAAGCACTGAGTAATATGGTGGTCCTGTATAAATAAATAATAATAATAATAATAATACTATACAAATAGGAAAAATATATAAACCCCTTAATGGTCAAATGTAATTTAAATCTAAATGACCAAAACCAATTGTCACGTAGATCTGATGTATCTGGCTCACTAGAAATTACATTTTTAATTTTTTACTGTATCCAAGCGAATTTCATTAAATAAAACATTTGGGACAAATGCAACTTCTCCTCATAACATTTAAATATAAGATTATAATACACAGTGACATATGGGCACAGATACGGAAAGGACACTGCTTTCAAGGGTCTGACAAAAGGTTGTGAGTAGAGGGCGAAAAATATGTCTAATTGTATCAAATATTTAGTGACCTGGGGAAGAAACAGTAGAGGAAGTTCTGTGTTTGACGTGTGTGGTCTCCTCCCCCCTATAAACTGGACCTAATATTACCATCGGTTCTGGACCTGACCCCAGCGCTCTTCTGCCGTCACTGAGGGAATTTCCCTTTATATAATACAGTTCTGAGAGCTGTATCCAAACTAACCATCTCTTGGACCCTAATCTGTCACTGACAATGGAGGCATGCTCAGTAAACGTGAAGCCTCCATCCTTGACCATTTATAAACATTTTTTCTGATACAACAGATCTTCAGAATGGCTGGTAAGAAATGGGCTGATGGTAAGAAGGAATTATTAATTAATTAATATAAGATCTTCTAAAAACACTTATAATATGGATGATAGACCCCCACTCACTTCTGTCTCCGTTCTCACCCTCTAGACTCCTCTACGTTCCTTTCCGGGAAGCAGTTTGTCACAAGTTTCTTGGAACTGTATCCATGGGGAATGAACAACGTCCGGTTCCAGCTTGTTCTGCATGGTATTGGTTGCTGTAGCCTGGTCAGTGTGACTCTGCCTGGCACTAACTTCTTCCAGAACTACACTCTCCAGCAGGGGCAGTCGGTGAACCTCACTCTCCCCAGTAGTGCCATGTTATCCGGCAGTTCTGTTTTCAATGCTGGAGTTGTCCTGATCAACGCCAATAACAGTATTTGTGTTATCTCGCAGGTCTGGACCACTAATGGCTATGAGTCTTCATATGTGTACCCTGTTGACCTTCTAGACAAGCAATACTACATTATCACTCCCACCTCTGCCTTGCCCGGCAATGCACAATTTGCCGTATTGAGCCTGGATACAGCAACCTCTGTCACAGTCACTTTGAAAGGTGGCACTGTCATGTTCCAAGGAACGTCCTTGACATCTGGAAGCACAGTTACCTTCAAACTCTCACCATACCAAGGTGCCCAGTTTCAGTTGCTTGGCAGCGACCTCTCCGGATCCTTTGTACAGGCTGACAAACCTGTTGCAGTTCTAAGTGGACATCAAAACTTTCAATGTTATTTCCGGTATTACTATGCCTATGTGTTTGAGCAGCTTCTACCCATATCCAGTTGGGGGAGATCCTTTCTCGTGCCCCAACCTTCTGTCCCATTACGAAAAGATGATAACATTTATGTGGTGGCTTCTGATAACACTAATGTGAAGGTTTATAACATGTCCCTCGTGGTGGCCACGAAGAGTCTTTCTCAAGGAGAAGTTTTTCTACAATCGATTGGTACATCTGCTCTCCGGATAGACTGTGACCATGATGTAATGGTCATGTTTATCTGTTCAGGAAGTGCTAGTTACTCAAACACATCACTCAAACCCTTCATGTCCATAGTGATACCCATCACTATATTTGAGACATCCCAGGTGGTACATGCCCCCTCTGGCTTCATCACCACGCTGCTGGTGGCAACTAATTCCGGTGAGATGTCAGGTCTGGAAGTAGATGGAATTTCCTTCCCATCAAATGCTACCTGGGATGACAATGCTTTCAAAGCATGGAAATATTCCTGGGTGGAGGTCACCGTCTACACGGGGTCTCACTACATCCAGCAGCTGTTGAAACAAGAGGTGTGGGCAATGTCCTACAGCTTTAGTGGTGAGTCTTTCATTCAGAGCTACTGTCTAGTCCTCCAGGTAGAAACATAGAATGCTGTAGACCAACACGTCCATTGTAGCGGACAGATTATTCACATTGCAGTTGTATGCTCTTCTTATGCAATATTTTGTATGGTTTTAGACCTTACTACATGTATTTCATGTATCCAGTCCTCCTTCGGTAATGTAATACCTCCTAACATTTCTCTGTCACGCTGCAGAAGATGGCCTGTGGAGATGCAGCTTTATTAGACTTTACCGCTTCTTCGGATAAGCCCGATGATAATGGTGGTTGTGGTGATGGTGAAGACGGTGATGATGCTGGTGGTGATGATAATGATGGTGGTCACGGTGGTGGTGGTGGTGGTAGTGATGGTGATGATAATGGTGGTGGTGATGGTGGTGGTGGTAGTAGTGATGGTGGTGGTGACTATGATAATGTTGGTGGTGACGATGATAATGGTGGTGGTAAAGTTGATGGTAGTGATGGTGGTGACTTTGATAATGGTGGTGGTGGTGATGATGATAATAGGGGTGGTGATGGTGGTGACTATGATAATGGTGGTGGTGATGCTGATGGTGATGGTGACCATGATAATGGTGGTTATGATGATGATAATAATGATGGTGGTGACAATGATAATGGTGGTTATGACGATGATAATGGTGATTGTGATGGTGGTGGTGACGATAATAAAGGTGGTGGTGATGATGATGGTGATGGTGACCATGATAATAGTGGTGACGATGATAATGGTGATGGTGGTGGTGACGATGATAAAGGTGGTGGTGACGATGATAATGGTGGTGGTAAAGTTGATGGTAGTGATGGTGGTGGTGATGGTGGTGACTTTGATAATGGTGGTGGTGGTGATGATGATAATAGGGGTGGTGATGGTGATGGTTATGGTGGTGACTATGATAATGGTGGTGGTGATGATGATGGTGATGGTGACCATGATAATGGTGGTTATGACGATGATAAAGGTGATGGTGGTGGTGACCATGATAATGGTGGTTATGACGATGATAATGGTGATTGCGATGGTGGTGGTGACGATGATAATGGTGGTTATGACGATGATAATGGTGATGGTGGTGGTGACAATGATAAAGGTGGTAGTGACGATGATAATGGTGACAATGATAATAGGGGTGGTGACGATGATAAAGGTGGTGGTGACGATGATAAAGGTGGTGATGGTGGTGGTGACTATGATAATGGTGGTGATGGTTATGATGATGATGATCATCATGTATTACCTCATCTATTTGTTACCTTGTTCTGTATGGAAGCTAGTAACAAATAGATGGAATCTGTGGGCCTTATAAATAAATAATAATAATGACGATGGCACCGGCAGCTCTCTCTAGCTACTTCTAATTAGCATATTGATCCCCGCACCTGCAGTAACAATTTTACGTGTTCGGGATACAAAATACATTAAACCCTAAGTCAGGCCCATAATGTCCCTTTAGATACACCCCACTATCCCTCACATTGTACTCATAATACCTCTTCTTACACATCCCAATACCCTCTTACTGCCTAATCTTACTGCCTTTTTGGAAGGGATCTCTGTGCAATTATAAGGCTGTGATTGAGGGGTAACAGTGTCCTCAATTTTACTCGTGTTTACCCTACAACACACCCAATACCCTCTCATTTCACATCCATTATGCCCCTTCCTACCTACCCCAAGTCCAGTTCCCAGAGTTGTACAATAACTGAGAATGGTCTCCTGGGGGTAAATGTATTAAACTGCGGGTTTGAAAAAGTGGGGATGTTGCCTATAGCAACCAAACAGATTCTAGTTATCATTTATTTCGTACATTCTACAAAATGACAGCTAGAATCTGATTGGTTGCTATAGGCAACATATCCACTTTTTCAAACCCGCAGTTTGATACATTTACCCCCCCCAGAGTTGATCTAATGTCAATGCTGAAACTGGATATTGTGCAGAGAAGGGTTATCTTAACTTAAATTATATATCCCTCTTATTTAACATTACTGCATTAGAAACTGCTTTTTTCTAAGAATATGGTTCTGTTGGCCAACAGAAAAGGCGGTGAAACTTACCACCCCTTTGATGTACAAAGCCTTGGGGGTTTGTAGAAAAAAAATCTAGGATTTGGGTTACAATGCGCGAGTCAGCAAAGCGGCTGATGCATGCGCAGAATGCCGGTACCTGATCCGGAGAAGCCAGAAATGAGCTAATAGCACTTCCTCAGCCACCTCAGTGACATTGTTTTGATGAATGCAGACGATAAGTAATTTTCTTAATGTCGCGGTGGGGGAATTAATAATAATAAACAGACCACTTAGATGCATATTGTTGAGCATAACCAAAGACAGATTTCATCAATAACATCTGCTTAAACAGGGAAAACCAGAACACCTGTCATTTGTCAGCATTAGGGATGTGTGGATCTCACCATGTTTGCTGTCTTTATGTAGGTGTGACTTATACTGTTTCTGGTATAGAGACACATAACACGGTGTTACCAGACCATTGCCTTATTGTCCTAGCAGCTGTCTGTCAGGCCTATTTAAGGCATATTTAGGTGTGGCTCACAAGCCAGCCCTTGCTAGATGTAAGCCCCTATATCTGGGAGGTGAGTGCATCTGATTTTAACGGCATTTTAATGGTGTTTAAAGCATATAGGTCAGTGTAGGACCTGCATATAATGAGGTGCCCTTGACGATGGGATGCAGGTGTAAATGTTTTGATCAAAATATGAACTAATACCACGTGTTCATAGTGTTAGATACACACAGATAGTCAGTGTGAAGGATAAGTGCTGACAACTGTCTTTCATTGCTGGGTTAGCTGCACGTCAGGGATCACAGCTAATAATAATACATTTATATCTGTGATTTCTCCTCCACAGGAAACTGGACACAGACTTCAGCCATAGCTGGGAACAGCTCCTTCTCCTTCAATTTCTATGGGACTGGTACAGATTGTTCCTGTCAGACCCCCACACAAGCACCCGGCAGTGTAATGTTGGTCACCAGCACCATAAGCACCGCGTTCTCCGGCCTGACCCCCGGGAGCTGCAGAGGTATTATATTCAGTCTATACATTATGAAAGTGGAGTCTTGCTGTTACCATTAATTTAAAGATGCAAAACATGAAATTTGCATATGTGAAACAGCTGGGTAAATGTTCAGTCATACCTGCCTGAAGAGGTGGGAGTGGCCTTATCACGCCATTTGCATCAAGTGGGCGGGGCAAGGCAAATAAAGACCAGGGGTGAATCTGCTTTTTTCTTTCAGGGGGTTAGAAGAGTCTCCTCCCCTCCCTAATCTTTTTGGGTGTAAAAATCAGACATCTAATTTGTGGGGGCGAACCCCGCGTTCCCTGGCTGTCTCTTTGCGCACTGTACAGGCCATGTGATAGAATCCCGCCCTCTGATTGGTGAATGGCTGGCAACATGTAATCCAGAAAATACAATTTACAATTAATGTTCTAGTAAAATCTTATCCTTTACGTGATCTTGTTTAATGACAGAACTACATCCCGTAGTCAGTGTCTAGACACTGCTCAGATGGGTCAAAAACCTCAGGTAAAGTTTGTCCAAACCTGCAGTGACATCACAGGACATCCCACCTGTGATGTCACTCCTTACATCATCACTTCCTGTGATGTCACATAGCACTGGACTGTATCTATACCTGAAACTGCTCCTTATATTATCACTTCCTGTGATGTCACACAGCACTGGACTGTATCTGTTACTGACACAGCTCCTTATATCATCACTTCCAGTGATTTCATTAAAGTACACGTACATGTGTACATACACATACACACACGTACACACACACAGTGCTCAGTGAATGGACATAGGTAAGGGATTAGGACATCTGAATGACAAGTAGTATTGTCCTTTCCATCCTACTCAATGTCTCTTCTGGACCCATTCCTCATATTCCCTGTAATGTATATCTTCACTTACACTACAGATAACATATCTGATATCTATGTGATGATGACGCCGCTCAGCTGGTGGGACGCCCTACGCTATTGCCGCCGTTACTACACAGATTTATTCAGTATCCCGGACAGAAGCACGCAGGAACTGGTGGCCTCCTCTGTCAGCAGCACCGGTGAACAGGGAACAGGACTGTGGCTTGGTCTCCGCCGGCACAAGGTGTGGGGATACCTGTACTGGACAGATGGAGTATCTACAGACTACATGAACTGGGGAGAGGGTGAGCCCAGTCATCCAATGACCAATATGTGCGCCTACATGTCACCAGGCAGGAACTTCACCTGGAATGACCAGTGCTGTGGCACAAAACTGAACTTTATTTGTTACTGACACTGCTCCTTACATCATCACTTCCTGTGAGGTCACCTGACACTGCTCCTTACATCATCACTTCCTGTGAGGTCACCTGACACTGCTCCTTACATCATCACTTCCTGTGAGGTCACCTGACACTGCTCCTTACATCATCACTTCCTGTGAGGTCACCTGACACTGCTCCTTACATCATCACTTCCTGTGAGGTCACCTGACACTGCTCCTTACATCATCACTTCCTGTGAGGTCACCTGACACTGCTCCTTACATCATCACTTCCTGTGAGGTCACCTGACACTGCTCCTTACATCATCACTTCCTGTGAGGTCACCTGACACTGGGCTTTATCTGTTACTGACACTGCTCCTTACATCATCACTTCCTGTGAGGTCACCTGACACTGGGCTTTATCTGTTACTGACACTGCCCCTTACATCATCACTTCCTGTGAGGTCACCTGACGCTGGGCTTTATCTGTTACTGACACTGCTCCTTACATCATCACTTCCTGTGAGGTCACCTGACACTGGGCTTTATCTGTTACTGACACTGCCCCTTACATCATCACTTCCTGTGAGGTCACCTGACGCTGGGCTTTATCTGTTACTGACACTGCCCCTTACATCATCACTTCCTGTGAGGTCACCTGACGCTGGGCTTTATCTGTTACTGACACTGCTCCTTACATCATCACTTCCTGTGAGGTCACCTGACACTGCTCCTTACATTACTTCCTGTGAGGTCACCTGACACTGCTCCTTACATCATCACTTCCTGTGAGGTCACCTGACACTGTTCTTTACATCACTTCCTGTGAGGTCACCTGACACTGCTCCTTACATCATCACTTCCTGTGAGGTCACCTGACGCTGGGCTTTATCTGTTACTGACACTGCTCCTTACATCATCACTTCCTGTGAGGTCACCTGACACTGCTCCTTACATCACTTCCTGTGAGGTCACCTGACACTGCTCCTTACATCATCACTTCCTGTGAGGTCACCTGACACTGCTCCTTACATCATCACTTCCTGTGAGGTCACCTGACACTGCTCCTTACATCATCACTTCCTGTGAGGTCACCTGACACTGCTCCTTACATCACTTCCTGTGATGTCACCCAATACTGGACTGTATCTGTCCTTTGTGATGTCATCCAGCACTAAGCTTTGTCTGTTCTCACAATGACCATTATACGACCCCTTGTATGTTTGTCTCCCAACATATCTATGTATATCCCGGCTGCCGCCTGATGTTTGGTGACACGAGAGGTGGAACACGGTTATAAATACACTTAGACCACTCTACCTTGGTTATTACACTGACAGTGATGGGGTAAAGCTGGGTACACGCTACACAATTGTCCGACCAATGTGTTATCTACAACGATTGTACCAACGGCAGCTGAAAAGAGCATAACTCTGTAACCTCTATGGATATCCTGATCGTAGTGCACACACACTGCAGAATTGAGCGAGAGTTATACATCTGCTGATCAATAAAACGACTATTGTTCATTGTTAAGTATACACACTAATGCAATAATGGCCGACCGGTCGGTTATCGCTGGATTGACTTTGTAGTGTGTACCCAGCCTTACTGAGACTGAGCTACGTTTACTGGTCCTGTGTGGTGTAATCAGCAATAGTGTCCAAAGAGCAAGAGAGGCTAAATCAGGCTCACGTTGTAATCTGGCCACATAGGTCAGTAATATGATGACCATGCCCACATGTAGATAGTGATCCTCTTCTGAAATATACCATAATTAGTCAGTTTCAAACAGATTATTATTGCGCTTTACACTCACTTTACAACCCTAGCACTATGGTAATGGGCCGATTCCCCAATATCACCAGCAATCTTGCAGTGTGTGACCAGCTCTGAGCTCCGTGGGGAGCTAAGAACATCCTCTATATAGGATGCACACATATAACACGAAAATGATCCTTTAAACTAGACCACGGCTAACAGTGCAAACACCCCCATGCAGTAACGTTACATGTACAATGTAACATGTATGCAGTAACATGTAACATAGACCCAGACAGGGCTAGTGAGGAGTCTGACAATAAAGAAGTTTTCATCAGATGAAATATATGGACAGTGTGAAAGGGGATTAAATCAGGAGGATGGATATCAGACAGGTGATGATGTTATATTTGATATCACAAACATAAGTGATGATTTGCAGCCTGGCAGGAGGTCTTCAAATACTTATGGAACATATAGCAGCACAGCCAGTAACATACAAGGTGACCGTATAATATAAATTATAACCTTAAAAATTACTTCTCATTATAATTTCAATATATAAAATCACTCGCAACCTTTTCTTGCTTACTAACCCCGCTCCAGTCTAATCCCCTTGTATCCTCACACTCCGTCTGCCACTCTTTCCCTCCTATTCTCTCAATTTGCTCTTCTGCCCCATCCTAAGCAGCTCCCTCTGCATGCTCCACCTAGTTATCCCTTCATCTAGTCACTTCCCTTCCATGTTCACTCTCCTGAGCTTGGCCCTCTCGATCTCCTTTGTTCTACGTATGTCTTCTCATGGAGTTGTTTGCTCTATTGTCTCGTATTGATTTTGACTGATTCTAGTGTTTCTCTTGCCCCTTACGTATCTGTATTTTGTTGTTATATGATATATTTTGTTGTATGTGCAGCTTCTGTGGCATCGTAAATGAATAAAATTATTATAATGATAACATACATTAAGATCAAACCCTTCATGACCAGAACTTTAGCTGAGAGTAAACATTATTAGATGCTCTTTAGTATAAAGCATCTTATATTTCAAGTTTAGTGGGTACTTTATGGATGGGATGATCCATACAAGTGGTCAGAAGATACCGGTATGTGTGCTGACAATCTACCAAGTGTAACCTGCCAAACTGAAATCTATATCACGTCTTCCAGCCTCCATTGGTCATGCCGGGGCTCCTGTTTGTGAAGAGCCCAACAAGAGTGCCCCCTGAATCTAGCTCTGGTTCTTATCTGGGCCCTCTTGTTAGAGCCACATCAGCCCTCGGGAGGTTCCCCTGGAGCTTCCAGCAACTGTGGTCATATCTACCCTCCGCTGGTCTCCTGGTTGTATGGCATCTATGACAGAACATGGGTGTGTGATCAGTCCATCCTTTCTATATACACCGGCAATATACCATACTTGACAACTTTTCCTCTTTGGCTTCAGGGAGATCCTGGGGGAGGTGGGTTAGCTGGGGCGGGGCTTGATGAATTGCATCATTTTGGCACCGCCCCTAAACGATTGTCACAATTTTGGGGCTAAGATGACGCAATATTTGCATCATTAAGCCCCCCCCCCGCCACTTATCTATGGTGGAGGCTAGAACCGGGAGGTTGCCCTGCTCTCCCGGGAGGTCTCCCAGAAAAGCGGGAGTCTCCCACACATTCCGGGAGAGTAGGCAACTATGCGTTAAAGAAAAGCAGCTAATGAATCTCTAGAGACTGAATTGTCTTTTACATTTCTGTCTGCATTACTGAAGTCAAGTTGTCTTACCTGTCAGTCTTGGATTAATTCTTGGTCTCCATGAAAATGGCCACCTCCATAGGCATCAATACATGGACATAGGACACAATTTCTGAACTGTGTCATCATGCCACAGATGGCGAAGCCAACCACGTCTTGTACTGGCTCAGCATCAGGGAGAATGCCAGTCTCTTCAGGGAGTGAGGGAGATCCCCCCTATTTCAGGGAGTCTCCCTGACATTCAGGGAGAGCTGGCAAGTATGGACTATTGTTATACTCTATCCACCCCTCAACGACTAGTCACATATAGTGGTGGGATGTGGCGTTATCTGGAGTGACTCCCAGACTTCTACTAACAACAATCTATTTAGCTGAACTTTAACAGTAACATATATGTCAGAGTCAATGCAGGGAATTATTTTTTCCAGCAAAGAGCTGGAGGAGGGTTGGATTGGAATGGAATTCATGGAAGGATTTAACTGCTGGAACAGAATTTCCAGAAGTAGTTTAGAATTTAGTTAGTTCAAAATGAATCCAATTTAAGGGCTATAAGTAGTAATAGGTATTCTGCTAAATCACTATGAGATAACTGGAGTGTGTGGTTGTTAGATGACAGAGCAGCCCCCTCCCATTCAGTGTCCCCCAAGATCTGGGGGTACAATGTGGAAAGGGCTCATGTAAGTGTGAAAATCAGGTTGACAATAGGACATTACAACATAAAAAGTGCATCAATACAGCTCATAGTTGTTGTAGTAGATTGGCGCCATCTCTCGAAGTCCGCCCCCCGCACATACTTACTATTAGTCAGCCTTCCTCTGGTCCTGACACTAATGATCCCCTCCCCAGGGTGGAACTATTGGTTGTTTCTACTGTAACTGGTTGTAAAGTCACATGGCAGTAAGATCTATAGAGAAAGACACACACTACGCCAAAGATATGTAAGGAAAATGTTTTACTTAGCTTCGGTTATAAAAATAAAAAAAATCGGTCACACAGAGGTGGCAGTACCAGCCTCCCCATCTCAGCACAGTATGAGGAACAGATACCACAACCCGGTGCAGCTCTTCGTCAGGGCCCGGCGGATCTAGGTGAAGGGATCTGCATCCTTTATTCACATGCTTAATACAAACAAATAGCATATGGGGTATGGGCAATAAATAATAATGGCATAGCAGGAAATTCCCTTAACTAGCCTATCAGCATAAATGAAGTTTATTAGAGCACAATATTAGTATAATGAGATTATGAATGCATTACACTTATTATAACCATAACTCATTTCAGGGGAGTTTGGTCATAGACAAGAAACCTTTTTCTGTCTGTCACTAAGAGAACAATTGCGCACTTGCGCCAAATGATGTTGTAATAAGGGGAACATACTACAATCCTGGCTTCAGTCCCTAGTTTGTGTCATTGGGAGAGCGATTAACAGGGTTATGTTGTTACTTTACACACAGAGTGCACCATGGGACGAGGGAGTAACGGAGGAGATCACTACTGTTTAAAGAAATTGTTTTTGTGTTGTAAAGTTTTCAACACATACAATTTCCTGCTTCTAAATAAAGCTGATAGAACACAATGGACCCTCGGTGAGACCACAATACATGTCCCATAAACCTGCTCACCCCTGTACAGCCCGGTTTGCTTCTCATAGTTTAGAGGACCCGGCCGATGTTACATACAGGTCTGGTGCATCGGTAAAAGCTCTCCCTCCTACGTACATACTTCTCAGTCACACTAGAGATCATTGTGCTGTAAGATATCCAGATAATAGATTCACATTCTGTGTCATCCCTCTCTAACCAAGCGAGGGACTTTGTTCATTTCCCCACTAGTGACCCCAAGGCGCTGCTCATTTCCTGAATATCCCACCTCACACCGCTGACCCCCAAGTCAATTTTATATTTACCAAGCCAACAAGAAACATTTACAATCAAGGTATGTAAAGCGGAACTGATACACCCTGTAAATCCAGAGTCCTCAATACTTGGTCCTGTACAACAATATCAAAAGTAAAATATAAAGAAAGTATCACGATTACGACAAGAAGCCGCACTTCAGAGTACACCACGCAGTTCAGCTGGCGATGCAGCTATTTTTGCCCCTGTTTTGCCTTATACAGTAAGGGGGTTATATTACCAACTTTTATTATTTTCATCATGAACATTTTTTTATTAAATTCAAGCAGAATGTTGACCCCCAGAAAAGTAGTTTTGTTTTTAAGGGGGGGTGGAGGGGCGGAGGGGTATAGGACACACATGCACAACAGGCTTTTTTTTTTCCATAAAGTCTCAGACACGGCTGAAATAACCATCATTCTGGATGGTCAGCACAGTGGCTCAGTGGTTAGCACTTCTGCCTCTCAGCACTGGGGTCATTAGTTAAATTCCTGACTAATACTGACTCTGTACAGCGCTGCAGAATCAGTGGCTCTATATAAATAAATGGTGATAGTTCCCTCTCAGCCTGACTTGACGGCCCAGTTGACACACACGGTTCTCCAACACAAACAGAGTTCTCCAAAGAGTGTAAACAATCCCTGCGTAGATCGTTTGTACTATTATCTGTATCTATCGTGAAGAACATATACAGAGGTTTTATATGCTTTTGTGTGTTGCTGCCTTTATAGGCGATGTAGATGCATTGTATAACCCTCAAATAAATACTCTGGTATACCTGCCTAGGTGTGAACCTAATTCCCCACAGTGTGCAGACCTGGTGCTGTGGTAACTGGTGGTACAGCTTGTACATGGCCCCAAAGCTGTGACACACTCCATTCCCCACACAGTACCAGACGAGTCCATAGGTACATCAAACTTTTATTAAACAAGGAAACGTTTATAAACACAAACACTGGACATACAGAGCAATACAGAGCTTGGAACCAGCAGCCAATGGCCGATCATTCTGCATGCAGACAGGCCTCAGTCCACCGGAAACACTGCACTTATCCTTCCCCACAATCCCAGGTATAAGTAAACTGCCCGGGATTCTCAACTTTTTCTAAGATAATAAACTATAATTCTAATCTGTTTTCTCACTCAAGGGTGGTATCTGGCCGACCGTCTCAGCCCACGGCGCATGACGCGGGACCTCCGCCATCCCGTGCTAGAGGAAGGAGGCTCCGTAGTTCCTGCCGTTTCCTGAGAGCGGTTCTGTTCTGATGAAACATTGTGGAGCCGGCTGTTCATCTGCAAGGCGATGGAGCACATGTATCCCAGCTGGATGGAGAGCTGCTCCTCTAATACAGACAGACGATCTAGGCTTCCGACCAGCCTGTCCATTAAGGCCAGAATCTGCTGTGTCACATTGTGCAGCAGAACAGTCACCCTCTGTGTGCAGAGACTGGCGATCTCCCCTGGACCTACCTGCAGAGCTGGGGGTGTTTAGGAGAAAACATATTATACTCTTCATACAAAACATGAACCTTCCTGTAAGATGCTCCAAGACAATGGAGGATCCACGTTACCATAACAATCATGGTGAAATAACAGAACAAAGATGTGTGTTGTATATAGGAGGGGGTTATCTTGTTGGCAGTGGAACATCAATGACCAAGAGTAAGTCACTTGTAACCAAAACACAAATATGGCTGTGCGTCAGCATTCCACCACGCTCCCCATATAGACCAATGATTACATGACTGCGGCTTGAACAGATCTAATGTTTCTCTGAAAAATGGGGTTCATTCCCCTACCATATACTTTACACGGGGCAACAAGCTTAATAGGAGTGGGACGAGACAAGTTTATAGCGCTTTATACCAAGACTAAGGAAAACATATTCGATTTGTATTAATACAAATCATCGCTCCCATATGAACACCATTGTTCTTAAAGAAAACCCACATGACGCCCCCACAAACCTCCACCGGGAGCCTCCCTCTGAGTGTCTGGCCCTGGGTCAGCCACATCCTGCTCTTGCTGCTCCTCTGCCTCCTGGTGACTTGAAGAAGCAGTTTGGTCCTCATGTTCTGAGCCAAGGCCAGAGTCCAACGAGGAGGAGGAAGGCAAAACTGGACTTTCCTGGCCTGCAACAAAGTAGTGACCATTATAAGAGGCACTTTGGTAGATCACAGCTCCAGTCACGAGTGATGTGAAGTTGTACAATAACTACCTGCATAAGCTACACCACACCCTAGGCCCCAACTGAGTGATGGCCTCAGCAGAGGAGAGCCTGGAGGATCAGGTGAGGCACAGTGGTCACGGCAGAGGGAGGGCTTGAGTGGGAAAGAAGTAGAATGTAGGGGCAGGTTGGAGAGGACAGAAGCAGGAAGCTGTAAATGATCTTCAGAACCAGGCAGCCCTGACTGATTGAGGACCTGGTTCCAGCAGAAGGATAGAGCAAGAAATCATGTGTCCTGGGAGGAAGCTGCAGCACTTTTAGGCACCAGCTAAACATAGACTGTCCTTTATGTACAGAACAGGGCAGCTGAGCTGCATCATAACACTGAACCAAGTAGTGTAGATGTGCTGCATCTCCTTCCAGTACTTCATATTTCATAAAGAGAGAGTAGGCACAGAGTGTCACACCACTACGTAGGCACTCTCCATAGCTTCAGTTACACACTCACCAGAGCCTCAGTTACATTCCTAGCAGAGCGCACACTCACCAGAGCCTCCGTTACATTCCTAGCAGAGCATACACTCACCAGAGCCTCCGTTACATTCCTAGCAGAGCGCACACTCAACAGAGCCTCCGTTACATTCCTAGCAGAGCGCACACTCACCAGAACTGTCAGCCTCCCTTTTACAGCTTCCTCCATCACTCTGAGGGGTGAGCAACTGCGCCATTTCTTCATAGAATGGGAAGTCAGCCGTAATTCCAGATACCCGAACCAGACTCATGTCTGCCAATCGCTTCAGGCTCCAGAATTTTACTTTTAGAGCCTGCCAGTGAGTTTTGACATCCACTGAACTGGAGAGACATGACAAGGAGTTACTTCTGAAAATAAACAGTTCAGACCAACAATCTGTACACCATGAAGACTTCAGGGGAGCCGTCTGTAAAGCAGACATCTTCATGAGATGCGTCAAGACAGGGGATGATGTGAGAATTTGGTTTTCTGCAGTTAGAACCCCCAGTGCCCCATGAGTGTTAGTGTCCCGATGACCAGTCACATGCTGGAGGCTTCTAAACTCTGCCATTTATACCTTTCCCTAACCTTATTCACTTAGGGCCTTATGTAGAGTTTTGAGTCCAGCCAGAAGGCACAGTTTTACACCTTAGTAAATCATTACACTGCAGAAGGAGAGAGGGGACGGGCAGACAGATGTATTGGGAGGGGGTGGAGAGGGGGGCATTGTAGCTCAATGCATAAAGTAGGCAGTTATTTCCCAGAAAATTAAACACACAGTTGCCCTGCAAATTGCAGCAGTTTGGTCCCCCAGATCCAGAGGAAACACTGGCTGAAGACAGACATCTCTGCTTTTGATTTGGGAACAGTACACATCTCCTCAGAACTCCTCACCTGACCCGGATACTACAGCGTTGCAGTAACACACACAGCCTCTCAAACACATCCCAGTTCTGGAATCCTTTCCGGGCCAGTGCAGAAATGAACCCCGTGTCCCTGATTAGGTCCAGTAGGGTGTGTGTCTCCGTGACTGTCCAATTCCAAGCAGGACGACCATCCTGAGTCTCAGGCGCCATCGCAGAACTGTAGGTGAGGACAAAGGATCACAGGTTACTACCGAGACATTAGAGAAGATCAAAGAGAAAATATGATAGAAGAAACCTGATGGACATGTCGAGTGTAGATGAAGACCAAGGGGATATGATGGAGACGTATTAATGGGCAGCAGTACAGATATTAGAAGAAAAAAAAATATATAGGTTTCTGGAACAAGGGGGGGGGACACTATGGGCCCGAGTCATTAAGGCAAAAAAGGAATAACTGTTCTCTGGGACAAACCATGTTACAATACAAGGGGTGCAAATTAGTTTATTATTTTGCACTTAAGTTAAATACTGGCTGTTTGTTTCATCTAGCACACAAACATTTGCTAGCTTTATATTTCACTGAAATTTAAAGTTGATCTAGGACATGTCCTACCCCAAATATAAATCTGTCCCCACATTTTAAATTTACCTCTCCCTCCAATGCAACATGGTTTTGCCCAGGTGCAAATGTTACTCCTTTTTTATGGTTTGCTCTCCTTAATGACTCAGGCCCTATGAATCCAAGAATTGGATACAAAAATAAACAGACTAGGGGACAATTCTGTCTTGCCATCATATGTGGATATCCAGGATATACGATGGAAGGATGATCAATGTCAGAAAGTGTTCTTAATCCATCAGATGTGTGTCACATTTTTATTGCGAGTACCACAATCAGACATCGATTGCACAGTGTTCTGTCACTACATTCATAATGGGCTATACTATGGCAGCACTCAGCATGAAAACAAACCAGACAAGAAGTGATCTACAAGCGGATTACAATCCATCCAGGAAATCTTCCAAACTGACAGAGGCATACTTAGCATTTTATATTCTAAAGGGCAGTATAAGTCCCATATCCAGTCCACCCCCGCCACACTCCCTGCGGGTCAGTCATCTAATCCATTCCCCTACACAGTCCTTGAGGATCAGTCATCCAGTCCATTCCCCTACACAGTCCCAGCCACACTCCCTGAGGATTAGTCATCCAGTCCATCCCCCTACACAGACCCAGCCACACTCCCTGCGGGTCAGTCATCCAGTCCATTCCCCCGCACAGTCCCAGCCACACTCCCTGCGGGTCAGTCATCCAGTCCATTCCCCCGCACAGTCCCAGCCACACTCCCTGAGGATCAGTCATCCAGTCCATTCCCCACATAGACCCAGCCACACTCCCTGCGGGTCAGTCATCCAGTCCATTCCCCCGCATAGACCCAGCCATTTCCCGCAGAATAGTCATGTGAAATAGCCACACACATACTCACTTGTCCACAATCAACCTCATGTAAGCAGAGTAGTACTAGACACTGAATGTGTGTAGCTACAAATGTATAATAAAAGCCATACTCCAATTACTCACAGTCAGCAGCAGTCACAGCTACATAGAACCTGCTCAGTCTCCTCATATAATGCAGCTCATACACCACACATGTCTCCTGTTACCCTGATGAGGAGCTAATCACTCCATCTAGGTTATATCAGGACAGAGTATATTATAATGATCCTTTGCTATATGTGGGGGGTTATTATAGAGATAGGTGTCCCTAGGTGTGTGCTCAGACATAATATGAGTGGTGGGGGGGGGGTGTAACTGAACTTTATACCTGAAGTCATGTGACCATCCCTCAGTTTTCCTAAACTGAACCAATCCAGGCACATATTAAAAGGCTACTAAACATGAATGTTGATAAATCACCCTGCAGAATGAACAAACAATTATCTGACTACAGTTAGTTTAGACTTTGAATGTAATTTTACTGAAAACGAATTCTCTGTTATCAGCCACAGTATGCTCAATAATCTTACAGGCAAGTGGTCTGAACTCCATAGGGGAAAATACATACTCCCCAATCAAATCTTTATGTCTTATGCAATGACTTCTTATTGATTTCTAAGGGGATAAGTCCAAATTATGATTGGAGGCCAGGGGCCGGTCACACTCTCTCTTATTGTAGTTGAAACAAAGTTGGAAAAGCAGACTATTATTACAGTGGCAAGTTTCCTGTCTTTCATTTTACTCTGTATCTGAGCAAAAGCAACCGTTTCGCTGAAACTTTATGTTTACATTCCATGCACAAACCCGCCATCTTGTGTCACATGACTCAGGTCCTCAGACCAGCCGTGTAAACTCTGCAATACTGACATTCACAAACCTCTATTATACATATACCATACTTACATCATGCTGGATAACAGAGGACAGGAGTTGGCCCCAGACAATATATACGCACCCAGGTTGTGAAAGATAAAGAAAAAGTGAGCCGGCAAGAATTAATATTACAGGGTGGCTTGGGGTTGGCCTAGGCTGGGGAAGGCTTATAAGGATGGGGTTAGTTTAGTTTCCCTCTCTTATAATAGGTGCCCGCTGAATATCCTGGTGGTGAGTATCACAGCTTTACAATTGTTTCATTTTACTTTCTGTCCTTTTGTGGTTTGCGGGCTCCTACTTGTTTCTTTTCATACTTGTTTCCTTACTTTCCTTCTGCATTTTTTTTTCTGCTCTATTCTATGTCCCCATCTTTTTCACGTCTTTTCCTCCTCTATCTTTTCTTCCTTCCTCACCGCCCCCCCTGCCAATTTATCTACGAGCCCCCTATTCTTTCATATTGTAACGCTTTTCATAGGCAGAGGGGGGGTTTTCTTGTGTCTGGAAACCCCTCCCAGCATGGGGCACTGTATGCTACAGGTGGCTTGCCCATGTATATAATGGAATTGTCTGTGTATATGATGTGGATAGGAGGAATTGGAGAGCAGCCAAGCACTGTCTAAAATTATAGCCACACCCCCATGCATGCTGCTCACACCCACCAGCGGCGTAGCGTGGAAACCCCCCTCTACAAATCCTGCGTTTGCCCCTGCTTTTATTTTGTACCTTGTTTACCCACCCGCTGACCCCCACCAATTGCCGCAAGCCTCTTCTTCCCAAGAGGCCTCATTGAGGCTTCCATGGGCCCTCTCGCTGTTGGGGCTCAACACACTGACGGTGTCTGCAACCTTCCCCCTCCTCCACCACTCTTCCAGCAAGCGAGACAGTGAGCACACGGCGCCTAAGCGCTGCTCAGCTTGTCAGCTAGGCCAATGCACCCCATTCCTCCCACAGCAGGTACATGGCTATCATCCACTGCTGCACCCGCTGCCACCAGCAGCAGGGCACTCTTAGCTCCCCCCACGCAGGGACCTGCTGCTACAGTTGCCATAAATCACTCCCCTCTGGTTCACCTGCTCCTGCCCTCCACCCCATTTGGGTTTTCCCCACCTCCTTGGTATCTTAAAGTATTTATATGCTGTTGTGTTGTATTGTTCTCTGTGTGTGTCATTATGTTGTATTCTGTTTTTTTGATGTTGATATAGGGTTTGTCTGCCTCTTCCCCCTCGCCGTCCATTTTTCACAGCCCTGCTCGGGTTACTCCTGTGCCCTTAGGTTCCCGATGGGCACCAATTTGGGATGGGTTTTTGCGTTCACCCAGTTGGCTACGCTCTGTTCATTTTAGTTCTGCTGCCTCGAAATTTACTGGCCCCTACTTGCCGACAGCCTATGGATTGTTGCTGGCTGTCGATTTGTCCCCTGTGGTTTCTGCTGCTGGGACTGACCCGCCCCAACTCAGTCATCCATTCTCGGTTGCCTTTGGTGGCCTTGATGTGCAGTTCACATTACTGCAGCCCTTGGTGTCTTGGAGCCTTTCTTGGAGTCTGGGCTTGAGCAGTGTAGCCACAAAGTTGGCTCTTCTTCAAAGAGTGAGATTCCTGACAGTTTGTGGGGAAAACAGGCCGGTATGTCTTCTGGAGCGAGATGCGGGTGAAGATATTTGTGCGCTGTGCGAATACAGCGGTCCTGAGGGACATTCAATAAACAAAAAACTTAAATAAACAATACAAAAGAAATCCCGACTATGAGGCCGGGAGTGAGTGTTGTTGGTGAGTAGTTGGGCGCACAGTTTGATCCAGGTGCAGATGTTGTGCATTGTGCTATTACAGCGGACCTAAGTGACATTTAAAAAAAAAAAACCCAAAGGGGAATTAAATCCCAGCTGTGGTACCGGGAGTCAGTGCTTGGGTCCGCGGTTTCATGCCGGTCTAGATGTGGTGTTAAAACAGCGTTCCTGATGGACATTTGTTTACAGGTGACGAGGTGTGTGCTGTGCTATTACAGTGGTACTGTGGGACATAGAGTGAAGGGGGGGACAGGATCCCCGCTGGGCATTATGTGAACATGTTTTCCATCACTGGTAAGGCCGCACTCTTGGCTGCATAGGAAAGGAATGGCATAGGGAAGAAGCATCTAAGAGTTATGTGACCTGATTGCTGCATGCTACTTGAAAATCAGACCTGAGGTGCATATGAATACATGTATTTGGTCCAGGGGATGTACATGTGCTCTAGTGGCATTGTGTGGAGGCAGTATGATGAGGCCTGTCATAAGAAACAGGACAGCTTAAGTGTGATGGCTTTTGGATGCAAGGATGTCGAGGTGTGGGTGGATGTTACGTAGTCTCGTGCTGGTTTGCCTGAGGGATGGGCTTCTAGGCACAGACAGGGGTCGGGAAGGCCTGGCTTGTTCTTCCAGTTCACAGGGTGGTGTTTTTCCTTTAAAGCCTGGAATTTCGGCCGGGGCTCTTCCTGACGCTTCCAAGTGAGAAGGGGGCATACAGGGAGGGATTATACTAGACTAGAGTCCACCGCTCTCTGAGCATTCCGCTAAGGCTTTTTCCCCAGTGGTATCGGTGTGTTTATTAAATGGTTGGGTTGGTACCCCTATAGTCCGGATGCTCTGTTTTTATGTGAGTTTTTTCATGGGTTCCGGCTGCCTTTTCATGGGACTGTTGAGGCGGTTCTCCCTGTAATTTAAAGTCGGCCCAGGAGTTGCTCCATATAGTGCAAGAAAAGGTGGCCTGGGAAGTAAGCTTGTGGTGAATGTGTCGTGCTTTCCCATCTCATACCTGGTTTGATTTTGTCCCCAATGGGTGTGGTGTTCAAAAAGGAACCGGGTAGGTTTTGTTTACTTAAACATGTGTCCCCACCCTTCTGGGTTGTCAGTGAATGACACGATTGGAGACCTTTGCAATGTGGTGTATCAGTCATTTGAGGAGGCTTTGGTTTTTGTTCAAGAGTATGTGTCTGGCACACTGCTGGTGAAGCTAGATGTGAAATCTGTTTTCCGTCTCCTTCCCCTACACCTCTATTCCTTTCAATATATGGGTTTTAAGGTGAATGACTGGTTTTGTGTGGATAAATGCTGGCCTCTGGGGTGTGCAGGTGTCGTGCTTTTTTTGAGTGTTTTAGTTCCTTCCTTCACTGGTGCCTCGTCAATGGTGCGGGCCACCATTGTGTGGCGCATTGGTTGTATGAAACTTTATATTTGGTTCGGGTGAGTTTGGTGAATTATGACACGTTGGCTGGATGTTGCCGGAGGCCAAGGTGGCCATATTGAGGGGCATACTGGATTTATTTGCTGTGGTTAGCAAGGTCACGTTGCAACAGGTTCCATCCCTACTGGGGATGTTGAATTTTGCATGTCGTGTTATCCCGATGGGGCATGTTTTTTTTAGAAGGCTTGATAGGACTACTGCTGGTTTGTGTTTTTGAATCATCAGTTTGTTAGGTTTTCGGGTAAGATCATGAATGAAGGCTTACTTGAATAGTGAGTGGTGCGCTGTGCCATGTCCCCTTGGTTGGCATGGGGGTTGTTTCCAATTATTGTGGCTGTTGAGTTGTGGGGGGATTGTTTGTGTGACGAGAGCATTTCTGGTGCGATCACTTGGGGGTGGTCCAGCCCATTTAATAATCAGAGGGCCTCCTCCCCGCCTGCGCTTAGATTGCTTAGACATCTGGTGCTCAAATGCTTGTGCTCCAATATTGTTTTTGTAGCTAGACATATCTCTGGGACTCAACACTATTGCTGATGTATAGTCAGTTTGGATTGGGCTAAGTTCAATGTTGTTGCACCTGATGATGTGTTTGTATCATACCCTTGTCACATATCGGGATCTTAGCCCCATTTACCTGGTCCAGCGGTGTCACCTCAAGACCATCCGTGCAGCGTCGGACTGGCCTGCCGGGCAGCCGGTCTAATCACCGATAGCCCTGGCCTCATTGAAGCTCCGCCCCCTCTGCTGTTAGGGCGGAGCTTACGGACAGGAGGCTCACATAGAGCAAATCCAGTTTCAGCAACGAGTTGTGATAGAGCCGGCGGCGGTGTTCTTGTGTGATGGTTGGCTTGTGTCCCTGCATCTGTCTCTGTTCCTTCCAATGCGGAGCTCGCGCGATGACATGAGCTTCATCCCGTGGGACTTCCTGTAACAGTGCTGATGTTCCTGTCTCTGTTGGCGCGCTGAGTAGTGGAGCAGTTTATGCCGGCATCCCATGGGACTGCCTGTAACAGTGCGCTGACAGCTGATGTTCCTGTCTCTGTTGGCGCGCTGAGTAGTGGAGCAGTTTATGACGGCATCCCATGGGACTGCCTGTAACAGTGCGCTGACAGCTGATGCTCCTGTCTCTGCTGGCGCGCTGAGTAGTGGAGCAGTTTATGCCGGCATCCCATGGGACTGCCTGTAACAGTGCGCTGACAGCTGATGTTCCTATCTCAGCTGGTGCGCTGACTAGAAGGTGAGCACACAGGGGGTTCCTACACTATGCACATATCTATATGTAACAAAAATAATATGTATTGAGGATACTATGTGTGGCGTGATATCAACTGGGGGTACTATGTGTGGCATAATGTGAATTGGGGGCAATACTGTGTGGCATAATATGATCTGGGGGTACTATGTGTAGCATAATATGATCTGGGGGTACTATGTGTGGCGTAATATGATCTGGGGGTACTATGTGTAGCATAATATGATCTGGGGGTACTATGTGTAGCATAATATGATCTGGGGGTACTATGTGTGGCGTAATATGATCTGGGGGTACTATGTGTGGCGTAATATGATCTGGGGGTACTATGTGTAGCATAATATGATCTGGGGGTACTATGTGTGGCGTAATATGATCTGGGGGTACTATGTGTGGCGTAATATGATCTGGGGGTACTATGTGTGGCGTAATATGATCTGGGGGTACTATGTGTGGCGTAATATGATCTGGGGGTACTATGTGTGGCGTAATATGATCTGGGGGTACTATGTGTGGCGTAATATGATCTGGGGGTACTATGTGTAGCATAATATGATCTGGGGGTACTATGTGTAGCATAATATGATCTGCGGGTACTATGTGTAGCATAATATGATCTGGGGGTACTATGTGTAGCATAATATGATCTGGGGGTACTATGTGTGGCATAATATGATCTGGGGGTACTATGTGTGGCGTAATATGATCTGGGGGTACTATGTGTGGCGTAATATGATCTGGGGGTACTATGTGCGGCGTAATATGATCTGGGGGTACTATGTGTAGCATAATATGATCTGGGGGTACTATGTGTGGCGTAATATGGAGTATGTAATGTAATATACCCGCACTATACATTGGGAAGGGGGGGGGGGGGGGTGCAGACTCTTTCGTTTGTACTGGGCCCCACAATTTCTGATGGCAGCCCTATAGACCGGTACAAGGTGTTGGCAGCACCCAGCCGATCCGACCGATACTAACTGTTGTTTCTGGGTGTTTGGACTAGGCCAGCAGGTCGTAGCCTCCAATTTAGCAGCATCTGAACGTAGTACCCCCCCAATCTGTGTCATAAATATATATTTGGTTTAATTATAAGGTCTGCATATGTATTGTCTCAGATAGTAATTAATTAAATGTTACAATGTGTCAAAACGATGTGTATGTCTGTAGCTCAGCCCTCATCCAGCCAGACATCTCTTATAGTCGTCAGAGGATAAATCATTGAAAATTTCCTGTTCGCTTTTCACACCAAACAGCAGAACCACAAATTGGTACAGGCCAAAATGAGTGTTACAGTGAGTGTTACAACGAGTGTTACAGTGAGTGTTACAACGAGTGTTACAGTGAGTGTTACAACGAGTGTTACAACGAGTGTTACAGTGAGTGTTACAGTGAATGTTACGAGTGTTACAGTGAATGTTACAACGAGTGTTACAGTGAATGTTACAACGAGTGTTACAGTGACATTTTCTTCCATTAGTGTAACTCACTGTAGAGGAATCAAAGCTAATATATGACTATTTGCTGTGGTTTATGTCCACTATTTGTGTCAAGATTAAGTTCTAGCAGCTTTAGCACTCTATTGCTCAAATATTAATATTATTGTCCATCTTACTTACATATAACATATTGGCACCTGCGCCTGGGATTTATTCTATTAACCAAATAGAATGCAAGACAATAAATAATGCTGAGGTGGTTTGGGTCATTAATTGAATGTGGGGCTGAGTGTGGGGAGGAGGGCTATCTATTAAATGTGAATATTAATTATTTAATGCTAGGAATGGTCGTGGGAAATGGATGTATTAAATGTAAATGCTAGGGCTGTTTGGAGGGAGGGTAATAGGTTTATTTATCAAATGTGAGCACTATTACTTTAATGTTGTGGCTGGAGAGAGGCGTAATTATTAAATGTGGGTGCTGTTGATTTATTGGCAGGGATGGTTGGCATTTCTAAATGTACCCATTATTTTTTCCAAAAAGGGCCCTCAACATTCCAGGATCCAGGCAAGCCGCAACTAAAGAAACCAGCAGCCACAGGTGGTAAAAGTGACAACAACAGGTAGGACAGTCTGTCAAATGTTCTGAGTCTACTGCAGGCTTGGCTAACCTGTGGTACTCCAGGTGTTGTGAAACTACAAGTCCCAGCATACCCTTACAGCAATAAGCTGCTATATATTGGTAAAGCATGATGGGGTTTGTAGTTTCACAACACCTGGAGTACCACAAGTTAGCCAAACCTGGTCTAGTGGGACAATCCTGATTTTTGGTGACTGTTCTGCCCAATCTAAGGGGCAGGTCAAGACTGTGTATTCTTTATACACACACTGTATGCTTTATATACTACACTAAGGTGCTAGCTGTCCTTCGTGGACTGAACACTCCCCCTCTAGTGTCAGGTCCCGCCTCTATGATGTCTGACCACACCCCCTGTGGTGGGCCCCTAGTGTTGCAGTCCCCCGGTGGGCCCTTCATGCCCCAGTCCGACACTGCATCCATGCCCTTTCTGGCTGCCTATGGCAATCTTGAGTCCTGTGTCACAAACACTACCTGCTGTTCTGCTTCATGGGCGTGACCATCTTGGATTGCATCATATGAACCACTCTGACAAACCAGTCTCCAGCAACTTCGGTTACATATTTAAGCCAGTCTATCAGTGCACAGGGCACCCTACTTAAACCAGGAACTGCTGGTTTCACATTGCCAGGACAACTCTCATTCCTTTGGCAAAGGTCTCCTGGCTCTGATCCTGTTCCTATCTGCAGTATCTTCTACCAGCATTAGCAACTGCTCTCTTCCTGACTGCTGTATCTCATGTTAGCAGTTGCCTGGTACTGTCCATGGGATCCTCCTCCTGCATCCATCTCACACTTCACTGACGGTTGTCTCCTGTTGGATGCTCCACCGGCTGCCGGTTCGTAGTCTCCTGTGGTTCATTCCAGCTCTGAGTTTCTTGTAGCGGGTTCCAGGTCTGGGCACCTGCGTTCAGGTCTCAGCCCTGAGTGTCCCGTGACCGGTTCCAGTCCTAAGTTTGCTGCTGCAGATTCCATTCCTGAGTTTCTGGTTCATACTCCAGTTCTGAGTTTAGTGTTTCAGGCCACCAGTGTACCCACAGTAGCCATGTTACTCTTCTGGTTAAGAACCAGATGAGCAGGAGCTTCCTCTATGCTCCTAGCTTCACCTTCTCATCTACTAAGCCAGCTAAGCCCAAGGGTCCTGATCCGGATCTCCAAATCCCAGCATTCGTGACAGTCCTGCTTATGTTTGGCAGATTATCAAGCCGGCATAGAAGATCTGGTTGGGCATGCAGTGGCCCCGTCAACAATATAGAATAGGGAGACGTGGCCGGCTTGGGATGGTATGTGTAACATGAGTGGCCTCGGAGGTAAGATGGGGGAAGAGTGTTTGATGGTTTTTCATTTAGTAAGTCTAAGGCATCTATGGTGTCTGCTCTGGATTTACTAAACTGCGTTTTTTAAAACAGATGTTGCCTATAGCAACCAATCAGATTATAGCTGTCATTTTGTAGAATGTACTAAATAAATGATAACTAGAATCTGATTGGCTGCTATAGGCAACATTTCCATTTTCTCAAAACCACAGTTTAGTAACTATACCCCTAAGACTTTTTTGGTCCACAAAGCTTTAATAGGCTGGGCTAGTCTCATCCAGGTGGTAAAGGACAGGAGGCGAACTATTGCTAAGGATTTTCTGGTGAGACTGAGGGGGGTTGTTGCAGAGATTGCGGTTGATGTTTGAGGTGTTCGTGTTTCAGTTGGCTTTCTCTCTGGCCTTTATAGGTGCTTTCCAGGTTAGTGAATTAGTGGCTTCCCCTGGTTTTCGCATTGCACGATTTTGCTTTCCAAGAATGATATTGTTCACTGTAATAGTTTTGTTTGTAAGATCCTAAAACTAATAAGCTTTGTAAAGGGCTTTGAATCACATTGCTGCGTAGAAACAATGCTCTGGTTTGCCCGGTTAGCTTGGCTGATTTGGACAGGGTACAGGCATTTGCAATGGCTCCTCTTTGACTAAATTTCATTTCAGGGCGATTTTTCAGCAATGTGTCAGTAGACTGGGTTTTAACTTGGCCCACTTTGGCACTGATTCATTCAGGATTGGTGCAGTAGCGGTCAAGGAAGATTGTTTCCGTTAAAGCCATCATGGCTTTGAGAAAATGGAAACCTGGGTGTCATAAGAAGTACATGAGGCCGCACGATACACATTTATGCTCCCTTCCTTCCCTGGCTGGACCTATTTGTGACAGGATGGACCACCTATGCCACCCTGTCTGTTGCTGCTGGGAAGCAGCTGGGCTTTCTTTGCCACACTCCCTTTCGTTATCAAAATGCGCCCTCTAACCCAGTAGAAGCGGCTTAAGCTCCTGCCACCACTGGACTCCTTATGTCACGAAACTCAGGGTATTCTGCTTACTGGTTTTAGCACTACTCACCAAAGAGGTGCGGAGTCTAACGTGTCCCAGGTCTTCGCCAGGAACCCCCGCAAGGGAGTATGGTCTTTGCTGCGGGAGACACGCAGGTCGCGGTCCTCAGAGGGAGCAACCAGTGAAGCTATACGATGGAAGCGGTGTCAGACAGGCCAGGTCAGAACCGAGAAATCAGGATATGCCACAGGGAGAATCCGAATTCGTAGTCAGGGGCTAGCCGGGTCAGGTATCGGGAGCGCAGGAGAGAATGGTCAATAATGAAGCCGAGGTCAATTCACAAGGAGCACAGAATAGGGGTAGTCAAGAACAAGCCGGGTAGTACACAGGAGGAATATCACAGGAACGCTGGAGATAGATGGGACCTAATACTCTGGTACTCTCCAAGTGCCAGAGTAATCATTATATACAAGAAGCAGGCCAATCATTGGAGGTGGGGACGCTGAACACCACCGCCGGAATTACTGGGAAGCGTTCCGTTGCAACGGAACGCGTGACCGCCGACCCGGAAGTGCGCCCGGTTGCCTAGCTCGGCAGCAGTAGCAGGCGTCCGTCCCTGTGCGACGGACACAGCACGGGGACGGCGCCCGACAGTACCTCCTCCCCAACTTTGTTGGATATATCTTTGCTCAAGGAATTGTTTTAATAGCCGTGGGGCGTGAAGATCTTCTTTTTCCACCCAGGAACTCTCCTCTGGACCGAAACCCTTCCAATGAACTAAGAATTGGTGTTGTCCATGGAGGACACGGGAGTCCAGGATGCGACTCACTTCAAATTCTTCACCATTAGTAGTCGTCACAGGAAGCGGATGATGAGGCAAACAATGAAAGTACGAGTGGTTTGAGAAGAGAAACATGAAAGACATTGTGGATCTTCAGGGAAGGAGGTAACCGGAGTCTGTAGGTCACCGAGTTGATAACATGTGTTACGGAGAAGGGACCGATATAACGAGGAGCCAATTTTTGAAAAGGTACCCTCAACTTGAGGTTGCGTGTAGACAACCACACTTTGTTGTGAACATGTAACAGAGGAATAAGTCTCCGATGGCGGTCCGCCACTTGCTTATAGCGCGAGAAGTCTCTTGAAGTTTGGTTTTGGTAGTTGACCAAATCTGGGAAAAGTTCCGTATTAAGTCATCAACAGCTGGAACTGGTGACGGAACCTGACCGGAGAAATCTGGGAGGGTGGGTTGGGTTCCATAAATGACAAAAAATGGAGAAGCACCGGAAGACTCGTGGTGATGAAAATTGTGAGAAAATTCTGCCCAAGATAGGAGATTAGCCCATTCTGTTTGGTTGTCTGAAGAGAAGCATCGTAAAAAGACTTTGAGGTCCTGGTTAACCCGCTCCGTTTGGCCATTAGTTTGTGGATGATAGCCGGACGAGTACTTGAGGTCGGAACCAAGCGTCTTACAAAAAGCCCTCCAGAATTGAGAAACAAACTGCACCCCGCGGTCTGAAATAATTTCACGAGGGCAGCCATGGAGTCTAAATATCTCCTTAACAAAGATAAGGGCCAACTGAGAAGCAGATGGTAGGGCGGGCAAAGGTACGAAGTGGGCCATTTTAGAGAATCTGTCAACAACGACCCAAATGGTGTTGAACCCATTGCTAGGGGGAAGATCAGTGATGAAATCCATGGATATACTTTGCCAAGGAAGGTCTGGAGTGGGAAGAGGTTGTAGGAGACCTGGTGGAGCCAACCTGGGGTTTTTACAATGAGCACACGTAGCACAGGAGGCCACAAATCTTCGTACATCAGAATGCAGAGCCGGCCACCAAAATCTTCGACGAATAAATTCGTAGGTTTTCTTCACTCCGGCGTGCCCCGCCAATTTGGAGGAATGTGCGCACCGTAGGGCTTTGGCTCGTAGATTAAACTCCAAAAAGGAACAACCTCTAGGGGGTGTCTTAGAAGAGATGTTGGTAAGCGTGATAATCCTGGTGGGTGTTAGAATAGGCAGAGGCTTCAGAGAAGTGCAAAGGTCAGTATTGTCTAAAGATCGAGACAGGGCGTCCGCTCGGATGTTCTTGGACCCAGGATGATAAGTCAGGATGAGATTGAAACGTGAGAAGATGCCCATCGAGCTTGACGTGGGTTGAAACACCGAGCTTCACTGATATAAAGCAGGTTCTTATGGTCAGTTAAAACTGTCACTGGGTGACGAGAGCCTTCTAAGAGATGTCGCCACTCCTCTAGGGCTGCTTTGATTGCGAGCAGCTCCTTGTCGCCAATGCCATAATTCTTCTCGTGAGACAAGAATCTTTTAGAGAAAAATCCGCAGGGGAGATGTGCACAAAGTTTGGATTTCTGGAAAAGCACTGCCCCAATACCTATAGCGGAAGCATCAACTTCCAGAAAAAAGGGTTCCGATTGATCCGGTTGGGAAAGGACTGGAGCAGATGAAAAGGCTTGCTTTAGAAGGTTAAAAGCCTTCAGGGCATCGGAAGGCCAGTCTCTGGGATTGGATGATTTTCGAGTCAGAGCGGTTATTGGGGCAATAATGGAGGAGAACCCCTTAACAAACTGCCTGTAATAGTTGGCGAACCCAACAAATCTTTGAATGGCCTTGGGGAAGAGGCCAACTGGTAATGGCAGATACCTTTTTTGGATCCATGCGTAGTCCTGAGCCCGAAACAATGTACCCAAGAAAAGGGAGTTGATCAACCTCAAAGATACACTTCTCTAATTTGCAGAAGAGTTGATTAGCTCGCAGCCGGGATAAAACTTCCTTAACGTGAAGGCGATGGGAGGTAATATCTCGGGAGAAAATCAAGATGTCGTCCAGGTAGACAACGACGGAGTGATATAAAAGGTCTTGGAAGATCTCATTAACGAAGGATTGGAAGACAGCAGGAGCGTTACTAAGCCCGAAGGGCATAACTAGATATTCGAAATGTCCGTCCCGCGTGTTGAATGTTGTCTTCCACTCGTCTCCTTGACGGATTCGCACTAGATTATATGGCCCTCCGAGATCTAGTTTGGTGAAGACTCGTGCTCTGCTGATCCTATCAAAAAGGTCCATAATAAGGGGCAATGCATAACGGTTTTTTTATGGTAATTTTATTTAGTTGCCGATAATCAATGCAGGGATGTAGAGATCCGTCCTTCTTTTTAACAAAAAAGAACCCTGCTCCGGCAGCAGAAGATGATTTTCTGATGAAACCTCGAGCTAAGTTCTCAGAGATGTATTGTGACATTGCCTGGGTTTCTGGCAAAGATAAGAGATAAGTCCTACCACGAGGAATCTGTTTTCCCGGAATTAAATCAATTGGACAGTCCCAAGGGCGATGGGGTGGAAGAATCTCCGATCTTTGCTTGGAAAAGACGTCCTTTAAAGGTTTGGTAGACCGAGGGTAATGTGATTTTCTCGGAAATGGTCTGAGTAAGGCAGACTTGAAGATGTGGTGAGGAGATACACTGGTTATGGCATTGCGGGCCCAGAAGATAGCTTCGGCACGAGCCCAGTCAAATTGTGGAGAGTGGGCCCGGAGCCAGGGAAGACCCAAAATAAGAGGATTGAGAGGAATATATATAGATATACAGAGAGGTGAGAGGAATATATATAGATATACAGAGAGGTGAGAGGAATATATATAGATATACAGAGAGGTGAGAGGAATATAGATATACAGAGAGGTGAGAGGAATATATATAGATATACAGAGAGGTGAGAGGAATATATATAGATATACAGAGAGGTGAGAGGAATATATATAGATATACAGAGAGGTGAGAGGAATATATATAGATATACAGAGAGGTGAGAGGAATATATATATAGATATACAGAGAGGTGAGAGGAATATATATATAGATATACAGAGAGGTGAGAGGAATATATATATAGATATACAGAGAGGTGAGAGGAATATATATATAGATATACAGAGAGGTGAGAGGAATATATATAGATATACAGAGAGGTGAGAGGAATATATATAGATATACAGAGAGGTGAGAGGAATATATATAGATATACAGAGAGGTGAGAGGAATATATATAGATATACAGAGAGGTGAGGGGAATATATATATAGATATACAGAGAGGTGAGAGGAATATATATAGATATACAGAGAGGTGAGGGGAATATATATAGATATACAGAGGTGAGAGGAATATATATAGATATACAGAGTGGTGAGAGGAATATATATAGATATACAGAGAGGTGAGGGGAATATATATAGATATACAGAGAGGTGAGAGGAATATATAAAGATATACAGAGAGGTGAGAGGAATATATAAAGATATACAGAGAGAGGTGAGAGGAATATATATAGATATACAGAGAGAGGTGAGAGGAATATATATAGATATACAGAGGTGAGAGGAATATATATAGATATACAGAGAGGTGAGAGGAATATATATAGATATACAGAGAGAGTGAGAGGAATATATATAGATATACAGAGAGAGTGAGAGGAATATATATAGATATACAGAGGTGAGAGGAATATATATAGATATACAGAGAGGATGAGAGGAATATATATAGATATACAGGGAGGTGAGAGGAATATATATAGATATACAGAGAGGTGAGAGGAATATATATAGATATACAGAGAGGTGAGAGGAATATATATAGATATACAGAGAGGTGAGAGGAATATATATAGATATACAGAGAGGTGAGAGGAATATATATAGATATACAGAGGTGAGAGGAATATATATAGATATACAGAGAGGTGAGAGGAATATATATAGATATACAGAGAGGTGAGAGGAATATATATAGATATACAGAGAGGTGAGAGGAATATATATAGATATACAGAGAGGTGAGGGGAATATATATAGATATACAGAGAGGTGAGAGGAATATATATAGATATACAGAGAGGTGAGAGGAATATATATAGATATACAGAGAGGTGAGAGGAATATATATAGATATACAGAGGTGAGAGGAATATATATAGATATACAGAGAGGTGAGAGGAATATATATAGATATACAGAGAGGTGAGAGGAATATATATAGATATACAGAGAGGTGAGGGGAATATATATAGATATACAGAGAGGTGAGGGGAATATATATAGATATACAGAGAGGTGAGGGGAATATATATAGATATACAGAGAGGTGAGAGGAATATATATAGATATACAGAGAGGTGAGAGGAATATATATAGATATACAGAGAGGTGAGGGGAATATATATAGATATACAGAGAGGTGAGGGGAATATATATAGATATACAGAGAGGTGAGGGGAATATATATAGATATACAGAGAGGTGAGGGGAATATATATAGATATACAGAGAGGTGAGAGGAATATATATAGATATACAGAGAGGTGAGGGGAATATATATAGATATACAGAGAGGATGAGAGGAATATATATAGATATACAGAGAGGTGAGAGGAATATATATAGATATACAGAGAGGTGAGGGGAATATATATAGATATACAGAGGTGAGAGGAATATATATATAGATATACAGAGAGGTGAGGGGAATATATATAGATATACAGAGAGGTGAAAGGAATATATATAGATATACAGAGGTGAGAGGAATATATATAGATATACAGAGAGGTGAGAGGAATATATATAGATATACAGAGAGGTGAGAGGAATATATATAGATATACAGAGAGGTGAGAGGAATATATATAGATATACAGAGAGGTGAGAGGAATATATATAGATATACAGAGGTGAGAGGAATATATATAGATATACAGAGAGGTGAGAGGAATATATATAGATATACAGAGAGGTGAGAGGAATATATATAGATATACAGAGAGGTGAGAGGAATATATATAGATATACAGAGAGGTGAGGGGAATATATATAGATATACAGAGAGGTGAGAGGAATATATATAAATATACAAAGGTGAGGGGAATATATATATAGATATACAGAGGTGAGGGGAATATATATAGATATACAGAGAGGATGAGAGGAATATATATAAATATACAGGGAGGTGAGAGGAATATATATAAATATACAGGGAGGTGAGAGGAATATATATAGATATACAGAGAGGTGAGAGGAATATATATAGATATACAGAGAGGTGAGGGGAATATATATAGATATACAGAGAGGTGAGAGGAATATATATAGATATACAGAGAGGTGAGGGGAATATATATAGATATACAGAGAGGTGAGAGGAATATATATAGATATACAGAGAGGTGAGAGGAATATATATAGATATACAGAGAGGTGAGAGGAATATATATAGATATACAGAGAGGTGAGAGGAATATATATAGATATACAGAGAGGTGAGGGGAATATATATAGATATACAGAGATGAGAGGAATATATATAGATATACAGAGGTGAGAGGAATATATATAGATATACAGGGAGGTGAGAGGAATATATATAGATATACAGAGAGGTGAGAGGAATATATATAGATATACAGAGGTGAGAGGAATATATATAGATATACAGAGAGGTGAGAGGAATATATATAGATATACAGAGAGGTGAGAGGAATATATATAGATATACAGAGAGGTGAGAGGAATATATATAGATATACAGAGAGGTGAGAGGAATATATATAGATATACAGAGAGGTGAGAGGAATATATATAGATATACAGAGAGGTGAGAGGAATATATATAGATATACAGAGAGGTGAGAGGAATATATATAGATATACAGAGAGGTGAGGGGAATATATATAGATATACAGAGAGGTGAGAGGAATATATATAGATATACAGAGAGGTGAGAGGAATATATATAGATATACAGAGGTGAGAGGAATATATATAGATATACAGAGAGGTGAGAGGAATATATATAGATATACAGAGAGGTGAGAGGAATATATATAGATATACAGAGAGGTGAGGGGAATATATATAGATATACAGAGAGGTGAGAGGAATATATATAGATATACAGAGAGGTGAGGGGAATATATATAGATATACAGAGAGGTGAGAGGAATATATATAGATATACAGAGAGGTGAGAGGAATATATATATAGATATACAGAGAGGTGAGGGGAATATATATAGATATACAGAGAGGTGAGAGGAATATACATAGATATACAGAGAGGTGAGGGGAATATATATAGATATACAGAGAGTTGAGAGGAATATATATAGATATACAGAGAGGTGAGGGGAATATATATAAATATACAGAGAGGTGAGAGGAATATATATAGATATACAGAGAGGTGAGAGGAATATATATAGATATACAGAGAGGTGAGAGGAATATATATAGATATACAGAGAGGTGAGGGGAATATATATAGATATACAGAGAGGTGAGGGGAATATATATAGATATACAGAGAGGTGAGGGGAATATATATAGATATACAGAGAGGTGAGGGGAATATATATAGATATACAGAGAGGTGAGGGGAATATATATAGATATACAGAGAGGTGAGGGGAATATAGATAGATATACAGAGAGGTGAGGGGAATATATATAGATATACAGAGCGGTGAGAGGAATATATATAGATATACAGAGAGGTGAGGGGAATATATATAGATATACAGAGGTGAGAGGAATATATATAGATATACAGAGCGGTTAGAGGAATATATATAGATATACAGAGAGGTGAGAGGAATATATATAGATATACAGAGAGGTGAGAGGAATATATATAGATATACAGAGAGGTGAGAGGAATATATATAGATATACAGAGAGGTGAGAGGAATATATATAGATATACAGAGGTGAGAGGAATATATATAGATATACAGGGAGGTGAGAGGAATATATATAGATATACAGAGGTGAGAGGAATATATATAGATATACAGAGAGGTGAGAGGAATATATATAGATATACAGGGGGGTGAGAGGAATATATATAGATATACAGAGAGGTGAGAGGAATATATATAGATATACAGAGAGGTGAGAGGAATATATATAGATATACAGAGAGGTGAGAGGAATATATATAGATATACAGAGAGGTGAGAGGAATATATATAGATATACAGAGAGGTGAGAGGAATATATATAGATATACAGAGGTGAGTGGAATATATATAGATATACAGAGAGGTGAGAGGAATATATATAGATATACAGAGAGGGTGAGAGGAATATATATAGATATACAGAGAGGTGAGAGGAATATATATAGATATACAGAGAGGGTGAGAGGAATATATATAGATATACAGAGAGGTGAGAGGAATATATATAGATATACAGAGAGGTGAGAGGAATATATATAGATATACAGAGAGGTGAGAGGAATATATATAGATATACAGAGAGGTGAGAGGAATATATATAGATATACAGGGAGGTGAGAGGAATATATATAGATATACAGAGAGGTGAGAGGAATATATATAGATATACAGAGAGGTGAGAGGAATATATATAGATATACAGAGAGGGTGAGAGGAATATATATAGATATACAGAGAGGTGAGAGGAATATATATAGATATACAGAGGTGAGAGGAATATATATAGATATACAGGGAGGTGAGAGGAATATATATAGATATACAGAGAGGTGAGGGGAATATATATAGATATACAGAGATGAGAGGAATATATATAGATATACAGAGAGGTGAGAGGAATATATATAGATATACAGAGAGGTGAGGGGAATATATATAGATATACAGAGAGGTGAGAGGAATATATATAGATATACAGAGAGGTGAGAGGAATATATATAGATATACAGAGAGGTGAGGGGAATATATATAGATATACAGGGAGGTGAGAGGAATATATATAGATATACAGAGAGGTGAGAGGAATATATATAGATATACAGAGAGGTGAGAGGAATATATATAGATATACAGAGAGGTGAGAGGAATATATATAGATATACAGAGAGGTGAGGGGAATATATATAGATATACAGAGAGGTGAGGAGAATATATATAGATATACAGAGGTGGGAGGAATATATATAGATATACAGAGAGGTGAGGGGAATATATATAGATATACAGAGATGAGAGGAATATATATAGATATACAGAGAGGTGAGAGGAATATATATAGATATACAGAGGTGAGAGGAATATATATAGATATACAGAGAGGTGAGAGGAATATATATAGATATACAGAGGTGAGAGGAATATATATAGATATACAGAGAGGTGAGGGGAATATATATAGATATACAGAGATGAGAGGAATATATATAGATATACAGAGAGGTGAGGGGAATATATATAGATATACAGAGAGGTGAGGGGAATATATATAGATATACAGAGATGAGAGGAATATATATAGATATACAGAGAGGTGAGAGGAATATATATAGATATACAGAGATGAGAGGAATATATATAGATATACAGAGAGGTGAGAGGAATATATATAGATATACAGAGGTGAGAGGAATATATATAGATATACAGAGAGGTGAGAGGAATATATATAGATATACAGAGGTGAGAGGAATATATATAGATATACAGAGAGGTGAGGGGAATATATATAGATATACAGAGATGAGAGGAATATATATAGATATACAGAGAGGTGAGGGGAATATATATAGATATACAGAGAGGTGAGAGGAATATATATAGATATACAGAGAGGTGAGAGGAATATATATAGATATACAGAGAGGTGAGGAATATATATAGATATACAGAGAGGTGAGAGGAATATATATAGATATACAGAGGTGAGAGGAATATATATAGATATACAGAGAGGTGAGAGGAATATATATAGATATACAGAGGTGAGAGGAATATATATAGATATACAGAGAGGTGAGGGGAATATATATAGATATACAGAGATGAGAGGAATATATATAGATATACAGAGAGGTGAGGGGAATATATATAGATATACAGAGATGAGAGGAATATATATAGATATACACCGAATAATAATTATATATTATATGTACACTGCACAGATACAGGAGGCTGTGACGTAGAACTGTACAGGGATCACGTGGCACAGGTGCAGGACACGTGACTGACGCCATCTTACCGCTCTCACTGCACGCGGCTGCTCTCGGTGACTGCTGGTGGGAGAGGGAAGATGGCGGCCGGGGGAGGGTTTAGGAAGGAAATTTGATTGGCTGGTGGGCGGGGCGTGTTGTTCGGGAAACGGAGAGAGGAAAGTGACCACCTGGGAGCTGATCGTACGTAGTCCCCTCTCCTAGTGATCCCTACATGTCCCCGTAGTCCTCCTGTCCTCAGTGTGTGATCCCTACATGTCCCCGTAGTCCCCCTGTCCTCAGTGTGTGATCCCTACATGTCCCCGTAGTCCTCCTGTCCTCAGTGTGTGATCCCTACATGTCCCCATAGTCCCCCTGTCCTCAGTGTGTGATCCCTACATGTCTCCATAGTCCTCCTGTCCTCAGTGTGTGATCTCTACATGTCCTCATAGTCCCCTCTCCTAGTGATCCCTACATGTCCCCGTAGTCCTCCTGTCCTCAGTGTGTGATCCCTACATGTCCCCATAGTCCCCCTGTCCTCAGTGTGTGATCCCTACATGTCCCCATAGTCCCCCTGTCCTCAGTGTGTGATCCCTACATGTCCCCATAGTCCCCCTGTCCTCAGTGTGTGATCCCTACAGGTCCCCATAGTCCTCCTGTCCTCAGTATGTGATCCCTACATGTCCTCATAGTCCCCTCTCCTAGTGATCCCTACATGTCCCCGTAGTCCTCCTGTCCTCAGTGTGTGATCCCTACATGTCCCCGTAGTCCTCCTGTCCTCAGTATGTGATCCCTACATGTCCCCGTAGTCCTCCTGTCCTCAGTATGTGATCCCTACATGTCCCCATAGTCCTCCTGTCCTCAGTATGTGATCCCTACATGTCCCCATAGTCCTCCTGTCCTCAGTGTGTGATCCCTACATGTCCTCATAGTCCCCTCTCCTAGTGATCCCTACATGTCCCCGTAGTCCTCCTGTCCTCAGTGTGTGATCCCTACATGGCCCCATAGTCCTCCTGTCCTCAGTGTGTGATCCCTACATGTCCCCGTAGTCCTCCTGTCCTCAGTGTGTGATCCCTACATGTCCCCATAGTCCTCCTGTCCTCAGTGTGTGATCCCTACATGTCCCCGTAGTCCTCCTGTCCTCAGTATGTGATCCCTACATGTCCCCATAGTCCTCCTGTCCTCAGTATGTGATCCCTACATGTCCCCATAGTCCTCCTGTCCTCAGTGTGTGATCCCTACATGTCCTCATAGTCCCCTCTCCTAGTGATCCCTACATGTCCCCGTAGTCCTCCTGTCCTCAGTGTGTGATCCCTACATGGCCCCATAGTCCTCCTGTCCTCAGTGTGTCATCCCTACATGTCCCCGTAGTCCTCCTGTCCTCAGTGTGTGATCCCTACAGGTCCCCATAGTCCTCCTGTCCTCAGTATGTGATCCCTACATGTCCTCATAGTCCCCCTGTCTTCAGTGTGTGATCCCTACATGTCCTCATAGTCCCCTCTCCTAGTGATCCCTACATGTCCCCGTAGTCCTCCTGTCCTCAGTGTGTGATCCCTACATGTCCCCGTAGTCCTCCTGTCCTCAGTGTGTGATCCCTACATGTCCCCGTAGTCCTCCTGTCCTCAGTGTGTGATCCCTACAGGTCCCCGTAGTCCTCCTGTCCTCAGTGTGTGATCCCTACATGTCCCCGTAGTCCCCCTGTCCTCAGTGTGTGATCCCTACATGTCCCCATAGTCCCCTCTCCTAGTGATCCCTACATGTCCCCGTAGTCCCCCTGTCCTCAGTGTGTGATCCCTACATGTCCCCGTAGTCCCCTCTCCTAGTGATCCCTACATGTCCCCATAGTCCCCCTGTCCTCAGTGTGTGATCCCTACATGTCCCCATAGTCCCCTCTCCTAGTGATCCCTACATGTCCCCGTAGTCCTCCTGTCCTCAGTGTGTGATCCCTACATGTCCCCATAGTCCTCCTGTCCTCAGTGTGTGATCCCTACATGTCCCCGTAGTCCCCTCTCCTAGTGATCCCTACATGTCCCCATAGTCCTCCTGTCCTCAGTGTGTGATCCCTACATGTCCCCGTAGTCCTCCTGTCCTCAGTGTGTGATCCCTACATGTCCCTATAGTCCTCCTGTCCTCAGTGTGTGATCCCTACATGTCCCCATAGTCCCCTCTCCTAGTGATCCCTACAGGTCCCCATAGTCCTCCTGTCCTCAGTGTGTGATCCCTACATGTCCCCGTAGTCCTCCTGTCCTCAGTGTGTGATCCCTACATGTCCCCATAGTCCCCTCTCCTAGTGATCCCTACATGTCCCCGTAGTCCTCCTGTCCTCAGTGTGTGATCCCTACATGTCCCCATAGTACCCCTGTCCTCAGTGTGTGATCCCTACATGTCCCCATAGTCCCCTCTCCTAGTGATCCCTACATGTCCCCGTAGTCCTCCTGTCCTCAGTGTGTGATCCCTACATGTCCCCATAGTCCCCTCTCCTAGTGATCCCTACATGTCCCCGTAGTCCTCCTGTCCTCAGTGTGTGATCCCTACATGTCCCCATAGTCCCCTCTCCTAGTGATCCCTACATGTCCCCGTAGTCCTCCTGTCCTCAGTGTGTGATCCCTACATGTCCCCATAGTCCCCCTGTCCTCAGTGTGTGATCCCTACATGTCCCCGTAGTCCTCCTGTCCTCAGTGTGTGATCCCTACATGTCCCCGTAGTCCTCCTGTCCTCAGTGTGTGATCCCTACATGTCTCCATAGTCCCCCTGTCCTCAGTGTGTGATCCCTACATGTCCCCGTAGTCCTCCTGTCCTCAGTGTGTGATCCCTACATGTCCCTGTAGTCCTCCTGTCCTCAGTGTGTGATCCCTACATGTCCCCGTAGTCCTCCTGTCCTCAGTGTGTGATCCCTACATGTCCCCGTAGTCCTCCTGTCCTCAGTGTGTGATCCCTTCATGTGCCCGTAGTCCTCCTGTCCTCAGTGTGTGATCCCTACATGTCCCCATAGTCCCCTGTGCTCAGTGTGTGATCCCTACATGTCCTCATAGTCCCCTCTCCTAGTGATCCCTACATGTCCCCATAGTCCCCCTGTCCTCAGTGTGTGATCCCTACATGTCCTCATAGTCCCCTCTCCTAGTGATCCCTACATGTCCCCGTAGTCCTCCTGTCCTCAGTGTGTGATCCCTACATGTCCCCATAGTCCCCCTGTCCTCAGTGTGTGATCCCTACATGTCCCCGTAGTCCTCCTGTCCTCAGTGTGTGATCCCTACATGTCCCCGTAGTCCTCCTGTCCTCAGTGTGTGATCCCTACATGTCTCCATAGTCCCCCTGTCCTCAGTGTGTGATCCCTACGTGTCCCCGTAGTCCTCCTGTCCTCAGTGTGTGATCCCTACATGTCCCCGTAGTCCTCCTGTCCTCAGTGTGTGATCCCTACATGTCCCCGTAGTCCTCCTGTCCTCAGTGTGTGATCCCTACATGTCCCTATAGTCCTCCTGTCCTCAGTGTGTGATCCCTACATGTCCCCATAGTCCCCTCTCCTAGTGATCCCTACATGTCCCCGTAGTCCTCCTGTCCTCAGTGTGTGATCCCTACATGTCCCCATAGTCCCCCTGTCCTCAGTGTGTGATCCCTACATGTCCCCGTAGTCCTCCTGTCCTCAGTGTGTGATCCCTACATGTCCCCGTAGTCCTCCTGTCCTCAGTGTGTGATCCCTACATGTCTCCATAGTCCCCCTGTCCTCAGTGTGTGATCCCTACATGTCCCCGTAGTCCTCCTGTCCTCAGTGTGTGATCCCTACATGTCCCCGTAGTCCTCCTGTCCTCAGTGTGTGATCCCTACATGTCCCCGTAGTCCTCCTGTCCTCAGTGTGTGATCCCTACATGTCCCCGTAGTCCTCCTGTCCTCAGTGTGTGATCCCTACATGTGCCCGTAGTCCTCCTGTCCTCAGTGTGTGATCCCTACATGTCCCCATAGTCCCCCTGTCCTCAGTGTGTGATCCCTACATGTCCTCATAGTCCCCTCTCCTAGTGATCCCTACATGTCCCCGTAGTCCTCCTGTCCTCAGTGTGTGATCCCTACATGTCCCCGTAGTCCTCCTGTCCTCAGTGTGTGATCCCTACATGTCCCCGTAGTCCTCCTGTCCTCAGTGTGTGATCTCTACATGTCCCTATAGTCCTCCTGTCCTCAGTGTGTGAACCCTACATGTCCCCATAGTCGTCCTGTTCTCAGTGTGTGATCCCTACATGTCCCCATAGTCCCCTCTCCTAGTGATCCCTACATGTCCCCGTAGTCCTCCTGTCCTCAGTGTGTGATCCCTGCATGTCCCCTTAGTCCCCCTGTCCTCAGTGTGTGATCCCTACATGTCCCCGTAGTCCTCCTGTCCTCAGTGTGTGATCCCTACATGTCCCCGTAGTCCTCCTGTCCTCAGTGTGTGATCCCTACATGTCTCCATAGTCCCCCTGTCCTCAGTGTGTGATCCCTACATGTCCCCGTAGTCCTCCTGTCCTCAGTGTGTGATCCCTACATGTCCCCGTAGTCCTCCTGTCCTCAGTGTGTGATCCCTACATGTCCCCGTAGTCCTCCTGTCCTCAGTATGTGATCCCTACATGTCCCCGTAGTCCTCCTGTCCTCAGTGTGTGATCCCTACATGTGCCCGTAGTCCTACTGTCCTCAGTGTGTGATCCCTACATGTTCCCATAGTCCCCCTGTCCTCAGTGTGTGATCCCTACATGTCCTCATAGTCCCCTCTCCTAGTGATCCCTACATGTCCCCGTAGTCCTCCTGTCCTCAGTGTGTGATCCCTACATGTCCCCGTAGTCCCCCTGTCCTCAGTGTGTGATCCCTACATGTCCCCGTAGTCCTCCTGTCCTCGGTGTGTGATCCCTACATGTCTCCATAGTCCCCCTGTCCTCAGTGTGTGATCCCTACATGTCCCCGTAGTCCTCCTGTCCTCAGTGTGTGATCCCTACATACCCCGTAGTCCTCTTGTCCTCAGTGTGTGATCCCTACTTGTCCCCGTAGTCCTCCTGTCCTCAGTGTGTGATCCCTACATGTCCCCGTAGTCCTCCTGTCCTCAGTGTGTGATCCCTACATGTGCCCGTAGTCCTACTGTCCTCAGTGTGTGATCCCTACATGTTCCCATAGTCCCCCTGTCCTCAGTGTGTGATCCCTACATGTCCTCATAGTCCCCTCTCCTAGTGATCCCTACATGTCCCCGTAGTCCTCCTGTCCTCAGTGTGTGATCCCTACATGTCCCCGTAGTCCCCCTGTCCTCAGTGTGTGATCCCTACATGTCCCCGTAGTCCTCCTGTCCTCGGTGTGTGATCCCTACATGTCTCCATAGTCCCCCTGTCCTCAGTGTGTGATCCCTACATGTCCCCGTAGTCCTCCTGTCCTCAGTGTGTGATCCCTACATACCCCGTAGTCCTCTTGTCCTCAGTGTGTGATCCCTACTTGTCCCCGTAGTCCTCCTGTCCTCAGTGTGTGATCCCTACATGTCCCCGTAGTCCTCCTGTCCTCAGTGTGTGATCCCTACATGTCCCCGTAGTCCCCCTGTCCTCAGTGTGTGATCCCTACATGTCCCCGTAGTCCTCCTGTCCTCAGTGTGTGATCCCTACATGTCCCTATAGTCCTCCTGTCCTCAGTGTGTGATCCCTACATGTCCCCATAGTCGTCCTGTCCTCAGTGTGTGATCCCTACATGTCTCCATAGTCCCCCTGTCCTCAGTGTGTGATCCCTACATGTCCCCGTAGTCCTCCTGTCCTCAGTGTGTGATCCCTACATGTCCCCGTAGTCCCCCTGTCCTCAGTGTGTGATCCCTACATGTCCCCGTAGTCCTCCTGTCCTCAGTGTGTGATCCCTACATTTCCCGTAGTCCTCCTGTCCTCAGTGTGTGATCCCTACATGTCCCCGTAGTCCTCCTGTCCTCAGTGTGTGATCCCTACATGTCCCCATAGTCCCCCTGCCCACAGTGTGTGATCCCTACATGTCCCCGTAGTCCTCCTGTCCTCAGTGTGTGATCCCTACATGTCCCCATAGTCCCCCTGTCCTCAGTGTGTGATCCCTACATGTCCCCGTAGTCCTCCTGTCCTCTGTGTGTGATCCCTACATGTCCCCGTAGTCCTCCTGTCCTCAGTGTGTGATCCCTACATGTCCCTGTAGTCCTCCTGTCCTCAGTGTGTGATCCCTACATGTCCCCGTAGTCCTCCTGTCCTCAGTGTGTGATCCCTACATGTCCCCGTAGTCCCCCTGTCCTCAGTGTGTGATCCCTACATGTCCCCGTAGTCCCCCTGTCCTCAGTGTGTGATCCCTACATGTCCCCGTAGTCCTCCTGTCCTCAGTGTGTGATCCCTACATGTCCCCGTAGTCCTCCTGTCCTCAGTGTGTGATCCCTACATGTCCCCGTAGTCCTCCTGTCCTCAGTATGTGATCCCTACATGTCCCCGTAGTCCTCCTGTCCTCAGTGTGTGATCCCTACATGTGCCCGTAGTCCTCCTGTCCTCAGTGTGTGATCCCTACATGTTCCCATAGTCCCCCTGTCCTCAGTGTGTGATCCCTACATGTCCTCATAGTCCCCTCTCCTAGTGATCCCTACATGTCCCCGTAGTCCTCCTGTCCTCAGTGTGTGATCCCTACATGTCCCCGTAGTCCCCCTGTCCTCAGTGTGTGATCCCTACATGTCCCCGTAGTCCTCCTGTCCTCGGTGTGTGATCCCTACATGTCTCCATAGTCCCCCTGTCCTCAGTGTGTGATCCCTACATGTCCCCGTAGTCCTCCTGTCCTCAGTGTGTGATCCCTACATACCCCGTAGTCCTCCTGTCCTCAGTGTGTGATCCCTACTTGTCCCCGTAGTCCTCCTGTCCTCAGTGTGTGATCCCTACATGTCCCCGTAGTCCTCCTGTCCTCAGTGTGTGATCCCTACATGTCCCCGTAGTCCTCCTGTCCTCAGTGTGTGATCCCTACATGTCCCTATAGTCCTCCTGTCCTCAGTGTGTGATCCCTACATGTCCCCATAGTCGTCCTGTCCTCAGTGTGTGATCCCTACATGTCTCCATAGTCCCCCTGTCCTCAGTGTGTGATCCCTACATGTCCCCGTAGTCCTCCTGTCCTCAGTGTGTGATCCCTACATGTCCCCGTAGTCCCCCTGTCCTCAGTGTGTGATCCCTACATGTCCCCGTAGTCCTCCTGTCCTCAGTGTGTGATCCCTACATTTCCCGTAGTCCTCCTGTCCTCAGTGTGTGATCCCTACATGTCCCCGTAGTCCTCCTGTCCTCAGTGTGTGATCCCTACATGTCCCCATAGTCCCCCTGCCCACAGTGTGTGATCCCTACATGTCCCCGTAGTCCTCCTGTCCTCAGTGTGTGATCCCTACATGTCCCCATAGTCCCCCTGTCCTCAGTGTGTGATCCCTACATGTCCCCGTAGTCCTTTTGTCCTCAGTGTGTGATCCCTACATGTCCCCGTAGTCCTCCTGTCCTCAGTGTGTGATCCCTACATGTCCCCATAGTCCCCCTGTCCTCAGTGTGTGATCCCTACATGTCCCCGTAGTCCTCCTGTCCTCAGTGTGTGATCCCTACATGTCCTCATAGTCCCCTTTCCTAGTAATCCCTACATGTCCCCATAGTCCCCCTGTCCTCAGTGTGTCATCCCTACATGTCCCCATAGTCCCCCTGTCCTCAGTGTGTGATCCCTACATGTCACCATAGTCCCCCTGTCCTCAGTGTGTGATCCCTACATGTCCCCGTAGTCCTCCTGTCCTCAGTGTGTGATCCCTACATGTCCTCATAGTCCCCTTTCCTAGTGATCCCTACATGTCCCCATAGTCCTCCTGTCCTCAGTGTGTGATCCCTACGTGTCCCCATAGTCCCCCTGTCCTCAGTGTGTGATCCCTACATGTCCCCATAGTCCCCCTGTCCTCAGTGTGTGATCCCTACATGTCCCCCTGTCCTCAGTGTGTGATCCCTACATGTCCCCCTGTCCTCAGTGTGTGATCCCTACATGTCCCCATAGTCCTCCTGTCCTCAGTGTGTGATCCATACATGTCCCCATAGTCCTCCTGTCCTCAGTGTGTGATCCCTACATGTCCTCATAGTCCCCCTGTCCTCAGTGTGTGATCCCTACATGTCCCCGTAGTCCTCCTGTCCTCAGTGTGTGATCCCTACATGTCCTCATAGTCCCCTCTCCTAGTGATCCCTACATGTCCCCGTAGTCCTCCTGTCCTCAGTGTGTGATCCCTACATGTCCCCATAGTCCCCCTGTCCTCAGTGTGTGATCCCTACATGTCCCCGTAGTCCTCCTGTCCTCAGTGTGTGATCCCTACATGTCCCCGTAGTCCTCCTGTCCTCAGTGTGTGATCCCTACATGTCCCCATAGTCCCCCTGTCCTCAGTGTGTGATCCCTACATGTCCCCATAGTCCCCCTGTCCTCAGTGTGTGATCCCTACATGTCCTCATAGTCCCCTTTCCTAGTGATCCCTACATGTCCCCATAGTCCTCCTGTCTTCAGTGTGTGATCCCTACATGTCCTCATAGTCCTCCTGTCCTCAGTGTGTGATCCCTACATGTCCCCGTAGTCCCTCTGTCCTCAGTGTGTGATCCCTACATGTCCCCGTAGTCCTCCTGTTATCAGTGTGTGATCCCTACATGTCCTCATAGTCCCCCTGTCCTCAGTGTGTGATCCCTACATGTCCTCATAGTCCCCTCTCCTAGTGATCCCTACATGTCCCCATAGTCCTCCTGTCCTCAGTGTGTGATCCCTACATGTCCTCATAGTCCCCCTGTCCTCAGTGTGTGATCCCTACATGTCCCCCTGTCCTCAGTGTGTGATCCCTACATGTCCCCCTGTCCTCAGTGTGTGATCCCTACATGTCCCCATAGTCCTCCTGTCCTCAGTGTGTGATCCATACATGTCCCCATAGTCCTCCTGTCCTCAGTGTGTGATCCCTACATGTCCTCATAGTCCCCCTGTCCTCAGTGTGTGATCCCTACATGTCCCCGTAGTCCTCCTGTCCTCAGTGTGTGATCCCTACATGTCCTCATAGTCCCCTCTCCTAGTGATCCCTACATGTCCCCGTAGTCCTCCTGTCCTCAGTGTGTGATCCCTACATGTCCCCATAGTCCCCCTGTCCTCAGTGTGTGATCCCTACATGTCCCCGTAGTCCTCCTGTCCTCAGTGTGTGATCCCTACATGTCCCCGTAGTCCTCCTGTCCTCAGTGTGTGATCCCTACATGTCCCCATAGTCCCCCTGTCCTCAGTGTGTGATCCCTACATGTCCCCGTAGTCCTCCTGTCCTCAGTGTGTGATCCCTACATGTCCCCGTAGTCCTCCTGTCCTCAGTGTGTGATCCCTACATGTCCCCATAGTCCCCCTGTCCTCAGTGTGTGATCCCTACATGTCCCCGTAGTCCTCCTGTCCTCAGTGTGTGATCCCTACATGTCCCCATAGTCCTCCTGTCTTCAGTGTGTGATCCCTACATGTCCTCATAGTCCTCCTGTCCTCAGTGTGTGATCCCTACATGTCCCCGTAGTCCCTCTGTCCTCAGTGTGTGATCCCTACATGTCCCCGTAGTCCTCCTGTCCTCAGTGTGTGATCCCTACATGTCTCCATAGTCCTCCTGTCTTCAGTGTGTGATCCCTACATGTCCTCATAGTCCTCCTGTCCTCAGTGTGTGATCCCTACATGTCCTCATAGTCCTCCTGTCCTCAGTGTGTGATCCCTACATGTCCCCGTAGTCCCTCTGTCCTCAGTGTGTGATCCCTACATGTCTCCATAGTCCTCCTGTCTACAGTGTGTGATCCCTACATGTCCTCATAGTCCTCCTGTCCTCAGTGTGTGATCCCTACATGTCCCCGTAGTCCCTCTGTCCTCAGTGTGTGATCCCTACATGTCCCCGTAGTCCTCCTGTCCTCAGTGTGTGATCCCTACATGTCTCCATAGTCCTCCTGTCCTCAGTGTGTGATCCCTACATGTCCCCGTAGTCCCTCTGTCCTCAGTGTGTGATCCCTACATGTCCCCGTAGTCCTCCTGTCCTCAGTGTGTGATCCCTACATGTCTCCATAGTCCTCCTGTCCTCAGTGTGTGATCCCTACATGTCCCCGTAGTCCTCCTGTCCTCAGTGTGTGATCCCTACATGTCCCCATAGTCCTCCTGTCTTCAGTGTGTGATCCCTACATGTCCTCATAGTCCTCCTGTCCTCAGTGTGTGATCCCTACATGTCCCCGTAGTCCCTCTGTCCTCAGTGTGTGATCCCTACATGTCCCCGTAGTCCTCCTGTTATCAGTGTGTGATCCCTACATGTCCTCATAGTCCCCCTGTCCTCAGTGTGTGATCCCTACATGTCCTCATAGTCCCCTCTCCTAGTGATCCCTACATGTCCCCATAGTCCCCCTGTCCTCAGTGTGTGATCCCTACATGTCCCTCTGTCCTCAGTGTGTGATCCCTACATGTGCACCCTGTCCTCAGTGTGTGATCCCTACATGTCCCCATAGTCCCCCTGTCCTCAGTGTGTGAGTGTCTTAGTGTCTACTGTACATAATGGACATTTTTACAATTGCTCCTGATGTTATAGCATGCGTACGATACTGACATCACAGCCCTGTAGCTGGTGCAAGAGATACGGGAGAAAAACAAGTAACTTTGAGAGGCTCAGAGTTTGGTTCGGACGTGGCTGTGAGCCTGACACGCCCTCATTGTGCTTTGACTGATCTAATGCCCCTTCCTGCCCCGTTAATAAGTGTCCTTTGCGTCTGCACATGCAGCGGACTTGCTTCCGTTGACGGCTGTATCTCCCAGTTCTGGGCATGTGCAGATTGATTTTGCGGACGATGTGCTCACAATCTGCATTTACCTGGTCTAATAACTGACTGTCTCTTCTTGTTTCCATAGAGGATGGAGTTCCCCCAGTCTCTCTTTCCTGGGTATCACCACGTGGGTCCCACTGATCGAGATTTCTCATGTTCTGTGCCCACCCAGGGATGGGGAGAGCTTGGCAGAGTGCAGGAAGGGGACAGAGATCCAGACCAGGTGAGATGATTACACCTTAACCAATCAGCAGAGGACAAAGTGTCTGTGTCTTGTTACATAGGCCAGTCTCAGTCATTCTAGCTCCTGCTGTGTGGGGTGCTGTAGTTCTGTGGCTCCCCCAGGTGGCCGGGACTGAGGTTACACAGTAAGGTAACACTGAGTCTTTGTGCCAGTCTTATTACAGCCGTTGTGAGCTGGACGCTGTCTGTTTTGTTGATGTTATTGCTGTCTGTGTCAGTGAGTCCTCTGATCGCTGTATATGTCTTTCTTCCACAGATATACGGGCCTTTCATTCCCTTGTACAGTAGATTACAGGAGCGATGGGCCCCCACAGAGCCTGCCCCCACCCCCCTGCTCCCCCCCAATGCCGGTAAGAGAGTTGATAACAATATGTAAATAATTAAATTATTTAAATACAAAACACTGCAATAACCAACTTTGTCCCAATTAATTTGCACACTACTGTACATGAAGAATTTATAATCCACACAGCAGGAGGTGCAGTAATATACAGAGGACCGTGGTGTAATCCACACAGCAGGAGGTGCAGTAATATACAGAGGACCGTGGTGTAATCCACACAGCAGGAGGTGCAGTAACATACAGAGGACCGTGGTGTAATCCACACAGCAGGAGGTGCAGTAACATATAGAGGACCGTGGTGTAATCCACACAGCAGAAGGTGCAGTAACATACAGAGGACCGTGGTGTAATCCACACAGCAGGAGGTGCAGTAACATAGAGAGGACCGTGGTGTAATCCACACAGCAGGAGGTGCAGTAACATAGAGAGGACCGTGGTGTAATCCACACAGCAGGAGGTGCAGTAACATAGAGAGGACCGTGGTGTAATCCACACAGCAGGAGGTGCAGTAACATAGAAGGGACCGTGGTGTAATCCACACAGCAGGAGGTGCAGTAACATAGAGGGGACCGTGGTGTAATCCACACAGCAGGAGGTGCAGTAACATAGAGAGGACCGTGGTGTAATCCACACAGCAGGAGGTGCAGTAACATATAGAGGACCGTGGTGTAATCCACACAGCAGGAGGTGCAGTAACATAGAGGGGACCATGGTGTAATCCACACAGCAGGAGGTGCAGTAACATACAGAGGACTGTGGTGTAATCCACACAGCAGGAGGTGCAGTAACATACAGAGGACCGTGGTGTAATCCACACAGCAGGAGGTGCAGTAACATACAGAGGACTGTGGTGTAATCCACACAGCAGGAGGTGCAGTTACATAGAGGGGACCGTGATGTTATCCACACAGCAGGAGGTGCAGTTACATAGAGGGGACCGTGGTGTAATCCACACAGCAGGAGGTGCAGTAACATACAGAGGACCGTGGTGTAATCCACACAGCAGGAGGTGCAGTAATATACAGAGGACCGTGGTGTAATCCACACAGCAGGAGGTGCAGTAACATATAGAGGACCGTGGTGTAATCCACACAGCAGGAGGTGCAGTAATATACAGAGGACCGTGGTGTAATCTACACAGCAGGAGGTGCAGTAATATACAGAGGACCGTGGTGTAATCCCCACAGCAGGAGGTGCAGTAATATACAGAGGACCGTGGTGTAATCCACACAGCAGGAGGTGCAGTAACATAGAGAGGACCGTGGTGTAATCCACACAGCAGGAGGTGCAGTAACATATAGAGGACCGTGGTGTAATCCACACAGCAGGAGGTGCAGTAACATACAGAGGACCGTGGTGTAATCCACACACCAGGAGGTGCAGTAATATACAGAGGACCGTGGTGTAATGTACACAGCAGGAGGTGCAGTAACATACAGAGGACCGTGGTGTAATCCACACAGCAGGAGGTGCAGTAACATAGAGGGGACCGTGGTGTAATCCACACAGCAGGAGGTGCAGTAACATAGAGGGGACCGTGGTGTAATCCACACAGCAGGAGGTGCAGTAACATAGAGGGGACCGTGGTGTAATCCACACAGCAGGAGGTGCAGTAATATACAGAGGAACATTCTTGTTTGTAGACAATGAAAGCGACAAATATCCGGTAATTAGGGTAACACTGTCCGCTGTGTCCATCTGTAAGGTAACCCAACTCAATATCATATAGGGTGACATCCAATCCAGGTATAGCCCTCGGCCAACATCCCAATAAGTGGGTAAATGATATGATCAGTGATGTGTGTTACCAGTGACTTCTCTCTTCCTTTGCAGATTGCGGATACGCTCCAGTCACGGAATCTGATCTGGTTTATAAGGAGAGAATCACCGACCAGAGGAAGACAGGAGTCACTCTGAATTTTAGCAAACAGGTCAGAACTCTTCTTGTTTTTCTCCTGATGTTTCTCTGTTCCACACTAACAATCCTATGAGTCTGTAATGAGGGTGAGTGAATGGAACATGATCAGGTAAACGCAGCTCACACTGTGGATCACACTATACTGCAAACTATATGTCACCTCTACCTTGTATCTGTGGGGTCCCTTAAAGCTCCGTTCTGGGGCCACTACTGTTTTCTACCTCTATTAAGGACTCGCAATGTAAATCAGATTCTAGTTATTATTATTAATAACCTATTGTTACATTGCTCCCACTTATTACTGTACAGACGTGAGCTGATGGTACCTAATGACTCTTCATGTTCCAGCGGATCCGAGGCTGGAGCGCTCCATCTGGCTGGAGCACTCTTATCTGGCTGGAGCACTCCATCTGGCTGGAGCACTCTTATCTGGCTGGAGCACTCCATCTGGCTGGAGCACTGTTATCTGGCTGGAGCACTCTTATCTGGCTGGAGCACTCCATCTGGCTGGAGCACTCTTATCTGGCTGGAGCACTCCATCTGGCTGGAGCACTCTTATCTGGCTGGAGCACTCCATCTGGCTGGAGCACTCTTATCTGGCTGGAGCACTCCATCTGGCTGGAGCACTCTATCTGGCTGGAGCACTCCATCTGGCTGGAGCACTCTATCTGGCTGGAGCACTCTTATCTGGCTGGAGCACTCTTATCTGGCTGGAGCACTCCATCTGGCTGGAGCACTCTTATCTGGCTGGAGCACTCTTATCTGGCTGGAGCACTCCATCTGGCTGGAGCACTCTTATCTGGCTGGAGCACTCCATCTGGCTGGAGCACTCTTATCTGGCTGGGGCACTCTTATCTGGCTGGAGCACTCTTATCTGGCTGGAGCACTCCATCTGGCTGGAGCACTCTTATCTGGCTGGAGCACTCTTATCTGGCTGGGGCACTCTTATCTGGCTGGAGCACTCCATCTGGCTGGAGCACTCTTATCTGGCTGGGGCACTCTTATCTGGCTGGAGCACTCCATCTGGCTGGGGCACTCCATCTGGCTGGAGCACTCTTATCTGGCTGGAGCACTCTTATCTGGCTGGAGCACTCCATCTGGCTGGAGCACTCTTATCTGGATGTGTCAGGGATCTTGTGGATCTATAGCTATGTTAGTAATATAATGTATAGTCTACAGCCCACCGGGTGTAACATAATATCATTAACACAACATAACATCTGTCGTAATCAAAGGAATAAAGACCAAGCAGGTCTCTTTGTCCCTAGATAGAGGTCCAACGAAAGTCCCTCGACGCGGGAAGCAGGTGGTCTTTCTGAAATATATTCCCCCATGGAACTGTCATGGTAGATCCAGCTGTCATCTGAGAAATGGTGAAACGTTCTTATAACCGACATGCAGACGTCCGCTGCCCGAGTCCTGTATCGGGCGTGTGTAGAGCCGTTATTCAGAAGATGAACATTAAACTAGTGGAAGTGTCATGATACAGACATTTGTTGAAGTCCTGTTTAGACTTCACGTTTCTGTTGATGGAACAGAACGCACCTCACTTACCCTAAACAGAATATAATAATCACGTCCGGCGGATCAGGATTGGAACGTTAAAAGACCTACACAAGGGAAGTAAATGTTCTATGTCTAACATGCTGTTCATGCCTGCAGTAGGTCAGCAAAGAAAGGCTGTGGCCATGAGCCGGGGCCCGTACAGGGGCCCTCGCTGAGGAAGGGACTTCTGTTACTTAATGTAGACCTGGCATAGCAGAACCCCCCATATTACAGCTATAGAATAACTTCCATACAATACAAATGTCAGTTTATAGATGTATTACCACCAACGCTGTACAAAGAATATTTCATCAGTCTCTGCCCCACAGGAGCTTACAGTCTAAATTCCCCCCCCCCCCCCCCCACACATGTTAATTTCTTTAGAAGCCAATGAGCCTACCTGTATGTTTTTGGAGTGTGGGAGGAATCCTACACTAACACGGGGAGAATATATAAGCTCCACAGGGCCCTGCTGACAAACCGCAGTGCTGTGAGGTAGCAATCACTGTGACGCACTATATATACACTGCTAACCACTGTGCCACCCTCTATATACACTGCTAACCACTGTGCCACCCTCTATATACACTGCTAACCACTGTGCCACCCTCTATATACACTACTAACCACTATACCTATCTCTGTATACACTGCTAACCACTGTGCCACCCTCTATATACACTATTAACCACTATGCCACCCTCTATATACACTGCTAACCACTGTGACGCACTATATATACACTGCTAACCACTGTGCCACCCTCTATATACACTACTAACCACTGTGCCACCCTCTATATACACTGCTAACCACTGTGCCACCCTCTATATACACTACTAACCACTGTGCCACCCTCTATATACACTGCTAACCACTGTGCCACCCTCTATATACACTACTAACCACTGTGCCACCCTCTATATACACTGCTAACCACTGTACCTATCTCTGTATACACTGCTAACCACTGTGCCACTCTCTATATACACTACTAACCACTGTGCCACCCTCTATATACACTACTAACCACTATACACCCTCTATATACACTGCTAACCACTGTTCCACCCTCTATATACACTACTAACCACTGTGCCACCCTCTATATACACTGCTAACCACTATACCTATCTCTATATACACTGCTAACCACTGTGCCACCCTCTATATACACTGCTAACCACTGTGCCACCCTCTATATACACTACTAACCACTGTGCCACCCTCTATATACACTGCTAACCACTGTGCCACCCTCTATATACACTGCTAACCACTTTATCACCCTCTATATACACTGCTAACCACTGTGCCACCCTCTATATACACTACTAACCACTATACCTATCTCTGTATACAATACTAACCACTGTACCACCCTCTATATACACTGCTAACCACTGTGCCACCCTCTATATACACTGCTAACCACTGTGCCACCCTCTATATACACTGCTAACCACTATACCTATCTCTGTATACAATACTAACCACTGTACCACCCTCTATATACACTACTAACCACTGTGCCACCCTCTATATACACTGCTAACCACTGTGCCACCCTCTATATACACTGCTAACCACTATACCTATCTCTGTATACAATACTAACCACTGTACCACCCTCTATATACACTGCTAACCACTGTGCCACTCTCTATATACACTACTAACCACTGTGCCACCCTCTATATACACTACTAACCACTATACACCCTCTATATACACTGCTAACCACTGTTCCACCCTCTATATACACTACTAACCACTGTGCCACCCTCTATATACACTGCTAACCACTATACCTATCTCTATATACACTACTAACCACTGTGCCACCCTCTATATACACTGCTAACCACTGTGCCACCCTCTATATACACTGCTAACCACTGTGCCACCCTCTATATACACTGCTAACCACTGTGCCACCCTCTATATACACTGCTAACCACTGTGCCACCCTCTATATACACTGCTAACCACTGTGCCACCCTCTATATACACTACTAACCACTGTGCCACCCTCTATATACACTGCTAACCACTGTGCCACCCTCTATATACACTGCTAACCACTGTATCACCCTCTATATACACTGCTAACCACTGTGCCACCCTCTATATACACTACTAACCACTATACCTATCTCTGTATACAATACTAACCACTGTACCACCCTCTATATACACTGCTAACCACTGTGCCACCCTCTATATACACTGCTAACCACTGTGCCACCCTCTATATACACTGCTAACCACTATACCTATCTCTGTATACAATACTAACCACTGTACCACCCTCTATATACACTGCTAACCACTGTGCCACACTCTATATACACTGCTAACCACTAAACCTATCTCTATATACAATACTAACCACTGTGCCACCGTGGAGTTGAAGAAGTTAAGTGTTCTCTCTGCTCAAACTCACATCAATAAGAACGGATCAGTCTGGGGCAGTTTCCGCATTCAGAGAGTGGGATATATTCGGTAACAAGTGAACAGTCAGTTCTTGAAGTTGATGTGTTGGAAGCAGCAAAAATGGGCAAATGTAGGGATCTGAGCGACTTTGACAAGGGCCAAATTGTGATGAGAGTAGGCCGGTCAAAGGATAGGAAATAAGTGAGTCATTCCGTAAAGTTGTCAAGAAATTGGGACACTGGTCCTGAAAGGCGATAAATGACAGCAACACGAAGGTGGAGAGGATGAAATAGACGGATAGTGAGGACTTCAATGGAAGAGAATGAGAGGAAGGTTCAGAGGGTGTGATCTGGAAGCTGCAGATTGTCTACTCCACCTTGTCTGTCTCCAGGTCTGGGAGTGTGGCTGAGGGAGAGCCCCCCATAGGAGAGAGCTGCAGGGGATGTAGTGTCCGAGGAGGGGAGCCAGGTTCCTGTAATGACAGGAGGTTGAGGGATTTAGAAATGAACAGATCATGGATGGATGTAAGTTTGTTCCCTACTGCACAGGAGAAGGGAAGGAAGGGAGGGTAGTGGAGATATGTGGATAAGGTTGGTGGGATTGGAAGTACAGGATGGAGGGAAAGGTTTAGGATGGAGCGAGGAACGTGAGCAGATAATGGGGATTGTACGGGGCCCAGGGTTAGGTGAGATATTACCAGCAGCCATGAGAAGGAGCAGGACATGTGAGGAGGATTAGTGAGTGGGGATCATGTCTACAGACTAGTGAGGAGGGAAGTAGTGAAGGGGAATCATAATCCGGGAGGGAGAAATAGGATGATGGGGAAGAAGAGGCGTTAGAGGAGAAGTACGAGATAGGGAATAGGAGAGAGTGTAAAATGCGTAGGTGCATGATGGGGAGATGGGGATGAATGTGTATTAGTTGTGGTGGGTGATGAGAGAGTGGAAAGGAACAATTAATTTAAATGGTGCAGAGCAGTGTAAGAGGTGAAGGCTACAGGAGGTGATAGAGTAGCAGTTTCTGTAGCTCACACAACGAGGTCCAGGATACTGACAGCCGGGGGCAGAGGGTCCAGCGGTCACACACTAATGGTACCAGGAACCACAACCGAGCTCAGTGGGAGATATATATATATATATATTAGTGTATGTGTGTTTATATTTTATAATGTTATCATTATTTTTTCATTCAGTGGGAGACTCCTAGAGGACAGAGACCATCTTTGTCTCTGTAGCCGCTGGGTGATCTCTTACTCCCATAGTTTGGTTACATTACTTTGGTACAGAAGGTGGTGGAAAGAGCGGCTCTTGGGGAGTGTAGTCGGGGAGGCCGGGGTCTGAATTAGTGTTTTTGGCCAAGAACGTCCGAGAGGCGTCTGAATATTTGGGGACGTGGCTCTTGATGCTGGTCTCATTGGGGTTAGAATGTCAGATTCAGTGGTTTAAGGTCGCTCTGATCCTGGCAGCAGAACCAAGGTCTCAGGGACTCTGGAGTCTGGTTTTATCTTATTTGGATCAGAAATAAATCCGATCATTGGCCAGGTGTGAAAATCAAATAATTGGATGAAATAAACTAAATTTATTAATAGTTTTACCGTGCGATTTGTGCGCCACGTGACACAATAACACGGATTAATAACACACTTACACTAGTCAGTAGTACACAATAAGGTTCCAATACACATTTATCTATTAGTGAAATATATTAGAGGTTATTATTCATAGATAAAACTATAGTAAAGGTCTCTAAAAGGTAAAGAGTTTGGTCTCATATTAAAGCATCAACCTGGTTGCGATGCACTTGCATCTAATGGTCCCAAGTTATGAGCAATACGAGATTAATACTCAAAAGTACTTTGTTTATGGGTCAGTTTAAACTGGTGATTCCTCAGGAAGACCCTTGGGGACCAGTTGGAGAGAGCTGCCCCCATCCTTGGAAAAGATGAAATGAACTGACCAATGACCAGCAGACAACTGGAACATCGTTAACCCTGGACCAATGGAGACCTCTCTGAGTATTATCTGTGTGTATTTGTGACCCTAACCCTAATATTGAAATATGTTGGAGGTTATTGGCCACACCTGCCAGGGCTGGTCAGACTGGTGGTCAGTGGTCTAACACACACTGCTGGCTGTAGTGTTCACCTAGAGCCTGTTATACTAGGAGATACAATGGTGTATTCTATTATACTAGGAGATACAATGGTGTATTCTATTATACTAGGAGAAACAATGGTGTATTCTATTATACTAGGAGAAACAATGGTGTGTTCTATTATACTAGGAGAAACAATGGTGTATTCTATTATAATAGGATCCTGTTGGGCTCCAAGAACCGGGTGGGAAGTAAAACTAGTTGGGTGGAGCACCCAGGGAATAGGTGCTGGGAGAACATTGACCTAGATGGATGACTTATGTGATTGTTGCGCTTACATTGATGCAGACCAATGACAGCTTGTGGACGGCACAGGACAGAGCTTTGACTGAGCAGCAGTAACGGGCGGCTGCTTTGTCCTTGGTACATATCTTTATAAAATATTGCAAATTCCATGTTTTGGCATCAAATGACTCCACTCTTGGTCGGAAGGTGCATTCCCACCCGAAAGGGCATCTTTGGGATGTTTCACTGGTACCAGTGTCCCCCAATTGGAGGATTGAGAAAATAAGATTTTTATACTTCTGTTAAATCGTTTTCTCTGATTGGATGGTACCAAGTACCCACCATTTTACACTCTAGTTCTCGCGGTAAAAAGTTTACAAAATATAATTTCTTTTTCGGGTATGTTGTTGACACTCTTTGTTTTGTTTCTGGTCTTTGGTTCTGTCCTTTGGGGCTTTATTAGATAAATAACTGGATGGGGATATAGAGGAGGGAAGAGCAAAGACTTGTTTAAGAATTTATTTAAAGTGCCGAAGTCCTGGAGGTTACTCTGTTCAGCAGTGTCCCCAAAAGGATTTAGAGAAGAGGATTTAAGTATAAAATTCACGTTTGGATTCTTAAAATCCTTTTAGCTGTCGGTTGTAAGATTTTCTGATCCAGCGGAAGATGAAATCTATGTATAGTTCTCATCATCATCATCTATTTATATAGCGCCAACATATTCCGTAGCACTTTACAATTGGGGACAAACATAGTAAACTAATAAACAAACTGGGTAAAACAGACAAAGAGGTGAGAAGGCTGCTCGCAAGCTTACAATCTATGGGACAATGGGAGATTGATACATGAGGTTAAGTCTCCATTTGCAGTCGGCCCAGCCAGACTGCAAAGGTAAAAGTGACTCATAAGCTAAATGATCCCGTCACACAACAATGGTGATCAAGGGGTAGTTGTATAACAGGTGGTAATAGGGTAATGTACTGAGGTTAAGAGGGTGGCTGAGGAATATTATAAGCTTGTCTGAAGAGGTTTTCAGAGAACGCTTGAAAGTTTGTAGACCAGAGGAGAGTCTTATTGTGCGAAGGAGAGAATTCCATAGAGTGGGTGCAGCTGAAAAAGTCCTGTAACCGGGATGGGAGGATGTAATGAGGGTGGATGAGAGACGCAGATCTTGTGCAGAACGGAGTTGCCGAGTTGGGAGATATTTTGAGACAAGAGAGGCGATGTATGTTGGTGCAGCTTTGTTGATGGCCTTGTAGGTTAGTAAAAGTATTTTATATTGGATTCGGTAGAAAACAGGCAGCCAGTGTAGAGACATACAGAGTGATTCAACAGAGGAATAACGAAAATCGGTCTTGCCGCAGCGTGCAAAATAGATTGTAGGGGCTTGAGTCTGCTTTTGGGAAGACCAGTAAGGAGGGAATTGCAATAGTCAATGCGGGAGATAAGTGCATGAATTAAAGTTTTTGCAGTGTCTTGTCTGAGATATGTGCGAATTCTGGAAATGTTCTTTAGATGTATGTAACATGATTTAGATATAGAGTCAATGTGGGGAACAAAGGATAGGCGTGAATCAAGGATTACACCTAGGCAGCGAGCTTGTGGGGTGGGATTTACGGTCATGTTATCAACAGAGATAGAAATGTCAGGTATGCTCTTGTTGGTGGGTGGGAATATTATTAACTCTGTTTTAGAAAGATTAAGTTTGAGTTGACGAGAGGACATCCAGGATGATATGGCAGAAAGACAGTCAGTTACACGGGACAACACAGACGTCGAGAGATCAGGAGAGGATAGATAGATAGATTTGGGTATCATCCGCATAGAGATGATACTGAAATCCAAAGGAACTTATTAGTTTTCCAAGAGAAGCGGTATAGATAGAGAACAGCAGAGGACCTAGCACTGAGCCTTGTGGTCTCCAACTGATAGGGGAAGCGGAGCAGATGTGGATCCAGAGAAATTAACAGTGAAAGAGCGATTAGAGAGGTAGGATGAGAACCAGGATAGAACAGTGTCTTGAAGCCTTAGGGATTGCAGCGTTTGCATTAGAAGAGAGTGGTCAACGGTGTCAAATGCAGCTGAGAGATCCAGGAGAATTAGAAGAGAGTAATGGCGTTCAGTCTTAGCAGTGATCAGATCATTGACAACCTTGGTCAGCGCAGTCTCTGTGGAGTGTTGAGAACAAAAGCCAGACTGAAGAGGATCCAACAGGTTGTTTGCGGAAAGAAAGCGTGTGAGGCGAGTGTAGGCAAGTCTCTCTAGAAGCTTGGAGGGACACGGGAGCTGAGAGATGGGACGGAAACTTGAGAGAGAGTTTGGGTCGGAATCTTGTTTTTTTAGAATAGGAGTAATCACTGCGTGCTTGTATAGTGATGGAAAGATGCCAGTAGAGAGTGAGAGATTACAGATTTTAGTTAGAGGTGAGATGAGCACAGAAGACGGATCTACCAATTTGCGAGGGAATAGGATCAAGAGGACAGGAGGTAGAGTAGGAAGATAAGAAGAGAGTAGAAATCTCCTCTTCATTTGTGGGGTCAAATGAAGAGAGGGTGTCAGAGGGTAGTGGGAAGGAATTGATCTGATTGCCGAGGAAGAGGATACCATTTCTAGTCTGATGTTATCAATCTTCTCCTTGAAGTAGGAAGCAAGATCCTGAGCACTGATAGTAGATGGAGGGTTCGGGGTGGGAGGATTGAGAAGAGATTTAAATGTATTAAAAAGATGTTTGGGGTTAGAAGCCTGAGCATAGAGAAGAGATTGGAAGTATGTTTGTTTTGCTGTGTCCAGAGCATTTCGATAGCAGCGGTAGACAGAAGTATATATGAAGCGACGTTCTGCTTTACGGGAAAGTTTTTAAAGATTTCGTGTTGCTTTAGTGTGTCACAGTTGACATCGAAGCCGACGTGTAGTATCTAGTGTCGCTGTAGCCACTTGATCAATCCATGCACTTATCATCTCCTGCCTTGACTACTGCAACCTTCTCCTCACTGGCCTCCCCCTCTCCCATCTGGCCCCCTCCGATCTGTGCTTAATGCAGCTGCTAGACACATCTTTCTCTCACGCCGCTCCTCCTCTGCCTCCCCTCTCTACCAGGCCTTACACTGGCTCCCTATCCCCTACAGAATACTCTTTAAACTCCTTACTACCACTTACAAAGCTCTCTCCCAGTCTACTGCCCCCTACATCTCTGACCTCCTCACCATTCACACTCCTGCCCGCTCCCTGCGCTCGGCCAATGAGCGTCACCTCTCCTCCACTCTGATCACCTCTTCCCATTCCAGAATCCAGGACTTTTCCCGTGCTGCCCCCTGCACTGGAACGACCTCCCTCGCTCCATCCGTCTCGCTCCCAATCTGTACTCCTTCAAACGGGCTCTCAAAACTCATCTGTTCCTGAAAGCCACCAACCATCCACTTAACCCCTCATCCACTCTGCTTGTTCTCCCCCCTCTCCCCTGGTCTCTTCTTCTCCCTTGCATCACTGCCTCCCTCCGTGCCTGTTTTGTTCACCCTCCCTTAGGATGTAAGCTCACATGAGCAGGGCCCCTCTCCCCTCCTGTCTCCTCACCTGTTCTTCTGCTCTGTCCTTACTCCATATGTCTGCCCGCAGTTTCTGAAGCATTGGTACTTAGTGTTTATTGTTCTGTGATGTTTTACCCTGTATGGTCTACTGTTTGTACTATGTAAGGCGCTGCGGAAACCTTGTGGCGCCTAACAAATAAATGATGATAATAATATTAATAATAATAATCAAGGGCCGTTGCTAGTGTTTGGTGAAAATGAGGTACTGCCATCTCAGGGGAGGAGAATGTAGAGATAGGGGAGAGAAGGTGTTGGAGAGAAGGTGGAAAATTGTTGAAGATTAATAGAATTCAGATTTCTGCGGGTATGAGGAGGCTTGGTAGAGTTAGACAGTAGAGAGGTTAGAGCAGTGGGGGTGAGTGAGTAGCTGATAAGGTGATGATCCGAGAGGGGGAAGAGGGTGTTAAGGAATTTAGAAACTGAGCATAGTTTAGAGAAAACAAGATCAAGACAGTGGCCATCCTGATGAGTAGATGATTCAATCCACTGCGAGAGGTCAAGTGAGGATGTTAGAGAGAGTAGTTTGGAAGCAGCTTTGGAAGGTGGGTTATCAATGGGGATGTTGAAGTCACCCATGATGATGGTGGGGATGTCTGAAGATAAGAAGTGAGGGAGCCATGCAGAGAAATCCTCAATAAATTGTTGGTGCGCTCCAGGGGGACGATAGATCACCGCAACACGTAGAGAGAATGGATTAAAAATCCTAACAGCATGTACTTCAAAAGATGTGAACGTGAGTGATGGGACATTTGGTAGAACTGTGAACGTGCACTGTGGGGAGAGAAGTAGTCCAACCCCACCTCCTTGTCTGCCTCCTGGTCTGGAGGTGTGGGTAAGATGGAGGCCACCATGTGAAAGTGCTGCAGGTGAGGCAGTATCTGATTGCATGAGCCATGTTTCTGTTATTGCCAGAAGGTTGAGGTTTCTTGAGAGGAAGAGATGAATGGAGGTAAGTTTGTTACAAACAGAGCGTGCATTCCAAAGGGCACATTTAAAGGACTTAGGAAGAGAGGGGAGACAGGTGATGTGTATGAGGTTTGCTATAGAGCGGTAGTGCTCAGATATATGTGTGTGTGAGGAGTGTGGGGGACCTGGATTAGGTGATATATCACCAGCTAATAGAAGCAGAGTGAGAGAAAGATAGGTGAGGGGATTGTAAGATGTGTGACTTTTTTTATTTTCTGGCGACAGGTGGAGGTTGTGCTTGTTAGAGATAATAAATAGGACAACAGTTCATGGGTGTTAACTAGAGGTGAGTGGAGTAATGCAGGTGCAATGTGGACAAATGTTTGTGTTGCTGGAGGGGTGAAAGATGACACCGTCCTAAAGATAATGCCATGAAAAGAGACCAAGAAAAGCAATTTGTTGAACATTTTGATAAAAGAGTAAAAGACAACAAGTTAGGGATTGTAAAGAATTACCTATTTGCAGTGTTCTGTAGAGATAGACAAGTATTGCAGAAATAGACTTTGCAGATGTAGCTTATTCCTGTAAGTAATCCAATGTTTGTCCACCTGTGTTGTCTAACTGTGCATTTTCGTACACTTTGTGAGAAAACACACGAAACGTCTCACCCCACATACGTCACCCCATAGACTGAAGCTAAGATGTAGTTAGGCTAATTTAGGAATACACTACAGCTGTGCTAATTGGTCAGCTAATCAAAGGAAAAAGAAAACCATTTGTTGAATAGACTAGAGGAGGCAGAATCCTATCATAAATTAGGCATCAATAAAAGACTGGGCCAACCTAAGTTTAAACAGATAACAATTTTCTATGACATACTTTTAAACACAGTTGCAGGGATGAATTACACAGATTAATGATCAGAATAGCAGTATGGATGGACATACTTTTAAACACAGTCACATGTCACTAATGTATCTGCTGCCCATCTCCCTGCAATATTAATGTAATATTCTGTATTCCACAGATCGGCAGATTCTCTTGGGACCATAACAGCATCGCCTTCCAGTGTATGGGCCGATTACTGGAGCCGCACTGCTACCTGGGAGATAAACGTCTGAAAGTGAGTGCATAATATTTCACTCCTTACACAGGAGAGAGACCCCGAGAGGGACTGTCCCTCATTACACAGGAGAGAGACCGCGAGAGGGACTGTCACTCATTACACAGGAGAGAGACCCCGAGAGGGACTGTCACTCATTACACAGGAGAGAGACCAGAGAGGGACTGTCACTCATTACACAGGAGAGAGACCCCGAGAGGGACTGTCACTCATTACACAGGAGAGAGACCCCGAGAGGGACTGTCACTCCTTACACAGGAGAGAGACCCCGAGAGGGACTGTCACTCCTTACACAAGAGAGAGACCCCGAGAGGGACTGTGACTCCTTACACAGGAGAGAGACCCCGAGTGGGACTGTCGCTCCTTACACAGGAGAGAGACCCGAGAGGGACTGTCACTCATTACACAAGAGAGAGACCCCGAGAGGGACGGTCGCTCCTTACACAGGAGAGAGACCCGAGAGGGACTGTCACTCCTTACATAGGAGAGAGACCCCGAGAGGGACGGTCACTCCTTACACAGGAGAGAGACCCCGAGAGGGACGGTCACTCCTTACACAAGAGAGAGACCCCGAGAGGGACTGTCACTCCTTACACAGGAGAGAGACCCCGAGAGGGACTGTCACTCCTTACACAGGAGAGAGACCCGGAGAGGGACTGTCAATCCTTACACAGGAGAGAGACCCCGAGAGGGACTGTCACTCCTTACACAGGAGAGAGACCCCGAGAGGGACTGTCACTCCTTACACAGGAGAGAGACCCCGAGAGGGACTGTCACTCCTTACACAGGAGAGAGACCCCGAGAGGGACTGTCACTCCTTACTTAGGAGAGAGACCCCGAGAGGGACTGTCGCTCCTTACACAGGAGAGAGACCCCGAGAGGGACGGTTGCTCCTTACACAGGAGAGAGACCCCGAGAGGGACGGTCGCTCCTTACACAGGAGAGAGACCCCGAGAGGGACGGTCGCTCCTTACACAGGAGAGAGACCCCGAGAGGGACGGTCGCTCCTTACACAGGAGAGAGACCCCGAGTGGGACTGTCGCTCCTTACACAGGAGAGAGACCCCGAGTGGGACTGTCGCTCCTTACACAGGAGAGAGACCCCGAGTGGGACTGTCGCTCCTTACACAGGAGAGAGACCCGAGAGGAACTGTCACTCATTACACAAGAGAGAGACCCGAGAGGGACTGTCACACCTTACACAGGAGAGAGACCCCGAGAGGGACTGTCACTCATTACACAGGAGAGAGACCCCGAGAGGGACGGTCGCTCCTTACACAGGAGAGAGACCCCGAGAGGGACTGTCGCTCCTTACACAGGAGAGAGACCCAGAGAGGGTCTGTCGCTCCTTACACAGGAGAGAGACCCCGAGAGGGACTGTCGCTCCTTACACAGGAGAGAGACCCCGAGAGGGACGGTCGCTCCTTACACAGGAGAGAGACCCCGAGAGGGACGGTCGCTCCTTACACAGGAGAGAGACCCAGAGAGGGACTGTCGCTCCTTACACAGGAGAGAGACCCCGAGAGGGACTGTCGCTCCTTACACAGGAGAGAGACCCCGAGAGGGACGGTCGCTCCTTACACAGGAGAGAGACCCCGAGAGGGACTGTCACTCCTTACACAGGAGAGAGACCCGAGAGGGACTGTCGCTCCTTACACAGGAGAGAGAGACAGACACACGGAGTGAATACTACGGGATCGGATGTTCTCGTCCATCTGAGAATGGTGTCACTAAATATTCCCACATCCTTCAGGATCAACAATAACTGGATCCCAGATTGTAGTGTATGGCTGAACGTGATGTTTGTTGTCTTTTTTTGTAAAGCTACTTCCTTGTGTTAATAGGGGAAAGTCTGCACACACACACAGAAAATGACTAATGTGCTGAAGTCTCTGCAAAATCTTCCGTACCAAGAGTAAGCCTCCATTTCCTAGGTCTATTTATTCTCCATCATTCCATGTTCCTCTCCCAATTACGCACATTCTATATCTCCTCTTTCTTTCAGCCCACCAATTTTTTATTTTTCCGCCTTTGTTTTCTCCCACTCATAAACTCATTCCCTGGCTCGTTCTCAGCTTATCCCTCTCTCCTGTACTCCTGGCTCAGCCGCTATCTGTCATGTACCGGGTCACCTCTCACCTTCCTGATCCTGTTATCCCCATCTTATCCCTCTCTCCTGTACTCCCTCCTCAGCCACTATCTCTCATGTACCGGGTCACCTGTCACCTTCCTGATCCTGTTATCCCCATCTTATTCCCTCTCTCCTGTACTCCCTCCTCAGCCGCTATCTCTCATGTACCGGGTCACCTCTCACCTTCCTGATCCTGTTACCCCATCTTATTCCCTCTCTCCTGTACTCCCTGCTCAGCCGCTATCTCTCATGTACCGGGTCACCTCTCACCTTCCTGATCCTGTTATCCCCATCTTATTCCCTCTCTCCTGTACTCCCTCCTCAGCCGCTATCTCTCATGTACCGGGTCACCTGTCACCTTCCTGATCCTGTTATCCCCATCTTATCCCTCTCTCCTGTGCTCCCTCCTCAGCCGCTATCTCTCATGTACCGGGTCACCTGTCACCTTCCTGATCCTGTTATCCCCATCTTATCCCTCTCTCCTGTGCTCCCTCCTCAGCCGCTATCTCTCATGTACCGGGTCACCTGTCACCTCCTGATCCTGTTATCCCCATCTTATTCCCTCTCTCGCGTACTCCCTCCTCAGCCGCTATCTCTCATGTACCGGGTCACCTCTCACCTTCCTGATCCTGTTATCCCCATCTTATTCCCTCTCTCCTGTGCTCCCTCCTCAGCTGCTATCTCTCATGTACCGGGTCACCTGTCACCTTCCTGATCCTGTTATCCCCATCTTATCCCTCTCTCCTGTGCTCCCTCCTCAGCCGCTATCTCTCATGTACCGGGTCACCTGTCACCTTCCTGATCCTGTTATCCCCATCTTATCCCTCTCTCCTGTGCTCCCTCCTCAGCCGCTATCTCTCATGTACCGGGTCACCTGTCACCTTCCTGATCCTGTTATCCCCATCTTATCCCCTCTCTCCTGTGCTCCCTCCTCAGCCGCTATCTCTCATGTACCGGGTCACCTTCCTGATCCTGTTATCCCCATCTTATTCCCTCTCTCCTGTACTCCCTCCTCAGCCGCTATCTCTCATGTACCGGGTCACCTCTCACCTTCCTGATCCTGTTATCCCCATCTTATTCCCTCTCTCCTGTACTCCCTCCTCAGCCGCTATCTCTCATGTACCGGGTCACCTCTCACCTTCCTGATCCTGTTATCCCCATCTTATTCCCTCTCTCCTGTACTCCCTCCTCAGCCGCTATCTCTCATGTACCGGGTCACCTGTCACCTTCCTGATCCTGTTATCCCCATCTTATCCCTCTCTCCTGTGCTCCCTCCTCAGCCGCTATCTCTCATGTACCGGGTCACCTCTCACCTTCCTGATCCTGTTATCCCCATCTTATCCCTCTCTCCTGTGCTCCCTCCTCAGCCGCTATCTCTCATGTACCGGGTCACCTCTCACCTTCCTGATCCTGTTATCCCCATCTTATTCCCTCTCTCCTGTACTCCTGGCTCAGCCGCTATCTCTCATGTACCGGGTCACCTCTCACCTTCCTGATCCTGTTATCCCCATCTTATCCCTCTCTCCTGTGCTCCCTCCTCAGCCGCTATCTCTCATGTACCGGGTCACCTCTCACCTTCCTGATCCTGTTATCCCCATCTTATCCCTCTCTCCTGTGCTCCCTCCTCAGCTGCTATCTCTCATGTACCGGGTCACCTGTCACCTTCCTGATCCTGTTATCCCCATCTTATCCCTCTCTCCTGTGCTCTCTCCTCAGCCGCTATCTCTCATGTACCGGGTCACCTCTCACCTTCCTGATCCTGTTATCCCCATCTTATCCCTCTCTCCTGTGCTCCCTCCTCAGCCGCTATCTCTCATGTACCGGGTCACCTCTCACCTTCCTGATCCTGTTATCCCCATCTTATTCCCTCTCTCCTGTGCTCCTTCCTCAGCTGCTATCTCTCATGTACCGGGTCACCTCTCACCTTCCTGATCCTGTTATCCCCATCTTATCCCTCTCTCCTGTGCTCCCTCCTCAGCCGCTATCTCTCATGTACCGGGTCACCTGTCACCTTCCTGATCCTGTTATCCCCATCTTATTCCCTCTCTCCTGTGCTCCTTCCTCAGCTGCTATCTCTCATGTACCGGGTCACCTCTCACCTTCCTGATCCTGTTATCCCCATCTTATCCCTCTCTCCTGTGCTCCCTCCTCAGCTGCTATCTCTCATGTACCGGGTCACCTGTCACCTTCCTGATCCTGTTATCCCCATCTTATCCCTCTCTCCTGTGCTCCCTCCTCAGCCGCTATCTCTCATGTACCGGGTCACCTGTCACCTTCCTGATCCTGTTATCCCCATCTTATCCCTCTCTCCTGTGCTCCCTCCTCAGCCGCTATCTCTCATGTACCGGGTCACCTGTCACCTTCCTGATCCTGTTATCCCCATCTTATCCCCTCTCTCCTGTGCTCCCTCCTCAGCCGCTATCTCTCATGTACCGGGTCACCTTCCTGATCCTGTTATCCCCATCTTATTCCCTCTCTCCTGTGCTCCTTCCTCAGCTGCTATCTCTCATGTACCGGGTCACCTCTCACCTTCCTGATCCTGTTATCCCCATCTTATCCCTCTCTCCTGTGCTCCCTCCTCAGCCGCTATCTCTCATGTACCGGGTCACCTCTCACCTTCCTGATCCTGTTATCCCCATCTTATTCCCTCTCTCCTGTGCTCCTTCCTCAGCTGCTATCTCTCATGTACCGGGTCACCTGTCACCTTCCTGATCCTGTTATCCCCATCTTATCCCTCTCTCCTGTGCTCCCTCCTCAACTGCTATCTCTCATGTACCGGGTCACCTGTCACCTTCCTGATCCTGTTATCCCCATCTTATCCCTCTCTCCTGTACTCCCGGCTCAGCCGCTATCTCTCATGTACCGGGTCACCTGTCACCTTCCTGATCCTGTTATCCCCATCTTATCCCTCTCTCCTGTGCTCCCTCCTCAACTGCTATCTCTCATGTACCGGGTCACCTCTCACCTTCCTGATCCTGTTATCCCCATCTTATCCCTCTCTCCTGTGCTCCCTCCTCAGTCGCTATCTCTCATGTACCGGGTCACCTGTCACCTTCCTGATCCTGTTATCCCCATCTTATCCCTCTCTCCTGTGCTCCCTCCTCAGTCGCTATCTCTCATGTACCGGGTCACCTGTCACCTTCCTGATCCTGTTATCCCCATCTTATCCCTCTCTCCTGTGCTCCCTCCTCAGCCGCTATCTCTCATGTACCGGGTCACCTCTCACCTTCCTGAACCTGTTATCCCCATCTTATTCCCTCTCTCTTGTGCTCCCTCCTCAGCCGCTATCTCTCATGTACCGGGTCACCTGTCACCTCCTGATCCTGTTATCCCCATCTTATCCCTCTCTCCTGTGCTCCCTCCTCAGTCGCTATCTCTCATGTACCGGGTCACCTGTCACCTTCCTGATCCTGTTATCCCCATCTTATCCCTCTCTCCTGTGCTCCCTCCTCAGCCGCTATCTCTCATGTACCGGGTCACCTCTCACCTTCCTGATCCTGTTATCCCCATCTTATCCCTCTCTCCTGTGCTCCCTCCTCAGCCGCTATCTCTCATGTACCGGGTCACCTCTCACCTTCCTGATCCTGTTATCCCCATCTTATCCCTCTCTCCTGTGCTCCCTCCTCAGCCGCTATCTCTCATGTACCGGGTCACCTCTCACCTTCCTGATCCTGTTATCCCCATCTTATTCCCTCTCTCCTGTGCTCCTTCCTCAGCTGCTATCTCTCATGTACCGGGTCACCTCTCACCTTCCTGATCCTGTTATCCCCATCTTATCCCTCTCTCCTGTGCTCCCTCCTCAGCCGCTATCTCTCATGTACCGGGTCACCTCTCACCTTCCTGATCCTGTTATCCCCATCTTATTCCCTCTCTCCTGTGCTCCTTCCTCAGCTGCTATCTCTCATGTACCGGGTCACCTCTCACCTTCCTGATCCTGTTATCCCCATCTTATCCCTCTCTCCTGTACTCCCTCCTCAGCCGCTATCTCTCATGTACCGGGTCACCTCACCTTCCTGATCCTGTTATCCCCATCTTATTCCTCTCTCCTGTGCTCCTGGCTCAGCCGCTATCTCTCATGTACCGGGTCACCTCTCACCTTCCTGATCCTGTTATCCCCATCTTATCCCTCTCTCCTGTGCTCCCTCCTCAGCCGCTATCTCTCATGTACCGGGTCACCTCTCACCTTCCTGATCCTGTTATCCCCATCTTATCCCTCTCTCCTGTGCTCCTGGCTCAGCCGCTATCTCTCATGTACCGGGTCACCTCTCACCTTCCTGATCCTGTTATCCCCATCTTATCCCTCTCTCCTGTGCTCCCTCCTCAGCCGCTATCTCTCATGTACCGGGTCACCTCTCACCTTCCTGATCCTGTTATCCCCATCTTATCCCTCTCTCCTGTGCTCCCTCCTCAGCCGCTATCTCTCATGTACCGGGTCACCTCTCACCTTCCTGATCCTGTTATCCCCATCTTATTCCTCTCTCCTGTGCTCCTGGCTCAGCCGCTATCTCTCATGTACCGGGTCACCTCTCACCTTCCTGATCCTGTTATCCCCATCTTATCCCTCTCTCCTGTGCTCCTCGCTCAGCCGCTATCTCTCATGTACCGGGTCACCTCTCACCTTCCTGATCCTGTTATCCCCATCTTATCCCTCTCTCCTGTGCTCCTGGCTCAGCCGCTATCTCTCATGTACCGGGTCACCTCTCACCTTCCTGATCCTGTTATCCCCATCTTATCCCTCTCTCCTGTGCTCCCTCCTCAGCCGCTATCTCTCATGTACCGGGTCACCTCTCACCTTCCTGATCCTGTTATCCCCATCTTATCCCTCTCTCCTGTACTCCCTCCTCAGCCGCTATCTCTCATGTACCGGGTCACCTCTCACCTTCCTGATCCTGTTATCCCCATCTTATCCCTCTCTCCTGTGCTCCCTCCTCAGCCGCTATCTCTCATGTACCGGGTCACCTGTCACCTTCCTGATCCTGTTATCCCCATCTTATCCCTCTCTCCTGTGCTCCTGGCTCAGCCGCTATCTCTCATGTACCGGGTCACCTGTCACCTTCCTGATCCTGTTATCCCCATCTTATCCCTCTCTCCTGTGCTCCCTCCTCAGCCGCTATCTCTCATGTACCGGGTCACCTCTCACCTTCCTGATCCTGTTATCCCCATCTTATCCCTCTCTCCTGTGCTCCCTCCTCAGCCGCTATCTCTCATGTACCGGGTCACCTCTCACCTTCCTGATCCTGTTATCCCCATCTTATTCCTCTCTCCTGTGCTCCCTCCTCAGCCGCTATCTCTCATGTACCGGGTCACCTCTCACCTTCCTGATCCTGTTATCCCCATCTTATCCCTCTCTCCTGTGCTCCTGGCTCAGCCGCTATCTCTCATGTACCGTGTCACCTCTCACCTTCCTGATCCTGTTATCCCCATCTTATCCCTCTCTCCTGTACTCCCTGCTCAGCCGCTATCTCTCATGTACCGGGTCACCTGTCACCTTCCTGCTCCTGTTATCCCCATCTTATCCCCTCTCTCCTGTGCTCCCTCCTCAGCCGCTATCTCTCATGTACCGGGTCACCTGTCACCTTCCTGATCCTGTTATCCCCATCTTATTCCTCTCTCCTGTGCTCCCTCCTCAGCCGCTATCTCTCATGTACCGGGTCACCTCTCACCTTCCTGATCCTGTTATCCCCATCTTATCCCTCTCTCCTGTACTCCCTCCTCAGCCGCTATCTCTCATGTACCGGGTCACCTGTCACCTTCCTGATCCTGTTATCCCCATCTTATCCCCTCTCTCCTGTGCTCCCTCCTCAGCCGCTATCTCTCATGTACCGGGTCACCTGTCACCTTCCTGATCCTGTTATCCCCATCTTATTCCTCTCTCCTGTGCTCCCTCCTCAGCCGCTATCTCTCATGTACCGGGTCACCTCTCACCTTCCTGATCCTGTTATCCCCATCTTATCCCTCTCTCCTGTGCTCCCTCCTCAGCCGCTATCTCTCATGTACCGGGTCACCTCTCACCTTCCTGATCCTGTTATCCCCATCTTATTCCCTCTCTCCTGTGCTCCCTCCTCAGCCGCTATCTCTCATGTACCGGGTCACCTGTCACCTTCCTGATCCTGTTATCCCCATCTTATTCCCTCTCTCCTGTGCTCCCTCCTCAGCCGCTATCTCTCATGTACCGGGTCACCTGTCACCTTCCTGATCCTGTTATCCCCATCTTATTCCTCTCTCCTGTGCTCCCTCCTCAGCCGCTATCTCTCATGTACCGGGTCACCTTCCTGATCCTGTTATCCCCATCTTATCCCTCTCTCCTGTGCTCCCTCCTCAGCCGCTATCTCTCATGTACCGGGTCACCTCTCACCTTCCTGATCCTGTTATCCCCATCTTATCCCTCTCTCCTGTGCTCCCTCCTCAGCCGCTATCTCTCATGTACCGGGTCACCTCTCACCTTCCTTATCCTGTTATCCCCATCTTATCCCTCTCTCCTGTACTCCCGGCTCAGCCGCTATCTCTCATGTACCGGGTCACCTCTCACCTTCCTGATCCTGTTATCCCCATCTTATCCCTCTCTCCTGTGCTCCCTCCTCAGCCGCTATCTCTCATGTACCGGGTCACCTCTCACCTTCCTGATCCTGTTATCCCCATCTTATCCCTCTCTCCTGTGCTCCCTGCTCAGCCGCTATCTCTCATGTACCGGGTCACCTGTCACCTTCCTGATCCTGTTATCCCCATCTTATCCCTCTCTCCTGTACTCCCTCCTCAGCTGCTATCTCTCATGTACCGGGTCACCTGTCACCTTCCTGATCCTGTTATCCCCATCTTATTCCCTCTCTCTTGTGCTCCCTCCTCAGCCGCTATCTCTCATGTACCGGGTCACCTGTCACCTCCTGATCCTGTTATCCCCATCTTATCCCTCTCTCCTGTGCTCCCTCCTCAGTCGCTATCTCTCATGTACCGGGTCACCTGTCACCTTCCTGATCCTGTTATCCCCATCTTATCCCTCTCTCCTGTGCTCCCTCCTCAGCCGCTATCTCTCATGTACCGGGTCACCTCTCACCTTCCTGATCCTGTTATCCCCATCTTATCCCTCTCTCCTGTGCTCCCTCCTCAGCCGCTATCTCTCATGTACCGGGTCACCTCTCACCTTCCTGATCCTGTTATCCCCATCTTATCCCTCTCTCCTGTGCTCCCTCCTCAGCCGCTATCTCTCATGTACCGGGTCACCTCTCACCTTCCTGATCCTGTTATCCCCATCTTATTTCCTCTCTCCTGTGCTCCTTCCTCAGCTGCTATCTCTCATGTACCGGGTCACCTCTCACCTTCCTGATCCTGTTATCCCCATCTTATCCCTCTCTCCTGTGCTCCCTCCTCAGCCGCTATCTCTCATGTACCGGGTCACCTCTCACCTTCCTGATCCTGTTATCCCCATCTTATTCCCTCTCTCCTGTGCTCCTTCCTCAGCTGCTATCTCTCATGTACCGGGTCACCTCTCACCTTCCTGATCCTGTTATCCCCATCTTATCCCTCTCTCCTGTACTCCCTCCTCAGCCGCTATCTCTCATGTACCGGGTCACCTCACCTTCCTGATCCTGTTATCCCCATCTTATTCCTCTCTCCTGTGCTCCTGGCTCAGCCGCTATCTCTCATGTACCGGGTCACCTCTCACCTTCCTGATCCTGTTATCCCCATCTTATCCCTCTCTCCTGTGCTCCCTCCTCAGCCGCTATCTCTCATGTACCGGGTCACCTCTCACCTTCCTGATCCTGTTATCCCCATCTTATCCCTCTCTCCTGTGCTCCTGGCTCAGCCGCTATCTCTCATGTACCGGGTCACCTCTCACCTTCCTGATCCTGTTATCCCCATCTTATCCCTCTCTCCTGTGCTCCCTCCTCAGCCGCTATCTCTCATGTACCGGGTCACCTCTCACCTTCCTGATCCTGTTATCCCCATCTTATCCCTCTCTCCTGTGCTCCCTCCTCAGCCGCTATCTCTCATGTACCGGGTCACCTCTCACCTTCCTGATCCTGTTATCCCCATCTTATTCCTCTCTCCTGTGCTCCTGGCTCAGCCGCTATCTCTCATGTACCGGGTCACCTCTCACCTTCCTGATCCTGTTATCCCCATCTTATCCCTCTCTCCTGTGCTCCTGGCTCAGCCGCTATCTCTCATGTACCGGGTCACCTCTCACCTTCCTGATCCTGTTATCCCCATCTTATCCCTCTCTCCTGTGCTCCTGGCTCAGCCGCTATCTCTCATGTACCGGGTCACCTCTCACCTTCCTGATCCTGTTATCCCCATCTTATCCCTCTCTCCTGTGCTCCCTCCTCAGCCGCTATCTCTCATGTACCGGGTCACCTCTCACCTTCCTGATCCTGTTATCCCCATCTTATCCCTCTCTCCTGTACTCCCTCCTCAGCCGCTATCTCTCATGTACCGGGTCACCTCTCACCTTCCTGATCCTGTTATCCCCATCTTATCCCTCTCTCCTGTGCTCCCTCCTCAGCCGCTATCTCTCATGTACCGGGTCACCTGTCACCTTCCTGATCCTGTTATCCCCATCTTATCCCTCTCTCCTGTGCTCCTGGCTCAGCCGCTATCTCTCATGTACCGGGTCACCTGTCACCTTCCTGATCCTGTTATCCCCATCTTATCCCTCTCTCCTGTGCTCCCTCCTCAGCCGCTATCTCTCATGTACCGGGTCACCTCTCACCTTCCTGATCCTGTTATCCCCATCTTATCCCTCTCTCCTGTGCTCCCTCCTCAGCCGCTATCTCTCATGTACCGGGTCACCTCTCACCTTCCTGATCCTGTTATCCCCATCTTATTCCTCTCTCCTGTGCTCCCTCCTCAGCCGCTATCTCTCATGTACCGGGTCACCTCTCACCTTCCTGATCCTGTTATCCCCATCTTATCCCTCTCTCCTGTGCTCCTGGCTCAGCCGCTATCTCTCATGTACCGTGTCACCTCTCACCTTCCTGATCCTGTTATCCCCATCTTATCCCTCTCTCCTGTACTCCCTGCTCAGCCGCTATCTCTCATGTACCGGGTCACCTGTCACCTTCCTGCTCCTGTTATCCCCATCTTATCCCCTCTCTCCTGTGCTCCCTCCTCAGCCGCTATCTCTCATGTACCGGGTCACCTGTCACCTTCCTGATCCTGTTATCCCCATCTTATTCCTCTCTCCTGTGCTCCCTCCTCAGCCGCTATCTCTCATGTACCGGGTCACCTCTCACCTTCCTGATCCTGTTATCCCCATCTTATCCCTCTCTCCTGTACTCCCTCCTCAGCCGCTATCTCTCATGTACCGGGTCACCTGTCACCTTCCTGATCCTGTTATCCCCATCTTATCCCCTCTCTCCTGTGCTCCCTCCTCAGCCGCTATCTCTCATGTACCGGGTCACCTGTCACCTTCCTGATCCTGTTATCCCCATCTTATTCCTCTCTCCTGTGCTCCCTCCTCAGCCGCTATCTCTCATGTACCGGGTCACCTCTCACCTTCCTGATCCTGTTATCCCCATCTTATCCCTCTCTCCTGTGCTCCCTCCTCAGCCGCTATCTCTCATGTACCGGGTCACCTCTCACCTTCCTGATCCTGTTATCCCCATCTTATTCCCTCTCTCCTGTGCTCCCTCCTCAGCCGCTATCTCTCATGTACCGGGTCACCTGTCACCTTCCTGATCCTGTTATCCCCATCTTATTCCCTCTCTCCTGTGCTCCCTCCTCAGCCGCTATCTCTCATGTACCGGGTCACCTGTCACCTTCCTGATCCTGTTATCCCCATCTTATTCCTCTCTCCTGTGCTCCCTCCTCAGCCGCTATCTCTCATGTACCGGGTCACCTCTCACCTTCCTGATCCTGTTATCCCCATCTTATTCCCTCTCTCCTGTGCTCCCTCCTCAGCCGCTATCTCTCATGTACCGGGTCACCTTCCTGATCCTGTTATCCCCATCTTATCCCTCTCTCCTGTGCTCCCTCCTCAGCCGCTATCTCTCATGTACCGGGTCACCTCTCACCTTCCTGATCCTGTTATCCCCATCTTATCCCTCTCTCCTGTGCTCCCTCCTCAGCCGCTATCTCTCATGTACCGGGTCACCTCTCACCTTCCTGATCCTGTTATCCCCATCTTATCCCTCTCTCCTGTACTCCCGGCTCAGCCGCTATCTCTCATGTACCGGGTCACCTCTCACCTTCCTGATCCTGTTATCCCCATCTTATCCCTCTCTCCTGTGCTCCCTCCTCAGCCGCTATCTCTCATGTACCGGGTCACCTCTCACCTTCCTGATCCTGTTATCCCCATCTTATTCCCTCTCTCCTGTGCTCCCTCCTCAGCCGCTATCTCTCATGTACCGGGTCACCTCTCACCTTCCTGATCCTGTTATCCCCATCTTATCCCTCTCTCCTGTACTCCCGGCTCAGCCGCTATCTCTCATGTACCGGGTCACCTCTCACCTTCCTGATCCTGTTATCCCCATCTTATCCCTCTCTCCTGTGCTCCCTCCTCAGCCGCTATCTCTCATGTACCGGGTCACCTCTCACCTTCCTGATCCTGTTATCCCCATCTTATCCCTCTCTCCTGTACTCCCTCCTCAGCTGCTATCTCTCATGTACCGGGTCACCTGTCACCTTCCTGATCCTGTTATCCCCATCTTATTCCCTCTCTCCTGTACTCCCTCCTCAGCCGCTATCTCTCATGTACCGGGTCACCTGTCACCTTCCTGATCCTGTTATCCCCATCTTATCCCTCTCTCCTGTGCTCCCTGCTCATCCGCTATCTCTCATGTACCGGGTCACCTGTCACCTTCCTGATCCTGTTATCCCCATCTTATCCCCTCTCTCCTGTGCTCCCTCCTCAGCCGCTATCTCTCATGTACCGGGTCACCTGTCATCTTCCTGATCCTGTTATCCCTATCTTATCCCTCTCTCCTGTGCTCCCTCCTCAGCCGCTATCTCTCATGTACCGGGTCACCTGTCACCTTCCTGCTCCTGTTATCCCCATCTTATCCCTCTCTCCTGTGCTCCCTCCTCAGCCGCTATCTCTCATGTAACGGGTCACCTGTCACCTTCCTGCTCCTGTTATCCCCATCTTATCCCTCTCTCCTGTGCTCCCTCCTCAGCCGCTATCTCTCATGTACCGGGTCACCTCTCACCTTCCTGATCCTGTTATCCCCATCTTATTCCTCTCTCCTGTGCTTCCTCCTCAGCCGCTATCTCTCATGTACCGGGTCACCTCTCACCTTCCTGATCCTGTTATCCCCATCTTATCCCTCTCTCCTGTGCTCCCTCCTCAGCCGCTATCTCTCATGTACCGGGTCACCTCTCACCTTCCTGATCCTGTTATCCCCATCTTATTCCTCTCTCCTGTGCTTCCTCCTCAGCCGCTATCTCTCATGTACCGGGTCACCTCTCACCTTCCTGATCCTGTTATCCCCATCTTATTCCTCTCTCCTGTGCTCCCTCCTCAGCCGCTATCTCTCATGTACCGGGTCACCTGTCACCTCCTGATCCTGTTATCCCCATCTTATCCCTCTCTCCTGTGCTTCCTCCTCAGCCGCTATCTCTCATGTACCAGGTCACCTCTCACCTTCCTGATCCTGTTATCCCCATCTTATCCCTCTCTCCTGTGCTCCTGGCTCAGCCGCTATCTCTCATGTACCGGGTCACCTGTCACCTTCCTGATCCTGTTATCCCCATCTTATCCCTCTCTCCTGTGCTCCCTCCTCAGCCGATATCTCTCATGTTTCCAGTCTCTCCTCTCACATTCCCGATCTTATATTCCTCAGTCTTCTGCACTTCTCACATTTCATCTGCTGGTCCTACGTGTCTCCTCTCTCCCCTCAGATGCTCTTCCTAAGCTTGCTCCATGTCTCCTTGAGTCTTATCAAGCACCATCTTCTTGTCCTCCACTTGTTTCCAGTCTCTTTATTGAACATCCTATTTTACTTTTTATGGTTGTGCTGTGTGACACTTTCAACATCCCAGTCTACATTAATTCTGGTCTCCTCTCCACCTCCTTGTAGCTGTCCGTTCTCCTACTCTAATTACCACCTACGTTCCCTCTCCTATTTCACCGGTGATTGGATTCAGGATGTGCCACCTGCCTTAATGGCACAGCTGGTGAATGAGGATATCTCTGAAGAGTGGAGGCATCTTCAGTTCCAGGCCTCTCTGACGGGGGGCGCTCTGTCCTGGACTCCGTACCCTGGAAGGTCAGGGGGCTGCCTTATCTATCCACGTGGGGCCTCCATGAACCAGCTCCGTATCCTCTGTGTATGTGGTGTACGCATGGATTCTGTGCATATATTGTCTCTCTTTACATCGCTATAGTCGTCTTAACCTTTTTAGTGATCGGCTCCACATTGAATCTCAAAATACTTTCTCGCACCCCCTTGAAAAATGTGTTCTGATTTTTTTGTTAGGAAATTGCTTTTATTGCAAAACAATTTATTTATTAAAAAATACATATATATTTTTTATTTTATTTAACATTTTTAATACAAATAATAAAAGTTATTTTTAAAAAAATAACATAACTGAAAGTAAACAAAAACTTTATACTATGACAGTCATGAAATACTAGTGGGGGTCATATCATGGTAGCTTTTGTCAGTGTATCATGGGTTCCAGGAGCACATAGTACAGGCCAGTCAAATTTATAATTTTATAAACATAAAAAATAACCTATTGTAACCACTCGCTCCCCGGGTTAAGAACCGCTGGTCTAGAGAGTTGTATAGTTCAGAACCAGCAGGATTGTAGGTCTCTGAGATTTATGGCTCTTCTGTGTCTATCCGTTTAGAAGAGAGATATGTAATTCAGTGTCCTAGATCACTACCGAAACAGTGGATGTAGTGGATTACAGACATTTTCTAAGGGGGTTTCCCTCGTTGTAAATTCAGGAATTAGATGGTAAATTTGTCTCTGACGGTAATAATAATACGGTAAATGTATCTAAATTTGAATATAGTGTTTAGTTACTGCTCTTTGTTGCAGTTATTTATGTATTTCTCCTGCGTCTTATTGTGTGACACCGGGGTATAGAGTGCAGCTCAGAGCGCAACACTTACAATCTTTTCATCTGAATTATAACTCCTCCCTCTTCAGGGTGTGAGCCATATTAGGCTGCTGCTTTGCAGCAGTTTTATTTATAGGATCTTTAATTTAATTGTTTTCTATTTATTTAATTCTTGCCTTTGCCTTTCTGCCATGTCAGACAAGGGGGGCTCTGCCAGGGCTAAGGCTGAGGAAGTGGTTACTGTAAAGCCAGCTCCATTGCTGATCTGTTCTCATGAGAGGATGAGAGGAGATCTCTGAGGTTCTGGGGGGATTTCCTTAGGAGATGTGTCTTATAGCCCAGGGTCCTTTGTGTCCCATAATACATCGCTGAGGAACCTGTATGGGCAAGAAGTCTGGAGATTTCAGTTCAGCTGCCACTCAAAGTTTGCTCCTCCTTTAGAATTGGAATCTGCAGCTCCTTCCACCTCTCGCAAGGGTAGAAGTCTGGCTTTTCCCCAACACGGGATTGAGTCAGATTCTGATTGTTGCCCCAGGAGGAGGACGAGTTAGCTTGAAGTTCAGATCGATCTAGAGCATCCTTCATACTTTGAGGAAGATCCTTATAGTTGATATGGGGCTGGATGATCAGATATGAGCTGTGCGTCAGGTATTGGACATCCAAGATACAGACATTCAGGACTTCTTTATTTTGAAAGGACGCTAAGGAGCTTTTCCTTCTTCCAGCTAGCTGACTTGATTGGCGAGGTGTGGACTACACGTGACTGTAAGTTCCATGTGTCCCATAAGCTGCAGATATGTTATTCTTTTTTTATTGAGGATGCAGTATAGGAAATGCCTCCCAAGGTGGATGCCTCTGTAACGTGGTTGTCCCAAGACAACCACTATTCTCGTACCCAGTGCAGCAAACGTTAGGAATGGTGCTGACAGTAAGGTTGGAGCATCCTTAACTGCTTTGTGGCTGTGGGGCCTCCGTGCGATTTCATTTAGCCTCTGTGTGGGTTAATGAAGCTGTGGAGAGGTCTAACCAACCTTCAGAGGGATTGATAACTGGCAAACTGGGGTCTGAATTGCTTCTTTTGGTGGAGCAAATTGAAGGAGGCACAGAGTACTTTGGGAAAGTGGCACTAAATGCCCGACGGATTAGATATGTTCTCAGCTTCAGCAGTCTGGGCCCATCGGACTCTATGGCTTAAAGCCTGCAAAATTTAGCAGACTCTAGAGTTATTTCCATTCTCTGAGGTGTCTTATTTGTGCCTGAGCTGGAAAAGACTATGAGCCATTCTACAGGTGGAAGGATTGCCTTTCATCCCTGTGACAGGAAGGACATCCTATGTTGGTGTTGCTGCAGACCAGCTGGGCTTGCCTTGCCACCGTCCCCTGTTTTTATCCCAAATGCGCCCCTCCAAATGCAGTGGGAGGAGCATGCTACCACCACTAGGCTCCTTCGCAGGCACCTAGAACCGCTTCCTTCTGGGTAACTCTCGCTGCTGGTGTTCCCCCTTGCTGGGCACCTGGGCTGGTACCCCTGACCTCTTCCTTCAGATGGTTGTGGATGGTTCCCTCGGGCCTATCACACTGGTCAGAGTTGAAGGGTAGTGGACATTGTGTTGTTATTAGATGCTGGGTCCAAACCTCAGAAAAGCTGGATAACGGATTAGATTGGTCTAATCTGTAGGTCACAGAAATTACAGCAGGTAAGTAGGCGTCAAAGCAGGATCTTGATGCAGTGATGTTTTATTAGCTCAAGTAGTCCTGACAAGGACAGTTACACGCTAGTTGTGGTGCTAGCAATCTTTCCAGAAGTTACAGATGAAATGATACATTACATGGCAAAACAGTGCTGTTTTTATACAGATTCTGACACGTGTTGGCAGGGGGTAAACCAGCCCACTGATCCTAGCTGGCACCAAAACATCTAAGATATTACATCAGATAATTTAATATCAGGATGTGATATTTCTTTAGACTTGGGGGTAAATGTATTATTGTCCGATTTTTTTCAACTCGCCGGAAATCGTCGATTTGACAGCTAAAATTTAAAGCGGCGCTGGCTTGTAAAGATAAACAATTTTAAGCTTTAACGAAATGTACATCAATATCCTAAATGAATTCCTGGTTTCATTATTTATGTAGTTCATCTATCTTTTTAAGAAGACAGGATGATAGGTAATAACCTTGCTCTGGACATTCAGGCTAAAGCAAGTGTTTGTCACTTCTGAGAGGAAAAAACTTGTTTAGCAATTCCTACCTTCAGCAAAACAGATTTCCTCTAACCTGATATAATACATTAGAAGACATTACATTCTCTATATAGAAATACAGCACAATCTAAAACAATCAGTACATTTGCGATGATGTACATTGGCACCTGCGCCACTAATTGACATAAATTTGCACAATAAGTTATTTCTACGTTATCCAGCCACAATCCCTGTAATAGTCCAAGAGCTAGAAGCCCCAGATTTGGCACCTTTCGTTTCTTAAGGAAAGTTTATGCATGGTAAACGAGTAATCAGTGCCCCAGAGGGAAATCTTTTGCCCCTTGGGGAGGTATGTAAAGGAGAGATCCAGGCTTGGGCCACTAGACGACAGCTGCCAAGTCTTCTTACAAGCCATCAGCATAATGGGAATTTTGCCAACCCAGAATCAACTGTGGTGGGAACCCATCTACTCCTCTTCAGGGACCAGTGGTTACATTCCACTACAGATGCCTGGGTGAGAGGGATTGTGGCTCAGGGATTACATTATAGACTTCCTCAAATCCCCACCCACAAGGTTCTTCACTGAAGGGATCCCTGCTGACGAGACAAAATGTCTTTCAATCTCTGATTTCTTCGGGAATAAATCCGTGTTGGATTACCAGAAGAGTTTGGGGTTTTAACGAAACCTCTTTTTTTTTTTTTTTTAGAACTTTATGTATAAACTACAAACACACATTGTACACAAACAAAGTAAGAGCCAAAATAGGCCTGAATAGGTAACAATGTACAGATCCGGCAGGGACTGTGTGATAGCCCGAACCAATACACAGAAAACAGAAGACACGTACATTTAACTGGCCGGAGATGTGCAAAGGAAATAATATAATATCAAAGACTGATGTGTAGGAGTGTCAGGTTTATTTCCCCCCTACAATGTAGGAAAGGGTGGGGGTGCGAAGGAGGACGTGCTGAGACCTTACACAGGCGTTCAATGGTCCACTATTGAGGGGACCGAAGTCAGTATTGAAGATCAAGCAGGGCAAATTATAAGAAGAGGGATGAATGATCCTGGGAATGAGTGTTTGTAACGTATGAACTGGAGGAACGATTATATAACATCATTTGTTCATATAGCGCCAGCAAATTCCGTAGCACTTTACAATTGGGAACAAACATTAATAAAACAATACTGGGTAATACAGACAGAGAAGTAAGAGAACCCTGCTCGCAGCTTACAATCTATATGAACCAATCGCACCAGATTTGGAAGAATTTATGGGATTTATTGTTCACATATGCTGACATTTTTTCCATTGATGCAATTAGACCTCTTCTTTGTTCAGAAAGCTGACGCTTTGTTCAGGCACATTGTGAAGCTGATGACCTTTAACACCCAGCTTCGGGTGGACAGATTCAAGATTGAGTTTCTGAGATCGGTAGTAAACGGCATGGGATGAATTTATGGTATCTTTGGATACCAAGGATGGATATCTGCTCATATCTGGGAATGACATCATTGTCTTCTCAGTCCCATCACTACAAATTGTGGGCTCTTCCTTTTTGGTATAACCATGGCTCTAATGGTTTGTGCTACGGACCAGGGGAGCAAAAATAATTCCCTACTTGGATGATCTGATGATCACAGAAAAATCACCAACCGTACTTCAGGCACCTGTGCAGGAGACTGCACAGATTTTAGAATCCTTTGGGTGGGTTCTCAAAAAAGTCCAAATTGACACCGTCCTAGCGGATGATCTTTCTGAGTCTTCTCTTTGACAACCAGAAACAGGATGTTTTTACCATTGAATTAAATTCTGTCCTTGCAGAGTATAGTAAAGTCTTTGGCTCACAAACAGACTTCTGTGCATTTCTGCATGAGGGTGCTGGGTAAGATGGTCTTGACCCTCACGGTGGTCTTGTTTGCTCAGTTTCATGCCAGAGAGTTCCAAATAGAATTCATCTTGAAGTGGAACAAATCTCACCTTTCCCAAGCGGTGCATCTCTTACTCTTTTGTTGGCTGTGGAGTTAGAGACCTCAGTAAAGATTACCTGTTCTCAATTTGGTAGTTGACTCTTTGACAGCGAGGTTGCTGAATCCTTGATTCTTAGAGCAATAGATTTAAATGTTAGTGTGGTGCAGCATTCACCATTTAAACTTTGGGTGCAGTACACTTAACTTTGGATTTCCTTTAAGCTATTTCGACTACTAGAAGAGTTTCAGAGCTGGCAACTCTGTCCTGTAAATTTTTTCTTCTTATACTCCATGAAAATTGAGCGGTCCTTCGGGCCAACCCTTCGTTTCAGCTTAAGGTGGTCTCCAGATATCCCCTTAACCAAGACATAGGTCTCCATTGGAAGAGGGCTCTCTTCAGTCTCTGGATGTTGTCAGGGCTTTGAGGACCTATGTTCATAGGACTCTCTATATTCGCAAGACAGAGAGGCAGCCTGTTCCAGGAATTCTCAGGACTCACTCCATCATGTCGTTGGGTCCTCATGTGGGGCACACCACGGGGCTCAGCTGAACAGTTGTGTCTGGCTGCTACCTGCCCCTCAGTTCACACATTTACCAGATTCTATAGGTTTCATGTGTTAGCATCTAGGGATACAACGTTAGGTAGGAAGGCATTTTGTTGTCACACGATAGGATGCAGGAGAAAAGAGGATTTTTATACTTATGTGAAATACGTTTCTCTTAGTCCATTGGGGAACAGTGGATGCCCACACTTTACACTCTAGTTCCCCTTGTCTGGTTGTTTGGGGTTTTTCCTTCTCTGTCCTGTGGGGCTTGGGTAAAGCATAACCAATGTTCTGGGAGGTGCGGGGTATGGAGAGAGACGAGTTACAATTAAAATGAAAATATTTCTAGCGCCCGCCCTCCCGGCTGTGCTCTCTATCCCAATTTGTCCAGTGTCGTCCCCCCCCCTCCCCCCTCCCCAGTGGACAAAGAGATCTGAATATTCCTTAGCATGGTCAGACTTCCAGCAGATGCTCTTGGATCAGCCTAAAGGACGTGGTGTGAAGATTCGAGGGGATCCAGCTGTGTACGACCTGGGAGAGCGGATCCAACAAGTGAGCACAGGACATTTCGAGAAGAGTGAGTTGAGAAGCAGTGTAAGGCTGGTGTTGGCCATATTGAGACCCTGGTATTGTGTTTATGTTATGGAGATTTATATTCTCTTTCTCTCCTTTCTGGAGACGTGATTTTCTTGCCATATAATTTACTCTATCACACTCATTGAGATCATCTTTGTCTTTTGTCCATCCACAGCATTGGTCGGCGTTCGGGCTGATTTCCATTTGGCCACCTTCAGTTTCTCTGCTCATGTCCCACCCAAACCTCTTCAGGTTGTGAGCACTAAGACTCCCAGCACTTGCATCAATGTCAGGTAATAGTCTATGGATGTTTGTATATCTAGAGGGTTTAATCTGTGCAGGGATCTCTCTCGTTGGGGCCACCTAAACTCCTGATACCATGCGCTGTGACGTCACCTTGCTCTGTCTATAGATTGTATGATGTTACGTCTTCTCTCTTGGTGGATATTGTCTGTTAGTACTATGTGTGTCTTATTTCCTGTGAGCTATTGATGACCAGTCGATGTGTCCTGCTCATTATAATGTATTTATTAGTAACCTGTTCTCTGCTCCTTGTCTTAGCCCCCACATCCTGGGCGATCTGTGTGTGTGTACGGAGGGTGGGAGTCTGTACTTGTGGAACCTGGAGACTGGGTAAGAAGCTTCTGTTCCTGCCCCTGTCCTCACTCTTATAATCAGTGCTCCCTTTCCCGTCCCATTGTCGGTGTCTCTCATCTCGTACAATCCAGGGCTAAGGTGCAGTCTCCTAGCACGTTGCCCCCGACCGAAGGGACTCGGCAGGCTTATGGATATGGTCCACCTTAGGAAAATGCAAAATAAACCCACAATCCAACTGAGTGCCACCATCAATCTTCTCCTTAGTAAATTCGCTGAAGCTACCCCTCTCCCACACCCCCATTGCCCAACCAATCAGCTGCAGCTGCTCCCCAGCCCACCCAATCCACTGGAGCCTATTCCACCTGAAGTCCATTCATTCTGCTGCAGCTATTCCAGGTGTAATCAACTTAATCCCACAGGTTACAGCGAATTCGTCATGATCCTGACACCCTCTTTTTCTGTGATGACCCTCACTGGCGATGGAGTGATTTCACCGCACACCCACGTGTGCTCACAGTTGCTGACAGGACGGGAGTTCAGACTGCTGATATCAGGGTGAATGTACTATATATTAGTGTGTTTTTACAATGCAAGAGAAAGTTGAGACTTATCTCCTCTAATGTATATGATAAGATGTGTGCTCTGGGTGTGAGTGTTTAATAACAAGTCGTTGCTCCTTAGATGGACGGGCATGTGTGAGTGTTACTGTCTGACCTTGTGTCTCTTATCTAAGATCCTACTCTGCCTATAGTCTAGACCTGTGCGTGACTGGACTGACATTGTGTCTCCTCATCTACTCGAGTTATATCTGTGTGGTCACTGGACGGACATTGTGTCTCCTCTTCTACTCAAGTTATATCTGTGTGGTCACTGGATGGACATTGTGTCTTCTCTTCTACTCGAGTTATATCTGTGTGGTCACTGGACAATCATTGTGTCTCCTCATCTACTCGAGTTATATCTGTGTGGTGACTGGACTGACATTGTGTCTCCTCATCTACTCGAGTTATATCTGTGTGGTGACTGGATGGACATTGTGTCTTCTTATCTACTCGAGTTATATCTGTGTGGTGACTGGATGGACATTGTGTCTTCTCATCTACTCGAGTTATATCTGTGTGGTGACTGGATGGACATTGTGTCTCCTCATCTACTCGAGTTATATCTGTGTGGTGACTGGATGGACATTGTGTCTTCTCCTCTACTCGAGTTATACCTGTGTGGTGACTGGATGGACATTGTGTCTCCTCATCTACTCGAGTTATATCTGTGTGGTCACTGGACGATCATTGTGTCTTCTCATCTACTCGAGTTATACCTGTGTGGTCACTGGATGGACATTGTGTCTTCTCTTCTACTCGAGTTATATCTGTGTGGTCACTGGACAATCATTGTGTCTCCTCATCTACTCGAGTTATATCTGTGTGGTGACTGGACTGACATTGTGTCTCCTCATCTACTCGAGTTATATCTGTGTGGTGACTGGATGGACATTGTGTCTTCTCATCTACTCGAGTTATATCTGTGTGGTGACTGGATGGACATTGTGTCTTCTCATCTACTCGAGTTATATCTGTGTGGTGACTGGATGGACATTGTGTCTCCTCATCTACTCGAGTTATATCTGTGTGGTGACTGGATGGACATTGTGTCTTCTCCTCTACTCGAGTTATACCTGTGTGGTGACTGGACGGACATTGTGTCTTCTCATCTACTCGAGTTATATCTGTGTGGTGACTGGATGGACATTGTGTCTTCTCATCTACTCGAGTTATATCTGTGTGGTGACTGGATGGACATTGTGTCTCCTCATCTACTCGAGTTATATCTGTGTGGTCACTGGACGATCATTGTGTCTTCTCATCTACTCGAGTTATACCTGTGTGGTCACTGGATGGACATTGTGTCTTCTCTTCTACTCGAGTTATATCTGTGTGGTCACTGGACGATCATTGTGTCTCCTCATCTACTCGAGTTATATCTGTGTGGTCACTGGACGATCATTGTGTCTTCTCATCTACTCGAGTTATACCTGTGTGGTCACTGGATGGACATTGTGTCTTCTCTTCTACTCGAGTTATATCTGTGTGGTCACTGGACGATCATTGTGTCTCCTCATCTACTCGAGTTATATCTGTGTGGTCACTGGACGATCATTGTGTCTCCTCATCTACTCGAGTTATATCTGTGTGGTCACTGGACGATCATTGTGTCTCCTCATCTACTCGAGTTATACCTGTGTGGTCACTGGACGGACATTGTGTCTCATCTACTCGAGTTATATCTGTGTGGTGACTGGATGGACATTGTGTCTCCTCATCTACTCGAGTTATATCTGTGTGGTCACTGGACGATCATTATGTCTCCTCATCTACTCGAGTTATACCTGTGTGGTCACTGGACGGACATTGTGTCTCCTCATCTACTCGAGTTATACCTGTGTGGTCACTGGACGGACATTGTGTCTCCTCATCTACTCGAGTTATATCTGTGTGGTGACTGGATGGACATTGTGTCTCCTCTTCTACTCGAGTTATACCTGTGTGGTCACTGGACGGACATTGTGTCTCCTTGTCACGGGCACTAGGAGTCTTGCCCAGGGATTCACCAGATGACTGGGCTTACCAGAGTAGTGAAGTTCATACAACGGTCCTCTGGTAGCAGGGTGACTAGCGGAACATATATCACAGCAGATGGAGAGAGAATGCCAATAAATAATAGGAAAGTCAGTGACTTGCAGCAATCTTAGGTCAATGAATCAGCGACTAGCTGATATAGTGGAAAGGTAGATTTGAACACGGAGATCAGGATGGACATGAGTAGATGCAGGGAAGTCAGTGGTCTGCGTACAGCAAGTTGTACCACTGCTTATGGTGAAGAGACTTGTCCAGGTGCAGGTAGGTAGCGGGGAAGTCAGTGGTCTGCGTATAACAAGTTGTACCACTGCTTATGGTGAGAAGACTTGTCCAGGTGCAGGTAGGTAGCGGGGAAGTCAGTGGTCTGCGTACAGCAAGTTGTACCACTGCTTATGGTGAAGAGGCTTGCCCAGGTGCAGGTAGGTAGCGGGGAAGTCAGTGGTCTGCGTATAGCAAGTTGTACCACTGCTTAATAGGTGAGGATGTGTACAAGTGTTGATGAGTGGAAGCATACAAAGATAATAGGATGCAGACACTGAGAGCACAGAGGAACTTGATCCCAATAGGTATGCAGCGTATCCAACAAAGTCTATATAACGGTATGTGTGGCGCTGCTTGGTAGAGCAGCTCAGCACAGATATGCAGGCCAATAATGGATAGTCAATCACAGTTATGCATATAACGACTGAGGAGAACGGTTAATTCCAAACAGGTATGCAGCGTAACAATAACAGTCTATAGCGGGTATGGATACCGCTGCTGAGCGTGGAAACTTGTCCTAGCGGATATGCAGAGTAAACGTAGAAAGTCAATAACAGATAGGCATACCGCTATTCAGTAGAACAGTCTGTCCACAGGGAGATGCAGGGACTGCAGAGACGCTGGACGGCAGAGACGAGTGTAGGAACCACAGGTGAGTAGATCCGGTAATCAGAGTCCAGCTGAGGACACAAGCAGGAAACAGGAGACTGTAGCAGGTATGGAAACCAGCGATGAGTAGCACAGGGAATCCACAGGAACTGAAGACACTAGTAGTACACAGGAGATAGTAGCGGGTATGGAAACCAGCGATGAGTAGAACAGGAATCAGCAGGAAACTGAAGACACTAGTAGAACACAGGGAACACCTTCAGAGACTCACAGGGAATGAGACTCCAAGATCAGGCAATGAGGTAATGCACACAGGTGCCTTAAATAGGGAGTTGCCTGATCAACCAATTTGGATTAAAAGCAACAGTCACAAGAGTTCTTGGGAGCTGCGCATGCGCAGTCCATTAGGATAGAGGACGGCCGCGGTTCAGGATAGGTGCCGGCAGGAAGGCTAGGGAGCCACGCACCAGCGTAGAGGCACTCACGGTCCGGTGAGTGACACTCCTCATCTACTCGAGTTATATCTGTGTGGTGACTGGACGATCATTGTGTCTCCTCTTCTACTCGAGTTATACCTGTGTGGTGACTGGATGGACATTGTGTCTCCTCATCTACTCGAGTTATATCTGTGTGGTGACTGGATGGACATTGTGTCTCCTCATCTACTCGAGTTATACCTGTGTGGTGACTGGATGGACATTGTGTCTCCTCATCTACTCGAGTTATATCTGTGTGGTGACTGGATGGACATTGTGTCTCCTCATCTACTCGAGTTATACCTGTGTGGTGACTGGATGGACATTGTGTCTCCTCATCTACTCGAGTTATATCTGTGTGGTGACTGGATGGACATTGTGTCTTCTCATCTACTCGAGTTATATCTGTGTGGTGACTGGATGGACATTGTGTCTCCTCATCTACTCGAGTTATACCTGTGTGGTGACTGGATGGACATTGTGTCTCCTCATCTACTCGAGTTATACCTGTGTGGTGACTGGACGGACATTGTGTCTTCTCATCTACTCGAGTTATATCTGTGTGGTGACTGGACGGACATTGTGTCTCCTCATCTACTCGAGTTATATCTGTGTGGTGACTGGACGGACATTGTGTCTCCTCATCTACTCGAGTTATACCTGTGTGATGACTGGATGGACATTGTGTCTCCTCATCTACTCGAGTTATACCTGTGTGGTGACTGGATGGACATTGTGTCTCCTCATCTACTCGAGTTATATCTGTGTGGTGACTGGATGGACATTGTGTCTTCTCATCTACTCGAGTTATATCTGTGTGGTGACTGGATGGACATTGTGTCTCCTCATCTACTCGAGTTATACCTGTGTGGTGACTGGATGGACATTGTGTCTCCTCATCTACTCGAGTTATACCTGTGTGGTGACTGGACGGACATTGTGTCTTCTCATCTACTCGAGTTATATCTGTGTGGTGACTGGACGGACATTGTGTCTCCTCATCTACTCGAGTTATATCTGTGTGGTGACTGGATGGACATTGTGTCTCCTCATCTACTCGAGTTATACCTGTGTGATGACTGGATGGACATTGTGTCTCCTCATCTACTCGAGTTATATCTGTGTGGTGACTGGACGGACATTGCGTCTCCTCATCTACTCGAGTTATATCTGTGTGGTCACTGGACGATCATTGTGTCTTCTCATCTACTCGAGTTATACCTGTGTGGTCACTGGATGGACATTGTGTCTTCTCTTCTACTCGAGTTATACCTGTGTGGTGACTGGATGGACATTGTGTCTCCTCATCTACTCGAGTTATACCTGTGTGGTGACTGGATGGACATTGTGTCTTCTCATCTACTCGAGTTATATCTGTGTGGTCACTGGATGGACATTGTGTCTTCTCATCTACTCGAGTTATATCTGTGTGGTGACTGGATGGACATTGTGTCTCCTCATCTACTCGAGTTATATCTGTGTGGTGACTGGATGGACATTGTGTCTCCTCATCTACTCGAGTTATATCTGTGTGGTGACTGGATGGACATTGTGTCTCCTCATCTACTCGAGTTTTATCTGTGTGGTGACTGGATGATCATTGTGTCTCCTCATCTGCCCATAGATTACACCTATGTGTGTGACTGGACGGATATTGGCAAATGACTTGCTCAGGGATCAAGCCTGTGTGTCTGACAGAATGGACATGCTGTCTCTTCTGGTTTCCGTGTCTCGGATTGGACCTGTGTGTGTATTTGTGTGTGTGTGTGTCACTGGATGGATTTTGTCTCATCTGCTTGGGGCTTGGAGCTGTGTACCTCTGGCTGGTCAGACTTCGTCTCCTTATTTCCTCAGGGATCAGACCTGTGTGTGACCAGATTGACCTTGTGTCTCCTTAGGTGCCCAGGGAACAAGCATTGGACTTGTTTCGCATCGGACAGGAGTCTTTGTGTCAGAGAGGAGAGAGAGTCATATTAACACACTGTCTGAGGGAGACAAACCCTGAACTCTTCCTTGTAACTACGCAGGTATAGATACCTCTCCTAGACCGACCTTTGTACTTTTCTATCTTCCTTAGTGGAGGGTTACATAGATGTCCATAAACATATGTGTATGAGCTGTGTAGTGACACAGGATCCTGCTAATCCTTACACAGATGTCACAGGCCTAATGGCAGCACTATTACACCCCATGAAAGCCATAACCTTGGTGTGACCGCGGTGTATAAACCGCTGGTATATAGACACTAGGATGTTACTTCTACACAGATTATAACTGGTGAAGAATTCTTATCCAGAACCTTCTGTTCCATAACTCTGTTCCAACACACTATTAAGAATCGGGAAGCTGGTTACCTGCACGTACTTCTCGGTGGTCTGATTTGCAGTCCCCATAAGAGACGGGATTTACTGTTTGGGGCGTAGTTTGACCACAGTGTTGCAGCTTATTTTCTTTGTTTTTTTGAAGTTTTAGTTTTGCAAGGTCATGTAACAAAATACAACCAACATTGAGAGTATATAAAGATAAGAATTGAATAACAAAGACGGCGGCTTATTGTCTTATATACCACAGGTATTTTCATAATATTTTGCCTTCAGATAATGGTCTGGGATTGGAGTGTAAGAATTCCATTTAATGGGGTATTGCATTATGCAGCTAAGAGGTGACCAACTATGGGTTCTATTGTATTATTCAGACTTCTGTAAAGTTTAATACACAAGATAACCGTATTCCTTACACTGCAGAATATTCTCTTTCCTCCCTAGTTCTCACTGTACATCATGGACGAGCGATTTCCTCTGGTGCCGCTCGCTAAATGGGACCATATGCTGGAGAGACCCCCTTCCTATGTCACTGTAATTCCAGGGGGGGCGACCAACAGCCCAAACAAGATCCTACTGGGTACTCAGCACAGTCAGGAGACCCTGATGCTGCAATATTCAGGTCTGTGCCTAAGTGATCACCTCTCCCATCGCACTCATCACCTGCCTCCTGGGGCCCTGTGCTTTCCTGGTGCCTGCCCCCCAGGGCCCTTCTGGTGCCTGCCTCTTGGGGCCCTGTGCTTTCCTGGTGCCTGCCCCCCAGGGCCCTTCTGGTGCCTGCCTCCTGGGGCCCTGTGCTTTCCTGGTGCCTGCCCTCCAGGGCCCTTCTGGTGCCTGCCTCCTGGGGCCTTGTGCTTTCCTGGTGCCTGCCCCCCAGGGCCCTTCTGGTGCCTGCCTCCTGGGGCCCTGTGCTTTCCTGGTGCCTGCCCCCCAGGGCCCTTCTGGTGCCTGCCTCCTGGGGCCCTGTGCTTTCCTGGTGCCTGCCTCCTGGAGCCCTTCTGGTGCCTGCTTCCTGCCTATGGTGCCCCTCTGGCGCCTGGCTCCCATGCCCCTCTGTTGGCTGCCTCTCTGAGTTCCCTTCCCCTCTGGTGTCTGCCTCTAGCACTGTGCAATTAATCTGTATTTTAAAATGTTATCATGGCCAATTCCTGGTGTTGGCTGATGAAATTATGCCTCCAGAAATTTTCATTTTTCCTGTCCTCTAATACCTAACCCAGCTCCATTTTAAATCACTTACCTAATTTTCATGCATCTTTTAAACCACACCTCCGGTCCTCCAGAAATGTTTGTTTTCTGTCCTTTCATCTCTAAAATATTTGAAATAAAATTGTCAGGCTGATGTATGTCCTCACATTATATATTTCTATACTAGTTCCCAATTTTTTACCCAGTCAAATTTAAAATTCTAACCTTCAACACTCTAATGTCCTTTTCATCCTCTCTAAATATCCTTCAAACACCTCAGGATCCTCCAGAGAGCTTAATTTTCATCTTGTTACTAACAAGACCCTAAATCACTTTCCTTCTCCCTAAATATTCTCTAAACTACCCTGTACTATCTTCTGCATCCTTCCTACTCTCTTGTATTTAACTCAACTCCACCCTGCATAACTTCTTCTCCTTATGTTTTATAAAGCACCCTTTGACATGCTCCAGAGATCTTGCTCTGTCCTGCCTTGTCATATCCAAGACAACACCCCTAATCACTTGCAAACATCCTCTCAAAACCTCCAGGTGTTTTCATCCTCCCCGCCCTCTGATAAATGACACGGCACCACCCTACATCACCTCATTTCCATGGACCTTCATACAAGGCCTCTAATCATCCAGGGACCTTCCTGTCATCTCATATCTAGCACCTCTTCACCTTCCAGGACTTCTCAGAGCTCTTTTGTTGAAGCCTACACTGAAGGATGTTGGTTCTTTTCTCTACAAATCCCTTGTGTATGTAAATATGCCCAGTGCCAATCAGTCAGTCTGTTAATAACAAATCTCATCGTTATCGTATACTTTGTCCCACATTGCAGAATATATCATGAGCAGCTGCTACAGTGTCTCTTCATTTATACTGCTCTTACTTTTACTGTAGGGTCCAAAAGTTCCATTTGTCAGCTGCATCTTCCAGCTTTGAGTCTACCACGGATTTCAAAGTCCCTCAGTCATCTGGCTCCATTACTGCCCCATCATCATGACTCTGTGTCTCAGAGACTGGCATCTCCTTTGGCAGGTCAGTAGCAGATCATAGTCTTTATCAGTGCGGATATAGAAGTGGCAGGTTTTGGTCTTTGTATATAATTGTGGTGACAGGTGGAGCATGGAGGTGACGCTGACTTATTATGTTTCCAGGATTGCCCTCTAGTTTTATCACATTTCTCTTTCCTCACAGGACTGACGGCCGCACACACTGAACATGCTCCGAATACTCTGGTCATTTTCCAGTTGACAGAGGCTGGTGACATTTTCACACAGAGACTAGTGGAGAACGAGCCAAAGGAGCAGAGCCTCAGCTGTGAGGATCATCGTACCAACACATTACATTCGTCAGAAATACAAGAGACCGCGCTTAATATCGCCTCTCAAGAGAAGTCTCCAGGAGAGCAAGAAACAGGCCAGCAAGCACTGGATCATGGCCCGGAAACAAACCACACTGCTAAATCTCCTCATTCACTCAGTTCCAAGTCTAAACTTTATTTCCACAGGTGGATTTGTGATCTACGCAAACAACATATACCAAGAATGGAAGATCATCAACGCCCAGGAGTAAATATCAAGAAGCTTTTCAGTACTACAGAATTAAATGACACCATGCCGGAGTTAGCCGGCATGCGAGATTGCTTGAGAGAGAGTATGAAACAGGGAAAGCTTATACAACTCCGTGCCCCACAGGTATCTGAGAACCTAGACTTTGTGTGTACAGAGAATTATAATGACCCATTAAGTCAGAGACTGACTGCTTCCTGGGAAGGCCAGCTTGAGCTGTGGTGGGACGATCATTACGGACTGAACAAGGACAAAAAGATTCAGGATCTTAGAGAGAGGAGGAGGAGACATAAATTGCAGAGAGCCCATATCCAAAGGACACTCGGAGGAAGCTTCTCGTCCTCCTTCAGTCTCGGGACAGAATCGTACCGGTCAGAAGTCAGCTCCACATGGTCATGTGATACTGCAGCATTGTCAGACAGTGGATTGTCATGTCGCTCTGTGAGCGAACCACATATGTCTACAGATCAAGGATCTCCAAGGAGTGTCGTGTCAGGGCCATCTGTGGCCACAAGTCACCATTGTCCACCAGACAACTCCCAGTTGTTGGCTGGCTCACAGTCAGTATACAATTCATCTCCCATTACTTCATCACAATCCCTCCATTTCAAGGGTATTCCTAGAGAGCGGAGAAGGACGCTTCAATCCTTTATCTCTCACTTAGGAGAAAGCAGCAATACTGCCCCGTCCTCCTCCTCTGCCCCTCCAGCCTTGGGATCCTCATCACAGACTCTGTCACAGCGTTCACAGCCCCCAAGAGGTCTCGCATGGGATTCTGACCAGTCGCCGTCCTCCTCCTCTGCCCCTCCAACCTTGGGATCCTCATCACAGACTCTGTCACAGCGCTCACAGCCCCCAAGTAAGAGGTCTCGCATGGGATTCTGACCAGTCCCGGTCCTCCTCCTCTGCCCCTCCAACCTTGGGGTCCTCATCACAGACTCTGTCACAGCGTTCACAGCCCCCAAGTAAGAGGTCTCGCATGGGATTCTGACCAGTCGCCGTCCTCCTCCTCTACCCCTCCAGCCTTGGGATCCTCATCACAGACTCTGTCACAGCGTTCCCAGCCCCCAAGTAAGAGGTCTCGCATGGGATTCTGACCAGTCCCCGGCCGCCTCATAGTGCTGATATTTATGGATTTCATGCACCTGCCGCTGCTATAATGATGTCATGTTATACCCTCAATGACATTCAGGCTTAAGGAGGAGATAACAGGATTATGGATCTGAAACAATAACAATGGGGTTCTATAAAATGGTAAACGGCAACAAGAGTTCTTATTACACATTGTCTCGTACTATTTACATTGATAAATATAAGCTAAGAATACATCTACATTATATACTGCATTGGTAACTTTACATGTTGTATCCTATGTCTGTTAGTGTACATGTTGTATCCTATGTCTGTTAGTGTACATGTTGTATCCTATGTCTGTTAGTGTACATGTTGTATCCTATGTCTGTTAGTGTACATGTTGGACAGCGACAGATGCAGGATACATGTTATATGCTGCAACTGTCGCCATACAACGTACATAATATATCCTGCATCTGTGTCCGAACTCTCCACTAGCCCTTTACAAGCACACTGTCATTCCCCAACTCTGTGCTCTCCTATCTGTTCTTGCAGCTTTGACTACCTGGTGTTACTCCCAGTGTCTTCAGCCCAGTTGCCGCTTGGCTGGATCCTGGAATGTTGGTGTCCAGTTATTATTCACTTCCTGGAAAGCTGAGCTCCCTATTTTTTCTCCCATATAGACCTGACATTAAAATAACAGCACCCACGTTTAATAATTATGCCCCCTTAGCCCTAACCATCCTGACAATATATTAATAAGATTCACATTTAATTAACATACCTATTTCACCCTTCATTGGCCCCAACATTAAGTTAATAGCGTTCCCATCTAATGCATTCTCTCCAGCCCCCTGAATATTCCTCTGTTGTTACCAGACCCCCCCTCCCCCCTCCATCTCTCCAGGCCCCTCTCCCCCGTCATATAGCCTCTACAGTAAGTGAATTACCTTTAGGGCTCCTCAGCTTCTCTTCTTGTTCTGTCGTCTTCCTGCTTCTTATTGGTTCCTCTATACAGCGACCTGCAGGGAGCCGGGTGTCTTCCTCATGGTGACGCCCCATCACTGAGCGACGGCAGCGCTGCGGCGTGTTCCAGGGGGTATAATGGTTATCTGTGAGGCTTCATCTAGCAGCTGCGCCTTTCACCGCCTTGGTTACGGCCCTGATGTTATCTGTCTCTGTACAATCTACATGATCTGGAAGCTCTTAGTCCCACTGATTAGACAATATATATGGGACGGCCGTTCACATATGGTCGTTTCCGTTTTTGCAACTCTAATCCTCCTTGATCCATAACAATCTTAAAAACTGCAATCTCGGGGAAATGACTGTGTGTGACTGATAACCCGTAACTAGAGGAACAACTTGTAATAATGGTCAGCTAAACCAAGGCTCAAAATAAGGCATCATATTCTAAAAGTTATTTAAAATTCCAATAAAGATTATTCTTTCTGGGGCAATGCTGCCCCCCTCTGGCAGTGGAGCAGATCCTTCCCCTCATCTGGTTCTCTGGGATACGTGGTGGATAATCCTGTAGCTTCGTTAATGCTTCAGCTCTAGAACAGATCTTTCATTACTTAATCGCCGTGTACATTAATTCTGACCGACCATTGTTCTCTGACGCTTCTGTCTCTCCAGTAAAGTGCAATCTACAAGGACAATAGAATATAAATTACATGGTCACTAAAGCACCAGACTCCATGCTGAATAGAATATTTTTGGTTATTGTGTGGGTGGCAGAGAGTGTACTCGGGATGAGAAAACTACATGTACAGCACCGAGTGCATCTGTAACATCCCACACCAATACTTTGTTGTCATTGTGTCTTCTTACTAGCTCATATATCTACCCCTGATGTAAGAGATGACGCAAGGTGCTTTCAGTTAGTCTGTCAGTAATATCTACTGATCAATAGTCAATAATCTCCAATAGCTCTGGACAGTTCAGTTGATGAATGTAAAATTTAAAGGATGGAAAAATATGATCTTCTTTCATTTGTGTCCTTCCAGATAATTCCTTATTTTTTTATGTCTTTTTCCTAATGGTAAGATTCCAAAACAAGTTGGTGCCCACCAAATCTTTTTATAAAACATTGTAATATTCGAATGCGGTATTGATTCTTTTACACACACATCAGCCTAATGGGTGTATTCAGAGAACTGAGTACTTGTTCTTTTTATCCAGTCCATAATAGATCTTCGCAAAACTCGGTGCCATGTTGGAACCCATAGCAGTACCATTCAGTGTTAAATAGAACATACACTCAAATTTTAAACATTTTGTTTGCTAAAGTTGCTCTAAAAGATAATTCTACATTAGTCACTTGATATTAGGTGTATGCAATGAGATGTGATAGGAGTTGTAAAGTTTATTTATTACAAGCCTACATTTCAATAAACAGGTCAAATGTCAGTACAAACTTACAGCCTGTAGTTCAAGTCATATACAGTGTGCAGTATCAAATAACAGCTATACTTCAAGTAATAGATCTTGTTCCTAAGATCAGTCATGACACCAAGACATAAATAAAGGATGTAGCTCTGTGGAGAGCAAAAGATAGTGAAGTCTCTAATAATAACAGGTATCGGGGTGATATGAGAAACCTCCAGAGTGATGGTTAATAATAGAAATCCAAATGGTCACAGTCCTTCTGAACAGATAGATCCACAACCGGGTAACGAATGTAGTGTGACACTTGTTACAATGTGAGTGTGAGAAATGCAATATAAGGTTCTGTGACAGAGTCCATATATCAAAGTTCTTAGGCAAATGCATCCAAAATGACCATTGGTTTGTACCAGATAGTAAACAAGTTCTGCTACAGATAATATGGCTCCCAGGAGCAGGTTAGGTAATATTCCAGTTGTATTGGGCTGTATTGCCGCAGTCTCGTATGTTCAAAGCAATTCAGATAAATATTCAATCCAATATTAACACAACGGTGATAGGAGAGGTAAGACCCTTCGTGGGGCTGTAGAGGTGGCGTTCGCCTTCCTGGTAGATTCCGTAATCGTGCGGTGTAAGGTGGGAGCCTGGTGGTTTCCGTGGTGATGAAACGGCCGCGGCTGGATCCGGGGTGCGCCTGTAGGCAGAGTAATGCCGTTCTCTGTTTCACTTTAAAATTGCAGTAGGGATAGGTAAAGAGTAAACACCAACGCGTTTCGCTCAATGGCTTAGTGAGGGATACATTGATAGTCTCTGTGTGCAGATGTGGTTGTTAATACAGGGCACCATAGAAGGTCTGATGCCTGATTGGTTAATTGAAGACCAATCAGTCACTGCTACAGAACTTGATTGACAATAATTGCAGCCAATTCAAATACGGATTTGCTACATCATGCAAAAGACCCTTCATTACTCACATTTATAAACATATTTAAGGTTTTAAAACCATGGAGGGGTGGGGACTATCTAGGGCTCATATCCCAGGACCTATAATATGAGAACCGTCCAGGACTAAACATTGATTTTGAGCTCAGTAGCTTTATCTGAGTCCGATCACCACTGGGCATCTGTGTTTTCAAACAATTTCTTTTATTATCAATAACTATTCTGCCATCGCTTCTATTTACGCTGATATTCTCATTTATTATCTAGCAGGATATTGGTTCTCATACCTATTCCATTAACATGTATCTATTTAATCATTTTTTCTACTCTGTTCCTTTACTTGTACTACGCTCTTCCTTTAGCCTTATTTGAATTGGCCGCAATTATTGTCAATCAAGTTCGGTAGCAGCGACTGATTGGTCTTAGTGATGGGAAATTAGTTCATTTTGGAGATTAGTTCACACAAAAGATTAGTTCAAAAAATTAGTTCATTTAGCTCAGTTAGTTCAGTTAGATCACTGGCTCTGGGACACTGCTGAGAGAGGTGATTGGAGACAGATCTAGTATATTACACATACTGTAGGCATATATACTACTCCTCATTAGATGAGTTATAGTCCTGTTAAAATGATCAGATAAGTTTAATATGTCAGATCATTTTTAATGTTTTAGAAAGGACAATTACTTATACTTAAATTAGTAGTGACACGTTGAGCTCTGCAAAGTTAATTACATTTTCATTATTATGTTTTACTTATATAATATGCAAATGAGAAAGACCCAAATTCAGAGTATTATAAAGTGTCATTTTTTTCTTTTAAAATACAGTGATTAGATAAAAAAACTAACCTTTGACCTAATACATGCCAACTCTCCCAGAATGTCCGGGAGCACCCCAATTCCGGGTAGGTCTCCCGGAATCCCAGGAGACCTGCCAACCCTCCAGCATCTGCCAACTTCACTAGTGAACTGGGCATATTAGAGCTGCCATGACTCAATTCTCGGGCAATCGCACCATTTTGGCCCCACCCTCTGTGACATAATGCCTGTTTTGGGGTTTTTACAGCTGTAAAAAGACCCAAAACAGGCCTCACGTCACTAGGGGCGGGGCCAAATTAGTGTGATTGACGAAGCCCCCTCCAGGAAACAGTGGCGGATCTAGTGGGGGCTTGCTGCTGGCGGCTGCACACTATGTGCAGGTCCGCTCGGCAGGGACAGTGTGCTGCCCGGCTGCTCTGTGTTTAAAACACAATCAGAGCAGCCGGGCAGCACATTGTCCATGCCTGCACATATGTTGCAGCCGCCGGCAGCCTTGAAGTCAAAAAGGGGGCGGGGCCTAAATCTCCCCCCCCCTAAATCGCCCGGGGTAGGATACTTTTCTAGATCCGCCCCTGCCAGGAAATCCCAGACATAACCAACATAAACTTGGCAAGTATCATTAATCCGTTTCTATCATTTATCTAGCAGAGTATATAAAATGGCAGAAACTGATTGGTTGCTATGGGCAACGCTTCCACTTTATATCTCTTGAAGGTTTAATACATCTCCCCTGTATATATGGTGCAGTAAACAGAACTACAGTATATAGCATGCAGCACTCAGCAGTGCAGTGTGTCTGGAGCTGACAGGGAAGGGAATGTTTCCTGTGACTCATGAGCTAAATGACTGAAGAGTCAAAAGAACTATTGAACTCCAGCCAGAAGAATGACTCATAGATCAGTTCCACAGAGTCTCACACAATGTCTGAGCACAGCAGCGCCACCTGTGGTAGTTTAGAGGTACTGACTCATCAGTATTACATGAGAGAGCTGAATAGCAGCGCCACCTGTGGTAGTTTAGAGTTACTGACTCATGAGTATTACATGAGCTGAATAGCAGCGCCACCTGTGGTAGTTTAGAGGTACTGACTGATGAGTATTACATGAGAGAGCTGAATAGCAGTGCCACCTGTGGTAGTTCAGAAGTACTGACTCATCAGTATTACATGAGAGCTGAATAGCAGCGCCACCTGTGGTAGTTTAGAGGTACTGACTCATCAGTATTACATGAGAGCTGAATAGCAGCGCCACCTGTGGTAGTTTAGAGGTACTGACTCATGAGTATTACATGAGAGAGCTGAATAGCAGCACCACCTGTGGTAGTTTAGAGGTACTGACTCATCAGTATTACATGAGAGCTGAATAGCAGCGCCACCTGTGGTAGTTTAGAAGTACTGACATGAGTATTACATGAGAGAGCTGAATAGCAGCGCCACCTGTGGTAGTTTAGAGGTACTGACTCATGAGTATTACATGAGAGAGCTGAATAGCAGCGCCACCTGTGGCAGTTTAGAGGTACTGACTCATCAGTATTACATGAGAGCTGAATAGCAGCGCCACCTGTGGCAGTTTAGAGGTACTGACTCATGAGTATTATATGAGAGAGCTGAATAGCAGCGCCACCTGTGGTAGTTTAGAGGTACTGACTCATCAGTATTACATGAGAGAACTGAATAGCAGCGCCACCTGTGGTAGTTTAGAGGTACTGACTCATGAGTATTACAGGAGAGGGCTGAATAGCAGCGCCACCTGTGGTAGTTTAGAGGTACTGACTCATCAGTATTACATGAGAGCTGAATAGCAGCGCCACCTGTGGCAGTTTAGAGGTACTGACTCATCAGTATTACACGAGAGCAGTGCCGTAACTAGACATTTTAGTGCCCTGGGCGAGACAGGGCACCGGCGCCCCCCATCTAAGTGGGAGTGGCATTTGACAAGTGGGTGTGGCCAACCTAATGTGTGGGTGTGGCTAGCACTTTACTGAAAGAATATATATATATATATATATATATATATATATACACATACATACACATATACACATACACACACACACACACAGTGGTGGGATTCCATTAACCTAGCTTTTTTTATATAGAAAGGAGAAGCCCTATGACATACATTGCTATTTTAATATAGTACACTAAAAAGAGGCAAGATGGGAATATTAGGTCAAGTAACAGAACAGATCTTATAGGTCAGGGGGTAGTAAAGAAAATAAATGTGTGCCTCCTTTAGCACTCACAAGTGCCCACAAGCAAAAAGGATATTTATTTTTGCAGAACACAAATTTTTTTTTTAATTTAGTTTTTTTTCTAAAATACATTTGACCTACTAACTTGCTGGATAAGTTAATAAATAAGCACTTTGGGTACATTCCAGATCGCTTACAGATCAATTGTTTAGTAAAACAATTACTGGATTGTTGTAAAAGGCATTTTGCAAAAAAATACTGGGTTTTGAATATTGAGTGACCTCCTAAGCTGAGTAAAAATACATAGCCTGCCCACACACACATAATATAAATACAATTTTACTTACCTTTCCTGTGTCCTCTGTCCTCTGTCCTGTGTCCTGTGTCCTGTGTTCTGTGTTCTGTGTCCTGTGTTCTGTGTTCTGCTGCCTCTGCCCCAGCAGTGCTCCTCGCTGAATATAACGTCGGGCGTGATGACGTCACATTCAGTGGGAGCGAGGAGACTGCTGGGAACCGCCGGGAGATCAGGTGACTTTTTTTTTTTTTTTTTTTTTCTTCCCCTTTTGTATTAACTTTATTGACTTTTTTTTTTTTTTTTTTACTATGCCGGCGGGTAGGGGAAGGTAGCGGGCGGCTGCTGCGCCCTCTTGGGCTTGCGCTCGGGGCGACGGCACCGCCCGCACCACCCTAGTTACGGCTCTGCATGAGAGAACTGAATAGCAGCGCCACCTGTGGTAGTTTAGAGGTACTGACTGATGAGTATTACATGAGAGAGCTGAATAGCAGCGCCACCTGTGGTAGTTTAGAGGTACTGACTCATTAGTATTACATGAGAGCTGAATAGCAGCGCCACCTGTGGTAGTTTAGAGGTACTGACTCATCAGTATTACATGAGAGCTGAATAGCAGCGCCACCTGTGGCAGTTTAGAGGTACTGACTCATGAGTATTACAGGAGAGAGCTGAATAGCAGCGCCACCTGTGGTAGTTTAAAGGGTACTGACTCATCAGTATTACATGAGAGAACTGAATAGCAGCGCCACCTGTGGTAGTTTAGAGGTACTGACTGATGAGTATTACATGAGAGAGCTGAATAGCAGCGCCACCTGTGGTAGTTTAGAGGTACTGACTCATGAGTATCACAGGAGAGAGCTGAATAGCAGCGCCACCTGTGGTAGATTAGAGGTACTGACTATCCTTCTTGTGCTTTTCCCCTTATTCACTGAACCAATGTTGATTGACTAGATCCCTGTGACAGAATTAAGTTCCTATGGCACCTGTCCTTGCTGTTGGGGACCGGCTGGGCTTGCCTTCCCACCGTCCCCTTTCTTTACCCCAAATTGTGCCCCTCTAATCGCAGTAGACTTATTACCGCAGTGCGCTAATTTATATAATTGAAAATGTACTGATTTTGATATTGTATTAGAAATGTACTTATTTCTGATGCAGTAGGCATTTGTTTGAGGAGTTTTGAGAGGAAATCCTCATTGAGGCTAATTAGACCTTTTTCATGTGAAGTAACAAACGTGCCCAGCAAGGGGATACACTAGCATTGAGAGTTATCCAGAAGGATGTGGTTCTAGGTGTAGGAGCCTAATGGTGGCAGCAGGCTCCTCCTACTGTGACAGTAAGGGCATATTTGGGATAAAGAAAAGGAACGGTGGAAAAGTAAGTCCAGCCGGTCCCCAGCAACGGACAGGGTGGCATAGGAGGTCCATCCTGTCACACGTAGCCTCCTGCTCCTTTAACCAATCTAGGCTGCTTCATGCAGCCTGCACATAAATCAGCCTGGAGGGGTTTAGCACCTTTTTACATTGAATATTTACCATTAAAGATGTAATATATTCTCTAATCTTGCATTTAACGCAATTTAACTTACAAAATTTACAGCACTCTGGAATATCCTAAATTACTTGTATCCGGAGTCTCCATTGTTCAGACAGGTTCTAAGTGTCACGAGCCGCAGCTTCACTGCAGACCGCCTTGGCTTGTCTGCTAGAGTCTGGCGTCCGTGACGTCATTTCCTCCCACGCGCCCCGGCTGTCATCACGACAATAAGCAGGATGCTACTGATAATTGCTGCCGCAGTCAAGCTAGTTTGACATCTGGGCGCACATGCGCATTCAGCACTATTTAATTGCAGCCTCCTGAGGCAGGGAGGAGTGTCTGCCGGTTATCGCGTACATTTTGTCTGTTGCTGACCTGCTCCAGTGTTGTTATCCGTCTTCCTGTGGATACTCTGCTACACTGCTGTTTGATGTTTCATTGTGACCCTTGGTCTGGTTACTGGATTTCACTAGTTTGCCTGTTGCCCTGACTTCAGCCTGATTTTTGGATTTTGCTTGTTCGCTTATGACCCTGATCCCTGCCTGGCTCCTGGATTCTGCTTGTTTACTTGTTGCCCTGATGTCTGTCTGGTCACTGGATTTCGTTAGTCCATCTGCTTCCCCGGACTCTGTCCTGTCATCAGGTATCCTCCAACCACTTGCACTGCACTTGCCAAACAAAAGCTCCTATTACTAAGACTCTTAAGAGTTAAAACCTAGGGCATCTGAGTTCCTGTGAGCAAGATTCGCTCTACGGGAAAGATGGTTGCTATAGGCGTGTTAGGAACCCCTCCAGTCAGCACAACACAACCCAGAGTCTACTCTGCCAATCAGGTGTTCACTGGAGCCCCTGATGGTGGGGACAGACTGGGCTGCAGACTGACAGAGGGTCGTGAAGTGTGTACCAGCTGGGGAGAACCCAGGCAAACGAAGTGAAGTCTAAGCAGAGGTCAAGGGCCGGCAGCAGATAGCAATTCCAATTAACAAGCCAAGGTCAAGGGTCATGAGCAGACAGGAAGATCGGTAAACAGGCCAGAGGTCAGGGTCACGAGATACACAAGCAAAGTCCAAATCCAGACAAAGGGTCATACACGGGTGATCAGCAGAAAGTCCAACAGGCAGGAACAAGGCACAGAGCAGGTCAGCAGACTGGGAACAGAAGCTATAACCGGCAGTGAGGCAGCAGACCTCACTGCCTTAAGTACCCAGATGGACCAATCAGAGCTTGTCCCCAGATAGAGCACACTTGCAGGCTAATTGCCTGCTACACTGACCACCAATCAGGGCTTAGCCCTGGCATCCACATTTGCAGGCTAATGCCTGCTAATTCAGCCACAGGCTGAATCTGATTGCTTGCCCCATATGCACGTGCGCTTCCGGCTGCCGGGACGCTGCGCTGAAGAGGCCTTGGCAACGGTCAGGAGTTGGGAGGAAGTGACGTCCCGGTCGTCATGGTGATGGCCGGGATACTGGAGAGGACAGGAAGCGAGCCGCGGTGGCTCTGAGTACCGCCGCGGCTCGTGACAGTACCCCCATCTTGAGGAGGGGTTAAGGAACCCGACCCCCAGGTTTCCTAGGACATTTTTTGAAAAATTCCTTCAAATGTCTTGAAGCGTATAGTTGTCTTCACGGGACCCAGGACCGCTCCTCTAGCCCACGATTCTTCCACTCTACTAGGGAGTGCACCTGCCCCTGCACTCTTTTAGAGTCAAGAATCTTCTGGACAACAAATTTTTGTGGTATGTTCCTATTTCTCACAGAAAAACCTGAAGGCTGGGATTGATTCGGGTATAATACTGGCTTAAATAGCGAACAATGAAACGTGTTGGGGATCCTTAGTGAGCCAGGAATCTTCAATCTGAAGGCTACCGGATGAATCTGCTCGGTAATCATGAACGGACCAATAAATTTAGGCCCCAGACTCTTACAAGGCTGTCTGAGCCTAACATTTCGAGTTGATAGCCACACTTTCTGGCCTACTTTGAATGAGCAGGTGGTACGGTGGCGATCCGATTTTTTTTTAGCAGACAATGAGGACCTTTTTAAGGAGGACTGAACTTTCCTCCAAATTACTTTCAGATCAGCAGCTGTGGAATGAATCTCCGGGATACCAGCAGATTTTAGAGAATATAGAGAATTAGACCTGGGATGGAAACCGAAGTTACAGTAGAACGGGGAAGTTTGAGTAGATGAGTGAGATGAGTTATTGTAGGCAAACTCTGCCCAGGGCAGCAAAGAGGACCAATTATCATGAAATTCTGAAGTATAACATCGGAGGAACTGTTCCAGTGACTGGTTAACCCTTTCAGTTTGCCCGTTAGACTGAGGGTGGTATGCGGATGATAAACTGACCTTGATTCCGAGAAGGGTACAGAAGGATTTCCAGAATTGTGCTATGAATTGTGAACCACGATCAGTAACGATATCAGAAGGAAGTCCATGGAGACGGAAAATATGTTGGATGAAGAGAATGGCCAGATCTCGAGCGGTAGGAAGCCTGGTTAGTGGAATGAAATGTGCCATTTTGCTGAAGCGGTCTACCACGACCCAAATGGTATTGTGTCCTGCAGAGGGTGGTAAATCAACAATAAAGTCCATGGACAAATGTGTCCAAGGTTTTGCAGGAATGGCCAATGGAACCAACTGACCTACCGGGCGAGTCCTGGGAATTTTGTTCCTGGCACAAACCTCAAAAGAGAGGACATGACTCTTGACGTCAGCAGACAAAGATGGCCACCATACAGTGCGGGAAAGGATTTCCAATGTTTTGAAAACTCCAGGATGTCCAGCAGTCTGATTATCGTGTGCTTCAGCAAGGACTGCCTTTCTTAGATGAACTGGGACAAACAAGCATCCTACTGGAGTATTATCAGGAGCTAATCTTTGAAACCTTTGTAGGGCACAGCTCAGGTCTTGGGTTAACCCAGCATGGATCATAGACAAGGGAACAATAGGCTCTGGACTAGTAACCGGAGCATGGTGTGCCAGGAAGCTTCTGGACAGGGTGTCTGCCCGGACATTTTTAGAACCTGGATGGTAGGTGATTACAAAGTTAAAACGGGTGAAAAACAGCGACCAACGAGCCTCCCGGGGCTTCAGTCGTTTGGCCGACTGTATATACTGCAGATTCTTATGATCCGAAGTTAACCCTTTACAATGCAGCGCCGCTTGAAATTTAATCGCGGAAGAGGCTGAACACGCGGGTGTTGCAGAACCCGCAGATTGATACATTTACCCCCTGGTGTGCAGCGCCTTCTAACCAATGTCGCCATTCCTCAAAGGCCCATTTGATTGCCAACAACTCTCGGTTTCCCACATCATAGTTGGTTTCCGCTGGAGAACTGACGGGAAAAGTAGGCACATGGATGTAAGCGGTGTGTATGGAAATCTTTCTGTGACAAGATGGCACCAGCACCGATGTCAGAGGCATCAACTTCAAGAATAAACGGTACCTTAGGATCCGGATGTCTAAGGACCTGAGGAGACACAAAGGCTTTCTTCAGGGTTTCAAATGCAGTTATTGCCTGGAGTGACCAGTTAGCTGGATCTCTTCCTTTGCGAGTCAAAGGGGTAAATGTATTAATGTCCGGATTCTTCAACTCCGGTGTGTTCAGCGATTAAACTTAAAGCGGCGCTGCATTGTAAAGGGAAACTTCCCTTTACAATGCAGCGCAGCTTTAAATTTAATCGCCGAAGGCGCTGAACACGCCGGAGTTGAAGAATCCGGACATTAATACATTTAACCCAAGGTGACAATAGGAGCCACAGTATCAGCAAAGCCGCAAATAAATCTTCTGTAATAATTAGCGAATCCCAGGAATCTTTGGACCGCCTTGAGGTTATTCGGTTGTACCCAGTCCAGGATTGCTTGGACCTTGGTTGGGTCCATAGAAAATCCTTCCGAGGAGATTATATAACCTAGATTAAGCTGATTGCTTGTTGAGGGAGATGATACCATTTCAAGTCTGATCTTATCTATTTTGTCCTTGAAATAGGAAGCAAGATCTGGGCACGGATGGTAGTTGGAGTTTTTGGGGCGGGAGGATTCAGAAGAGATTTAAATGTGTTAAAAAGGCGTTTGGGGTTAGAAGCCTGAGCATAGATGAGAGATTGGAAGTATGTTTGTTTTGCAGTGTCCAGAGCATTTCTATAGGAGAGGTAGATACCTGTACATGTGATGAAATCATTAGAGGTACAAGATTTACGCCAGTGACGTTCTGCTTTACGAGAAAGTTTTTGTAGAATTCGTGTTACTTTAGTATGCCACGGTTGGCAACGAATTCTACGCGGAGTATGTAGTGTCGCTGGAGCCACTTGATCCAGGGCAGTTGCTAGGGTTTGGTGAAAATGGGGTACTGCCCGATCAGGGGAGGAGAATGTAGAAATTGGGGAGAGAAGGTGTTGGAGTGAGGTGGAAAACTGTTCAAGATCAATAGCGTTGATATTCCTGCGGGTACGAGGAGGCCTGGAAGAGTTTGACACTGGGGAGAGTAAAGAACTGGGGGTGAGCAAGAAGCTAATAAGGGGATGATTCGAGAGGGGGAAAGGAGAGTTAAGGAAATCAGAAACTGAGCATAGTTTAGAGAAAACAAGATCAAGACAGTGGCCATCCTGATGAGTAGCGGATTCAATCCACTGGGAGAGGTCAAGTGAGGAGGTTAGAGAGAGTGGCTTGGAAGCAGCATTGGAACATGGATTAGAAATAGGGATGTTGAAATCCCCCAGGGTGATAGTGGGGATGTCAGAGGATAAGTGAGGGAGCCACGCAGAGAAGTGTTCAAGAAGGAGAGAAGTAGTCCAACCCCCCCTCCTTGTCTGCCTCCCGGTCTGGGGGTGTGGGTGAGATGGAGACCACCATGGGAAAGTGCTGCAGGTGAGGCAGTATCTGATTGCATGAGCCATGTTTCTGTTATTGCCAGAGGGTTGAGGTTTCTTGAGAGGAAGAGATCATGAATGGAGGTAAGTTTGTTACACACAGAACGTGCATTCCAAAGGGCACATCTAAAGGACTTTGGAAGAGAGGGGAGACAGGTGATGTGTTTGAGGTTTGCTGGATTTCTGTAGTGCTCAGATGTATGAGTGTGGGAGAATTGAGGGGGACCTGGATTAGGTGATATATCACCAGCTAATAGAAGCAGGGAGGAAGAAAGGTAGGAAAGATGATTGTAAGATGTGTGTCCTTTTAGTTTCTGGGGGCAGGGTGCGGCTGTTAAAGTTATTGAATTTAAATAGGAAAAGAGTTCATGAGTGTTCACTAGAGGTGAGTGAAGTAATGAAGGGGCGATGTGGACAGAGGTGTGTGTTGCAGGATGGGTGAGGGATGATATAGTCCTAAAGATAATGCCATGAAAAGACAGAAAGAAATTTTTTTGGGCAAGCATTGGGATTTATGAGTAAAATTGCAAAAATTAGGGAATTAAAAGAATAGTGATAATTAGTGAGTGATAAATAGTGAGGCTGCAGCAAATGTAGTGTATTCCTGGATGTCTGGATAGTATAGAGTAATGATGTGGGGGAGTAGGTGGAAGTGTTAAATGGAGAGTAATAAAGAGCAGGTGATTGAGTAGCTGAGTTCTTGCAGAGTCATGAGAGAGGAGATTGGTTCAAAATCAGTATCATTTCTTCCTACTTGTGATGGAAGACAAAGCATTAAGTAGAACTGAGAGCACAGTGATGAGAGAGGGGACTGTGATAGCTGTAGCTTGGGTAGGGAGTGGCTGAGTAAGTAGTACAGCAGGCTGATTAAACAGAGGAAATGTTGCAGGTAAAATAAACTGACAAATAAAACAAACGTTCATGAGCTGAGTAGACAATAAGATCAGAGTCCATAACAGTCTTCTTGTTGTGAAGCTTGTAGCCAGGGAGAGATGGACATATCAGGGGTAGAATATGGTTTTTCAAGTAAATACTGACTGTTGTCCTTGTGTCCTGTGATAATAGGCAGAATGTTCTCCTGTTTCCTCCAGTGTAACTCCGGTATAACTCCGAATTATGCTGTTTAAAGATTTTGTTTTACACTTGTATCTATACACTTAGAGCTATACACACTAACTAAGCAGCCAGTGTTTCAAACTCCCATTGTCCCATAGATTGTAAGCTTGTGAGCAGGGTTCTCTTACCTCCCTGTCTGTATGTATTACCCAGTATTGTCTTATTAATGTTTGTTCCCAATTGTACAGCGCTACGGAATTTCCTGGTGCTATATAAATAAATGATGATGATGATGATGACACCTTTATATCACAGCCAGCAGTAACTTTTTCAGCAATTTGTGCTACAGTAGCTCTTCTGTGGGATTAGAGCAGACGGGCGCCTTCGCTACCCACAGATATCAATGAGCTTTGGGTGTCCCTGAACCTGACGCTGGTTCACCGGTTCTCCTTCCTTGGACCACTCCTGGTAGGTACTAACCCTGTATACCGGGAACACCCACAAGACCTGACATTTTGGAGATGCTCTGACCCAGCCGTTCAACTATCACAATTTGGCCCTTGTCAAAGCCTCTCAGATCCCTACATTTGGCCATTTTTCCTGCTTCCAATACATCATCTTCAAGAACTGACTGTTCACTTGTTGCCTAATATATCCCACCCCTTGATAGGTACCATTGTAACCAGATAATCAGTGTTATTCACTTAACCTGTCAGTGGCTTTAATGTTGTGGCTGATCTGTGTATTACATTACACAGGATCTCCCTCCCCCAGTATATTGTATAAACACTCACACTCACACTCACACTCACACTCTCTCTCTCTTTAGGAGATAAGTGACTTCCTGTGTTACTGAAATGCTCGTCAGACAGGAGAGTCACATGACACGGTCTGTTTATGAGTGACATATGTGTCCTCCAATCAGAGCCAGAGGAGGGCCAGGAAGTGCTAGAAGCAGTAAGTAACTTGGAAACTCATACATGATACATTGTGTCCTTGTTATATAAATAGATACATTGTATCACATCCAGAAACACTATTTATGTAATATATATATATATATATATATAATTATATGTAAACCATACGGTCTCATACTATACTAGCTGCTAACTGACAGATTTGTGTGTTCCCTGGAATACTGACACACAGTCTATTCAACTGAAGGTTTGTGCAGCCAATTTTTACAACAGATACAGATGTTGAGGTCTCTTTCTCACAAACGTTCCATGCAGATAATTGTTTTTGTACTTAGCTCAGTGCTATGGATCAGTGTCAATATCTCATCATTTGCTAAAGCTTTCTGTGGGTTCTGCAGGTCCTGTGTGATATTTGTGGGTTCTGCTGGTCCTATGAGGGGGGATATGTGGGTTCTGCAGGTCCTGTGCGAGATATGTGGGTTGTGCATGTCCGGTGCGAGATATGTGGGTTCTGCAGGTGCTGTGCGAGATATGTGGGTTCTGCAGGTGCTGTGCGAGATATGTGGGTTCTGCTGGTCCTATGAGGGGGGATATGTGGGTTCTGCAGGTCCTGTGCGAGATATGTGGGTTCTGCAGGTCCTGTGCGAGATATGTGGGCTCTGCAGGTCCTGTGCGAGATATGTGGGCTCTGCAGGTCCTGTGCGAGATATGTGGGTTCTGCAGGTGCTGTGCGAGATATGTGGGTTCTGCAGGTGCTGTGCGAGATATGTGGGTTCTGACGGTCCTGTCCGAGATATGTGGGTTCTGCAGGTCCTCTGTGGAGATATGTGGGTTGTGCAGGTCCTGTGCAAGATATGTGGGTTGTGCAGGTGCTGTGCGAGATATGTGGGTTCTGCAGGTCCTCTGTGGAGATATGCGGGTTCTGCAGGTGCTGTGCAGGGATATGTGGGTTCTGCAGGTGCTGTGCAGGGATATGTGGGTTCTGCAGGTCCTGTGCGGGGGGATATGTGGGTTCTGCAAATCCTGTGCAAGGATATGTGGGTTCTGCAGGTCTTGTACGAGATATGTGGGTTCTGCAGGTCCTGAGCGGGGGAATATGTGGGTTGTGCAGGTTCTGTGCGGGGGGATATGTGGGTTCTGCAGGTGCTATGAGGAGTGCTAAAAGGGGAGGGGGCGGGTACAAATTACTGGGACCTAGACTGCCTGGGAGCCCCGGCCCCGCACAGTCAGTTTTTTGTTTTATTTTTAAATTATTTAATTTATTTTTCACTAGTGGGTGACTGTCGGGTGGTGTCATGTTAAATGTTATGTTATTATAATATTTATATTATATTCTGCATACTAAAAATGAAAAGGCGCTCAAAACCCCTTAAATATATATATATAATTATATTTTTTTCAATTGTGAGACATAGAGGGAGATTCAATTAGACAAGAGGTGTCTTGGAAACATCCACGAGACACCTCGCGGCGGAGACTTTTACTGTAATTGTCGGCAATGTCCACGTTCCACATCGCTGGTGATTTATTCTCCCCCATATTGTTAGTTTATAAATAAATTAATTTGGAGTTATGTAACTTTCTCTGATCGTTATTGAATTTATGTGTTTGAGAACCTCTTAAATTTTTTTTTTTAATCAATACATTTTTATTGAAAAGGTTTTGCAAAGATATGGGGTATGGAAAATAACAAGGAGACAAACAATTAAAAAATAAGGGGGGGGGGGGGAGACAGCGGAATCTCCTCGCAAATGGGGGGGGGGGGTTTATTTGCTCAATGATGGTTACAGTATATTACAATCCACAGATACTAATATTCAAAGTAAACGAAAGTAATGGAAAATTATTATAGAGAGTAAACATGAAATTGCACAATGTGAATATACAAAGCTTCATAGGAACAACACGGAAAAAGCTCATTGTCCTGGGAGAGTCAGACCAGGCGTGGGAGAGGGGAAGGGGGTCCAGCTCCTTCTGTGGTGTACAAGTTGCCACTTGAACCACTTCATGATAGAGGCAGAAGTAGAATAAGACATGTCAATTGTCTCCATTTGGCAACTATGCTGGATTTTAGAGATGATTCTAGACTGGGGGGCAACAGACTTCTAACTTTGAGCTATAGCTGTTCTGGTCGTCGTTATGATATGACCTCGGAGATAAAGGTGGAGTAGTGTCACCACCAGGTGAGATAACGGTGGAGTAGTGCCACCACCAGGTGAGATAAAGGCGGAGTAGTGCCACCACCAGGTGAGATAAAGGTGGAGTAGTGCCACCACCAGGTGAGATAAAGGTAGAGTAGTGTCACCACCAGGTGAGATAACGGTGGAGTAGTGCCACCACCAGGTGAGATAACGGTGGAGTAGTGCCACCACCAGGTGAGATAAAGGCGGAGTAGTGCCACCACCAGGTGAGATAAAGGTGGAGTAGTGCCACCACCAGGTGAGATAAAGGCGGAGTAGTGCCACCACCAGGTGAGATAAAGGCGGAGTAGTGCCACCACCAGGTGAGATAAAGGCGGAGTAGTGCCACCACCAGGTGAGATAAAGGCGGAGTAGTGCCACCAACAGGTGAGATAAAGGTGGAGTAGTGCCACCACCAGGTGAGATAAAGGTGGAGTAGTGTCACCGCCAGGTGAGATAAAGGTGAAGTAGTGCCACCGCCAGGTGAGATAAAGGCGGAGTAGTGCCACCACCAGGTGAGATAACGGTGGAGTAGTGCCACCACCAGGTGAGATAAAGGCGGAGTAGTGCCACCACCAGGTGAGATAAAGGTGGAGTAGTGCCACCACCAGGTGAGATAAAGGTAGAGTAGTGTCACCACCAGGTGAGATAACGGTGGAGTAGTGCCACCACCAGGTGAGATAACGGTGGAGTAGTGCCACCACCAGGTGAGATAAAGGCGGAGTAGTGCCACCACCAGGTGAGATAAAGGTGGAGTAGTGCCACCACTAGGTGAGATAAAGGCGGAGTAGTGCCACCACCAGGTGAGATAAAGGCGGAGTAGTGCCACCACCAGGTGAGATAAAGGCGGAGTAGTGCCACCAACAGGTGAGATAAAGGTGGAGTAGTGCCACCACCAGGTGAGATAAAGGTGGAGTAGTGTCACCGCCAGGTGAGATAAAGGTGAAGTAGTGCCACCGCCAGGTGAGATAAAGGCGGAGTAGTGCCACCGCCAGGTGAGATAAAGGTGGAGTAGTGCCACCACCAGGTGAGATAAAGGCGGAGTAGTGCCACCGCCAGGTGAGATAAAGGTGGAGTAGTGTCACTGCCAGGTGAGATAAAGGTGGAGTAGTGTCACCGCCAGGTGAGATAAAGGTGGAGTAGTGCCACCACCAGGTGAGATAACGGTGGAGTAGTGCCACCACCAGGAGACATAAAGGTGGAGTAGTGCCACCACCAGGTGAGATAAAGGTGGGCCAAAGGTTTAATGGCAAGGGCGAACGTAAGGGGGGATAATGGACAACCCTGTCTAATGCCATTGGAGATGAAAAAAAGGAGAGGAAAGAAATCCATTATTGAAGATCCTGGCTGGCCCTGGTACAATGCCAATATTGAGTGGATAATGTTACCTTGGAGCCTCTCGCAGATAGAGCCAGTGAAGCCTGTTGAAGGGGGAGCAGAACTAACTCATCTGGGGTAGATTGTACAAAGTCCAGCATGTTCAGGATGTGTCTAGTATTCTCGGACGCCTGGCGGTCAGGTATGAAGCCTTCCTGGTCCGGATGAATGAGGTGAGGGAGGAAAGGGTTTAGTTGGGTAATGAGGAGTTTGGTGAACATCTTCCGATCCGTATTAAGCAAAGCTCTGGGCTTATAATTATTGCACTCAGAGGGATCTTTACCTGGCTTTGGAATCGTTATGATCTGAGCTTCAAGCAATTCAGCCGGGGAGCTACCCCCATACATCACGCTGTTGTATTGTAAACCGGAATCTTTACAGTTATACATTTATAATATCTATTTAACATATAAGTATTAATATATATATCTATAGATATATCTTATATGTCACACCTGTATGTCTGCAAGTATATTATATCAGGATTGCTCATAAAACTAAATGGGCAAAAATTACTTCTAGTCCAATCATATATGATATAAACACATTTATTACGTATGTGCATTATTATTATTATTATTATTAATTTTTATTTATAGGGCGCCACTAGGTATCCGTAGCGCCGTACAGGGACAAACAAAGTTACAATACAAAGGTGAGACAGCACGATACAGTAAACAAAACGCACAGTAACTCCGTGAGCTCAAAGCACAGCTAGGGGGGCGGGGGAGGGGAGAGGGGAAGGTCCCGCATACGGCGGAGCCCAAGAGGGCACGGAAGGCAGGGAAACCCCCAGAGTGGAGAGGAGGGAGCAAGAGGGAACGGGGAGAAGAAGGTCCTAGAGGAGGAGGGCTAGGTAGCTGGAGAGCAGAGTTAACAGTGGTGAAGACAGGAGGAGAGATGACCCTGCTCGAAGGAGCGTACAATCTAAGGGGTGGGGTAGACAGACAGAGAGACACGAGGGAGGGAGAGAAGGAGGATAAGGGAAGGGGAGTGAAGGGGAAGAGGCAGAAGATCTGGTAGGGAGTTAAGTGGGAGACTGGAAGGCTTTAAGAAAAAGGTGGGTTTTTAGAGCCCGTTTGAAGCTGGACAGATTAGGGCAGGTTCTGATAGAGGGAGGGAGCTTGTTCCAGTGGAGGGGGGCAGCGCGGGCGAAGTCTTGGATATGCGCGTGGGAGGAGGTGATCAGGGGGGAAGAGAGGCGATGGTCATTAGCAGATCGGAGAGGGCGGGATGGAGCATGAATAGAGAGGAGGGAGGAGATGTAGGGTGCAGTGGAGTTGGCGAGGGCCTTGTATGTAAGAGTGAGGAGCTTGAAGAGGATTCTGTAGGGGAAGGGGAGCCAGTGAAGGGATAGGTAGAGGGGGGAGACAGACGAGGAGCGGCGCAAAAGGAAGATAAGCCTAGTGGCTGCGTTAAGTACAGATCGAAGGGGAGCGAGATGAGAGTGGGGGAGGCCAGTGAGGAGGAGGTTGCAGTAGTCCAGGCGGGAGATGATCAGAGAGTGAATAAGACATTTGATGGCATCTTGGGAGAGGAAGGGCCGGATGCGAGCGATGTTGCGCAGCTGGAAGCGGCAGGATTTAGCAAGAGAGAGGATGTGGGGGCCAAAGGAGAGAGAGGAGTCGAGGATGACACCGAGGCAGCGAAGTTGGGGGACAGGGGAGATAGAGGTGTTGTCGACAGTGATAGCGAGGTCAGCAGGGGGCGAGGTGTGAGAGGGAGGAAAGACTATGAGTTCTGTTTTGGCGAGGTTGAGTTTGAGGAATCTCAAACTCATATGCAAACGCAAACGCATATGATCGGCTCATGTGTTTTTAAAAGGGGATCTATTTCACTACGGTCCAAGAAATATATCTTTAATAAATATGCAATCTACACAGATATATAACCTTAGCTCTTTGACTATGCGAAATTTATCTGTCTAAGCCACTGCAGCCTGACATAAATATATTTGTATGTAATTTTGCTATATATATATATATTTTTAATGATTCCAAAAATAATAGTAATTCAACATGAAAACTCAGCACTAGTTTACTAATATTTATGGTTATATAAGTCACAAGATAAGAAACACAATGACAGTAAGTTTTCTAATTATATATGATTCCTTTAACTAACCACATAACAAATACAAGACTAAAAGACAAAAACACTTAATAATTAATATGCATATTGTATCCTTGTAAGAAAATAGACATATATCTACCTGTTGGTGTCTTAATAGGATCCATCTTTCTTCTCTTAACTCCAACTGACTCTCATCTCCTCCCTCCCTTTTCTTGCATTTCTCTGAACCGAACTCTCAAACAATATCCTGGCCTCATATATATATATATATAAACTTCACCCCTACTCCAAACAAGGAGCCTAATTCATTAAAGGCTCTTAACTTGAGAAACTTCTTATTTCAGTCTCCTGGACGAAACCATGTTACAATGCAAGGGCCGCAAATTAGTATTCTGTTTTGCACATAAGTTAAATACTGACTGTTTTTTCATGTAACACACAAATACTTGATAGCTTATTTGTACACTGAAATGTAAAGTTGATATTTGTGTGCTACATGAAAAAACAGTCAGTATTTAACTTATGTGCAAAACAGAAAACTAATTTGCGCCCCTTGCATTGTAACATGGTTTTGTCCAGGAGACTGAAATAAGAAGTGTCTCAAGTTAAGATCCTTAATGAATCAGGCCCAAGGGCTTTGATTTTCCCACCCCTGTGTTCCCTATATCAGTGGTTCCCAAACTTTTGCAGTTCACGGCACCCTTAGAGTCTTCATAATTTTTTCAAGACACCCCTCCAAAATAATTACCGAGCAGTCCTGTTTTAGAAGTAGTTGGGGCAAAAAAATGTAATAAGTATTTAGGTCAGGACAAAAATACTTATTTATTTGTATGCAAAAATAATACACATAAATCCAAGGGAAAATAATAATTTTATATATTTTTTTCACTCTGTGCCCCTCCTTCATCTCCACACGCTCTGTGCCCCTCCTTCATCTCCACACGCTCTGTGCCCCTCCTTCATCTCCACACGCTCTGTGCCCTCCTTCATCTCCACACGCTCTGTGCCCCTCCTTCATCTCCACACGCTCTGTGCCCCTCCTTCATCTCCACACGCTCTGTGCCCCTCCTTCATCTCCACACGCTCTGTGCCCCTCCTTCATCTCCACACGCTCTGTGCCCTCCTTCATCTCCACACGCTCTGTGCCCTCCTTCATCTCCACACGCTCTGTGCCCCTCCTTCATCTCCACACGCTCTGTGCCCCTCCTTCATCTCCACACGCTCTGTGCCCTCCTTCATCTCCACACGCTCTGTGCCCCTCCTTCATCTCCACACGCTCTGTGCCCCTCCTTCATCTCCACACGCTCTGTGCCCCTCCTTCATCTCCACACGCTCTGTGCCCCTCCTTCATCTCCACACGCTCTGTGCCCCTCCTTCATCTCCACACGCTCTGTGCCCCTCCTTCATCTCCACACGCTCTGTGCCCTCCTTCATCTCCACACGCTCTGTGCCCTCCTTCATCTCCACACGCTCTGTGCCCCTCCTTCATCTCCACACGCTCTGTGCCCCTCCTTCATCTCCACACGCTCTGTGCCCTCCTTCATCTCCACACGCTCTGTGCCCTCCTTCATCTCCACACGCTCTGTGCCCCTCCTTCATCTCCACACGCTCTGTGCCCTCCTTCATCTCCACACGCTCTGTGCCCTCCTTCATCTCCACACGCTCTGTGCCCCTCCTTCATCTCCACACGCTCTGTGCCCTCCTTCATCTCCACACGCTCTGTGCCCTCCTTCATCTCCACACGCTCTGTGCCCTCCTTCATCTCCACACGCTCTGTGCCCTCCTTCATCTCCACACGCTCTGTGCCCTCCTTCATCTCCACACGCTCTGTGCCCTCCTTCATCTCCACACGTTTTGTGCCCTCCTTCATCTCCACACGCTCTGTGCTCCTCCTTCATCTCCACACGCTCTGAAGCCCCTCCTTCATCTCCACACGCTCTGTGCCCCTCCTTCATCTCCACACGCTCTGTGCCCTCCTTCATTTCCACACGCTCTGTGCCCTCCTTCATCTCAACACGCTCTGTGCCCTCCTTCATCTTCACACGCTCTGTGCCCTCCTTCATCTCCACACGCTCTGTGCCCTCCTTCATCTCCACACGCTCTGTGCCCTCCTTCATCTCCACACGCTCTGTGCCCTCCTTCATCTCCACACGCTCAGTGCCCTCCTTCATCTCCCCACGCTCTGTGCCCCTCCTTCATCTCCACACTCTCTGTGCCCCTCCTTCCTCTCCACACGCTCTGTGCCCTCCTTCATCTCCACACGCTCTGTGCCCTCCTTCATCTCCACACGCTCTGTGCCCTCCTTCATCTCCACACGCTCTGAAGCCCCTCCTTCATCTCCAAACGCTCTGTGGCCCTCCTTCATCTCCACACGCTCTGTGCCCCTCCTTCATCTCCACACGCTCTGTGCCCTCCTTCATCTCCACACGCTCTGTGCCCCTCCTTCATCTCCACACGCTCTGTGCCCCTCCTTCATCTCCACACGCTCTGTGCCCCTCCTTCATCTCCACACGCTCTGTGCCCCTCCTTCATCTCCACACGCTCTGTGCCCTCCTTCATCTCCACACGCTCTGAAGCCCCTCCTTCCTCTCCACATGCTCTGTGCCCCTCCTTCATCTCCACACGCTCTGTGCCCTCCTTCATCTCCACACGCTCTGTGCCCCTCCTTCATCTCCACACGCTCTGTGCCCTCCTTCATCTCCACACGCTCTGCCCCCTCCTTCATCTCCACACGCTCTGAAGCCCCTCCTTCATCTCCACACGCTCTGAAGCCCCTCCTTCATCTCCACACGCTCTGAAGCCCCTCCTTCATCTCCACACGCTCTGTGCCCCTCCTTCATCTCCACACGCTCTGAAGCCCCTCCTTCCTCTCCACACGCTCTGTGCCCTCCTTCATCTCCACACGCTCTGTGCCCCTCCTTCATCTCCACACGCTCTGTGCCCCTCCTTCATCTCCACACGCTCTGTGCCCCTCCTTCATCTCCACACGCTCTGAAGCCCCTCCTTCCTCTCCACACGCTCTGTGCCCTCCTTCATCTCCACACGCTCTGTGCCCCTCCTTCATCTCCACACGCTCTGTGCCCCTCCTTCATCTCCACACGCTCTGTGCCCCTCCTTCATCTCCACACGCTCTGTGCCCCTCCTTCATCTCCACACGCTCTGTGCCCCTCCTTCATCTCCACACGCTCTGAAGCCCCTCCTTCATCTCCACACGCTCTGAAGCCCCTCCTTCATCTCCACACGCTCTGTGCCCCTCCTTCATCTCCACACGCTCTGAAGCCCCTCCTTCCTCTCCACACGCTCTGTGCCCTCCTTCATCTCCACACACTCTGTGCCCTCCTTCATCTCCACACGCTCTGAAGCCCCTCCTTCATCTCCACACACTCTGTGCCCTCCTTCATCTCCACACGCTCTGAAGCCCCTCCTTCATCTCCACACGCTCTGAAGCCCCTCCTTCATCTCCACACGCTCTGTGCCCCTCCTTCATCTCCACACGCTCTGAAGCCCCTCCTTCCTCTCCACACGCTCTGTGCCCTCCTTCATCTCCACACACTCTGTGCCCTCCTTCATCTCCACACGCTCTGAAGCCCCTCCTTCATCTCCACACACTCTGTGCCCTCCTTCATCTCCACACGCTCTGAAGCCCCTCCTTCCTCTCCACACGCTCTGTGCCCTCCTTCATCTCCACACGCTCTGTGCCCTCCTTCATCTCCCCACGCTCTGTGCCCTCCTTCATCTCCACACGCTCTGTGCCCTCCTTCATCTCCCCACACTCTGTGCCCTCCTTCATCTCCACACGCTCTGTGCCCTCCTTCATCTCCACACGCTCTGTACCCTCCTTCATTCTTTTGCCCCTCCATAGCTGTTTCCTATCACCAGTCCCCTCTGTTTCTTTACTTACTGTACTTGACCTTCTTTCTTCTATTTCTTCTGTCTTTTCTTCTGTTTTACTAATTCGGCGGCGCCCGGGACCCAGCATCCTCTCTCCTTGCCGCTGCTCACTGAATGTTGTACGTGATGACGTCACGCCCGACATTCAGTGAGAAGGGAGGATGCTGGGTCCTGGGCGCCGCGTGGATTGGTAGGTTTTTTTTTTTTTTTTCTCCTCCTGGCCCCGGCACCCTTGTACAGGGCCACAGCACCCTGGGAGCCGCGTCGCACACTTTGGGAACCTAGGCCCTATAGCCCTCCTATCGCAGGATACAATCTCACTGAGCTATAAACCAACCTCGCACAAGGGAGGGACCAGGGGTGTTGTAAAAGGTGTCTTTGATGTGAGAAGTTTCATGATTGTCACATCGGGTAAAAAAATTATTGTAAGGACAGCTGGGCAAAGAGGAATAAAAATGAGATGACTGTGTCAGTTTAATATCATTTGGCCGACATATTCCTCCAAATTGTTCTTGAAGCAATTTTATCTCCAGCTGATAAGGAAGAAAGGATGTTGTAAGATGCCTTTTACAGTGTGATCTTCAATAGCTGCTACTCCTATATACAAGGACAATCTGCTGCTTCTAGCTTCAAACATTCATTTGTTTATCATCCGAAACTACGTTTATATGATGTATCAATGCATAAAACTACATCTTAACACATCCACTTCTCACTAACACACATATGTATATATATATATATGTGTGTGTACATACACTACTTTATTTCTGACACTTTATCCTTATTCCTCTACTCACTACATTATTTTATTTATTAAAACAACTACGATATAGAGAGGTAAGAGGGTGGTAGCAGGTGGCATAGATGGGGTTGATATATCCAGAACAGGGGTCTTGTCTTTTTTGAAAGGCTTTTAATAACTGCTTCTACTTCCTGCTGGGAAAAGGGGAGATTGAGGGATGTCAGGATGTCGCTATCCAGGGTGGGAGGATTAGATGGGTCAGGAAAGCAGACATTGAGTCTGAGGTTGGCTGGGTAATAATATTTGGTATAGAGGTTTGCAATCACGGCGGGGTTGTGACATTTAGCACCACGGGAACCATGGAGTGCGTTTATTCTGTTGCGAGCTGGTCTCCCTCTGAACCTACGAGCCAACAACCTACTAGTCCTGTTTCCTAAGAAGAAAATAATGTTCTAAGTGGGGCTCTCTGTGAACAATTGATAATATCTTTAATATTATTAAAACTTAATGCTTTAATAATTTTATTAAAACAGATTCCCATTTGATACATTATCAATTTGTAGCAAAAATAAGATGTTCATTAATATCCGGAACACATCCATCGAGGTATTTCCTGTTTGCTGTCCGGATTAATATTAATGAACATCTTATTTTACAATATTTGGCATGTTTTATTCTTAAATAGGTTTTGCTGTCCTTGAATACGATTTTAACAGATATGGATCTATAAAAATGGCATGAATAGAATAACTGAATTATGAGCATGTATTAACTTGAATTTTGTATTAATGTATTTCAGTGTCAGTACCATCATGACAATGTTAAATATTTATAAGTGTATATGGGACAGTATTTTATACATAATTGATCTATTTGGCAATTATGATTCTCTGACCTTTCAACTACAATATCTGGAGCCTGTGAGTATATAAGGAAGTCATTTCATGAGGGCATTTACTAAACTGCGGGTTTGAAAAAGTGGAGATGTTGCCTATAGCAACCAATCAGATTCTAGCTGTTATTATGCAGAATGTAGTAAATAAATGATAACTAGAATCTGATTAGTTGCTATAGGCAACATCTCCACTTTTTCAAACCCGCAGTTTAGTAAATCTAGCCCTAGACTAACAGGTTGGATGAGAAGACACCATAGGGGGACAACCAAGAAATGTATTCCACCCGAAGATCCAGGGCCGTAACTAGGGCTGTGCGACAGGGGTGACCGCCCAGGGCGCAACGCTGAAGGGGGGCGCAATTTAGGAATATTTTAGGTTAATTTGGTTAAAATTGAGGGCTAGGGGGGCGGCATTTGTCTTTCTCGCCCAGGGCACTAGAATTCTAAGTTACGGCTCTGCGAAGATCTGTTTTGTGTCACACGATATGTTGAAAATCACTAGATAGTATTTATGCAGAATCACGCTATACTGTTTTATTTGTTTTTTGTTTTTATATATGGCACATTGTAAACAGCACTAATTGGAACACTCTCATTGCTGATTGAAGAAGAGTTTGAGGACTTGGCTTATCATATAAGTATTTGGTTATTATTTAATGGGTTGTTCCTGTTCCCAACACAAGTAGCGCTAGAAATTCTACTCTTTCTTCATATAATGAGGGTAATGTCAGAGCATCAGAAACATGAGCGGGGACGTCCTGCAAAGAGACACATTGATGACTAGTCCCTCGATACTTGAGACCATTCTGTGCGGAGAGGGGATTTCTGCGTATCTGGACCCGATGGAGGAGACATTCTGCCAGAAGTTTAAGCCCAGTTTCTATCGAGGACATGATGTAGGTGGAGCCCTCTCGATGAACCAGCAGCAATAAAGGACATTATGTGCTCACAAGTCTACTGTGATCTGTTGAAAGGAGCGGCTTTTATTGATGGCTGCCAGGGAAACGTCCTGGAACAGCTGAAGATCGCCAAGATGATCCAAATTGTAAGCGTTCCTTACAGCACGAAGAATAGCTTCCTTGATGGGAAAGAAGTGAACGTAGGAGGGTGTCCCTCGGCTGATTGCCAGAAGCTGAATATGGGCAAAGCCGGCGGTGAATGTGATCAATTAGGAGATCTTTTTCATTGGCGGAAAATAGTAACTTCTTAAACAATAACTTGGCATAGTCCTGAAGGTCTGGCCCAGAGACTGGTTCCAGGATGTCCCTTATCTTGATATTATTCCTGCGTGAGCCATCCTTATAGATCTGCCACCTTGTCCTTGAGGAATAGAGACCTCCCTTTGTAAATGGTCATTGTGGGAGGTGACCGATTCTTCCATCTTAGACTCGAGCTGATCTGTGCAATCTCCCAGTTCCACGATGTCTGTTTTCAGACCACAGAGTGTGAGCAGTGAGCGGAGCATCCAGCTCCGAGTCGGAACCCAGAGCAGGGAGAGGTGAGGATGTTGAGAGAATGACAGTCTCCGAAGCTGACGCAGATTGGGCGCCATCCTTGCTGGAAGGGACAGACCCTGATTTAGAGGAGGCCTTAGCTAGAAAAAGAATCGGAGGGGCGAGAGTGTTAGGTTTTTGCATTCTGGGTGGCATGGTAGCCTGCAGGACCATGTTAGCAAGCAGGGAAATCAAAGGACCGTTCAGGTACTATGGCTGTAGAGATGAAGATTGTCACATGGGTGGAAGGGCCAACATTACAAATCAGGCATACTACATCGGTTTAGAGGAGTAGATTACTAGTATGCATGAACCTGTGCAGACAAAGACCAGAGGCGGCCTGTGGGGTGTCACCCTGGGTAAATGGAGTCCCGCTCAGTCCTCAAACACTGAAGATGGTCAGACACAGTCCAGAGAGTGGTAATGATGCAGGGGATCTCTGCAAGATGTGGAGTGGATTTCACCGGAAGCAGTGACAAATAGCTGATATGCAACCTGTTGCATTTGTTTATTGACGATAAATTGTTATTTATACGAATTGAGAAGTTTGGAGTTGCTGGCTGGAGGAAGTCTTCAGCTACGTGATCTGTGTCTCCTCTCTCTATTATCGGATTCTGGCTGTAAGTCAGCTAATACAGGGCCACCTTAACAACTTTATGGGCCCCCGGGCAATGCAGTGTACCGGGCCCCTAAAAAAAAAAAATATATATATATGTATAGTGCGTGTGTGTAAAAAAAAATATACATGTATGTAAAAAAAAACGTGATTATATATATATATATATATATATATATATATATAGGGGCCCCCTTAACTTACCTTAAGTCCGATCCTCTTCTGCCCTCTTCCGTGCTGTGGTTGCAGTGAATGCTGGGCGTGACATCACGCCCAGCATTCACTGCGAGCACAGCACGGAAGAGGGGACCAGGGAGGGAGTCGGATCACCGCTGATGTGACCGCAAGGTACGTATTAAAAAAAAATAAAAATCTACAGCACCCTGATCCATAGTAAGCGGTCAGGGGTACCAGCCCAGGTGTACCAGTAACGGGGTACACTCGCAGTGACAGTTACCCAGAATGAAACGTGGTTCTGGATGCTGTTAAGGAGTCCAGTGGTGGCAGCATTGTAAGATCCTCCTACTGCGGTGAGAGGGCGCATTTGGGATAAAGAAAGGGAACGGTGGTAAAGTAAGCCCAGCCAGTTCCCAGCTGCAACAGACAGGGTGGCATAGGACGTCCATCCAGTCACAATTAGATTATAGGCGCATTATGTGGACAGCGGGTTATCCTGTACATTATTCTCAGCCCAGCACTGAGGTATTCTGTGAGCAGGTTAAGTAGATTATGGGTAGGGGATTGTAGATCCCCCTCTGTGGAGCCCGATATGTAAAGAGGTGAAGGGTGCAGAGACAGCGATATTATGAGGCCCCTATATTGACCTGAAGACAAGCTTAGGTCTCCGAGAAGAGTGCCTAACCTGCTGATAGTCTCGGTACCAACTTTTCTTGAGTCGGAGTTGAAGATTCTGGCAGTCTGTTTCAGTGCTGACTCGCCACGCCCCCACCGGAAGAAAGTCGCTGGGGCCACAATGAGCTCTAGGCTCTGAGGTTCACGACCGGAAGTATGTGTCTCTCCACCGAAACACTGCTGGGAAGGATAGACATCAGTCGGGAGCACCAGGAGTGGGGGTGCACACCAGAATGAACGTCCCAACCAGCGAGGTAATTCCAGAGGCCAGTGAGCAGACTGGGTGGCAGGGTATACAAACGCAGCCAGGTCCCATAGAGGGCAGACAGAAGGTGCCCATAGCGGGTGGCTCCTTATGGGTGGTCCATAGAAGGGCAGATGATGGGATCCAGGCGGTGGTGGCAAGATAGTGGTGCCACGCCGAGTAGGCCGGAGCTTCCTACACACAGTTACAGCACATCCGGTAATCCCACCGACAGTGAGGGTACTTTACTGCTTCCCAGGTGTGATAAGGGTGGGCAGGAGCAGAAAAATGAAAGATAATCCCTGCGGATTAGTGATATTTCTGGCTCGGTGTCCGGAGCTCTTAGGCAGCGTGTCCAAGCAGCATGGCGTCCAAACCACACCCCCTAAGCACCTCTTAATTTTTATTGTATATTTATCTATGTATGGGGCTGCAGAGCCCCTAGGAGAAGCCATTTCTCTTATACAGCTACAATTGTGTTTCTTTATCTGACCATTTCCAAACATACAGATATCTGTAATTATTTTTATCACACATATTTTGCTTGTTATATAATTTATATACTGCATGATCTCAGCTATGTGCTGTGTTCACTAATTATTTTCCATATTTCAGTTGCCTATACATGCCTGAACATTCCAGGATCCAGGCCAGCAACACAATTTTAACACATCATTGGGGGAATTGAAATGCCGGCGATTACGGTAGACATTTCTGTCAAAATCTCCACCGCAAAGTTCTCACGGACAGTCCGGAGACACTTTGCCCTAATTGAACTCCCCCATAATGTCATGTGTAAAGAGGTGCAGCCACAGACCATGTTGGCCACACCCCATCACTTTGTGGCAACGCCCCCTTCGATGCCACCACTGCTCAGCGGTGCACCACTCTTCTCCTATGTGTGGAGGAGGGCCAAGAAAGTTGCTGTAACAGGGCCCCAAATTCCTCTTGGCGCCCCTGGGTCCTGTGCAGGGATATGTGGGTTCTGCTGGACCTCTACGGGAATATGTGGGTTCTGCCGGTCCTGTGTGGAGATGTGTGGGTTCTGCTTTACATATATGACCAGTTGATGTGCTTATGTGAGCTTTCTCTGGGTCTTCCAGATATTTCCTTTGGCTGGATGACTTATAAATAACTTATTTGTCGCTGGATCACGTAGAAATACCTTATTGTAGATATTTATTTTAATTAGAAGTGCAGTGCACCTCTGTATATCATTGCAAATGTACTTATCTTTTTATATTGGTATGTGTTTTGCATAGATATGTATTGACTTCTGAGATAGTATGTCATGTTTGGGTTTTGAAACTGTCTGGAAACAGGTAATCTTATGTTAATTATACCTTTTAATCGCAGAGTGACAAAAATGTCTATTGAGCATGAAATACAGGAGGAGATCATTATACTTGCTGGTAGACACCCTGTGCAAGTGATCACAGATTAATGTGAAGTTTGCAAGTTAAAATGCGTTAAAAGCAAGATTAATGTTATATCCTGATGGTAAACATTCAACAGAAAACCTCAGACGTTGTGGTGCCGCTAGTAGCAATGTAAAAAGGTGTTAAACCCATCCAGGCTGATTTACGTGCAAACTGCATGAAGCACCTGGATTGGTTAGAGGGGCGAGAGGCTGGATTACCCCCTGCCAGGGTATCTGTGTAAATCTGTATAAAAAGTGGACTGTTTGACCATATATTAGTATTATACTATCTGTAACTTTTGGAAAGATCGCTAGTACCATACACTGGCATGTAACTGTCCTTATAAGGACTACGTGAGCTAATATAACATCCTTGCTTCAAGATCCTGCTTTGATGCCTACTTACCTGTCCTGTAAATCCTGTGACCTACAGATTAGACCAAATCTAATCCGTTATATGGCTTGTCTGATGTTGGAACCCTATATTCAGTACCACCGCTCTACCCACTGCCCTGCAGCTCTGGCCAGTGTGATAGGCCAGGCGGAACCATCCACAGCAACCCTGATCTGAAGGCAAGGAGTCAGGTCAGGGGTACCAACCCAGGTGTAGCCGCAAGGGGGTATACTAGCAGCAAATGTTACCCAGAAGGAAGCAGTTCTAGGCACCGGCATCGGAGCCCAGTGGTGGCAGCAGGCTCCTCCCACCAGGACAGGAGTGCATTTGGGAGAAAGAAAGGGGACAGTGGCAAGGCAACCCCAGCTGGTCCCCAACACAGCAGACAGGGTGGCATAGGAGGTCCATCTTGTCACAGTACCCATCCCCAAGTACCCAAGTCTTTACTGAACACTTCTCTCTTCCATGATAAAGTATGTCAACGTTATGATTTCTACCAGTGACATAAACCAAGGTTTGAGGCTAATCTTGAAGCACCATCAGCAGCCAGTTTTCCAGGATTTCTTTACACACCGATAAATTAATCTATTTACACGGGACAGTAAACCAATGCTTGTAGTGTTTATTAAACCAGGAAGGACCTTTCAAACTTTCTCCTGGTCTGTTTATCATTGACTGGAGATTTTGACTAAAATGAATTTTGCTAAAGCTTTCTATTTTTTTTACATTTTCTAATATTCTGGCTGAATATCAGACACTATTATACAACACTACAACATCTGCCACCCTTTCATAATGGGACATTAGATAGATAATTACAGTATCGTCCTCCAGTGTTTGTCTAAGCATCTGCCCTGCAGGCTCTCTGTGCCTGTGTCTATGTACACAGGGGATCCACTTCCTATATAATCCATGTGACACCATGCTGGCCCAGTGCACAGGTGGTGGGATACTCACTAGGATTTATGGCTGGACCAAATTCTGCTATGTGACTTCTTGTCCAGGTCACTGCTGATGACCTGCTGTTGTGTAACCATTATTTACTATATGCACCTTCCTGTCTGAGTTCTCCAGTAATGCCTGGTCTGATCATCTTTCTCTTACAGTAATGTCTGGTATAATATTGTGACTCTTCTAGTAATGCCTAGTCTATTCTTCTGTCTCTTCTAGTAATGTCTGATCAGATCTTCTGTTTCTTCCAGTGATGTCTAGGCTCAGTGTTTTCCAGTAATGCGTGATGTGATATCCTGTCTCTTCCAGTGATGTCTGGTCTGATCTTCTGTCTTTTCCACTGATGCATGTGCTCTGTGTTCTCTAGTAATGCCTGGAGTGATGCCTGGGCTCTGTTCTCTACTAATGTCTGGTCTGATCTTCTGTCTCTTCTAGTAATGTCTGGAATCAGTGTTCTTTTATAATGCCTGGAGTGATGCCTGGGCTCTGTTCTCTACTAATGTCTGGTCTGATCTTCTGTCTCTTCTAGTAATGTCTGGTCTGATCTTCTGTCTCTTCTAGTAATGTCTGGTCTGATCTTCTGTCTCTTCTAGTAATGTCGTCTGGTCTGATCTTCTGTCTCTTCTAGTGATGCCTGGTCTGATCTTCTGTCTCTTCTAGTGATGCCTGGTCTGATCTTCTGTCTCTTCTAGTGATGCCTGGTCTGATCTTCTGTCTCTTCCAGTGATGCCTGGTCTGATCTTCTGTCTCTTCCAGTGATGCCTGGTCTGATCTTCTGTCTTTTCCACTGATGCATGTGCTCTGTGTTCTCTAGTAATGCCTGGAGTGATGCCTGGGCTCTGTTCTCTACTAATGTCTGGTCTGATCTTCTGTCTCTTCTAGTAATGTCTGGTCTGATCTTCTGTCTCTTCTAGTGATGCCTGGTCTGATCTTCTGTCTCTTCTAGTGATGCCTGGTCTGATCTTCTGTCTCTTCTAGTGATGCCTGGTCTGATCTTCTGTCTCTTCTAGTGATGCCTGGTCTGATCTTCTGTCTCTTCTAGTGATGCCTGGTCTGATCTTTCTTCTGTCTCTTCTAGTGATGCCTGGTCTGATCTTTCTTCTGTCTCTTCTAGTGATGCCTGGTCTGATCTTTCTTCTGTCTCTTCTAGTGATGCCTGGTCTGATCTTCTGTCTCTTCTAGTGATGCCTGGTCTGATCTTCTGTCTCTTCTAGTGATGCCTGGGCTTCCGGTACTGCGGGTCTTGTACACTGGTCTCGCTGTGAGATGCATGGGAACATTTCGCTTCTCCATGGTGTCGGCAGAGGGATTGGATCAGAAATGGACTCAGCAACAGGTAGGATCAAGATAAAATTAAAATAGCATAATACTCTGCTGAAACCTCTTGTACATGAAGTATCTCTCATCATCATTATTTATAAGGTGCATGTGAGGATACCGGGTTTTCTGGCCTAATTCTACCCACTTCGCGCTGGCTGACCACCCAGGGATGCCTTACTATGCCAGGGAAGCCTACCTAGTACCTTCTAAGGTTCAAATAGTCACTCACAAATGCAGTTAGAAAGTAAAACAATACATTTATTGTAATAAAAACAATCACTAGAATATTATATACACACAGCAAATAAATAAAAGTCAGGTTCACCACATTATATGTCCCTTACCCCACTAGCTTAAGGTATACTTGCCTACTTTCGGCAAGTGTAGTTCGGGAGGGGGCGGGTCGCGTTCAAGCGCATAATTTTGGTCATGCCCGCGCAAGGAAAATGCCGTTTTGTCACGGGGGGGCAAAATGACATGATTCACCTCTAGGCAGTTGCGGGATGCTGGAGACTTGCCTGCTCTCCCGGGAGTCAGTGAGACCGACCGAATTTCGGGAGTCTTCCGGACATTCCGGGAGAGTTAGCAAGTATGACTTAAGGAGTTACAGTCACCTGGCTGTCCGGACTTGACGACCCATGGATCTGCAGATGTTTCACTGGTAGAGGGCGGCAACTCAAAAAACCAGCCACCCTGCAGCTCCTAGACATCAATTCTCAGAATGCACCTCCTTTTCCCCCCTGGAGTGGCTCCTTATATCTAGGGTCAAATTTCAACAGTGTTTTCCCCTCCCTGGGCAAACTCCTGGAGATGAGCTGTTATTCCACAGTGTCTCCCATGCGGTTTCCCAGACAGAATGTCTCAGGCAGTCCTGTGGAGGACAATGGATACTAATTGGCCCTCCCCACCACCAAATATCAGATAACAGTTAACACCTCCTGAAATTAACCCCTTAGACTACTTTGTGATGTCACAGGGTCCCCAGCTGTTCCATGCTTTCTGTAGAGAAAGGAGGGGGAGAATAAATGCAGCATGAGCCCCCTCACCTGTATCCTGGACACCAACTAATCTTTACCCATAACCCACCTGGCTTCAATTTGAGAACAATGTATAACAGCATCACTGAATTAGCAACCAACACATTTTTACAATGGGTAACATGGAATGAAGAAGTCTCTTATCTAGACATGGCTACAATGTCCACTTACCCACATGTAATTAGACACTGCAGATGTGCTCTGTTCAGCTGGGGAACAAAAGCAAGGACTATAAAAAGTACCTGATATAATCCACATTATGGGAGAAACGAGGGACAGGCTGGTTACAGTGTTAACGCCAGGCAGTCCTCTTACAGAGATGAGAAACATGAGTATAATATAATGACAGATACAGTGACAGGAATATAAGCATAATAACGCCTCCATGGATGGGCATGAGCCAGCAATAATAGTATACAGTAGGGGAGGATGTAGCCTAAGACATAAGAACAGAGTCGTACAAGGAAACAGACATGAGGAGAGGACCCTGCCTTACATTTTCGAGTGAGGTGATAATGAGAGACAATAGGTGCAAATGGGGCAAGAGTGTCTGTGGTGAACGGATAAATGAGTGGATGGGAGGGTTTACTAGGTAGGGTCATCAAGCATGAAGAGCGGAGTTTTGAGGGATCGTTTGAAGGTTGCAGGAGAGTCTGGTAGAATGAGGTATAGAAGGAGAGCAGTACGGCAGGAGGTAATGAGGAGAAAGAGAGTTGAAGGTCAGAGGTGAAGTGGTCGAGCTGGGGTGTATCTCGTAACGAGGTCAGAGTTATATAGAAAGGAGGCATTGGTGAGTGCCTGGTAGGTGAGTGTGAGCAGTTTAAACCTATTTTTCTAGATAATGGAGGGATTTACAGAAAGTAGAAGTGGATGAGGAGCAGAGGGAGAGGAAGATTAGTCTAGCTGCAGCATTCAGGATGGATTGATGATGGGAGGAGCCGGTGTGGAGGAAGTTACAGTAATTAAGGCTGGAAAAATAAGTAAGTGGACTCCGCTATTAACAAATCTAACACATATTTGAAAATCGAAACTTTAATTCAAGCATAAATGTATAGTGAGGTGTTGTGGGCAGTGGTGGGATTCAGCCGGTTCGCACCGGTTCTATAGAACCGATTCCTAAACTACTTACGGTTCGGCAGGACCGTTTGCTGGCCTGCTCTCCAAGGGCCCCCCCGCCGCCGCATGCACTTTCCTGCTGTCAGTTTCTAACTGACAGCAACTGCTCCGGGCCCCCCTCTCTCCGCGGCTTCCCCCCCCCCCCCCCGTTGCCCGTATGACCTAACCTGCTCCCGCTGTCAATTGCTGTCTGACAGCTCTGCCCATGATTTTTTTTTTCGCGGCAGCGGCGGGGGGGGGGGGGGGTGTGGTGGTGGTTTGAGGGCGGACTCTGGGCTGCTCCTCCTCGTTGGTGGGGGGAGCAGGGTAGCGAAGAAAAAAATATATATTTACTCACCTGATCTCAGCGCCGGCGTGCCTCCTTCCTCTCTGCTCTGTTAATGCTGAATGACAGGCGTGATATCATCAAGTCACGCCTGTCATTCAGTGAGGAGCAGCGCGGAGAGGAAGCAAGAAGAGAGAAGACAGAAGAGAGGAGAAGAAAAGAAAAGCTAATAGAAAGGTAAGTGAAAAAAGGGAATTAAGCAGAAAGGCAAACTATGAGGAAAAAGGAGATGAGAGAGGCACAGTAAGGAAAAAGGAGGTGAGAGAGGCACAGTAAGGAAAAAGGAGGTGAGAGAGGCAATGGAAGGAAAAAGGAGGTGAGAGAGGCACAGTAAGGAAAAAGGAGATGAGAGAGGCACAGTAAGGAAAAAGGAGGTGAGAGAGGCACAGTAAGGAAAAAGGAGGTGAGAGGTACAGTAAGGAAAAAGGAGGTGAGAGAGGCACAGTAAGGAAAAAGGAGGTGAGAGAGGTACAGTAAGGAAAAAGGAGGTGAGAGAGGCACAGTAAGGAAAAAGGAGCTGAGAGAGGCACAGTAAGGAAAAAGGAGGTGAAGGAGGTGAGAGAGGCACAGTAAGGAAAAAGGAGATGAGAGAGGCACAGTAAGGAAAAAGGAGGTGAGAGAGGCACAGTAAGGAAAAAGGAGGTGAGAGAGGCACAGTAAGGAAAAAGGAGGTGAGAGAGGCACAGTAAGGAAAAAGGAGGTGAGAGAGGCACAGTAAGGAAAAAGGAGGTGAGAGAGGCACAGTAAGGAAAAAGGAGGTGAGAGAGGCACAGTAAGGAAAAAGGAGGTGAGAGAGGCACAGTAAGGAAAAAGGAGGTGAGAGAGGCACAGTAAGGAAAAAGGAGGTGAGAGAGGCACAGTAAGGAAAAAGGAGGTGAGAGAGGCACAGTAAGGAAAAAGGAGGTGAGAGAGGCACAGTAAGGAAAAAGGAGGTGAGAGAGGCACAGTAAGGAAAAAGGAGGTGAGAGAGGCACAGTAAAGAAAAAGGAGGTGAGAGAGGCACAGTAAGGAAAAAGGAGATGAGAGAGGCACAGTAAGGAAAAAGGAGGTGAGAGAGGCACAGTAAGGAAAAAGGAGGTGAGAGGCACAGTAAGGAAAAAGGAGGTGAGAGAGGCACAGTAAGGAAAAAGGAGGTGAGAGAGGCACAGTAAGGAAAAAGGAGATAAAAGAGGCACAGTAAGGAAAAAGGAGATGAGAGAGGCACAGTAAGGAAAAAGGAGATGAGAGAGGCACAGTAAGGAAAAAGGAGGTGAGAGAGGCACAGTAAGGAAAAAGGAGGTGAGAGAGGCACAGTAAGGAAAAAGGAGGTGAGAGAGGCACAGTAAGGAAAAAGGAAGTGAGAGAGGCACAGTAAGGAAAAAGGAGATGAGAGAGGTACAGTAAGGAAAAAGGAGGTGAGAGAGGCACAGTAAGGAAAAAGGAGGTGAGAGAGGCACAGTAAGGAAAAAGGAGGTGAGAGAGGCACAGTAAGGAAAAAGGAGATGAAAGAGGCACAGTAAGGAAAAAGGAGGTGAGAGAGGCACAGTAAGGAAAAAGGAGGTGAGAGAGGCACAGTAAGGAAAAAGGAGGTGAGAGAGGCACAGTAAGGAAAAAGGAGATGAGAGAGGCACAGTAAGGAAAAAGGAGGTGAGAGAGGCACAGTAAGGAAAAAGGAGGTGAGAGAGGCACAGTAAGGAAAAAGGAGGTGAGAGAGGCACAGTAAGGAAAAAGGAGGTGAGAGAGGCACAGTAAGGAAAAAGGAGGTGAGAGAGGCACAGTAAGGAAAAAGGAGGTGAGAGAGGCACAGTAAGGAAAAAGGAGGTGAGAGAGGCACAGTAAGGAAAAAGGAGGTGAGAGAGGCACAGTAAGGAAAAAGGAGGTGAGAGAGGCACAGTAAGGAAAAAGGAGGTGAGAGAGGCACAGTAAGGAAAAAGGAGATAAAAGAGGCACAGTAAGGAAAAAGGAGATGAGAGAGGCACAGTAAGGAAAAAGGAGGTGAGAGAGGCACAGTAAGGAAAAAGGAGATGAGAGAGGTACAGTAAGGAAAAAGGAGGTGAGAGGCACAGTAAGGAAAAAGGAGGTGAGAGAGGCACAGTAAGGAAAAAGGAGGTGAGAGAGGTACAGTAAGGAAAAAGGAGGTGAGAGAGGCACAGTAAGGAAAAAGGAGATGAGAGAGGCACAGTAAGGAAAAAGGAGGTGAGAGAGGCACAGTAAGGAAAAAGAAAATAAAAGAGGCACAGTAAGGAAAAAGGAGGTGAGAGAGGCACAGTAAGGAAAAAGGAGGTGAGAGAGGCACAGTAAGGAAAAAGGAAGTGAGAGAGGCACAGTAAGGAAAAAGGAGATGAGAGAGGTACAGTAAGGAAAAAGGAGATGAAAGAGGTACAGTAAGGAAAAAGGAGGTGAGAGGCACAGTAAGGAAAAAGGAGGTGAGAGAGGCACAGTAAGGAAAAAGGAGGTGAGAGAGGCACAGTAAGGAAAAAGGAGATGAAAGAGGTACAGTAAGGAAAAAGGAGGTGAGAGGCACAGTAAGGAAAAAGGAGGTGAGAGAGGTACAGTAAGGAAAAAGGAGATGAGAGAGGTACAGTAAGGAAAAAGGAGGTGAGAGGCACAGTAAGGAAAAAGGAGGTGAGAGAGGTACATTAAGGAAAAAGGAGGTGAGAGAGGCACAGTAAGGAAAAAGGAGGTGAGAGAGGCACAGTAAGGAAAAAGGAGGTGAGAGAGGCACAGTAAGGAAAAAGGAGGTGAGAGAGGCACAGTAAGGAAAAAGGAAGTGAGAGAGGCACAGTAAGGAAAAAGGAGATGAGAGAGGTACAGTAAGGAAAAAGGAGGTGAGAGAGGCACAGTAAGGAAAAAGGAGGTGAGAGAGGCACAGTAAGGAAAAAGGAGGTGAGAGAGGCACAGTAAGGAAAAAGGAGATGAAAGAGGTACAGTAAGGAAAAAGGAGGTGAGAGAGGCACAGTAAGGAAAAAGGAGGTGAGAGAGGCACAGTAAGGAAAAAGGAGGTGAGAGAGGCACAGTAAGGAAAAAGGAGATGAGAGAGGTACAGTAAGGAAAAAGGAGGTGAGAGAGGCACAGTAAGGAAAAAGGAGGTGAGAGAGGCACAGTAAGGAAAAAGGAGGTGAGAGAGGCACAGTAAGGAAAAAGGAGATGAGAGAGGTACAGTAAGGAAAAAGGAGGTGAGAGGCACAGTAAGGAAAAAGGAGGTGAGAGAGGCACAGTAAGGAAAAAGGAGGTGAGAGAGGTACAGTAAGGAAAAAGGAGGTGAGAGAGGCACAGTAAGGAAAAAGGAGATGAGAGAGGCACAGTAAGGAAAAAGGAGGTGAGAGAGGCACAGTAAGGAAAAAGAAAATAAAAGAGGCACAGTAAGGAAAAAGGAGGTGAGAGAGGCACAGTAAGGAAAAAGGAGGTGAGAGAGGCACAGTAAGGAAAAAGGAAGTGAGAGAGGCACAGTAAGGAAAAAGGAGATGAGAGAGGTACAGTAAGGAAAAAGGAGATGAAAGAGGTACAGTAAGGAAAAAGGAGGTGAGAGAGGCACAGTAAGGAAAAAGGAGGTGAGAGAGGCACAGTAAGGAAAAAGGAGGTGAGAGAGGCACAGTAAGGAAAAAGGAGGTGAGAGAGGCACAGTAAGGAAAAAGGAGGTGAGAGAGGCACAGTAAGGAAAAAGGAGGTGAGAGAGGCACAGTAAGGAAAAAGGAGGTGAGAGAGGCACAGTAAGGAAAAAGGAGGTGAGAGAGGCACAGTAAGGAAAAAGGAGATGAGAGAGGTACAGTAAGGAAAAAGGAGGTGAGAGAGGCACAGTAAGGAAAAAGGAGGTGAGAGAGGCACAGTAAGGAAAAAGGAGGTGAAGGAGGTGAGAGAGGCACAGTAAGGAAAAAGGAGGTGAGAGAGGCACAGTAAGGAAAAAGGAGGTGAGAGAGGCACAGTAAGGAAAAAGGAGGTGAGAGAGGCACAGTAAGGAAAAAGGAGGTGAGAGAGGCACAGTAAGGAAAAAGGAGGGGAGAGAGGCACAGTAAGGAAAAAGGAGGTGAGAGAGGCACAGTAAGGAAAAAGGAGGTGAGAGAGGCACAGTAAGGAAAAAGGAGGTGAGAGAGGCACAGTAAGAAAAAAGGAGATGAGAGAGGCACAGTAAGGAATAAGGGGAGAGAGGCACAGTAAGGAATAAGGGGAGAGAGGCACAGTAAGGAAAAAGGGGAGAGAGTCACAATAGTGGGGACTATTAATTTAAGATGGGGTAGTTTGGGGGTGAGTTTGGGGAGAATGAAGTCTCTATTAAATGTGCCTCTGAATTATTTAATGGCAGTGACAGGTTCGGGAAATAGGTATATTTCTGAAATGCAAATACTATTCATTTATTGCTGGACCTGTTTGTAGGGAGGGAAATAGGTTTATTTATTAAATATGAATACTATTATTTTAATGTTGGGGCTGGAGGAAGGCTTAATTATTAATCGTGGGTGGTATTGATTTAACCTCGGGGCTGGCTGTAATTTTCTAAATGTACCCATTTTTTTTTCCAAATAGGTCCTCCAACATTCCAGGATCCAGACAAGCCGCAACTAAAAAAACCTGCAGCACAGGTGGTGAAAGTAAGAAGAACAGGTAGGAGAGAGCAGCAGAGTCTGTGAAATGTTGTGATTCTAGTGGGACAATCCTAATTTTTGGTGACCGTTCAATGGTGTACACAACAATGCAGGTTTTTTGGTCTGTAGGAGGGTGCATCAACACACCCATTAGCAATTTTGAATAAATATTGAATAAAATTTTAGTACATTTTATATATATATATATATATATATATATATATATATATATATATATATATATATATATATTATTTTTTATGTTAGTTATAATGTGCGGTATCATTGCTAGTTTTAATGTGTGGTATCAATACCAATTTTAATGTGGTGTTTTGATGATTGTTTTAATGTACAGTATTTTAGTTTGTGGAAACAATGATATTTCTTATGCAGACAACCTAGGCGAGCCCTCTGGGAGAGCTATAAGTGTCATACTGTTGGCTGTAGGTGATGTAATGCAGCATCTGTCACTATTCCCTTCATTTCAGATCTTAGGGGCCCCCCTGTCTTAAGTGCCCCGGGCCCCCCAAAGCCTTAATCCAGCTCTGTGTGCGGCTGCTTTAAATTTTTACACCTTGTGCACTGCAGCTTGCCCTGCTGGCCTGGACAACGATCCCAAATCAGTTTAATAGCTCACACCGGCCTGGCTCTACTGTTCTAAGCTGTGCAGGGCTGTCCAGGCTGTCAGTCATCATGTAAGCGCCACCCTGCCTCCCTTGTTCTTTGCAATGATTGGCTCCCCCTACACGTGTCCTGAACGCACAACAGACTGTGCAGAGGAGAGATGCGAGAAGAAGATCCAGCCCAGGGCGGAGGCCGCGGAGCCACCATCAGCCATCACGCGGCAGCGCAGAAGAGCAGACAGGCAGCCTGGGCTGGGAGTACGGACATTACTGGGTCACTCGCCGTCGCCGACCGTCGGCATCTGGGGTGAGTAACCGTGATGATGCTGATGTGCTGAACCTGTCACTGCAGGTCTTACCGGCCTACCGCTGAAGGAATGGAATCCTACTCCTACAGTGCAAAGATGGTTAAGGGTAAATCACACAGCTGATGGTGCTCGGATAAAAGCAAAGAAAATTGCAAGTGAGGACGCCAATCAAACAGCAATATGGAAATATCTTCACTAACTGTTTGTGAGGTATTTAATATTAAAAATCTTCCGTTACACATAATCTAGTTGTCTTTACCTCTTTTACTGTTCTTATTGCAGTATTTAATGCGTGAATTGTTAGACTACCTTTCGATATATCTTTTGGTATAGTTAAAATGGTCATTAGGACATAGAACCTGTTGTTAATTTTTTTGAATCCCACCACTGGTTGTGGGGTAAACTGCAATGACACCTAAGTAAAACTGTCCTCATACAGTCTATTGCAGACGCATTTGAATGGCTAAAAACTACAGCAAGTCACAATAAGTGATCACATGTTCCTTAAAGCCTACATCTCCCCCCTCCCCCGCTATACACCCTCCATTAGCGGAGCATCAGAGAGAGACATATATAGGAATACTCCTTTGTGTGACAAGCATCACTTTCTCCTTCTGTCATCCCATTGTCACCTCTAAGGTTACATTAATCTGATGTATCCCGTTCAATATTGGAGAGTTTGGACTGTGAGCTCTCCAACACCTTCCACTGTATACTGACACTTATTCCAATACTCCCCAGACACAAACAGTTAATGCACTGAATGATCATTTCTAGATAACTCTGCAGCGTACTCTATAATGCGGTACAACTAATTCCAGCTCCAACCAAGACACGGAGCAGATGCAGGTATAGGAGTCAGGGAACAGACAAGTCCGAGAGGGAAATGAGAAACATTACTAAATGTGATCAGGAATATTGTCCCACAAGGTGGGGCCGGTACCAGGCTTAAATACATATATACGAGGGAGGTGGGGACTATCCTTTACCAGAGGAGAAATGTATAGATTCCACCTTCATGTCTCCTGGTCTATCTGTAGGTTTATCTTTTTGACCACTCAAAAATAAATAATTTTAAAACAAAAAAAAGTGGTTACAATTCAGTTCCTGCCACAATAAAATGTCATTGTTACAGAATACACATTATGTCATTGTTACAGAATACACATTATGTCATTGTTACAGAATACACATTATGTCATTGTTACAGAATACACATTATGTCATTGTTACAGAATACACATTATGTCATTGTTACAGAATACACATTATGTCATTGTTACAGAATACACATTATGTCATTGTTACAGAATACACATTATGTCATTGTTACAGAATACACATTATGTCATTGTTACAGAATACACATTATGTCATTAATGCATGAATTGTTAGACATTATGACGCTATTACAGAATACACATTATGTCATTGTTACAGAATACACATTATGTCATTGTTACAGAATATACATTATGTCATTGTTACAGAATACACATTATGTCATTGTTACAGAATACACATTATGTCATTGTTACAGAATATACATTATGTCATTGTTACAGAATACACATTATGTCATTGTTACAGAATACACATTGTCATTGTTACAGAATACACATTATGTCATTGTTACAGAATACACATTATGTCATTGTTACAGAATATACATTATGTCATTGTTACAGAATACACATTATGTCATTGTTACAGAATACACATTATGTCATTGTTACAGAATATACATTATGTCATTGTTACAGAATACACATTATGTCATTGTTACAGAATACACATTATGTCATTGTTACAGGATATACATTATGTCATTTGTTACAGGATATACATTATGTCATTGTTACAGAATACACATTATGTCATTGTTACAGAATACACATTATGTCATTGTTACAGAATATACATTATGTCATTGTTACAGAATACACATTATGTCATTGTTACAGAATACACATTATGTCATTGTTACAGAATATACATTATGTCATTTTTACAGAATACACATTATGTCATTGTTACAGAATACACATTATGTTATTGTTACAGAATACACATTATGTCATTAATGCGTGAATTGTTAGACATTATGACGCTATTACAGAATACACATTATGTCATTGTTACAGAATACACATTATGTCATTGTTACAGAATACACATTATGTCATTGTTACAGAATACACATTATGTCATTGTTACAGAATATACATTATGTCATTGTTACAGAATACACATTATGTCATTGTTACAGAATATACATTATGTCATTGTTACAGAATACACATTATGTCATTGTTACAGAATACACATTATGTCATTGTTACAGAATACACATTATGTCATTGTTACAGAATATACATTATGTCATTGTTACAGAATACACATTATGTCATTGTTACAGGATATACATTATGTCATTTGTTACAGGATATACATTGTCATTGTTACAGAATACACATTATGTCATTGTTACAGAATACACATTATGTCATTGTTACAGAATACACATTATGTCATTGTTACAGAATATACATTATGTCATTGTTACAGAATATACATTGTCATTTTTTTTCAAATCAAACTCTCGTATAAATGTTTTTATTTTCATATTCATATATTGATTTCTAAGGCAATAGCGGAAGGAAATGTATTTATTGCTGAGACAGGGCCAGGAAAGTAAATTTGGCTTTGTTTTCTTACTGTTCGAACGCAGGTAATCTCATGTTAATTAGACCTCTTGTGTTAGCTGTGTAGAGGGTGGTGATATTGTAACCTAGATTAAGATGGTGGTTGAGGAATATTATAAGCTTGCCTGAAGAGGTGGGTTTTCAGTGAACGCTTGAAGATTTGAAGACTAGAGGAAAGTCTTATTGTGTGAGGGAGGGAATCCCACAAAGTGGGTGCAGTCTGAAAAAAGTCCTGTAACCAGGAATGGGAGGATGTGATGAGAGTGAATGAGAGACGGATGGGAATATTATTAGCTTGTTTTGAAAGATTGTTTGCTGTATTGAGAGAACATGAAATGGCAGAAAGACAGTCAGTAACACGAGACAACACAGATGGTGAAAGATCAGGAGAGGATAGATAAATTTGTGTATCATCCGCATAGAGAGGATACTGATATCTAAAGGAGCTTATTAGTTTTCCAAGAGAAGTGGTGTAGATAGAGAATAGCAGAGGACCTAGGACTGAGCCTTGTGGTCTCCAACTGATAAAGGAAGCGGAGCAGAGGTGGATCCAGAGAAATTAACACTGAAAGAGCGATTAGATAGGTAGGATGAGAACCAGGATAGGACAGTGTCTTCAAGACCTAGGGATTGTAGCATTTGTATGAGGAGAGAGTGGTCAACAGTGTCAAATGCAGCCGAGAGATCCAGGAGAAGTCGAAGAGAGTAATTTCCTTTAGATTGAGCAGTGATCAAATCATTAAGAACCTTAGTGCAGTGTTGCAAACGAAAACCTAACTGAAAAATATCCAATAGGTTCTGTCTGGAAAGAAAGTGTCTGAGGCGAATGTAGGTAAGTCTCTCAAGGAGCTTGGAGGGACACAGGAGCTGAGAAATGGGATGTTAATTTGTGAGAGACTTTAGGTCAGAATTTAGTTTTTTCAGATAGGAGTAATCAGTGTGTGCTTGAATAATGACCGAAATATGCCAGGAGAGAGAGAGAGAGAATACAGATTTTAGATGAAGTTGGAATGAGCACAGGAAATTGGGATCTACTGATTTGTGAGGGTATGGCATCAAAGGGACAGGAGGTAGAGTAGGAAGATACTTTATCTTCATTTGTGAGATCAAGCAACGAGAAGGGTGCTAGTAAAGAATTGAGACAATTATTTGACGATAAAGAAGATACCATTTCAAGTAGGATCTTATATATCTTGTCCTTGAAGTAGGAAGCAAGATCCTGGGCACTGATAGTACTCAGAGGTTTTGGGGTGGGGGTGGGGTGGGGGGGGGGGGTGAGAAGAGATTTAAATGTGTTGAAAAGGCTTTTGGGGTTAGAAGCCTGAGCATAGATGAGAGATTGGAAGTATATTTGTTTTGCAGTGTCCAGAGCATTTCAATAGGAGTGGTAGACAGAAGTATATGTGTAAAAATCATTAGAGGTACAAGATTTACGCCACTGACGTTTTGCTTTGCGAGAAACTTTTTGAAGATGTAATTTCTTTTAATTTGCCTCAGCTGACATCGAAGTCGTCACAGAGTATGAGGAGTACCTGGATCCACTTGATCAAGGGCTGTTGCTATGGTTTGGTGAAAATGTGGTTCTGCTATATCAGGAGAGGAGAATGTAGAAATTAGGGAGAGAGGGTGTTGGAGAGAGAACTGCTAACTGCTGAAACTAATAGAATTAAGATTTCTGTGGGTAGAGGAGGCTGGTAGAGTTTGACAGCAGAGAGGTTAAAGTACTAGGGGAGAGCTTGTTGCTGATAAGGTGATGATCCGAGAGGGGGAAAGGAGTGCTAAGGAAAACAGAAACTGAGCATAGTCTAGAGAAAACAAAATCAATACAGTGGCCATCCTGATGAGTAGCGGATTCAATCCTCTGGGAAAGGTCCAGGGAGGAGGTTAGAGAGAGTAGTTGCATGGATTAAAAATAGGGATGTTGAAATCACCTATAATAATAGTGGGGATGTCAGAGGATAAGAAGTGAGGGAGCCATGCAGAGAAGTGTTCAAGAAATTGTTGGTGTGGACCAGGGGGGCGATAGATCACCGCAACACGCATAGAGAATGGGTTAAAAATCCTAATAGCATGTACTTCAAAAGATGTGAACGTGAGTGATGGGACATTTGGTAGAACTGTAAACGTGCACTGTGGGGAGAGAAGTAGTCCAACCCCCCCTCCTTGTCTGCCTCCTGGTCTGGAGGTGTGGGTGAGATGGAGGCCACCATGTGAAAGGGCTGCAGGTGAGGCAGTGTCTGATTGCATGAGCCGTGTTTCTGTTATTGTCAAAAGGTTGAGCTTGTTTGAGAGGAAAAGATAATGTATGAAGTAAGGTTTGTTACAAACAGAGCATGTGTTCCATAGGGCACGTGTAAAGGCCTTTGGAAGAGATGAGAGGTGATGTGTTTGTGGTTTGCTGGATTTCTGTAGTGTTCTTGATAAGATATAAATGCATGTGTCAAGAGCTGCGTCTTCACTGAAGACCGCCGCGGCTCGTTCTCTGCTGGTGCCCCGGCTGTCGACATGACGACTGGGACATCATTTCCTCCCACATGAACCGGTTGTCACCAGGGTAACAGCAGGGACGCTCCTCTCATTTACCGCTGTGGCCCAGCTAGTTTGACATCTGTGCACACGTGCGCACTCTGCATCCTATTAATTAACAGCCTCCTGGGGCTCCTCATTGTTCATTGGCTCCCATATATTTATAAGGCAGGGAGGGCTTAGCCTCCCTGCTGGGTATAGCATTCAGTACCTGTGTTTTGCTGACCTGCTATTTTGTCTTCTGATCTTTTGATTGATCTCCTGTTGTGACCCTGCCTAAACTTTGGACCTTGCCTGACTGCCTGTAGCCCCGACCTTTGCTTGAATATTGGGCTTGCTATTTTGCTTGTGGGCCTGACCTCTGCTTGAATACTGGACTTGCTTATTCACTGCAGCCCTGAGCCTTTGGCCTGTACCTAACCTCTCTGTCTGCCTTAGACCCTTGACCCGGCCTGTTCAGACAATCCGCTCCTATCTTGGTTACTGCCTCCAGTTTACCAGCTGCGGTATAGTATGTAATCTTCCACTACGCTAGAGCTTAGTACCTGTGAGCATAGAGGACTCTACAGGAAACGTGGCTGCTATAGGTGAAGACCTCTGTCTTCCGTTCTAGCCATAACAGTATGGGGAGAGAGAGAAAATTGTAAGCTGTGTGACCTACTATTTTCTGGCAACAGGGTGAGGATATTAAAGTTCATGAATATAAATAGGAAAAAAAAATAATTACTGTAAATTAGAAGGGAGTGGAGTGGTGAGTGGGAAATGAGGACAAAGGTGGGTTTTGCAGGGAGGGTGACAGACTATTGAGATCTAAATATAATGCCATGAAAGGTAACGCTGGGTACACACTACAGGGTTTTCAACCGCTTATCGGACCAATCACACGATAAACAACCTTTCAACCCGATCTCATATTAGTGTGTACGCTTCAACGATGAACAAATATTGTTTCGAAGTTTATCGTATTTCATTTTATTTTTAAACTGAACTAAAAATCTTGTTCAAAGATGGAACAATGTCGTTCCAATCCTGCAGTGAGTACACACTCACAATCAGGATCTCCATACAGTGTGCAGAGTCTTTTTCTTATCAGCCAATGGTTATGACCGATGAAGAGCACAGATCTGAAGGTAAATCATGTAAGTGGTTTAGTGTGTACACATGAATCGGCTGCTGATTGGGACTCTATATATTTATTTATTTTTTATTATTTTTTTATCGCTGGTAAAATCGATAATATTGCATTGGGAGAAATTGTGTATAGGGTGTACCCAGCCTTACAAAGAAAAGCAATTGTCCCAAAACATACCTGCTTCACACTCCTGTGCTGCTGATTTCCTCTGTCACTGTTTAGATCTCCCCGCTTTGGGGGGTGGTCACATGATCGTGGCTGGGAGGCGGCATAGTCTTTCTGCAGAGTATATAAACCTCACTCTGAGACTGCAGCAGTGTCAGAGCAACAGGTGTCTCAGCTTGTCTGACTCCTGGTCCTTGTTCGGTTCCTGTGCTCTCGCTCCCCGAGTTGCTGTCCTGTTCATTGACTGCTTGTGTAGCAGACTCTGGCTCCGTCCTGACACTCCATCTGCCTCCTGACTCTGTACCTCATTGTCTGCCTGTGTACCAGACCCCGGCTTATTCTGACACTCCACCTGCAACCAGAACCTTATTAACCATTCGTGTACCTATTCAGACTCAGTTACTCTTATTGGTATCGGTGTTTCTTCAGTATCGTGTGCTACACCTAGTGGCTGGTCAGGGGACTGCGAGCTGCGGGTTCTTGGCAGCTGAGCCTATCCCGCGTTGTGGTGGCTCTTGGTGAATTTCAGGGAATCCTTTAGACTCAGCTCCCCTGGTCGGCCTGTGCCAATCTAGGTTACCACAAGAAATCCTACCACTCAGTTCATTACAGCAATTTGTTAAACCTTTGGACTTAAAAGTAAAGGGCAAGAAACAAAGGCAAATACACTTAAGAAATGCAGAGAGAAAAGGAAAATAAACAAAATAATAACTAGTTACATTGTCCTGTGTGGTTGGAGAAGAGCAGAGTCAGGTTCAGTACATTATTTCTGGATGTCTTCAGATGTTCGATGTTTGTTTCTCAGTGTTGTTTGTGCATTTTCCTAACACTTTGTGAGAATCACACTCAGGGTCAGAGTCATTAAGGAAAGTAAGGCAAAAAAAAAGGAGTAAATGTTCTCTGGGACAAACCATGTTACATGCAAGGGGTGCAAATTAGTTTATTATTTTGCACATAAGATAAATACTGGCTGTGTTTCATGTAACATACAAATACTTGATAGCTTTATTTTTACACTGAAATTTAAAGATGATCTAGGACACGTCCTACCCCACCTATAAATCTGTCCCCACATTTTACATTTACCTCCCCCTCCAATGCAACATGGTTTTGCCAAAATGCAAAGTTACTCCTTTTTTTTTTTGCTTTATTTTGATTGAATCAGCCCTTAATGTAGGAAACCCCAAACACGTTCCCCCTTAGACTGAATGCTAAGATATAGGTGGGATGAACACAAAGTATCTGCACCTGTGCTAATTGATCAGCTGATCAGAGAATTAAAAACAACTATTGGTCATCTTCAGCCAGATGAGCTCCACGTCCGTGTCATAAATACATCTCTCTGCAGCCGCATGTGGCTCTTTGTAGGCTCCCAGCACCGGGTGCTCCATGTAGGGGGATAGGGAGTTATGTCAGCCCAAGACAACTGCTCCCAATTTGACTTATTTTCAGATTTGCTAAATAGGAGAGAATAAGAGTGCCCATGAGTAGCCAACCCCTGCGTCATGTGACCCCTTCCGCACAACACGGGGAAGTCGCGCAGCACTAACAATCAGGAGGAGAGAGTGCAGCGCCCCAAACGTTCTCCGAGGGGCGCGGTGGGAGGTCAGAGGGGCGTGGTGGGAGGTCTAAATGGCACGGTGGGAGGTCCGAGGGGCGCGGTGGGAGGTCCAAAGGGCCCGGTGGGAGGTCTGAGGGGCGCGGTTGGCCTTGATTGATATTTTTGTCTCTCAGTCTCTGACTGGTTGGCCAACTCTACTCTACTGAGTGGAGGAAGAAATAAGCTTACTCCTGAATTGTGCCTAGTGTAGGGGTGTGTACTGTGTGTACTGTAAAACCATATCATCCCTCCAGATAAACTGTACGGACACACAGGGTCACCCTGTTCTTGCTGCTATTTTACATCCCTTCTGACTAAACCACACCCCAGTGATGTGAGACCCCCCCATCATAAGTCTGTGCCCTGAAATGTCATCTTGTGGGGCAATAATCACATGAGAGGTTTGTTGGGGTTCTGAAAGGTGAATATTACACTGTTATAGAAGCTCGGTTACAGTCCTGCGGTATGAATCCTGTGATACATTTATGTCTCTGTATTTATAAATGGTGATGATGATGATGATGATATACAGCTCCATGCACAATGCTGAGTGTCTCATGAGTGGATCTTTTCTTCTTGGTCAGCGACCGTACTGTTCTAGTGATGGGATTCACAGTGATGAAGTACAGAGAGCGCGGCAGGCGGCACACAGTAAATCTTCCACCATTTTCTCCAAGATCATCGACAAGTCTCTGCCAGCAGATATCATCTACGAAGATGACCAGGTACAGACTGCAGACTGTGGCCCCACCACCATAAACACAGCAGTCACCTGACCCCTCTCACACCTGATCTCTTTTTCAGTGTTTGGCTTTCCGTGATGTGGCTCCACAGGCTCCCATTCACTTTCTTGTCATTCCCAAGACCCCAATCACCAGAATAAGTCAGGTGACAGCTGGAGATACTGAGGTAACTGGACAGACCCTCGAAGCTACTACCCCTTAACATTATCATTCTTGGCACCCCCAGCTGTCTATGAGCACAGGAGTAGGTGGTACTGAGCTATCAGTGGAGCACAGAGTAGGTGGTACTGAGCTATCAGTGGAGCACAGAGTAGGTGGTACTGAGCTATCAGTGGAGCACAGAGTAGCTGGTACTGAGCTATCTATCAGTAGAGCACAGAGTAGGTGGTACTGAGCTATCTATCAGTGGAGCACAGAGTAGGTGGTACTGAGCTATCAGTGGAGCACAGAGTAGGTGGTACTGAGCTATCAGTGGAGCACAGAGTAGGTGGTACTGAGCTATCAGTGGAGCACAGAGTATGTGGTACTGAGCTATCAGTGGAGCACAGAGTAGGTGGTACTGAGCTATCGGTGGAGCACAGAGTAGGTAGTACTGAGCTATCAGTGGAGCACAGAGTAGGTGGTACTGAGCTATAAGTGGAGCACAGAGTAGGTGGTACTGAGCTATAAGTGGAGCACAGAATAGGTGGTACTGAGCTATCAGTGGAGCACAGAATAGGTCGTACTGAGCTATCAGTGGAGCACAGAGTAGGTGGTACTGAGCTATCTATCAGTAGAGCACAGAGTAGGTGGTACTGAGCTATCAGTGGAGCACAGAGTAGGTGGTACTGAGCTATCAGTGAAGCACAGAGTAGGTGGTACTGAGTTATCAGTGGAGCACAGAGTAGGTGGTACGGAGCTATCAGTGGAGCACAGAGTAGGTGGTACTGAGCTATCAGTGGAGCACAGAGTAGGTGGTACTGAGCTATCAGTGGAGCACAGAGTAGGTGGTACTGAGCTATCAGTGGAGCACAGAGTAGGTGGTACTGAGCTATCAGTGGAGCACAGAGTAGGTGGTACTGAGCTATCAGTGGAGCACAGAGTAGGTGGTACTGAGCTATCAGTGGAGCACAGAGTAGGTGGTACTGAGCTATCAGTGGAGCACAGAGTAGGTGGTACTGAGCTATCAGTGGAGCACAGAGTAGGTGGTACTGAGCTATCTATCAGTGGAGCACAGAGTAGGTGGTACTGAGCTATCTATCAGTGGAGCACAGAGTAGGTGGTACTGAGCTATCAGTGGAGCACAGGAGTAGGTGGTACTGAGCTATCAGTGGAGCACAGAGTAGGTGGTACTGAGCTATCTATCAGTGGAGCACAGAGTAGGTGGTACTGAGCTATCAGTAGAGCACAGGAGTAGGTGGTACTGAGCTATCAGTGGAGCACAGAGTAGGTGGTACTGAGCTATCTATCGGTGGAGCACAGAGTAGGTGGTACTGAGCTATCAGTAGAGCACAGGAGTAGGTGGTACTGAGCTATCAGTGGAGCACAGAGTAGGTGGTACTGAGCTATCAGTGGAGCACAGAGTAGGTGGTACTGAGCTATCAGTGGAGCACAGAGTAGGTGGTACTGAGCTATCAGTGGAGCACAGAGTAGGTGGTACTGAGCTATCAGTGGAGCACAGAGTAGGTGGTACTGAGCTATCAGTGGAGCACAGAGTAAGTGGTACTGAGCTATCAGTGGAGCACAGAGTAGGTGGTACTGAGCTATCAGTGGAGCACAGAGTAGGTGGTACTGAGCTATCTATCAGTGGAGCACAGAGTAGGTGGTACTGAGCTATCAGTAGAGCACAGGAGTAGGTGGTACTGAGCTATCAGTGGAGCACAGAGTAGGTGGTACTGAGCTATCTATCGGTGGAGCACAGAGTAGGTGGTACTGAGCTATCAGTAGAGCACAGGAGTAGGTGGTACTGAGCTATCAGTGGAGCACAGAGTAGGTGGTACTGAGCTATCTATCAGTGGAGCACAGAGTAGGTGGTACTGAGCTATCTATCGGTGGAGCACAGAGTAGGTGGTACTGAGCTATCAGTGGAGCACAGGAGTAGGTGGTACTGAGCTATCAGTGGAGCATAGAATAGGTGGTACTGAGCTATCTATTGGTGGAGCACAGAGTAGGTGGTACTGAGCTATCGGTTGGACACCCTGGCAGTATCCGCTGATCGCCTGGTCCCTCAGTTTGGGATTATCAGTGATCACTGCTGGAGATCTATGTTGGTGCCACCTCAGTGGTCTTCAGATTCTGGTGTTTATAATTCTATTTCTTCTTCCTGTATTTTCTTGCAGCTGCTGGGTCACCTCTTGTTCACTGCCAGCCGCTTGGCGCAGAAAGAGGGTCTGGTTGATGGGTACAGAATTGGTGAGTCTGGGTTACTGATCTCATTCCAGACTTCCCCTAGATTACATCATCTCTCTCCCCAGGAGGTAGCAGATTCTGGGTAAATACATGGCTCCCACTATTGTACAGGGATAGTCCCAGCTCCCTCCACCATGTTTTCTCCTTCAGGAGATGTGTATATCCCATATTGTATTTCCAGTGGTTTCTAAAAGTATCTATTACTGAAGATTCCTTGTTACTAATAGAATAACCGCTCTCTGCTGTACAGACTGGTGACAGCACCCCTAGTTTCGTAATATGTGTTTGGGGTTCATTAAGAGTCAAAGCTTGTTACATGTAAATGGATATAGATTTGTGGTAGCCTCTATGTATTATAATCCTCTCTCCTTGCTCTTCTACTTTGCAGTTATCAATGATGGCCAGCAGGGGGCGCAGTCCGTCTATCACCTCCACTTGCACGTGATTGGTGGACGGCAGATGAAGTGGCCTCCAGGGTAATGTCTTCCACACGCTCCATGGAGTCAGTGACCACCCCAGGCCTAGACCCCCTTTATGTGGACGTCTGTAACTTGTTATACGGGCAATAAATCTCTTTTAATGATCTCTCCATGTGATAAATCCGTGTATGTGGATAATGTTGACGTTATCTGGATGCTGATTATGACACATATCTGAATAAAGTCCAATATGATACATTTCAATCTGATTTTCCTTCCAGGACGTCTGCTGGACAATTTTTGGCTGCATCAGTGTTAGTTTAAGGCTGTTAACCAATTTATTTTCTTTTTATGCCTTTGTGGTATCCAGAACCCCAGAGTCCATCATCCACATGCTGGGAGTTGTAGTTCTACATCTGGAGAGCCACATTTAGCCTAATTCCCATTTACAGTTTAGAGACAGGCATACACTTTAATGGCTGGTAGATTACAATATTGGAGACAGGAAATCAGCTTCTGTAGTGCTGGGTCCCTGTTAATTGCCCCCAGGGTCCATCTGTTGAGCTCTTTACACCCTCGTAAGAGATATCTGCTCAGAGTGGAACGTGATATAAATCTCTCTGCGGCTGTGAAGGGTAACAGGGTAGTAATATGATGACCAAATTGTAATAAAATGTTCCCAAATGCATGTTTTTTTTACTTATCGCATCATAAGGGTCACTACTGACAAAGGCTTCAATGTGGCGGCAGAGGGGACAGGAACAGGACAGAAGTATTAAAAAATGATTGATTCTTTCTGTGACAGGATGGACCTCCTAAGCCACCCTGTCCGTGTGCTGCTGGGGACCGGCTGGGCTTGCCTTGCCATCGTCCCCTTTTTTTATCTCAAATTGCGCCCCTCTAACCGCAGTAGGAGGAGCTTGCTGCCACCACTAGATTGGTCTGAATTGTAGGTCACAGGAATTACCGCAGGGTACGTAGTCATCAAAGCAGGATCTTGAAGCAGTGATGTTTTATTAGCTCAAGTAGCCCTTATAAGGACAGTTACATACACTAGTTTAAGGTACTAGTGATCTCCAGAAGTTACAGATGGTATAATAATACTACATGGTCAAACATAGCTCCTTTTTATACAGTTCTAGAGACACAACCTAGCAGGGGGTAAACCAGTCCCCTTTTACCGACCAGGCTCCAAAAAGTCTGAAATATTTAATTCAAAGATTAACATCAGGATGTAATATATTCTACACACTTGGGGTCAATATACATTTAAACTTTAACAAAATTCCCACCAATTTGTGATATCCTGCATCCTGTCTTCTAGACATAGAAAACCTAACAGCAAGTCTAATAACCCCCCCCTGTGCTTTCAGGCTAAACAGACATGTTGGTCACTGAGATGAAAAGGTCTAATGAACATGAGATTGCCTGCCTCCAGACAGTTGTAGAAAAACGTTTACTCCACACATGCCTATTGCATCAGAAATCAGTGCATTTCTAATACACAAATATAACACTGTATCAAAATCAATACATTTGCAATGATCTACAGTCATGACCGCTAATAATTTAAATATATTTATACAATACAAGTTATTTATAAGTGATCCAGCTAAACTTTCATTCTTAAAATATTTTTTGGACTGTAGTATGTTTTTAAATTATATTAATTTCATTCAAATAAATAGGGAATACACTGGACATTATTTATGTAGGAACTAATTAACTGTGGTAACTGCCTTTAATTGTAATGATGGTGAAGACGTGAGCTGACGGTGGAACTAGACAAGACAGGAAAGAGACAAGTTGGGGAGTTAATGTCCAGTCCCCAGAGATCAGGAGAAAGGAAAGAGATATAAGATAAGAGTGACTGATGTGATCGGAGGTTGAGACAATAGCGGTATTTACGCTCACTATTACCATAATGACGGTAATAGTGCACGCGGCGTGTTAATTTTGGCTATAGCGCCAACAATTGAATATGCCCCTAAGCTTGTTAATCAAATGTATCAACAAATCACACAGTGACATTCAAAGGGTTAACTTGGTCAAGATCTTTCTTAACAGGGTAATGGATTCGTTAGAGTATCAAGGACGCAACATAATAAATTATAGATTTAATATACAAAACTACAGAGCATTCAGATATAAAAAATAATGAATAAACAATTGACATAACATACGCAAGCAAAGCTGCTTAAACTAAAAGGGGTCACATTCAGAGTATAACTTACATGAGTTGTGTAATCTGAGCCATGGGAAATTGCCTAGGAAGATGGACAGCTTATTAATGTGGATTGATTTTCCCAAAAGACTGACAATTTGCCCCTTCCCATCACGTTTTTTTTTAAGCCAAATGAAATGGGACGGTGTTCACAGGGGCATGTTAATGCTAATAGGGGGGCAGGGATGTCCCCTGGGTGGCACTTTAGTTTGCTCACAAATATTCCAAAAGTTTTGACCTTTGGTAATATCTCACAGATATATCCCAGAGACATAACTCCCCTTCGATAAACTGGTCATAATCTCCTTCACATTTAAATACCAAACATGATGGAATTATGACATACCTGTGACTGGATAACTTATAAATAGCTTATTTCTGGCTGGATCATGTAGAAATAATTTATTGCAGAAATGTATTTCACTGAGAGGTGCAGGCACCAATGTATAATTTGAAATGTACTTATTGTGTTACATTTGGATGTATTTTGTATGTAAGTGTCACTGTTTGTGTTTGTAACATTGCTAGAGGAAGTCTGTTTGCAGATAGCAGGAAATGTAAAGTAAGTCTTTATGTAAACTGACGAACACCTGTTTAGCCTGTATACCCAGCTGGAGGCAGCTGCCTGGCTCTCTGGCGTGACTGCATCTCAGATAATGCAAGCATCAAGTTTTAGCACATAACTGAGAAGTGTAAATATTGTTAGTTTTGCATTGCATGTAAATCCATGTTTTGATAAACAAATTGCATCCTTAATCTAAAAATAGCCTAAGAGGCTGTATCCAAATCTGTCTAAAAAGCACTGTCTTCTATTGAAAGTTGTTCTTCTGATTCCATCTGACCTGAGCACTGGTACCTTCAATCAGTGTGACTGCAAATAAACATCACTTGCTTCAAAGACCTGCTTGAAAACGTCTTCAATGCTGAAAATCCTGTGACCTACAGATTAGACCCAAAATATAATCCGTTCCCGGCTGTTTCTGAGGTTTGGACCCAGCATCCAGTACCACCGCTCTGCTGCTACCCAGCAGCTCTGGGCAGTGTGATAGGCCAGGGGGGATACATCCACAGCACCCCTGATCCATAGGAAGAGGTCAGGAGAACAAGCCCAGGTACACCAGTAACGGGTTACTCTTGCAGCGTCAATTACCCAGAAGAAACCCGGTACTGGATGCCGGAAAGGAATCCAGTGGTGGCAGCATTTGTAAACCCCTCCTACTGCGGTAGGAGAGCGCATTTGGGATAACGAAAGGGAACAGTGGCAAAGTAAGCCCAGCCGGTTCCCAGCAACAGCAGACGGGGTGGCATAGGTGGTCCATCCTGTCACAGTAAGGTGTCCATATCTGCTGGTGACACTAAGCTATGTAGGGTATTAGTGGTGTAGAGTAGGGATCAGTATTAGTCCCATCCTTTATTAGTAATGACCCTGTAGATGGCCTGGAATGTAAGGTGTCCATATCTGATGACACTAAGCTATGTAGGATATTAGTGGTTATATAAAGTTCAGCACTTAGTCAGTGGTAACAATTTTGCCCCTGGCACTTATTTCATTTGTCAAGATAAGGAGAGATTTTTAAGTCCAAAGTTTCTCCTAATCTGTCGGAGCTCATATAAAATGCGCAGTTTGGCGAGAGGAAACCTGGAGGTGATACTGAAATATTTTGTCAGTTTTTTGTTGCCTCCCTCTTCCAGCTTTTGTGGAACTACAAGTTCCAGCACGCTCTGAAAGCCGGTTTTTGCTGATAAGAGCAAATATGCTCTTCCAATGCTGGGCCATGTAGTTCTACAGCACCTATAGATGGACCTGGCCCATTACACCAATATATATATATATAATATAAATATGGATTTCTGTTTATGTTTTATTTGCACGATTTCAGCGTATGGAGTCCATGGATTACACGAAGAATATTGCTGTATAGCACTGGGGCTGGTGGAGGACTTAATGGGAGGGGGGGGGGGGGGACAGCCTATGTTATTTAAAGTACAGAGCTTCCCCCCTGATGGTAATTGGGTTTCTATATATAACACCCATACTGAAGAGTTCTGAGCAGATGTGTGCAGTGTGTATCAACCACGGGCATACCGCATGTGACCCACGGGCATACCGCATGTGACCCACGGGCATACCGCATGTGGCCCACGGGCATACCGCATGTGACCCACGGGCATACCGCATGTGACCCACGGGCATACCGCATGTGATGCCCACTGCCAGGGAGTGGCCCAGGATTAATCAGAGGTCTGCAGCTGCTGATGACAGTAATGACAGGTTATGTTTCTCCACCCTACACAGGAGGTTATTTAGCAAACTGCGATAGCCCAAAAAATGGAGAAACAGCTGATTGGCCATCGCAGGTCTTATGAACGGGTTAATCAGAGACCTCTCCGGCATTAACCAACTTTACATTTGTATCGGCAGAGCTCACTGGGGACTGCGATACACGGACTGTTGTTTCTGTGTTGCTGTTGAATTCAGGGCCAGACTGGGACTAAACATCAGCCCTGCGTTTGAAGCATACAGGCCCACCTCTGTTAATGAGCAGGAAAAAACTGTGTGCTACTGCGGAAGGGCGTGGCCACATTATATAGGGGGAGTGGTCAACTTGGGGCATTGATACATACATTATAATAAAACATTACATTTATCAGGCCCTCCCCATCCATTTGCCCCCCACCCCATATATCAGGGTGACATCTGTTATATATCTCATCTCCACAGCTTGTATTACACTGGGCTACGATGTGAAAGATCAGTATTAAGAGAAGTGATTGTGAACTTCAATACTGAAGTATAGGACTATTACTATCTGGGATTGTCCTGGAAAGTAGGGACAGCTGGGAACAATGCTTACAGGTGTCCCTGTAATATGATGGGTCACATGATAGTGCAGGAGTTGTCTGATCCCAATCAGTGGGCGGAGTCTTTACCCTTTAAAAGTCACATGGGGCTGGCCCTGGCCCCTGGGAGGAGTTCTGAGGATTTGCAGCTGAATCTGGGTAACCAGCACACAGGTGATCTGCAACTGTCTGATGAGACAGGTAACACTGCACACACATGTAATGTACATGCTACATGGCTGCAAGTTCATATGGATGAGCTATACAAAGCTTGACCCATTCCTGTTCATCTCTATATAGGGCTGATCCCTCTATTCTTACCCAGTCTGGGACACTGCTAAATGCCCCTTGTTACACCCAGAAATACAGTACTCAGTACAGAGATATAATTTACATTATATACCACATGGTACAGATGGGATGTAGTCAGATTGTTGACATGGTTAAAATGGTGACATTGTGACGGTCAACAGGTAGTTAAGACAACAGTCACAATGTTGCTCCCCCAGAACACATTAATTGTAGAGCTGCCACCTGCAGTGTTGGGTCCCCCTGTCATAATGACAATCACCCCCAGCATAGCCCTGACTTCCCAGGACTGCTGGCACCAGGACCCGCTGACATCTGAACTACACCAAGACAACATACTTACTATAACACATACTTACTATAACACACTTACTATAACACATACTATAACACACACACATACTATAACACTTACTATAACACACACACACTTACTATAACACACACACACTTACTATAAAACACACACACTTACTATAACACACACACACTTACTATAACACCTCTCCTTTAGAAAAAAACTGTCTGAAATAAACCCCCCTGTAATACTCCCCAACATCCAGATTCTTCATCTGTAATCTGCTTGTCTATAAAATGATATCCTAGGATCTGGCATTATTTATACCAAAAAAACAAACAAAAAGCACATTCTCTGTCCTGCAGTTTTGGAGAAAATAAATAACCTGCTGCTGTGTGATGGGAGAATGACATCGCTGAGGTCGTGGGAGACCCCCAGGTTATAAATAGACCTAGAGGCTGTAAATGGCTCATTGTGCAGCGTTATGTCCTTCATGTTAATAGCTAGTTTACGTCGTGTTCTGATTGGTTAAGCTGGTTTTGAGGGAAGGGGGGGAATGCTGATTTTTTATTTTTGTGCTGATGTTTTATTTGTTTTTTACTGTGGTGCCGGCGGGTATGGCAGCTGTTTTGACATTCTGGCTGGCGCTGACATTGCCGATGGTCACAATGCCGCCATTTTCACCATGTAAACACACTGAACCTGTTGACATTTTGGTGTCAACCGTCTGACTGCTGACAGGTTCAGTGTATACAGATTGACTACATCCCATTTACATTGATGTCTGACCCTTAAAACCATCTAAATACACTGTGATACATAGATTGGTGAAACCACAGGATGGTTGGAGCCCGATCAGGTCTTCACAGACGTGAGTAACTTAGAGAGAAGCGCTGGGATGTACCTGCTGTCAGTGTGCGGTTTGGTTGTTTTAATTCTAAAGTGTTACTAAGTTCTACAGCGCTTGAGAAATAGAATAAGATTCTGATTTAAAAATTTGTTATAATTATCGTCAGGAGAGGAAATGTCGTCACCGGTTGAAGAAGACTCTACAGAAAGGTATTTATTAGAACAGACGGAAGGGGTCTGGGTTTGTGTCCTGGGGTTTCCAGTAATGTTCTGTGAGATATGAGGTAATCTGTCAATTCTATATTCTGCTTAACTGCAGCTTTGTGGAAATATCTGATTGTGAAGAAGCTGCACAACCTCCTCAGCAGTCTGAGCATCAGGGGGAACAGTCTCAAGTAAAACGTAACCAGGAACAAGAGTCTCATGAGAATCACCAAACACCAAATGACAAAGAAATACTAGAAACCACTGAGGAAGGCGCCTGCAGAACAGATAAACAAAGTGAGATCTCAAACCAGAAAGAACACCCAAAATACCAAGAGACCCAAACTGAACATGAACCTGAGGAGACCCTGATATTGTGTGAAGACCACGAACATCCTGAAAAGGCTGCATGTGAAGGACACCAGGAGGAGGAAACTGATGAACATGAAGAACCTCAGGAAGCCCCAAATGAAATAGAACCTGACAAAATACAAGAGAGCCAGGAGCAGACCCAAAGAGAAGACCATGAAACTCATGAGGAGCCCACATGTAAAGGACACGAAGAGGAGGAACCTCAGGAAGCCCTAACTGGAAGAGAACCTGCCAAGCTACAAGAGGGTGAAGAACCCCGAGATGCAAAGCATAAAAAAGAAAATACCCAAGAAGCCACATATGGGGAGGAACATGCACAACCTCTAGAGAACGGGGAGGTTTCTCAACAAGCTACAAATGAAAGGGAAGAAACACAAAGTGAGCAGGAAACTGATGAAGGGATAAATGTAAAATATGCAGAGAGCAAAGACTCAAAGTATGAGAGCCCAGCACAATGTAGCGTGATCACACCTGAAGGAAGCCAGGAACAGGACGACCAACCACCGACCACCGGTGAGTACAAGGAGTCTACACGTGAAGATCCCTCCAGGGTGCAGGAGTGTAAGTCACTTAGTACTTCAGTCATTTCTATAAATTACTTTTCCCCTAACATTGGCAAACTGCTCAATCTAATCCCTGTTGAAGTGGTCCTAATCCTTACTTACATTGAAAGAACAGTTCATATATAATCTGTGTTCAATTAAATCTTTATTTTCAAACTTCACACATGTACCAGTGACATTAATGTATATATTTCACCAGTGACTTAACATTAGTTATGTATATTATGCATTAGGTTTTGATAAGTCGGCTAAATAAACCTGGTTTGATAATGTCCTCGTATACGTTGATTGTCTGGCTCCTTCACTTCATGTAAACAGCACAGAGTATTGTGGGTAAAATACAAATGTGTGATATTTATTTAGTGGTAACTTTACCATGTAGTAATGATCCTCATGGGAGGTCCCCCTTCCCCCCGGAGGTCTCCCACATAACAGCATATAGTTTAGTTTCATTTCTCCTGCATGGTGCAGCCCAATCACATGTATTGATTTATACCTGGAACCAATCTGTTTATTACATAATATATATTTTTGTGCAGCATTTTGTATATGTATAGAACAGGTGCTGTGTATTTATTTTTACAGTAGATAAATACTCCAGTAGCTACAAGTAAAAGGTGGAATCTAGTATTGCATCCATTGTCCCAGTGTGCCATATGCTGCTTGAGGTGGTGCACTGGTCAGAAGAGCTTACAGTCTGTTCTGTGTCTAACATGATTCCCTGTACTCAGCATAATGATGGTTCATCTGTTCATTCTGTGTATTCCTGGAGCAGTCAGTGACCGGCCCCCAGTACAGTCTCTGTGGACTGTAGACGGTGATGGATCCGTCACGCTAAGAATGGAGGAATCTGGACCAGCAGCGACTTCCCCGAAAACTGTGCCACAGCTCTTCTCCCAGGCAGTGACTCAGTACGGCGAGAAGATGGCGCTGTATGCCAGGGGAGCAGATGGGTGGGAAGGAGTCACCTACCTTCAGTACGAGCGGTGGAGCCGGGCAGTAGCCAGGGGACTCTTAAAGGTGAAGTCATAACTATTTATTATCTATAATGGAATATACAAATCCTGCCATGAGCTGGTGGAATGTTTACTGTAATAGAAGGTACTTTCTTAATTTTCCAATGAACCAACAGCTGAATGAATCTGAATGCCGCAAAATAGACAATGTTGGGGCTGATGCAGAGTGGGATATATGGCAGTGTGCACAGCGCGTCTTGTATGACATCACACTGTGCATGCCCAGAAAGTGGGTGCATGTATGTGCACATTTACGTGATTCTCACTCTTGCGCCCGGAGAGGCGGTGACACCGCAGAGGGAAAGGGCGTCTGCACAAATGTAGACCTGCAGAAACACGCAAATACGCCTTGTGACCAGAGGGGCTTCACCAACCGGTCTACTGGGGGGAAAGGATGAAGGGATGTTACAGATTGAGTCTCACTGTCAGTAACCGACTGCTACTGACCTCTCCTACTGGTGTCACCAGGCACTCGCCAACTGCGAAAGCCAACGGTGCAATAGTTGTAGGAGAAGTCTGCTGCCCCCACTGGGCTCCTTCATGGCACAAAAAACATTTACTTTTGGGTAGCTGGTATAGCTCCTGCCACGGCTCTTTGCTGTGGGCCGGCTGGTACCTCCTGACCACTTACTATATATGGGTTCAACACTGCACTGCACAGCCGGGGAGCGGATCAGAGTGTAAGCTCTTATCTGTTGGTCACAGGATACAGCAGGTAACAGGTGTAGGCAGAATCTTCAAGCAGTGATGGTTTATTGCTCAAGGGTCCTGACAACGACCTTTACAGTTGAAATACGAAATACAACTCTTTTTATATACAGTTTCTGACACACATGTTGGCAGAAGGTAACTCAGCTCCCTGATCTGGCACCACCAAGTCTGAAATATTACACTCAGTGTTTAGGTTCAGGATGCAATGTTCTCTAAACTTGGCGTTAATGCAATTTAAATGTAACAAAATGTACATCAATCTGTGATTTCCCAAATTACCTGCTTTTGCAATATCCAGATAGTTCCCCTATCTCTACAGGATACAGTTTAGAGGGGTAACTACCCCCTGCTGTACATTCACACTAAAAAGATGTGCTGGTCACTCAGGTGAAAAGGTCTAATTAGCATGGAACTGACTCTAGAAAAGTTAGATACAAATTTCCTCCAACATGGAATACTGTCTCAAAAATCAATGTTTCTGTGACTGGAACACTTATAAATAACTCAGTTGTAGCTGGATCATGTAGAAATAATTTATTGTAGAAATGTATTTCAATCAGAGGTGCAGGCACCAATGTATAATTTGAAATGCACTTATCGTGTTACATTGTGATGTGTTTTGTATGCAAGTGTCATTGTTTGGGTTTGTATGTTCGCTAGAGGAAGTGTGTTTGCTGAAAGCAGGAAATGTAAAGTAAGTCTTTATGTGAAGTGACAAACACCTGTTTAGCCTGTATACCCAGCAGGGGGTCGCTGCGTGGCTGTCTGGTGTTACTGGATCTCAGGTAATGGAAGCATCAAGTTTTAGCACATAACAGAGGTGTAAATATTGTTACAATTCCAGGAGTTACCTTAGTCAGTATTAGTGCCGGCCTTCCCAGGGCGCGGAGTCTAACGGCCCTCCCGGTCTTCTCCAAGAACTGCCGCAAGGCAGGATGGTTTTAGCTGCCGGAGAACCGCAGGTCGCAGCCCCCAGGTTAGCCTACTGACGTAAGGATAGAGCTCTCTGAGATGGACAGGCAAGGTAAAAATAGTGCAACAAGGTGTTAGCAGCAAGAAACTCACTAACCGTGATATCCTGGAGAATATAGCCGGGTCGGTACACAGTAATCAATCCAGTCAGCAGTGCCAGGGATGAGACTTAAGAATAGCCAGGGAACAAGCCGGGTCGGTACACAGGAATCAAGGAGAGAGAGCCAGACGCTGAGAACACATTGCTCTGACACAGATAGTGTAGACCAGACCAGATGCACATGCTGATGTGGGCGCATCTTGTACTGCGCATAGCCCTGGAAATGGCCGGAAACCTGTTCCATCTTTATATATTTCCATAATGTCCTGTATTCCTCCTCCTCCTCTGGTCCATCTTTATATATCACTCCCTATAATGTACTGTATTCCTCCTCCTCCTCTGCTCCATCTTTATATATTTCCATAATGTCCTGTATTCCTCCTCCTCCTCCTCCTCTGGTCCATCTTTATATATCACTCCCTATAATGTCCTGTATTCCTCCTCTGCTCCATCTTTATATATCACTCCCTATAATGTCCTGTATTCCTCCTCTGCTCCATCTTTATATATCACTCCCTATAATGTCCTGTATTCCTCCTCTGCTCCATTTTTATATATCACTCCCTATAATGTCCTGTATTCCTCCTCCTCCTCTGCTCCATCTTTATATATCACTCCCTATAATGTCCTGTATTCCTCCTCCTCCTCTGCTCCATCTTTATATATCACTCCCTATAATGTCCTGTATTCCTCCTCCTCCTCTGCTCCATCTTTATATATCACTCCCTATAATGTCCTGTATTCCTCCTCCTCCTCTGCTCCATCTTTATATATCACTCCCTATAATGTCCTGTATTCCTCCTCCTCCTCTGCTCCATCTTTATATATCACTCCCTATATAATGTCCTGTATTCCTCCTCCTCCTCTGCTCCATCTTTATATATCACTCCCTATATAATGTCCTGTATTCCTCCTCCTCCTCTGCTCCATCTTTATATATCACTCCCTATAATGTCCTGTATTCCTCCTCCTCCTCTGCTTCATCTTTATAGATCACTCCCTATAATGTCCTGTATTCCTCCTCCTCTGCTCCATCTTTATATATCACTCCCTATATAATGTCCTGTATTCCTCCTCTTCCTCTGGTCCATCTTTATATATCGCTCCCTATAATGTCCTGTATTCCTCCTCCTCCTCTGGTCCATCTTTATATATCGCTCCCTATAATGTCCTGTATTCCTCCTCCTCCTCTGGTCCATCTTTATATATCGCTCCCTATAATGTCCTGTATTCCTCCTCCTCTGGTCCATCTTTATATATCGCTCCCTATAATGTCCTGTATTCCTCCTCCTCTGGTCCATCTTTATATATCACTCCCTATAATGTCCTGTATTCCTCCTCTGGTCCATCTTTATATATCACTCCCTATAATGTCCTGTATTCCTCCTTTGCTCCATCTTTATATATCACTCCCTATAATGTCCTGTATTCCTCCTCCTCCTTTGCTCCATCTTTATAGATCACTCCCTATAATGTCCTGTATTCCTCCTCCTCTGCTCCATCTTAATATATCACTCCTTATAATGTCCTGTATTCCTCCTCTGCTCCATTTTTATAGATCACTCCCTATAATGTCCTGTATTCCTCCTCCTCCTTTGCTCCATCTTTATATATCACTCCTTATAATGTCCTGTATTCCTCCTCTGCTCCATCTTTATATATCACTCCCTATAATGTCCTGTATTCCACAATCTCCTCCTCTCAATCGTTCCTTCTGAATCGCCTGGTTTCCTGTACTACGTTCCTGTGATGGGGCTATGTACTTAGAATACATTTAGGTGCATATTAAAGTACAGCAACCAATCGGCAGTCTGCTTTCATCGGTCTAGAAGAAGTTGGACAATGAAAGTGTCTGATAGTAAATTATATTTAGTTGTACTGGAAACTGACACCAGTATGTACCGGCGTGCAGACAGAACCGGTGTTTCTGGGATTTAACAGCTTATTCATGAGGTTTCCACCTTTATTTAACAGTACAACCCCCAGCATGGCTCCCGCCTCTTTGACTCACTGTCAACAAGTGCTCTAAAAATGCACATGTCAAGTACAGATTACACAATACCAGAACTATCTCATTACATCAGATCTTTTTTTCTACCTGAATTTGTTTTCCTGTAAAATTAATGTGTAAAATGTGATTGTTGTGTACTGTTTCTGAAGGTAAAGTAATCTGTAATATCACCTGGTTGTGTTGCTGAAAACATATGATCACATTTTGGGATTATAAGCAGATCACGGTGTCCCTTCTAGAACAATCACAGGATATTTCCACACTCCACGGGGTTAGTGGGGGAAAATAGCCTTAAATTATAATTTTTGTTTGTTTCATGGGCTCTATAAATAGAGTATAAATATGTATTTCCTCTTTCAGTTGGGTTTGGAGCGGTTTCGTGCAGTTCTGATCCTTGGATTTAACTCGCCCAAGTGGTTCATGACAGAAATTGGAGCAATCTTGGCTGGGTACGGTTAAACTGTATTCCTGACCCGTCCAGGGTGGTACAACCTCTGTCCTGCTGGTCCTCATATAACCTATAGATATGCAGCTGATGGACCATATGTAACCAGGTCTGCTAACATAGGACTGTTGTGTGAATATATCGGGGTCAGTGGGCAATATCCCCTCTGGTGGATAAACGACCTCTGTGAGGGCTGCAGACATTACAGCAGGTGTTCGGATGTCCTCCTAATCTTTACGCTTTTGCCCATTTCAGCGGTTTGGCTGTTGGCATTGACCCATTGTCCACTGGGTCATATTGCCTTAAGGTGGCGCTAGATTCTCAGGCTCAGATAATTGTGGTACAAGACCCCTGCCAACTGCAGAAGATCCTGCAGGTAAGAGGGACAGTGGGTATGTGGGAAGATTGGGGTTATTTTAAGGAATACATAAAGACAATGGTGTTTTGTACAGAGCGGATACATCTGTTTTACCCTCTAAGACTTTACTGCTTGTTCTGCAATACTTTTATTGAGGTGGCTTCTGTAATAAAGAACATTGACTTGTCCAGTTGTTCATGGTAAATGGTACTGACTCTGATAATTAAGGAATATCATGTTGGCAGAACACAGGTCAGGATTCTGCTAAATATAATAAAATATTCTATAAAAATACTTCCCAATCTTCCTTTCTCCAAAATATTGAGCTCTTGTTCCTCTAAAATGGAATAAAACTTGCGCCTTACTTTAGCTTTACCTTCTACCTCTAAGAGGGTGTGAAATCCCTGTGATAATGGCGTGTTTTACACCTCAATGTACCCCGTATTAAATTAAACCTGACTCCATTTGGTTCCTAACCATCCCATATAAGACAATTAGTGAAGACACAAGGAACATGTATACATTCTGCAGGTACAGGAGAAGCTGCCCAAGCTGAAGGCCATCGTACAGTGGACTGGACATAGGAAGGAATCATTACCTGGAACTTACACAGTGAGTGTCTTTTACGTAGCCTCAGGTCTTGTGTTCAGCAATGTCCGTGTAGCCACACCTCACTGACCTCTAACCCTTTGTTTCAGTGGGATCAGTTAATAAATCTGGGTTCAGAGGTGGAGGAATCCTATCTCAATGAGGTGATAGAAAGCCAGAGACCCAACCAGTGCTGTGCAGTGATGTATCCCAACGCGGGCACCAGTGAGCTGAGAGGAGTGATGCTGAGTCATGACAATGTGAGTGCTTTAAAATGTCATTGTCATGTGTTTCCTCATAGATTGTAAGCTCCTTCTGATCATAGTGCTTATTGCTTACCTCTTATGTTAGTTCATCTTTCTGTAATGGTCCACATTCTTTAAAACCATATAATATGTAAGTTGTTATGAAGGATATCAAAACTAATAAAGACCATTATCCATCTATCAGTTGACACGTTATCCTGGAAAACTTCTTGTGTTAGACAACGATCACACAAGGAAAATAAACAGCTGCGTGAAGATCTAACGAGATGCCTGAGAACCTCAGGTGTCAGAGTAGAAAGACAATCTACTAATAACCACTACAGGAGGCCACATACAAGGCAAAGACAATGTGGCATCCTTTAAACCAGGTCTACATTCCTCTCGTCTCTCTCCCCTCAGGTCACCTGGACATCTAGGGCTGTTGGAGAGATGCTGGGCCTGGGGTCAGAGGAGGTGGTTGTCAGTTATTTGCCCCTCAGTCACATGGCTGTCCAGCTGTTTGACATCTGGCTTCCTCTTTGCTGTGGGGGCACCACATATTTTGCAGAGTCTGCTGCCTGTAAGGTGAGAATCTGGAGCTTGGAGATCATATTTACTAATGTTTCCAGGAAGTGGGATGAAAGCCTTGATCAGACATCTTTTATTGACCAGTACTCCCATCTTTGTGCTCACTGTGTGGATATACAATGGATAGATTAGTTACTGATGTGTTTCACAATACTCCGTTCTGATCAGTGACCCAGTGTCTGTTCCTAGGGGTCACTGATATCTACGCTCCGAGATGTCAGACCAACTCGATTCCTGGGATTTCCTGGATTCTGGAAGAAGGTGAAGAACGGGTGGATGATGATGGAAAAGGTAGCCCCACCTTTACAAAGGAAGGTCATGGGCTGGGCGAGAGAAAAGGGTCTTCTGTCCTACAAAAGGTAAGTACCTCTGCCCGGTAAGGAACATTCAGACAGTAACTGTCACCTAGCTCCCGCATATTGTAATATCAGTAGGAAATCTCCTTAGTACTCGCTGTTACTTTATGATGTGTGTGTATAATATCTTATAACAATAGATCTATATTGTAGAATTCTGATAGCTGAACACTCTAATTTCAGGATCTGCGACAATTACCTGGGTATTATACCAGATCTCTAGCTATTACCTGTGTATTGTTCCTGGATATTTACCTCCTGACCGCAGGACCGATATCCTCACAGGACTCTCTCTCCTTTCCCTTTCAGGCCCAGTGTTACCCCGTGGGGTTATTCCCTCGCTGACCACTTGGTCTTTCGGACCGCTCGGCTGGCTTTGGGGCTGGATCGCTGCACCCACTGCTATGCGGGAATTTCGCCCATCAGTCAGAACACGGCGGAGTATTTTGGGAGTCTGGGAATTGAGGTGCTGGAGTTGAATGTCATGAATGAGACCAGTGGGCTGTACGGCCTGGCACTGCCAGTGTCTGCGAGGAGGGGGAGGTGAGTCACTGCCGGGTATCATGGTTTAGAGGATGTGATGGGAATTACTGCTTTATTGCCCAAACCTCTGAGACTGGAGTGAATTATGCTTCTGAGGGGGTCACTGTGGGACTGAGGTGAAGATCAGAATTAAATTGTTTCATGGTTTTCTTGTTGGTGATGGCAGAGAGTACAGCACATGGGGGTCAGGAGAACAGTGGGGGTGGGGGCACTCTGATACAGCAAATAGGGGCAGGGAGTGCAGTATGACTGCAGGGGCAATCTGCACTCCCTGTCCCCATATGCTGTACCAATGTGCCCCCCCCCTAAGATTGTACTCCTGCCTCCATGTGCTAAAGTTCCTCACCTAGGCATCAAACTTTGGTAAAAGGACATATTCGTATTATCAATAGTGGTTGAGAGGGGAGACTGAGTTCAGATTTTGCCTTTGATTTTAAGGAAATGTTGGGACATTCACGAGGAAATGGTAGAGGAAGCATGTCCTCTTAGTGATGTGGGAGGTGGAGACGACAGGAGAAGAGGTAGATTTGGTGTCATTAGTTCCTTCAGCCTCCAGTACCACCTGTATGCGAAGTTCACACAATGAAGAGCTGGACAGAGAAAGGAGCCATGAGGGACACCTATGGGAAGTGGAGAAGATGTGGAAACAGCGGTTAGAGAGATGAGGACCGTGTCAGAGGCCTGTTGTGCGAAGGATGTGCAGCAGGAGAGGGTGAACTACTGTCAGAGGCAGCAGAGGAGAAGAGGGTAAGCAGGGAGTAGTGGCCTTTGGATTTGCCAGAAGATAATTTGTTACTTTGATCAGAACAGTTTCTAAAGAATCTTGTGTGGATGGAGTTGTCAGAGGTAGCTAGTGAGACTGTTGTAGACAAGATGTTTAAGCAATTTAGAAGCAAAAAGGGAGGAGATGGGGCCTTAGTTGGGGTGGAGGGGTCAAGATGATTTTGTTTTTGTTTAGAATTTGTGGGAAACAAGCATTTTTTGAAAGATGAGGGTAAGATACCAGTGGAGAGGGATAAGTTGAAGAGGTGAAGATAGGCGAGAGGGTTCTAGGGAAGAAGACAGAAGTTATGAATGGATCGGCTCACCCTAATTGGGGTGAAAGGAGCCCATATATAATGGCTGGGGGAGGCCAGGGGGGTGGTATGAAAGAAGTTGGAGAGCTCATTTCTGATGGAAGACATTCTGGTGACAATGGTGGAGGGGGAGGGAAAAGTAAAGAGGTGACAGGGGTTGGAAAACTGAAATATGAGGCTTGAAGGATTGTTTGGCTAGGGAGAGGCAGAACTGTAGGAGTAGAGGATGAACTTGAAGTGAAGAAAATCTGCCAGGGAATGAAATGTACTCCAGTGGCATCGGCAGTATGTGAACAGGGTTTTTTTTTTGTATGGCCCAAAAATAGGGACTCTCATTGCTTAGAGTTAGGACCATAATAATATTTATTATCTGCACCACAAAATTTCCGCAGCTCCGTAAAGAAAACACAGTGGACCATACAGGGTAATACAGTACAGAACAGTGAACAAATATACCAGTACTTCAATAGCTCCAAACATAGTGGAGTTGGAGGAGATGAAAGGGTAGAGACAGGAGGGAAGAGGGCCCTGCTCATAAGAGCTTACATCCTTCGGAACAAATGAATCGGGAGGAAAGAATCAGGGGAAAGCCGAGGGCTGGGACGCCAGAAAAGAGGTTGAGGGGGTAGTAGAAATCTGTGTTCGCTTTGTAAACATCTGGACAGGAACACAGCCCAACAAACAGACACACATGGGCATTTTGAAGTTGCTGGTGGGCAACTGGACCGGAGTCAGCCTCGAGCAGAGGGTAGGGTCAAGGATAGAATAAATGGCACCAGGAAGAGCATCGGTGGACACAGTGGACATACAAGGCAGGCTGCCAGTAGAGGCAGGACACAGAGGTGCGGCAGGGCCCAGCAGGTGACTGGGTAGGAGCCACAGACAGTAGTCTCGTCTGATGCTGTTGCAGGACATCCAATAAGCAGAAGCTAAGTGAAGAAAGAGCAGAGGTTTACTCCAAACAAGTTCAGAGCCCAGAAGTTGGACTCCAGTGCCAAGCCCATGCGGCACATCCATGCTGCTCAGAAGCTAGAAACAATATGTGGGCGGGGGCATGTTGGTACAGTATATGGGGCAGATAATAGTGTGGGGGCACTCAGTATAGAGGGTTTATACCTCCTCCACACAGTTCTCCCTGCCCCATATACAGTGTCCCCACACACTGCACTTCCTGCCCCAATATGTTGTACCTGAGTGTGCCCCCAGCACTACACTGTACTCCAAACACCCAACTCATTTCTGTTACCTAGGACATGAGGTACATAACATAATTGTTTGTTTATATACAACCTGTAACTGGATGGACCTCCTATACCACCCTCTCTGTGTTGCTGGGGCCCGGCTGGACTTGCCTTACCACCGTCCCCTTTCTTTATCCCAGATGTTCCCCTCCTAGAAGGGGCCTGCTGCCACCACTGGACTCCATCACCGGCACCTAGAACGGTTCCTTCTGGGTAACTCTCGCTGCTAGTGTACCCCTGACCTCTTCCTTCAGATCATGGTGCTGTGCATGGTTCCCCATGGCCTATCACACTGGCCAGAGCTGCAGGGTAGCGATTGGTCTAATCTGTAGGTCACAGGAATTACAGCAGGTAAGTAGTCTTCAAAGCAGGATCTTGGAGCACTGATGTTTTATTGGCTCATATAGTCCAGTTGCATGTCAGTCTGTGGTACTAGCGATCTTTCCAGAAGTACAGATGGTATAATGATATATGGTCAAACAGTGCGCTTTGTATACAGATTTACACAGATACCCTGGCAGGGGGTAATCCAGCCTCCTGCCCCTCTAACCAATCCAGGTGCTTCATGCAGCCTGCACATAACTCAGCCTGGATGGGTTTAACGCCTTTTTACATTGCTGCTAGCGGCACCACAACGTCTGAGGTTTTATATTGAATGTTTACCATCAGGATATAACATTTCTCTAATCTTTTAACAAAATTTAACTTGCAAAATTCATTCATCTGTGACCACTTGCATCCTGAGTCTTACACACACAGAATGTCTACCAGCCAGTCTAATTTACCCCTCTGTGCTTTCGGCTCAATAGATTTGTTTGTCACTCAGGGATGAAAAGGTCTAATTAACATGAATTGCCTGTCTCCATACAGTTTCAAAAACACATTCCTTCCACTCATATGCGCTTACTTGGGACTTTCTATAGAAAAGTTACAAAACCCAAACATGACATACTGTCTCTGATATCAATACATTTCCATACAAAACACATACCAATATAAAAAAAAGTTATTCCTATGTGATCCAGCGACACGATCTGTATTCACAAACATGGTATCTGTTGATCTTTTTTACTGGTCTACATCTTTTAATAAAACAATGTTGTATGAAGAGTGGGTAGGGAATTTACAGTGAATACAAGTGGTTTGGGGGGACACAAGATGGCCTCCTCATTCTGTTAATTTGAGGGCTGTAAGCTGCTGTATACACTTCAGTAAACATACATGGCACATACATGCCTCTATATGAATCATGACTTATACATGTAAACATGCATGTCTCTGTATCATTCATGGCCATGTCGTACACTAGTGGGATTTGTGGGATATATTGTGCACAGCTGGTGAGATGGGCACATTGAACCAACATGTTGCAGACGCCCCTTATTTTTAGACTATTGGGGGTTCAGTTTAGATTGATTCCCACAGCACCAGCCTTTCAGGGCAGTATGGACGGTTCACTAACCACTAAATTTACCAACATTTTCCAAAAATATTCTCCCTTTATAAACATATATGTACAAATATTCCATATACTATATAGAGCGTTCTATGTCCTGCCCCAAAAATATGAAGAAACCACATTGCAAATTGGGGCAGGTTCTGTGCTAGAGATTCCCATATGCATATAACAGACTTCACATTGTGTTAAGTGTATACGGAGGGGGAGGTGGTACATGCCAATTGTCTGATCAGTGATTAAACCTTTCTGCCTGTAATAAGCTGTTGAAGGAACTTTCTTTGCCCATCTCTAGCTCTGGACTGGAAATTACGGGGAGTAGAAGTCACTGGTCACACGTACAGAACAGGAGAACACTGTACCTTTGGGGTCGTCATGTATTTATGGGGTACCTCTGCATGGTACAAGCCACCAGGGAAGTGTTGGATGAAGATGGCTGGCTTATGACTGGTGTCCTGGGGAGAGGAGACGAGAGCAGCTCCCTGCATGTTGGGGAGAGAGGTGAGAGCCACTGTGGGGGGCTTATGTTGGGGAAATACCTTGTAGAGGGGTGATGGGGTGATGGGCTGAGTGGAGCAGCTATTGTGGCAATAGAAAAGATGTTGATAATACTGGAAGATGTCGGTGTTGACAGGTAGGGATTACATTTAAGCAGCTAGGAAATATTGGGGGTGGATTGACATTTTAGGGTTACCAAGTGAGGAAATACCTGTTTGGCGGTGGTATGCTGTATTGACGGATGCTGATATTTTACATGTAAGCCGCTACTGGGAGAAATCTGGGCAGGACGTATGATGTGTCTGGGCGAGAGCTCGGCGCAGGGCGCATGATGTGTCTGGGTGAGAGCTCGGCGCGGGGCGCATGATGTGTCTGGGCGAGAGCTCGGCGCGGGGCGCATGATGTGTCTGGGCGAGAGCTCGGCGCGGGGCGTATGATGTGTCTGGGCGAGAGATCGGCGCAGGGCGCATGATGTGTCTGGGCGAGAGCTCGGCGCAGGCCGTATGATGTGTCTGGGCGAGAGCTCGGCGCAGGGCGCATGATGTGTCTGGGCGAGAGCTCGGCGCAGGGCGCATGATGTGTCTGGGCGAGAGCTCGGCGCAGGGCGCATGATGTGTCTGGGCGAGAGCTCGGCGCAGGGCGCATGATGTGTCTGGGCGAGAGCTCGGCGCAGGGCGCATGATGTGTCTGGGCGAGAGCTCGGCGCAGGGCGCATGATGTGTCTGGGCGAGAGCTCGGCGCAGGGCGCATGATGTGTCTGGGCGAGAGCTCGGCGCAGGGCGCATGATGTGTCTGGGCGAGAGCTCGGCGCAGGGCGCATGATGTGTCTGGGCGAGAGCTCGGCGCAGGGCGCATGATGTGTCTGGGCGAGAGCTCGGCGCAGGGCGCATGATGTGTCTGGGCGAGAGCTCGGCGCAGGGCGCATGATGTGTCTGGGCGAGAGCTCGGCGCATGATGTGTCTGGGCGAGAGCTCGGCGCATGATGTGTCTGGGCGAGAGCTCGGCACAGGGTGCATGATGTGTCTGGGCGAGAGCTCGGCGCATGATGTGTCTGGGCGAGAGCTCGGCGCATGATGTGTCTGGGCGAGAGCTCGGCGCATGATGTGTCTGGGCGAGAGCTCGGCGCATGATGTGTCTGGGCGAGAGCTCGGCGCATGATGTGTCTGGGCGAGAGCTCGGCGCATGATGTGTCTGGGCGAGAGCTCGGCGCATGATGTGTCTGGGCGAGAGCTCGGCGCATGATGTGTCTGGGCGAGAGCTCGGCGCATGATGTGTCTGGGCGAGAGCTCGGCGCAGGCCGTATGATGTGTCTGGGCGAGAGCTCGGCGCAGGCCGTATGATGTGTCTGGGCGAGAGCTCGGCGCAGGCCGCATGATGTGTCTGGGCGAGAGATGGGCGCAGGCCGCATGATGTGTCTGGGCGAGAGATGGGCGCAGGCCGAATGATGTGTCTGGGCGAGAGATGGGCGCAGGCCGCATGATGTGTCTGGGCGAGAGATGGGCGCAGGCCGCATGATGTGTCTGGGCGAGAGATGGGCGCAGGCCGCATGATGTGTCTGGGCGAGAGATGGGCGCAGGCCGCATGATGTGTCTGGGCGAGAGATGGGCGCAGGCCGCATGATGTGTCTGGGCGAGAGATGGGCGCAGGCCGCATGATGTGTCTGGGCGAGAGATGGGCGCAGGCCGCATGATGTGTCTGGGCGAGAGATGGGCGCAGGCCGCATGATGTGTCTGGGCGAGAGATGGGCGCAGGCCGCATGATGTGTCTGGGCGAGAGATGGGCGCAGGCCGCATGATGTGTCTGGGCGAGAGATGGGCGCAGGCCGCATGATGTGTCTGGGCGAGAGATGGGCGCAGGCCGCATGATGTGTCTGGGCGAGAGATGGGCGCAGGCCGCATGATGTGTCTGGGCGAGAGATGGGCGCAGGCCGCATGATGTGTCTGGGCGAGAGATGGGCGCAGGCCGCATGATGTGTCTGGGCGAGAGATGGGCGCAGGCCGCATGATGTGTCTGGGCGAGAGATGGGCGCAGGCCGCATGATGTGTCTGGGCGAGAGATGGGCGCAGGCCGCATGATGTGTCTGGGCGAGAGATGGGCGCAGGCCGCATGATGTGTCTGGGCGAGAGATGGGCGCAGGCCGCATGATGTGTCTGGGCGAGAGATGGGCGCAGGCCGCATGATGTGTCCGGGCGAGATGGGCGCAGGCCGCATGATGTGTCCGGGCGAGAGATGGGCGCAGGCCGCATGATGTGTCCGGGCGAGAGATGGGCGCAGGCCGCATGATGTGTCCGGGCGAGAGATGGGCGCAGGCCGCATGATGTGTCCGGGCGAGAGATGGGCGCAGGCCGCATGATGTGTCCGGGCGAGAGATGGGCGCAGGCCGCATGATGTGTCCGGGCGAGAGATGGGCGCAGGCCGCATGATGTGTCCGGGCGAGAGATGGGCGCAGGCCGCATGATGTGTCCGGGCAAAGGGTTAGATGCAGTTGTGTCCTGTATAGACAAGGGTGATGGTGTTAAAGTCAAAAATGATCTTCTGTCTGCTAAATCTAAACTCCACCACTTCCTTCTCATCCTCTTGGACCTAGCTTCATCCTTCGACACAGTTGATCACCCTCTCCTGCTGCACCTTTCACACCATAAGCCCTCCTGACCCTGTCCTTATTTCTCTAACCACTCTTTCTCTGTTTCCATCTCCCATAGGTGGCCCTCAGGGCTCCATCCTCTGCTTTTTTCTTTTTTCTCTGTACATCTCTTCACTGGTTGAACGTATCAGTTCCTTTGACTTCCAGTACACCCCCCCCCCCCCCCCCCGGATCTCTCTTCAGTCCATACTCAATGCTGCAGCCCGACTAATCTTCCTCTCCCGCTGGTCTACATTGGCTCTCCCTCTGTTACAGAATCCTCTAAGACCCTCACCTACAAACCCTCACTAACTCTGCTGCTGATTACATCTCCAACCTCCTCTCCATTCATACGCCTTCCTGCCCTACTGTCTGCCTCACATCTGGTTGCCATGTCTCATTCCCTTATCCAAGGTTTCTCTAGTGCCACCTCCTTCTCTGGAACGATCTCCCTCGTTCCATCAGGATTTTCGCTAACTTGTATAACTTCAAACAATCTCTTAAAACCTACCTGTTCAGGAAAGCCTACCCTTCCTCTGTCTAATCTCTCCCCCTACCCTCTTCTATCCTTCACTATAGTATACCTCGCCCTCATTCTTCCTAGACGCCTCATACAACTCGTTGTCCATCTCTCACCCTGACTCCCCTCTGTTTCCTGTCAATCATCAATTTATATAGCGCCAGCAAATTCCGTAGCTTTTTACAATTGGGGACAAACAGTAATAAATACTGGGTAATACAGAAGTAAGAGGGCCCTGCTTACTATCTATAGGTCAATTGGATTCTGATGCATGAGATGAAATCTACATATTGGTCCAGCCAGATAGTATACAGATCACTTTTTATTCTTTGCAATGTGATCCAGTCCCAAAGAAATGTTGTATTGTGAATTGTGTAAAGGATGGTAATATTGTAACCTAGGGAGATTAATAGAGTGGTTGAGGAATATTATAAGCTTGTCTGAAGAGGTGAAGACTAGAGGAAAGTCTTATTGTGCGAGGGAGGGAATTTCACAAAGTGGGTGCAGCCTTAAAGTCCTGTAACCAGGAATGGGAGGATGTGATGACAGTGTAAGAGACAGATCAGTTTTTGTAAGCTCCCGGGAGCAGGGACCTCTAATCCTGATGTCATCCTCCTGTTACCTTGGCCTTTGGCACCTCAGCCTCACTTTTGCACCCTTGGTTCTCCTCTTCTACGTTGCCTTTGCATCTCCATCCCTGCTCTGATCCTGTTACTCTGCCCGCAGTGTTGGGCACAGGTTCAGCTGGCTTTAGTTTCCTCCCCACCGCTCCTACATCCATTTCCTAGTTTCTATGAGTTCTAGAACTCACTTAAACCTCTCTGCCCTGTGCAGCTGTTCTCAGCGGAGTTGGTTTTAATTGCACTTTGTTTTTGTACAGCCCTATATGCATTTTGTTCAAGCTCTATGTACTGTGCTGTGGACCCTTTGTGGGGCCATATAAATAACAGAATGATATTATATATTGGTGATGATTCCATGTCCCCTCAGGCTCCCACACAGGACAGATGATGAAGACGAGGGTGGCGAATGACCGTGCTCTGTATATGGAGATATGAGGGTTGCTGGTTCTTCCATTGTGAAAAGCTTTTAATCCAGTGTTTGCATCCAGGGTGTGGCCGTTCAGATATAATATATCTTATACTGAATTTTCCAATAAATATTTTTCTATAAAGTTTATTCTGGTTTGTTATATCAGATCTGTACCATGTGTCTTCTCAGCGTCATAATCAAACAAGATAGAAATACAGGTAACGTTCCGTGCTAGCCCCTGATTACTACTGAACTGTGTATAGAGGACACTTCACCACTCCACCACTAGATGGAAGCATTGCTCTATGCAATATAACACTTCTATGTTCCACTTGATCACTCTAATAAGGGGGTATCTGTAGTAAACTAGGGTGTGAGAGGTCTTTGAGATAAGACAGGAGCTGGCTGTCTGTTCTATGAAACACATTTGTTGTCTGTCTGGGTTAAATTTAACTTATTCCTGAATTTTAATCTGTGATTGGAGTCACCATTGTGAGAACATACTGCCTGGTCATTCTCTGGTGGGTAAAGGTGACGTTGGGGGTCGGGTACAGAACCTCCTGAATAAACAGGGAAGTCATGATGAGAATCTGCTGGAAACGGCCGTAGTTAGTGAATCTGGACCATGACGAGATGAGTCTGGGGGGGGGGGGGGGGGGGGGGTGTGTAGAGTCGCAATGTTCTTGTACTATCTCTCGGACCTCTTAAATATAGGCCCTGCTTCCTCCAGGGGTTGGACCCGAGTAAGAACAGAAGGACTCTGTCCTGCAGGCCTGACCCTCCAGACATGACCCAACCAACTCACACACGGTTACACCTTGGGAACGGAGTGGAGTTGCGCAGGCCTATGCCCAACACCCAGCGTGTCCCTCATTACTGTACCCAGGCTACACCAAAATGCTGGGCACTAGTCCTCTCAAATCTACAAAGGAAAGCCTACGTTCTAAGGCTACATGTGGTACATTGGAATGCGGTATTGGATCCCGAGATAGGTGTGGTTGGGATGGGATATAACAGGGCCACCTGAGCCTGGTGTCACATCAGAGAGGATGGGTCCAAGCTGGCTATCTGTTCATATAATGTCTGGCTTCTTTATTCCCACAAAGAATAGGCACCGTTGTTACTGGTTAATGAATGTCTTCCAGAAGTGGCGTCCTCCATCCTCATTAAGTGGAACATTTCTCATTTCCTTTTGTGACGGACTCTATAGCATTATCAGCAATACTTACCTTTCACTGCTCTGTTCAGAAGCTCCACCTGCATATCCTTCCCTCAGAACCTCTCAGGTAGGGTGGTCACTCAAACAGATACATTGTCTCCTTAACAAAGGTCACAAAAATCACTCTGAAGCCATTAGCCTTGGGGGGGAAGGTCCATTGTCTTCATGGCTTCTGCTCTGTGGAGTTTTGTGGACTACAAAGGGATGGTCTACAGTAACAAGATTTGTATACTTGCCCTCCTTATCTTGTGTAGGTCATAGGGGAACAGTTCACATCCACTTATATTGGTGATTAAGTTCTTATCACCTGGTGTTATGTCTAAGGGGAGTGGGGGAGGTAGTAGAGGCCATTTGTGTCACTGAGTGTCTAACCTCAGAGGAAGAAGCCCCCTCCATGAACTATACTGGGAGAGGATTTAACATTAAGTACAATGATTTCATTTTTGCTGCTTTCACTTAATATCTAAACACAGCATTCTTTAGATTGTACATGAAGCAATACGATGACATTACTTCAGCAGGAATGTATGGCCTCTTTACTGCTGAACGTCTGCAGCGTCCACCAGTTACAGCTCCACAAAGCTCATGTTTCTCAACATTGTATTCAGATGCTGGTAAGTATGAAAACACTGCCCTCATAATGGTTCACCATACTCAGACGGTGACCCGACAATGACACATCTGGGTGTGCTCAGTGCTGACACTCGGCCAGTCTCCATAGTACCACCCGCCAGGTAACTCTGTGATGGTGCTCTGAGGTCTGCAGTGACACTGGTAACGCAGTAAAGGTGCTATGGATGAAATCCTGACCCAGCATCAGGTCGTCACATAAAATCCGATTTATTCCTTTTCAGAACTGTCCAGTTGGGCAGAAGAGACGCTTTATGGAAGTGATGTCCACTTCTTGGGCCAGAGCTGCGTTGACATGGATGAGTCCACCCCACGGGCTGAGGCTAGAGCAGCGTACAGGCGTAGTAGACATGGATGAGCCCACCACCCTGCTGAGGCTGGAGCAGCGTACAGGTGTAGTAGACATGGATGAGCCCACCAACCCGCTGAGGCTGGAGCAGCAGAGTAGTGTACAGGTGTAGTAGACATGGATGAGCCCACCAACCCGCTGAGGCTGGAGCAGCAGAGTAGCGTACAGGTGTAGTAGACATGGATGAGCCCACCAACCCGCTGAGGCTGGAGCAGCAGAGTAGTGTACAGGTGTAGTAGACATGGATGAGCCCACCAACCCGCTGAGGCTGGAGCAGCAGAGTAGTGTACAGGCGTAGTAGACATGGATGAGCCCACCAACCCGCTGAGGCTGGAGCAGCAGAGTAGTGTACAGGTGTAGTAGACATGGATGAGCCCACCAACCCGCTGAGGCTGGAGCAGCAGAGTAGTGTACAGGCGTAGTAGACATGGATGAGCCCACCAACCCGCTGAGGCTGGAGCAGCAGAGTAGTGTACAGGCGTAGTAGACATGGATGAGCCCACCAACCCGCTGAGGCTGGAGCTGCAGAGTAGTGTACAGGCGTAGTAGACATGGATGAGCCCACCAACCCGCTGAGGCTGGAGCAGCAGAGTAGTGTACAGGCGTAGTAGACATGGATGAGCCCACCAACCCACTGAGGCTGGAGCAGCAGAGTAGTGTACAGGTGTAGTAGACATGGATGAGCCCACCAACCCGCTGAGGCTGGAGCAGCAGAGTAGTGTACAGGTGTAGTAGACATGGATGAGTCCACCAACCCGCTGAGGCTGGAGCAGCGTACAGGCGTAGTAGACATGGATGAGCCCACCAACCCGCTGAGGCTGGAGCAGCAGAGTAGTGTACAGGTGTAGTAGACATGGATGAGCCCACCAACCCGCTGAGGCTGGAGCAGCAGAGTAGTGTACAGGTGTAGTAGACATGGATGAGCCCACCAACCCGCTGAGGCTGGAGCAGCAGAGTAGTGTACAGGTGTAGTAGACATGGATGAGCCCACCAACCCGCTGAGGCTGGAGCAGCAGAGTAGTGTACAGGTGTAGTAGACATGGATGAGCCCACCAACCCGCTGAGGCTGGAGCAGCAGAGTAGTGTACAGGCGTAGTAGACATGGATGAGCCCACCAACCCGCTGAGGCTGGAGCAGCAGAGTAGTGTACAGGCGTAGTAGACATGGATGAGCCCACCAACCCGCTGAGGCTGGAGCAGCAGAGTAGTGTACAGGCGTAGTAGACATGGATGAGCCCACCAACCCGCTGAGGCTGGAGCAGCAGAGTAGTGTACAGGCGTAGTAGACATGGATGAGCCCACCAACCCGCTGAGGCTGGAGCAGCAGAGTAGTGTACAGGCGTAGTAGACATGGATGAGCCCACCAACCCGCTGAGGCTGGAGCAGCAGAGTAGTGTACAGGCGTAGTAGACATGGATGAGCCCACCAACCCGCTGAGGCTGGAGCAGCAGAGTAGTGTACAGGTGTAGTAGACATGGATGAGCCCACCAACCCGCTGAGGCTGGAGCAGCAGAGTAGTGTACAGGTGTAGTAGACATGGATGAGCCCACCAACCCGCTGAGGCTGGAGCAGCAGAGTAGTGTACAGGCGTAGTAGACATGGATGAGCCCACCAACCCGCTGAGGCTGGAGCAGCAGAGTAGTGTACAGGCGTAGTAGACATGGATGAGCCCACCAACCCGCTGAGGCTGGAGCAGCAGAGTAGTGTACAGGCGTAGTAGACATGGATGAGCCCACCAACCCGCTGAGGCTGGAGCAGCAGAGTAGTGTACAGGCGTAGTAGACATGGATGAGCCCACCAACCCGCTGAGGCTGGAGCAGCAGAGTAGTGTACAGGTGTAGTAGACAGGGACATATATAGAATAGTGCTGGTTTCTGTAATTCATCCGTCTCTTTCTGAGGTAATGGTAAAATCCAGGAAGTGGCGTATAACATGTGGTACATCCATGTGGGGGTCCCAGCTGGATAATCTGTTTGTGGGGGGACCGTGTATGTCATGTCCAGACCTAGTTCGGAGTCATTTAAAGGCAAGATTTAAATTTAGCTATCAAACGTCCCAAATATCGGCAAGTTGCAAAATGCAATTTAGTACATTTACCCCCAGATCTGATACCACCTGCAGAGATCGGGGACTATGGATAGTGAGCTCTTGTAGCACCTGTGTAACAATGCCTCCAGTTGTACAGTACTTATAGGAGGCCAACAGTCCTGTTCTCTGGACATATGGTGGTAAAATCACTCTGCCCACATTCAGGGGTCTGTAGATGGCAGCAGACCGTCCTCCACTATGAACTGCCCACTGGTTGTAACATCCAATCTTTCTCCTAAAATACTGCTGGGTTTCATCTCACTTTTATCCTAAATTAATGATGAGAGAGGAGACAGTAGGACCTGCTTATGTGGTTCTCATTTTATATCAGGGGCGTGACCCACGAAATGTAAAAGTGCAGCTGGAAGGTTGCACTGATCGGGGGCAGAAACGGCTCCGCTGACCTGTAATACTCAGAGCGAGGGGTAGAACACTGTACAGCCGGTCTCCATGCGGGGGGCAAACTCTGTTCTCAGGAGAACAAGGGCCACTTCTGTGCATGCTCGAGTCTGCTTATCTAATTGGAGGGTGGGCCCCCTCTTTCTTCTAGACCCTACAGTGGGTGAGAGCAGAACATACTGAAAGACACAGGAATGAGCCTATGGGGCAGTGACTTTTATTGGCAGCGGAGAATAATAATGTTTATTATATAATATTTAATCTCCCTCCCGGACCCGCCAGTAGTTTGCTTAGGATGACATACGCGGTCCCAGTTTAATACGCAGCTGCGTAGGACAATCCCACCACAATGGGGGGGGAGGTAACCACAACCCCCTGTGGGCACACAGGTCCTTGTCTCAGTGCCTCCCCTGCAGAGAGCATCACTGAGAGGGGAGGGCGCCCCTGATACTGGAAGACAGTCCTGGGGTGAAGAAGGCAGGGAGAGTATAGCACGGAGAGACGGGGGCTCCCTCTGTACCCTGTGCCAGCTCCTTTATATAAGCTGTGGTCTCTGATCTGACTCCTCCCATTGGATGGTGCAAACTTTTGGGCACACAATGCCAACATCGCACTTTGTTAAACTATCACTTGGCGATGCCATGTTCTGATAAATGTCTGGCACCAGCGTGAATGGAGCCGAGAGATCCGTATCCAGCCAGTTCTGTGCCGCATTACTGGAAAAGTCGATATGTCTGAGACGAACGTCAGTGACTGCGAGAGACGCGTGCTCCATAGCCGGCTCCCTGCAGTCTGCACAGCTGGGCAACAGATGTCTAACACAAACATTCCCAGTAATATGGCCAGAGGCCAGACTGTTACCCCTGTATTAACCCAGCCACTGCCGGACTCCCCCAGCCATTAACCCAGCCACTGCTGGACTCCCCCAGCCATTAACCCAGCCACTGCTGGACTCCCCCAGCCATTAACCCAGCCACTGCCGGTCTCCCCCAACCATTAACCCAGCCACTGCCGGTCTCCCCCAACCATTAACCCAGCCACTGCCGGACTCCCCCAGCCATTAACCCAACCACTGCCGGTCTCCCCCAACCATTAACCCAGCCACTGCCGGACTCCCCCAGCCATTAACCCAGCCACTGCCGGTCTCCCCCAACCATTAACCGAGCCACTGCCAGACTCCCCCAACCATTAACCCAGCCACTGCCCGACTCCCCTAACCATTAACCCAGCCACTGCCGGACTCCCCCAGCCCTTAACCCAGCCACTGCCGGACTCCCCCAACCATTAACCCAGCCACTGCCGGACTCCCCCAGCCATTAACCCAGCCACTGCCGGTCTCCCCCAGCCATTAACCCAGCCACTGCCGGTCTCCCCCAACCATTAACCCAGCCCCTGCCCGACTCCCCCAACCATTAACCCAGCCACTGCCAGACTCCCCCAACCATTAACCCAGCCACTGCCGGACTCCCCCAGCCATTAACCCAGCCACTGCCGGACTCCCCCAGCCATTAACCCAGTCACTGCCAGACTCCCCCAGCCATTAACCCAGCCACTGCCGGTCTCCCTCAACCATTAACCCAGCCACTGCCGGACTCCCCCAACCATTAACCCAGCCACTGCCGGACTCCCCCAACCATTAACCCAGCCACTGCCGGACTCCCCCAACCATTAACCCAGCCACTGCCAGACTCCCCCAACCATTAACCCAGCCACTGCCAGACTCCCCCAACCATTAACCCAGCCACTGCCAGACTCCCCCAACCATTAACCCAGCCACTGCCAGACTCCCCCCAACCATTAACCCAGCCACTGCCGGACTCCCCCAGCCATTAACCCAGCCACTGCTGGACTCCCCCAACCATTAACCCAGCCACTGCCAGACTCCCCCAACCATTAACCCAGCCACTGCCAGACTCCCCCAACCATTAACCCAGCCACTGCCGGTCTCCCCAGCCATTAACCCATGTCCTGCCAGGTAGTTCTCCTGCCCCCACCCCTCCCGAAACATTAACCCATGTCCTGCCAGGTAGTTCTCCTGCCCCCACCCCTCATGAAAATCTGGAAATACAGAGAGATATGACGAAAAAATTGTATCAACCGAACTTTGCATTTCTGTGAAATGACCCCAGGTCCTGGGGGCTGCCCCACGGTCTGTAGGTCCTGGGGGCTCCCCCACGGTCTGTAGGTCCTGGGGCTCCCCCACATGTGATGTCCCTGGTGGGATTATTATTGTCTTTAATCTATAAGGCCCCATATAAGGTCTACAATAGAAGAACCATAAAACATGAACAACAAAGTAATACAGAGACCAGACATCTTCTAATGAGGACATTATACACAGATAACTTGTAATACGGACCAGTGAGTGAGAGATCATAATGTGCAATATGAAGTAAGGGTGAGGATGGGCGTGGTCACATCATTATACTGTATTATATAGTCAGTGCCAGGTTCTATATACTGTACTACGGTACCTCCACCTACACTGCGCTGTACGGTCCATACTGTGCGGGTCACAGGCACCAACCCGGATAAAAAACAAAAAAATACAACTGCTTCAATAACATAAATGGGGCCTATTAATCAAAGGGTAATAGGAAAATTAACTGGCAAAAAAAGTTTTTATTTGTGGTATACGGCCTTGCACTTTGCACTTTAATTTTTATTACTGCTTTAAACGACCTTTCTCACCCCAGCGAGGCGAACAATGATGAATATTCCTCAATGTTTTTTTGGCACATTGTAAACTGGTGTAAGTGGAGCCAGTAAGTGCCTGTGTTATAGCTGAGTACCATAGGTAGGTGCGGGTCATTATTCAGTCTGCTGATCGGCCACTGGTCAGCGTAGGACAGTCACAACTTGGATTTCTTCATTGAACGACCTGGATTTGTCTGAGCAGACAGCGCTGTGGCTGGGCGCTCATGTACAGAGAAATACTGAGGGATTAGCAACGGTTTGTTTATATCTGATTTGAAATATATCCCAGACAGTAAGCAAAGAATGCAATTAGTGGTGAGCTAGATCCAAGTGACACTTCACATAAGGAGGACTTGTGTAGACAATGCTGAGGAGATCAGGTAATGGCTGAAGGATTGCAGAACACTGCAGGGGGCTGGTTCCATGGACCCAATCCCTGATCTAAGATCACATCCTGGAACATGTCACACTGACACCTCTCTGTCCCCTCCCGGCGCTGTGGATTGATGATGGTCTGAGCATCACATCTCCTGCTCATGTGTCAATCACAGCTCGGATATTGCACATAGTCCCATGTGCCGCCAAATCTCACAATATGAGGGGCACAGCGGACATTTATCAAATCTATTGTCAGAAGATGCCCAATAAGAACAGCAACGGAAACTGGGTTATCCAGCTCAGACTGTCAGGTATTCAGGAACAGAGGGCTCAGGGCTTCTGGAAAGAAGACGTCACAGGAGAAAGAAAAGATGTGTACGTCTATAAGTATATGTCGTTCCACCGTTATAAATGTGTTATTGCTTCCAGTAAAAATCCCCTCTTACGCTTGCAGCAATGTCTGTACAGCATCAGAACTCGCAGCCCGGTCATACGTCTATAAATCTCTGCATATCCTCCAAACACACTGCTTCCTATCAAAGTGCAAAGACTTGTGAAATTTGTAGTTTCACAGAAAATGTTGCAATTCAAAAGTATGTTGTATAATGTATAATGTATAATGTATAATGTATAGCGCATCATCATTTGTTTATAATGTGAGACAGACTCTGCAGCGTGGGACAGTCAGCATTACATGTAATACACAAGTACATAGAGACATGAGGCAGAGGGGGCTCTGATCACAGGACAACAGGGACTAACGAGATGAGTGAGCAGACAGCCGGGGCGTGTAGAGGCCGCGTGTCACGTGCTAGGTCCCAGTATTTATATAGCGCCACCATAGTACGGAGCACCGTACTGCAAATATCTAATCAACCACCTCAGTCCCTGACTCCATTTACTGTCTAACTGGTCTATTCACTAAGCGGTGATGAGCAAAAATGTGGGAAAAACAGAGAATGGCCATCATCATCATCATCACCATCACCATCATCATCACCATCATCATCATCATCACCACCATCATCACCATCATCATCATCATCACCACCATCATCATCATCATCACCCTCATCACCACCATCATCATCATCACCATCATCACATCATCATCACCATCATCATCATCACCATCATCATCATCATCACCATCATCATTATCACCACCATCACCATCATCATCCCCATCACCATCATCATCATCACCATCACCATCATCACCCTCATCCTCACCATCATCATCATCATCATCACCATCATCATCATCATCACCACCACCATCACCATCATTATCATCATCACCATCATCATCCCCATCACCATCATCATCCCCATCACCATCATCACCATCACCCTCATCCTCACCATCATCATCATCACCATCATCATCATCACCATCATCATCATCCCCATCACCATCCCCATCACCATCATCACCCTCATCATCACCATCATCACCACCACCATCATCATCACCATCATCATCACCCTCATCACCATCATCACCACCATCATCACCATCACCCTCATCACCATCATCACCATCATCATCACCATCATCACCATCACCATCATCATCATCACCATTTAGTTATATAGCGCCACTGATTCCGCAGCGCTGATCCCAGCTCTTCTTTTAATTTCTCAAGGGGTTAAAGCTGGAGAAATCAGAGATTTGCCTTAGCCTGTTTAATGTTGGTCACCGCGGTCCCCACAGACTTCAATGGTGACGGCAACGTTACCCAATTCAACAAGCGGTGAAAAACTTTCAGAATGGCATTAACTTACCTTTATAATGATGTCCTACGGACTCCGTCACCGCTGAAGAAGCCTCTTAGCGTCCAGCACCAGGGTCCCATTACAAAGCACATGGAAACTTAACCGCGCAGCAGACACTCAGGTCAGTTCCATTCGTCAGCAGTGTTAGGCTGCAGGGAAGGAGATTGTAGTTACTTTAGGAGGGGTGAGGGGGCTTGTCCCCATATAACTGGTATACATATAGTCTAATATACCACCTTATAAGAAATATGCATCCACACAACCTCACCTGTCCCCATATAACCATGAGCTATGGTGGGATCATGTATAACATGTAAGGACGGTGACTTGGGGGGCTGGAGATAATATATGCTTATATTGCAAGAAAATTATAAACTCCAAAAACATACTGGTAGGTTAATTGGCTGCTATCAAATTGACCCTAGTCTGTGTGTGTGTGTGTGTGTGTGTGTCAGGGAATTTAGACTGTAAGCTCCAATGGGGCAGGGACTGATGTGAGTTCTCTGTACAGCGCTGCGGAATTAGTGGCGCTATATAAGTAAATGGTGATGATGATGATGTGCCCGATAGGCAGCACCAGCAAATCAGTTCTCACTCAAAAGTATTGCAAAAATGTTCTTTGTTGCCTTTACTGAGGAGCAGATGTCCAGTAAGTGGAAGTTTCAGGCCCAGCGCAGGGGCCATTATCAGGAAAGTGCTGCCCACATTTAGGTCTGGAATGAAGACTGTATACAGCTACTCTCAATAGTGTCTTTATACATATGGGACCCACCAGATAGACAGGCAGCCCTTGCAGCAAACGGCATTGTTAGTACAAAGGGATCTGACCCTCTGTGATGTCTATAATCCTTTAGAAAGGAGCAGCGCACCGTGTACGTCCATGTGAATACATGGTGTAGAAGTGGTGACTACAGGGGGCTGGACAAGTAACCATGGGGAGAATTACAAGATGTGACTAAAGTGGTCTCAGTGAACGTCTCTCCTGGTCGTGAAGCAGCAGAATGACAGAAAGTCACCAGGTTGATGCCTATGACAGATATATGCTCCTACTGCACCATGCTCAGTGCCCCTCATACTACAGCTGCTGTTCCTATAGCTGCCAGCAGGAGGCGCTCTGTGCCCACTCTTCCAGCTCTCCACCTCATGGAAGGATTTGCTCAGAGTCCTAATAATAACCTGGCTGAGGCTGGAGGCCCTGACAGAGCAGCCGGAGCACAAAGAGAGCACACATAGTGGTCTAAAAATACCACCCCCACCTGGAAGCAGAGCCTTAACCCTGTGTGTACCAGCCCGGCCCACCTGCGCTCCACCTGGCATCACTCATCCAGTGCATACCCCACATCGCCCTAGTGAGAGCAGTAACCCCCACAGATACTGCCCCCATGAGGGGTAGAAGGATACAGTGCTAGGAGCCGGGGCAGCCCCTCTATTTACCCGATATAATATAGGCTTTCTGTAAAACCACTATGTAGGATCCGCAGCCCCAACACTGTGTCACTGGATCCAGGAGTCATTTCCACATCATCCTGCTGGAGATCATCCTGTGATTCCAGATATCCCCAATAACGTGACAAGAGTCAGACACATGAATAAAGGTCAAATAACTCCTTCTTGGGTTAGACAATATCATCAAACCGAACAGATTCCAACTGGACCTGGCTGCAGAACGTACTGTAATACACACAACAAGCAGACTATAGCTGAGATACACATGTACCCTCCCCTAGTTATCTGTAATTAAATGGTTGGTTGGAGCATTTCAGTCCGGGGGGTAAATGTATTAAACTGCGATTCGCAGAAATCGCCGATATTCAGCAACTTAAATACATTGTTTTAAATTTAGCTGTTGAAGTCGCAGAATATCGTTGATTTGTCAAAATCCCAGTTTAATACATTTAAGACCTGGGGGACCGTGTCTCATGCACAAGGACACTTCCTGGCTGTCTTTAGGATTTAGAACTGCTCATTCCTATTCCCCTGCCCGTTCCCTGCGCTCGGCCAATGACCGTCGCCTCTCCTCCACTCTGATCACCTCTTCCCACTCCAGAATCCAAGACTTCTCCCGTGCTGCCCCCCTTCACTGGAACGACCTCCCTCGCTCCATCCGTCTTTCTCCCAATCTGTCCTCCTTCAAGAGGGCACTCAAAACTTACCTGTTCCTAAAGGCTTACCAACCTTCCACCTAACCTCTCCTCCACCTGTTCTTCCCCTCTCTCCTCCCGCCCCCCTGTTCTCTCCCCACTTCTTCAACTTGCTCCCTGTGTGCCTGTGTTCTGTCTACCCTCCCTTAGGATGTAAGCTCATTTGAGCAGGGCCCTCTTCCCTCTGTTCTCCATACCTGCTCTTCTGCTCCGTCTTTACTGCATTAGCCTGCCTGGAGTCTCTGAAGTTTTGGTATTTTTTGTTAACCGTTTGTGATGTGTTACCTTGTTTAGCCTACTGTTTGTGCTGTGTACGGCGCTGCGGAACTCTTGTGGCGCCTAATAAATAAAGGATAATAATAATAATAATAATTCCTACAAATTAATTCTGAAAAAGACTAATTTAGTGTTAAATGACAAATTGCTATTTTTGTGTATACTTGAACTTTCTTCGGCTGAATTTAGGTCGCACATAACTTTGGACAGTAGGTGAAGTGGAAATTTAGAAGTCGCGAAAAGGAAAATGTAAGTGAATGGAACCTGATAGTTTTACAGTAGAAGTGGCGGAATGAAGAACCACCGTATAACCCCATATGCCACCCTATACCCTGTATGCCACCATATACCATGTATACCACCCTATACTACCGTATACCCCTGTATACCACCCTATCCCACCATATACCCCCCTATACCACCATATACCGCCCCGTATACCACCCACAACCACCACTGGCCACAGCCTCATCAACTGAATCAGATGCACCTTAAAGACAAATCCAAGTCAAATTCGGAGGCTTCAGTAATTAAGGCGTGTGGTTAAGCGTCTCATCACCAATAATGAACTTCTTGCCTCTAACCGGCCGTACGAGGACACAAGTATAACATATGTTCAACTCAAAATATGGATGCAAAGTGCACACATGCTCCGGGCGCCAGATTTCAGCTAAGTTTCATTTTTGCTTGGTCCACAAGACCAACTTTAATTCAGTCCATTAGTCTCCAGCTGCAGTGGGTCTGGATCAATCGCTGGGACTGTTAAGACTGTTTATCGTCAGAGGAAGAGAAGTACTAGAACACGAGGACATGCACTGACACTGGGGGGAAGAGAAGTACTAGAACACGAGGACATGTACTGACACTGGGGGGAAGAGAAGTACTAGAACACGAGGACATGTACTGACACTGGGGGTAAGAGAAGTACTAGAACACGAGGACATGGACTGACACTGGGGGGAAGAGAAGTACTAGAACACGAGGACATGTACTGACACTGGGGGTAAGAGAAGTACTAGAACACGAGGACATGCACTGACACTGGAGGGAAGAGAAGTATTAGAACACGAGGACATGCACTGACACTGGAGGGAAGAGAAGTATTAGAACACAAGGACATGTACTGACACTGGGGGGAGAGAAGTATTAGAACACGAGGACATGTACTGACACTGGGGGAGGAGAAGTATTAGAACACGAGGACATGTACTGACACTGGGGGAGGAGAAGTATTAGAACATAAGGACATGTACTGACACTGGGGGGAAGAGAAGTACTAGAACACGAGGACATGTACTGACACTGGGGGGGAAGAGAAGTATTAAAACACGAGGACATGCACTGACACTGGGGGGAAGAGAAGTATTAAAACACGAGGACATGCACTGACACTGGGGGGGGAAGAGTAGTATTAGAACACGAGGACATGTACTGACACTGGGGGGAAGAGAAGTACTAGAACACAAGGACATGCACTGACACTGGGAGGAAGAGAAGTATTAGCACACGAGGACATGTACTGACACTGGGGGGAAGAGAAGTATTAGAACACGAGGACATGTACTGACACTGGGGGGAAGAGAAGTATTAGAACACGAGGACATGTACTGACACTGGGGGGAAGAGAAGTATTAGAACACGAGGACATGTACTGACACTGGGGGGAAGAGAAGTACTAGAACACAAGGACATGTACTGACACTGGGAGGAAGAGAAGTATTAGCACACGAGGACATGTACTGACACTGGGGGGAAGAGAAGTATTAGAACACGAGGACATGGACTGACACTGGGGGGAAGAGAAGTATTAGAACACGAGGACATGCACTGACACTGGGAGGAAGAGAAGTATTAGCACACGAGGACATGTACTGACACTGGGGGGAAGAGAAGTATTAGAACACGAGGACATGGACTGACACTGGGGGGAAGAGAAGTACTAGAACACGAGGACATGGACTGACACTGGGGGGAAGAGAAGTATTAGAACATGAGGACATGTACTGACACTGGAGGGAAGAGAAGTATTAGAACATGAGGACATGGACTGACACTGGGGGGGAAGAGTAGTATTAGAACACGAGGACATGTACTGACACTGGGGGGAAGAGAAGTACTAGAACACAAGGACATGTACTGACACTAATGGGGGAAGAGAAGTATTAGCACACGAGGACATGTACTGACACTGGGGGGAAGAGAAGTATTAGAACACGAGGACATGGACTGACACTGGGGGGAAGAGAAGTATTAGAACACGAGGACATGCACTGACACTGGGGGGAAGAGAAGTACTAGAACACGAGGACATGGACTGACACTGGGGGGAAGAGAAGTACTAGAACACGAGGACATGGACTGACACTGGGGGGAAGAGAAGTATTAGAACATGAGGACATGTACTGACACTGGAGGGAAGAGAAGTATTAGAACATGAGGACATGGACTGACACTGGGGGGAAGAGAAGTACTAGAACACGAGGACATGTACTGACACTGGAGGGAAGAGAAGTATTAGAACACGAGGACATGTACTGACACTGGGGGGAAGAGAAGTATTAGAACACGAGGACATGTACTGACTGGGGGGAAGAGAAGTACTAGAACACGAGGACATGCACTGACACTGGAGGGAAGAGAAGTATTAGAACACAAGGACATGTACTGACACTGGGGGGAAGAGAAGTACTAGAACACGAGGACATGTACTGACACTGGGGGGAAGAGAAGTATTAGAACATGAGGACAAGCACTGACACTGAAGGGAAGAGAAGTATTAGAACACAAGGACATACACTGACACTGGGGGGAAGAGAAGTACTAGAACACGAGGACATACACTGACACTGGGGGGAAGAGAAGTACTAGAACACGAGGACATACACTGACACTGGGGGGAAGAGAAGTACTAGAACACGAGGACATACACTGACACTGGGGGGAAGAGAAGTACTAGAACACGAGGACATACACTGACACTGGGGGGAAGAGAAGTACTAGAACACGAGGACATGGACTGACACTGGAGGGAAGAGAAGTACTATAACACGAGGACATGCACTGACACTGGGGGGAAGAGAAGTACTAGAACACGAGGACATGGACTGACATTGGGGGGAAGAGAAGTACTAGAACACGAGGACATGGACTGACACTGGGGGGAAGAGAAGTACTAGAACACGAGGACATGCACTGACACTGGGGGGAAAAGAAGTACTAGAACACGAGGACATGTACTGACACTGGGGGGAAGAGAAGTACTAGAACACGAGGACATGCACTGACACTGGGGGGAAGAGAAGTACTAGAACATGAGGACATGTACTGACACTGGGGGGGAAGAGATGTATTAGAACAGGAGGACATGTACTGACACTGGGGGGAAGAGTAGTACTAGAACACAAGGACATGCACTGACACTGGGGGGGGAAGAGAAGTATTAGAACACGAGGACATGTACTAACACTGGGGGGAAGAGAAGTATTAGAACACGAGGACATGTACTGACACTGGGGGGAAGAGAAGTACTAGAACACGAGGACATGTACTGACACTGGTGGGGAAGAGAAGTATTAGAACACAAGAACATTTACTGACACTGGAGGGAAGAGAAGTATTAGAAGACGGGGACATGTACTGACACTGGGGGGGGGGGGGAAGAGAAGTATTAGAACACGAGGACATGTACTGACACTGGGGGAAGAGAAGTATTAGAAGACGGGGACATGTACTGACACTGAGGGGAAGAGAAGTACTAGAACACGAGGACATGCACTGACACTGGGGGGAAGAGAAGTATTAGAACACGAGGACATGTACTGACACTGGGGGGAAGAGAAGTACTAGAACACGAGGACATGGACTGACACTGGGGGGAAGAGAAGAATTAGAACTCGAGGACATGTACTGACACTGGGGGAAGAGAAGTATTAGAACACGAGGACATGGACTGACACTGGGGGGGAAGAGAAGTACTAGAACACGAGGACATGGACTGACACTGGGGGGAAGAGAAGTACTAGAACACGAGGACATGCACTGACACTGGAGGTAAGACAAGTATTAGAACACGAGGACATGTACTGACACTGGGGGGAAGAGAAGTATTAGAACACGAGGATATGTACTGACACTGGGGGGAAGAGAAGTATTAGAACACGAGGACATGTACTGACACTGGGGGGAAGAGAAGTACTAGAACACGAGGACATGCACTGACACTGGGGGGAAGAGAAGTACTAGAACACGAGGACATGGACTGACACTGGGGGGGAAGAGAAGTACTAGAACACGAGGACATGGACTGACACTGGGGGGAAGAGAAGTACTAGAACACGAGGACATGCACTGACACTGGAGGTAAGACAAGTATTAGAACACGAGGACATGTACTGACACTGGGGGGAAGAGTAGTACTAGAACACGAGGACATGTACTGACACTGGGGGGAAGAGTAGTACTAGAACACGAGGACATGGACTGACACTGGGGGGAAGAGTAGTACTAGAACACGAGGACATGGACTGACACTGGGGGGAAGAGAAGTATTAGATCACGAGGACATGGACTGACACTGGAGGGAAGAGAAGTACTAGAACACGAGGACATGGACTGACACTGGGGGGAAGAGAAGTACTAGAACAGGAGGACATGTACTGACACTGGGGGGAAGAGTAGTACTAGAAAACAAGGACATGTACTGACACTGGGGGGAAGAGAAGAATTAGAACACGAGGACATGTACTGACACTGGGGGGAAGAGAAGTATTAGAACACGAGGACATGTACTGACACTGGAGGGAAGAGAAGTATTAGAACACAAGGACATGTACTGACACTGGGGAAGAGAAGTATTAGAACACAAGGACATGTACTGACACTGGGGAAGAGAAGTATTAGAACACAAGGACATGTACTGACACTGGGGGGAAGAGAAGTATTAGAACACGAGGACATGGACTGACACTGGGGGGAAGAGAAGTACTAGAACACGAGGACATGCACTGACACTGGAGGTAAGACAAGTATTAGAACACGAGGACATGTACTGACACTGGGGGGAAGAGTAGTACTAGAACACGAGGACATGTACTGACACTGGGGGGAAGAGTAGTACTAGAACACGAGGACATGGACTGACACTGGGGGGAAGAGTAGTACTAGAACACGAGGACATGGACTGACACTGGAGGGAAGAGGAGTATTAGAACACGAGGACATGTACTGACACTGGAGGGAAGAGAAGTATTAGAACACGAGGACATGTACTGACACTGGGGGGGAGAGAAGTACTAGAACACGAGGACATGTACTGACACTGGGGGGAAAAGAAGTACTAGAACAGGAGGACATGTACTGACACTGGGGGGAAGAGAAGTACTAGAACACGAGGACATGGACTGACACTGGAGGGAAGAGAAGTACTAGAACACGAGGACATGGACTGACACTGGGGGGAAGAGAAGTACTAGAACACGAGGACATGGACTGACACTGGGGGGAAGAGAAGTACTAGAACAGGAGGACATGTACTGACACTGGGGGGAAGAGTAGTACTAGAACACGAGGACATGTACTGACACTGGGGGGAAGAGAAGAATTAGAACACGAGGACATGTACTGACACTGGGGGGAAGAGAAGTATTAGAACACGAGGACATGTACTGACACTGGGGGGAAGAGAAGTATTAGAACACGAGGACATGCACTGACACTGGGGGGAAGAGAAGTACTAGAACACGAGGACATGTACTGACACTGGGGGGGAAGAGATGTATTAGAACAGGAGGACATGTACTGACACTGGGGGGAAGAGTAGTACTAGAACACAAGGACATGCACTGACACTGGGGGGGGAAGAGAAGTATTAGAACACGAGGACATGTACTAACACTGGGGGGAAGAGAAGTATTAGAACACGAGGACATGTACTGACACTGGGGGGAAGAGAAGTACTAGAACACGAGGACATGTACTGACACTGGTGGGGAAGAGAAGTATTAGAACACAAGAACATTTACTGACACTGGAGGGAAGAGAAGTATTAGAAGACGGGGACATGTACTGACACTGGGGGGGGGGGAAGAGAAGTATTAGAACACGAGGACATGTACTGACACTGGGGGAAGAGAAGTATTAGAAGACGGGGACATGTACTGACACTGGAGGGAAGAGAAGTATTAGAACACGAGGACATGTACTGACACTGGAGGGAAGAGAAGTATTAGAACACGAGGACATGTACTGACACTGGGGGGAGAGAAGTATTAGGACACGAGGACATGCACTGACACTGGGGGGAAGAGAAGTATTAGAACACGAGGACATGTACTGACACTGGGGGGAAGAGAAGTATTAGAACACGAGGACATGTACTGACACTGGGGGGAAGAGAAGTATTAGAACACGAGGACATGTACTGACACTGGGGGGAAGAGAAGTATTAGAACACGAGGACATGTACTGACACTGGGGGGAAGAGAAGTATTAGAACACGAGGACATGTACTGACACTGGAGGGAAGAGAAGTATTAGAACACGAGGACATGTACTGACACTGGGGGGAAGAGAAGTATTAGAACACGAGGACATGTACTGACACTGGAGGGAAGAGAAGTATTAGAACACGAGGACATGTACTGACACTGGAGGGAAGAGAAGTATTAGAACACGAGGACATGTACTGACACTGGAGGGAAGAGAAGTATTAGAACACAAGGACATGTACTGACACTGGGGGAAGAGAAGTATTAGAACACAAGGACATGTACTGACACTGGGGGAAGAGAAGTATTAGAACACGAGGACATGTACTGACACTGGGGGGGAAGAGAAGTATTAGAACACGAGGACATGTACTGACACTGGGGGGAAGAGAAGTATTAGAACACGAGGACATGTACTGACACTGGAGGGAAGAGAAGTATTAGAACACAAGGACATGTACTGACACTGGGGAAGAGAAGTATTAGAACACAAGGACATGTACTGACACTGGGGGGAAGAGAAGTATTAGAACACAAGGACATGTACTGACACTGGGGGGGAAGAGAAGTATTAGAACACGAGGACATGTACTGACACTGGGGGGAAGAGAAGTATTAGAACACGAGGACATGTACTGACACTGGGGGGAAGAGAAGTATTAGAACACAAGGACATGTACTGACACTGGGGAAGAGAAGTATTAGAACACAAGGACATGTACTGACACTGGGGGGAAAAGAAGTATTAGAACACGAGGACATGTACTGACACTGGGGGGGAAGAGAAGTATTAGAACACGAGGACATGTACTGACACTGGGGGGAAGAGAAGTATTAGAACACGAGGACATGTACTGACACTGGGGGGAAGAGAAGTATTAGAACACGAGGACATGTACTGACACTGGGGGGAAGAGAAGTACTAGAACACGAGGACATGTACTGACACTGGGGGGAAGAGAAGTATTAGAACACGAGGACATGTACTGACACTGGGGGGAAGAGAAGTATTAGGACACGAGGACATGTACTGACACTGGAGGGAAGAGAAGTACTAGAACACGAGGACATGGACTGACACTGGGGGGAAGAGAAGTACTAGAACACGAGGACATGGACTGACACTGGGGGGAAGAGAAGTACTAGAACACGAGGACATGTACTGACACTGGGAGGAACAGAAGTACTAGAACACAAGGACATGGACTGACACTGGGGGGAAGAGAAGTATTAGAACACAAGGACATGTACTGACACTGGGGGGAAGAGAAGTATTAGAACACGAGGACATGTACTGACACTGGGGGGAAGAGAAGTATTAGACCACGAGGACATGTACTGACACTGGGGGGAAGAGAAGTATTAGAACACGAGGACATGTACTGACACTGGGGGGAAGAGAAGTATTAGAACACGAGGACATGTACTGACACTGGGGGGAAGGAGGTTCAGAGGAAACTACATCACAGAAAGGGTAGTGGATAAGTGGAATATCCTCCCATCAGAGGTGGTAGAGGCTAATACAGTACAGCAATGTAAACATACTTGGGATAGACATAAGGATATCATTACAAAGAAATAAAGATTGAATATGGTGTGAGGTTACCATAGGTTAGAAATATGGTCAAAGTGGTTCTTATCTGCTGTCAAATTGTATGTTTAGGAGGTGGCAGACATATTTCTCCAGCCTGTTCATTAGACCCCAATTACAAGTGAAATAGCCCCCTATTGTGGTAACGTGGACTCCCAGTATCCGCACCTTCTTCTTTATAAGTTTTATATGAGTAAAGTATTGAATAGTAGTAAAACAGCTGCTGCCCATTTCTTGAGGCAGTCACACAATACGTCTCATTCCATCGCTCTCTTCTCATCTCTAAAGAGCCCACAACACTCTCCCAGAGACCTCCGCACAACATCACCAAGAGAGGGCTTGTCAGAAAATATATCCCGAGATAAAAGGGCAACTAAATACTTTTAAATTTTTTTTAACAAGTAACCTGAATATGTGTAATATACTTCAGGTTCTCTTCCAGAGGGACACAAGTCCTCGTGAGGATCAGTCCTTAGTCCCCACCGCAGTCATACACACAGCAACTTTATAGCCGATAATATGCAACTGGATGAATATCGAAGTTACAATTCCCAATAATGCTCCAAACAAAAGTCTTAGGATCATAATAGGACATGTTGGAAATACGAGCGGAATAGGAACGCCCATATCAGCCTGTGTCTGTGGACATCAATAACACAAGGAATTATCCCATTTGGTCTCTATAAGCGTGGCCAATTTGCACATTAACCCTGTGTATGTACAGGTGCCACAATATTCCTGCATCAGAGTAACCAGAGCCTCCCACCAATACCCGTGCTGCTGGGGACCCTGCTCCTTCCACTATATAACTCTCAGTCTGTGACTTCCTGCTGTTCCCCTCCTCACATCATGTCACTGTCCCTGTCACATGCAGCTCTGTCCTCACTAACACATCACTCATCTCCTGATATACTCTGTGATGCTGGGGACCCTGCTCCTTCCACTATATAACTCTCAGTCTGTGGCTTCCTGCTGCCTCCATTCCCCTCCTCACATCATGTCACTGCCCCCGTCACATGCAGCCCTGTCCTCACTAACACATCACTCATCTCCTGATATACTCTGTGCTGCTGGGGACCCTGCCCCTTCCACTATATAACTCTCAGTCTGTGACTTCCGGCTACCTCCATTCCCCTCCTCACATCATGTCACTGCCCCTGTCACATGCAGCTCTGTCCTCACTAACACATCACTCATCTCCTGATATACTCTGTGCTGCTGGAGACCCTGCTCCTTCCACTATATAACTCTCAGTCTGTGACTTCCTGCTGCCTCCATTCCACTCCTCACATCATGTCACTGCCCCTGTCACATGCAGCTCTGTCCTCACTAACACATCACTCATCTCCTGATATACTCTGTGCTGCTGGAGACCCTGCTCCTTCCACTATATAACTCTCAGTCTGTGACTTCCTGCTGCCTCCATTCCACTCCTCACATCATGTCACTGCCCCTGTCACATGCAGCCCTGTCCTCACTAACACATCACTCATCTCCTGATATACTCTTTGCTGCTGGAGACCCTGCTCCTTCCACTATATAACTCTCAGTCTGTGACTTCCTGCTGCCTCCATTCCACTCCTCACATCATGTCACTGCCCCTGTCACATGCAGCTCTGTCCTCACTAACACATCACTCATCTCCTGATATACTCTTTGCTGCTGGAGACCCTGCTCCTTCCACTATATAACTCTCAGTCTGTGACTTCCTGCTGCCTCCATTCCACTCCTCACATCATGTCACTGCCCCTGTCACATGCAGCTCTGTCCTCACTAACACATCACTCATCTCCTGATATACTCTGTGCTGCTGGGGACCCTGCTCCTTCCACTATATAACTCTCAGTCTGTGGCTTCATGCTGCCTCCATTCCCCTCCTCACATCATGTCACTGCCTCTGTCACATGCAGCCCTGTCCTCAGTAACACATCACTCATCTCCTGATATACTCTTTGCTGCTGGGGACCCTGCTCCTTCCACTATATAACTCTCAGTCTGTGACTTCCTGCTTCCTCCATTCCCCTCCTCACATTATGTCACTGCCCCTGTCACATGCAGCCCTGTCCTCACTAACACATCACTCATCTCCTGATATACTCTGTGCTGCTGGAGACCCTGCTCCTTCCACTATATAACTCTCAGTCTGTGACTTCCTGCTTCCTCCATTCCCCTCCTCACATCATGTCACTGCCTCTGTCACATGGAGCCCTGTCCTCACTAACACATCACTCATCTCCTGATATACTCTGTGCTGCTGGAGACCCTGCTCCTTCCACTATATAACTCTCAGTCTGTGACTTCCTGCTTCCTCCATTCCCCTCCTCACATCATGTCACTGCCCCTGTCACATGCAGCTCTGTCCTCACTAACACATCACTCATCTCCTGATATACTCTGTGCTGCTGGGGGACCCTGCTCCTTCCACTATATAACTCTCAGTCTGTGGCTTCCTGCTGCCTCCATTCCCCTCCTCACATCATGTCACTGCCCCTGTCACATGCAGCCCTGTCCTCACTAACACATCACTCATCTCCTGATATACTCTGTGCTGCTGGGGACCCTGCTCCTTCCACTATATAACTCTGTCTGTGACTTCCTGCTGCCTCCATTCCCCTCCTCACATCATGTCACTGCCCCTGTCACATGCAGCCCTCTCCTCACTAACACATCACTCATCTCCTGATATACTCTGTGCTGCTGGGGGACCCTGCTCCTTCCACTATATAACTCTCAGTCTGTGGCTTCCTGCTGCCTCCATTCCCCTCCTCACATCATGTCACTGGCCCTGTCACATGCAGCCCTGTCCTCACTAACACATCACTCATCTCCTGATATACTCTGTGCTGCTGGAGGACCCTGCTCCTACCACTATATAACTCTCAGTCTGTGGCTTCCTGCTGCCTCCTTTCTCCTCCTCACATCATGTCACTGCCCCTGTCACATGCAGCCCTGTCCTCACTAACACATCACTCATCTCCTGATATACTCTGTGCTGCTGGAGGACCCTGCTCCTACCACTATATAACTCTCAGTCTGTGGCTTCCTGCTGCCTCCATTCCCCTCCTCACATCATGTCACTGCCCCTGTCACATGGAGCCCTGTCCTCACTAACACATCACTCATCTCCTGATATACTCTGTGCTGCTGGAGACCCTGCTCCTTCCACTATATAACTCTCAGTCTGTGACTTCCTGCTTCCTCCATTCCCCTCCTCACATCATGTCACTGCCCCTGTCACATGGAGCCCTGTCCTCACTAACACATCACTCATCTCCTGATATACTCTGTGCTGCTGGAGACCCTGCTCCTTCCACTATATAACTCTCAGTCTGTGGCCTCCTGCTGCCTCCATTCCCCTCCTCACATCATGTCACTGCCCCATCCTCACACATTAGTCCTCTCCTGATATACTCTCTCATTGGCTGCTATTAGAATGACCTGATTGGCTGCAGTTTGTTCTGCTCACACAGGAGCTCACACCCTACTCAAACACACCTTAAAAATAGCAATTGAGATCTACAGAGCAATGACCTCAATATACAGCAGATTCTCCTGCCCAGTGATATTGTAGCTGTGTTCTGCAGTCACAGTGTATAACGTATAGGCATCCAGTTATATCACATTAGCAGCAGATGGAGGTATACACAGTGCAGCAGATGGAGGTATACACAGTGCAGCAGATGGAGGTATACACAGTGCAGCAGATGGAGGTATACAAAGAGCAGCAGATGGAGGTATACACAGAGCAGCAGATGGAGGCATACACAGAGCAGCAGATGGAGGCATACACAGAGCAGCAGATGGAGGTATACACAGTGCAGCAGATGGAGGCATACACAGTGCACCAGATGGAGGTATACACAGTGCAGCAGATGGAGGTATACACAGTGCAACAGATGGAGGTATACACAGAGCAGCAGATGGAGGCATACACAGTGCAGCAGATGGAGGTATACACAGTGCAGCAGATGGAGGCATACACAGAGCAGCAGATGGAGGTATACACAGTGCAGCAGATGGAGGCATACACAGTGCACCAGATGGAGGTATACACAGTGCAGCAGATGGAGGTATACACAGTGCAACAGATGGAGGTATACACAAAGCAGCAGATGGAGGCATACACAGTGCAGCAGATGGAGGTATACACAGTGCAGCAGATGGAGGTATACACAGAGCAGCAGATGGAGGTATACACAGAGCAGCAGATGGAGGTATACACAGAGCAGCAGATGGAGGTATACACAGTGCAGCAGATGGAGGTATACACAGAGCAGCAGATTGAGGTATACACAGAGCAGCAGATGGAGGTATACACAGTGCAGCAGATGGAGGCATACACAGTGCAGCAGATGGAGGTATACACAGTGCAGCAGATGGAGGTATACACAGTGCAGCAGATGGAGGTATACACAGAGCAGCAGATGGAGGTATACACAGTGCAGCAGATGGAGGTATACACAGAGCAGCAGATGGAGGTATACACAGTGCAGCCATACATAGGGTCGGCAGTCACAGTAATACCAGGTGGTAGTAAGGATTTACCAGCCACGTGGTACAATAAGTTCTTCAAGGCGTTTGTGGCTGGTTCCCATCACTTCCCCATGTGCTGTGGGCAGGGCCGGATTAACCATAGGGCTAACTGGGCTACAGCCCAGGGGCCTATGGCATCCAGGGGGCCCTTGAAAGTGCTCAGCAGCAGTATTGATCGGTCGGGGGCGCCCCCGGCGCGCTGTAGTCTCCTTACTGAGGAGATCTCGTGAGTCTCACTCTCATGAGATCTCCTCAGTAAAAAAACACAGCGCGCCGGGGAAGGAGGTAAGTGCCGGGGATTGCGCTGGCAGCTCGGATCACGGGGGAATGGAGGCCCCCTTAGCCCAGGGGCCTCCATTCCCTTAATCCGGCCCTGGCTGTGGGACATGTTTTAGGGTAATGTCTGAAGCTGGTTCTTTGTGGGTTAGATATATAGATGAAATGTTTAATAACAATGTATTTAACACTCATCAGCCTGGCCACACCCCCTTTTACCCATGTGCGGAGCTTACCTGCAGGCCCGTTGTCCTAACGAGGGTCCTTTCCGGCGTCCCCGCTGCTCAATTGAAAGATGACTGGCTGTCACTGATAGCGTCATCAGCTGATGTTCCCGCCGCCGCTGAAGAAGGGAGAAGGAACAGAAAGCCTGCAGCAATCAACATATAGGTAAGTAGACTCTTAAACCATTTGTTTATACTATATATATATATAGTGTGTGTGTGTGTGTGAATTGGGGACACTTGCGTGGCATAACATTGGGGCACTACTGTGTGGCATAACATTTGGGGCACTACTGTGTGGCATAACATTGGGGCACTATTGTGTGACATAACATTGGGGCACTACTGTGTGGCATAACATTGTTTTGGGGGCACTACTATGTGATGGGACCTTTAATGCTGAGGTGGTTTGGGTCTATAATTGAATGTGGGGCCGAGTGTGGGGAAGAGGGCTATCTATTAAATGTGAGTATTAATTATTTAATGCTAGGAATGGTCGTGGGAAATGGATGTATTAAACGTAAATGCTATTAATTTATTGCTGGGGCTGTTTGGAGGGAGGGTAATAGGTTTATTTATTAAATGTGAGCACTATTACTTTAATGTTGAGGCTGGAGAGTGGCCTAATTATTAAATGTGGGTGATGTTGATTTAATGGCAGGGATGGTTGGCGTTTCTAAATGTACCCATTATTTTTTCCAAATAGGGCCCTCAACATTCCAGGATCCAGAAAAGCCGCAACTAAAGAAACCAGCAGCCACAGGTGGTAAAAGTGACAACAACAGGTAGGACAGTCTGTCAAATGTTCTGAGTCTAGTGCAGGCTTGGCTAACCTGTGGTACTCCAGGTGTTGTGAAACTACAAGTCCCAGCATACCTTTACTGCAATAAGCTGCTATATATATTGGCAAAGCATGCTGGGGCTTGTAGTTTCACAACACCTGGAGTGCCACAGGTTAGCCAAACCTGGCCTAGTGGGACAATCCTGATTTTTGGTGACTGTTCTGCCCAATCTAAGGGGCAGGTCAAGACTGTGTATTCTTTATACACACACTGTATGCTTTATATACTACATAAAGGTGCTAGCTGTCCTTCGTGGACTAACCACTCCCCTTCTAGAGTCAGGTCCCGCCTCAATGTTGGCTGACCACACCCCCTCTGGTGGGCCCCTAGTGTTGCATTCCCCAGTGGGCCCTTCATGCCCCAGTCCAACACTGACACTCATCCTGGTGTTGGATTTGACATCAGTTGTGTTTAGGGGACTGGAGCCATGGGCAGCCTCCCCACCACTCTGTCCATGGGTCTGGAACAAGAGAAGGCAGCACTGGGAGCCCCTAGCGTAGCCCTGGGCAGGGGTGGAGGAGATGGGGTCTGCAGTAGTCATAGCTGCGGGCACCAGAGATGGTGGTGACTGAGTAGCACCAGTTGTCGTGGGCAGCACAAGGTTACAATCAGATCTGTACAACCACATCCCCCAGTGGCACAGAAACTTCCAATGTCACGATGTTCAGATGTGTTATATTATAACACCGGATCTCTCCCCCCCGTATTCCCAAGCAGTAACCATATGGCAGAGCTTCCTCTGTTTCAGCACTGACGACAAATAGTCCTTTATTTACCATTCATATAGCGCCTCTATATCACGCAGCGCTGTACAACGAATATTTATTATTAGTCCAGGCCCCATTGGAGCTTAGTCTACATTCCCTAACATACACTATGTTTATACTGGGGAAGGAAACCCACGGGGAGAACATACAAACTTCCCACAGAGAGAGGTCCTGGTCGGCATTTAATCAATGACCCAGGGCTGATGCAATGCTTAACACTGTGCAACCATGCTGCCCATGAGATGTCAACACATTTACTGTACATTATAATCTAGAAGCCAGACCTTGTGTCAGCCAAGTGAGAAGACAATACCCCTCCTAGGAGCCAGCACCCCTCCTAGGAGCCAGCACCCCTCCCAGGAGCCAGCATCCCTCCTAGGAGCCAGCATCCCTCCTAGGGGCCAGCACCCCTCCTAGGAGCCAGCACCCCTCCCTGCTACCTCCATTACAAGCATAGAAAAAGTAAAAAACAACAGCCAGTTATTCTCCTAATTTGGCTCCCCCTCCCCCTTAGAAGATGATGAAGTCCTGGGGGACACAGAAGCCATCTGTCATCAGAGTGGGCCCACCTACATCCAGCTGGTGGTCTGCATCCCCTTCCTAGTATTAGATAATTCCACATAACATTTGTCCATCTAATTCTCCAGCTGCGGCGTCCGGGGATCTCCAACAAGTAGGGTTAGATGTTCTCCTCCCCCACAAAACAACCATCAGCTGCAGCCTCTTCCAGCTTGAGGTGTCCACAGATACCATAACTACCAGGATAAAACGCGGGAATGGTTTCCGAGCTTGTTGGCTGTGTGTCAGCCTGATGGTACCGCGCTTTGTGTGGGCCGAGCTTGGGTTATGTCCTCTGATCCAGCGACTACCAAGCTGGGAGCCGCTCAAAGCTAAACGGTGTCTGGTTCATCCGCGTCTGATCCAGTGGTCTCATTGTCTGTGGGACATGGCGGGAACATCACATCCACATACATAAGTACAGCCAGATCCTGGTCCACTTCTATTACTGTGAACATGGAATTCTGTGTCAGTGTGTGAGGTGTACAGGGGGGGCTGGGGGTCGGTGTGAGGTGTACAGGGGTGGCTGGGGGTCAGTGTGAGGTGTACAGGGGTGACTGGGGGTCGGTGTGGGGTGTTCAGGGGGGCTGGGGGTCGGTGTGGGTTGTACAGGGGAGGGGGTGGGGTCGGTGTGGGGTCAACAGGGGGGGCTGGGGGTCGGTGTGAGGTGTACAGGGGTGGCTGGGGGTCAGTGTGGGGTGTACAGGAGGGGATGGGGGTCAGTGTGAGGTGTACAGGGAGGGGCTGAGGGTCAGTGTGAGGTGTACGGGGGGCTGGGGGTCAGTGTGAGGTGTACAGGGAGGGGCTGGGGGGTCAGTGTGAGGTGTACGGGGAGGGGCTGGGGGTCAGTGTGAGGTGTATGGGGAGGGGCTGGGGGGTCAGTGTGAGGTGTACGGGGAGGGGCTGGGGGTCAGTGTGAGGTGTACGGGGAGGGGCTGGGGGTCAGTGTGAGGTGTATGGGGAGGGGCTGGGGGGTCAGTGTGAGGTGTACGGGGAGGGGCTGGGGGTCAGTGTGAGGTGTACGGGGAGGGGCTGGGGGGGTCAGTGTGAGGTGTACGGGGAGGGGCTGGGGGTAAGTGTGAGGTGTACGGGGAGGGGCTGGGGGTCAGTGTGAGGTGTACGGGCAGGGGCTGGGGGGGGTCAGTGTGAGGTGTACGGGGAGGGGCTGGGGGTCAGTGTGGGGTGTACGGGGAGGGGCTGGGGGGGTCAGTGTGAGGTGTACGGGGAGGGGCTGGGGGTCAGTGTGGGGTGTACAAGGAGGGGCTGGGGGGTCACTGTGAGGTGTACGGGGAGGGGCTGGGGTTCAGTGTGAGGTGCACGGGGAGGGGCTGGGGGGGGGTCAGTGTGAGGTGTACAAGGAGGGGCTGGGGGGTCACTGTGAGGTGTACGGGGAGGGGCTGGGGGTCAGTGTGAGGTGCACGGGGAGGGGCTGGGGGTCAGTGTGAGGTGCACGGGGAGGGGCTGGGGGGGGTCAGTGTGGGGTGTAAGGGAAGGGGCTGAGGGTCACTGTGAGGTGTACGGGGAGGGGCTGGGGGGGTCAGTGTGAGGTGCACGGGGAGGGGCTGGGGGTCAGTGTGAGGTGTACGGGGAGGGGCTGGGGGGTCAGTGTGAGGTGTACGGGGAGGGGCTGGGGGGGTCAGTGTGAGGTGTACGGGGAGGGGCTGGGGGGGTCAGTGTGGGGTGTACGGGGAGGGGCTGGGGGTCAGTGTGAGGTGTACGGGGAGGGGCTGGGGGTCAGTGTGAGGTGTACTGGGAGGGGCTGGGGGTCAGTGTGAGGTGTACTGGGAGGGGCTGGGGGTCAGTGTGAGGTGTACTGGGAGGGGCTGGGGGTCAGTGTGAGGTGTACGGGGGGCTGGGGGTCAGTGTGAGGTATACGGGGAGGGGCTGGGGGTCAGTGTGAGGTGTACTGGGAGGGGCTGGGGGTCAGTGTGAGGTGTACTGGGAGGGGCTGGGGGTCAGTGTGAGGTGTACGGGGGGCTGGGGGTCAGTGTGAGGTGTACTGGGAGGGGCTGGGGGTCAGTGTGAGGTGTACGGGGAGGGGCTGGGGGGGTCAGTGTGAGGTGTACGGGGAGGGGCTGGGGGTCAGTGTGAGGTGTACGGGGAGGGGCTGGGGGTCAGTGTGAGGTGTACGGGGAGGGGCTGGGGGTCAGTGTGAGGTGTACGGGGAGGGGCTGGGGGGGTCAGTGTGAGGTGTACGGGGAGGGGCTGGGGGTCAGTGTGAGGTGTACGGGGAGGGGCTGGGGGTCAGTGTGAGGTGTACTGGGAGGGGCTGGGGCTCAGTGTGAGGTGTACGGGGAGGGGCTGGGGGTCAGTGTGAGGTGTACGGGGAGGGGCTGGGGGTCAGTGTGAGGTGTACGGGGAGGGGCTGGGGGGTCAGTGTGAGGTGTACGGGGAGGGGCTGGGGGTCAGTGTGAGGTGTACGGGGAGGGGCTGGGGGTCAGTGTGAGGTGTACGGGGAGGGGCTGGGGGTCAGTGTGAGGTGTACGGGGAGGGGCTGGGGGTCAGTGTGAGGTGTACGGGGAGGGGCTGGGGGTCAGTGTGAGGTGTACTGGGAGGGGCTGGGGCTCAGTGTGAGGTGTACGGGGAGGGGCTGGGGGTCAGTGTGAGGTGTACGGGGAGGGGCTGGGGGGTCAGTGTGAGGTGTACGGGGAGGGGCTGGGGGTCAGTGTGAGGTGTACGGGGAGGGGCTGGGGGTCAGTGTGAGGTGTACGGGGAGGGGCTGGGGGTCAGTGTGAGGTGTACGGGGAGGGGCTGGGGGTCAGTGTGAGGTGTACGGGGAGGGGCTGGGGGTCAGTGTGAGGTGTACTGGGAGGGGCTGGGGGTCAGTGTGAGGTGTACTGGGAGGGGCTGGGGGTCAGTGTGAGGTGTACTGGGAGGGGCTGGGGGTCAGTGTGAGGTGTACTGGGAGGGGCTGGGGGTCAGTGTGAGGTGTACGGGGAGGGGCTGGGGGTCAGTGTGAGGTGTACTGGGAGGGGCTGGGGCTCAGTGTGAGGTGTACGGGGAGGGGCTGGGGGTCAGTGTGAGGTGTACGGGGAGGGGCTGGGGGTCAGTGTGGGGTGTACAAGGAGGGGCTGGGGGGTCACTGTGAGGTGTACGGGGAGGGGCTGGGGGTCAGTGTGAGGTGCACGGGGAGGGGCTGGGGGGGGGTCAGTGTGAGGTGTACAAGGAGGGGCTGGGGGGTCACTGTGAGGTGTACGGGGAGGGGCTGGGGGTCAGTGTGAGGTGCACGGGGAGGGGCTGGGGGTCAGTGTGAGGTGTACTGGGAGGGGCTGGGGGTCAGTGTGAGGTGTACGGGGGGCTGGGGGTCAGTGTGAGGTATACGGGGAGGGGCTGGGGGTCAGTGTGAGATGTACGGGGGGCTGGGGGTCAGTGTGAGGTGTACTGGGAGGGGCTGGGGGTCAGTGTGAGGTGTACGGGGAGGGGCTGGGGGTCAGTGTGAGGTGTACAGGGAGGGGCTGGGGGTCAGTGTGAGGTGTACGGGGAGGGGCTGGGGGTCAGTGTGAGGTGTACGGGGAGGGGCTGGGGGTCAGTGTGAGGTGTACGGGGAGGGGCTGGGGGTCAGTGTGAGGTGTACGGGGAGGGGCTGGGGGTCAGTGTGAGGTGTACGGGGAGGGGCTGGGGGGGTCAGTGTGAGGTGTACGGGGAGGGGCTGGGGGTCAGTGTGAGGTGTACTGGGAGGGGCTGGGGGTCAGTGTGAGGTGTACTGGGAGGGGCTGGGGGGTCAGTGTGAGGTGTACTGGGAGGGGCTGGGGGTCAGTGTGAGGTGTATGGGGAGGGGCTGGGGGTCAGTGTGAGGTGTATGGGGAGGGGCTGGGGGTCAGTGTGAGGTGTACTGGGAGGGGCTGGGGGGTCAGTGTGAGGTGTACTGGGAGGGGCTGGGGGTCAGTGTGAGGTGTACTGGGAGGGGCTGGGGGGTCAGTGTGAGGTGTACTGGGAGGGGCTGGGGGTCAGTGTGAGGTGTACAGGGAGGGGCTGGGGGTCAGTGTGAGGTGTACGGGGAGGGGCTGGGGGTCAGTGTGAGGTGTACGGGGAGGGGCTGGGGGGGTCAGTGTGAGGTGTACGGGGAGGGGCTGGGGGTCAGTGTGAGGTGTACGGGGAGGGGCTGGGGCTCAGTGTGAGGTGTACGGGGAGGGGCTGGGGGTCAGTACAGAGTTCCCGCCTGTATTACACCGTCCCCGCTGATTGGCTGCAGTGTTAGCTCCGCCTCCGGTTGCCGCGGTAACGGTGTATCAGCGGTTACTATGGACACCGGACACTGAGGAGAGTTATACCCGGATAAGAGGGATATATATATACAGCGCTCCTCGGGGTGTATACACCGGACCAGCACAGTACAGACCCTCAGGATGGAGCAGGGCGGTGTCTCCCGGAGCCCCGGTCTCACTGGTAACTGGGTGGAGGAGGTCAGTGTGATGTGTACTTACTGTTACCAGCACCTACCTCATGTACCCGGTGACGTCACCATATAATGTCCAGGGGCGGGGTCAGGGGTATATTATATACAGAGGATCTCACGGTTCTCTTCACTGAAAACCAATAATTTAGTTTTTAAGTAAAATTAAATAAAAATAAAATTGTTTTTAGTGATAAGAGATGAACAATCTGCTCATAGTATCTTATTTATATATATATATATACTCTGCTTTTACTGCACTATGACTTGTATTATCTTATACGCCCTGTGTCATCGCCCTGTATCATCGCCCTGTATCATACGCCCTGTGTCATACGCCCTGTGTCATACGCCCTGTGTCATCGCCCTGTATCATACGCCCTGTATCATCGCCCTGTGTCATACGCCCTGTGTCATCTCCCTGTGTCATACGCCCTGTATCATACGCCCTGTGTCATCGCCCTGTGTCATACGCCCTGTGTCATCGCCCTGTGTCATACGCCCTGTATCATACGCCCTGTATCATACGCCCTGTGTCATCGCCCTGTATCATCGCCCTGTATTATAAGCCCTGTATTATACGCCCTGTGTCATCGCCCTGTATCATCGCCCTGTATTATAAGCCCTGTATTATACGCCCTGTATCATACGCCCTGTGTCATCGCCCTGTGTCATACGCCCTGTATCATACGCCCTGTATCATCGCCCTGTATCATACGCCCTGTGTCATCGCCCTGTATCATCGCCCTGTATTATAAGCCCTGTATTATACGCCCTGTATCATACGCCCTGTGTCATCGCTCTGTGTCATCGCCCTGTATTATAAGCCCTGTATTATACGCCCTGTATCATACGCCCTGTGTCATCGCCCTGTATCATACGCCCTGTATCATATGCCCTGTATCATAAGCCCTGTATCATACGCCCTGTATCATACGCCCTGTGTCATCGCCCTGTATCATACGCCCTGTGTCATCGCCCTGTATCATACGCCCTGTGTCATCGCCCTGTATCATACGCCCTGTATCATACGCCCTGTGTCATCGCCCTGTGTCATACGCCCTGTGTCATCGCCCTGTATCATACGCCCTGTATCATACGCCCTGTGTCATCGCCCTGTATCATACGCCCTGTATCATACGCCCTGTATTATATCCCTGTATTATACGCCCTGTATTATACGCCCTGTACTGTTCTCCCAGGCTCTGTGTACAGTGCTGTGGACCCTTTGTGGCGCCTCATAAATAAATGATAATAATAAGTAACAATGGGCTCTATGTGCAGTACAGAAATAAGCTCTTTTTCTTAATCTTTATACCAAGACATCGGCTGCAGATCCCTCAAGTCCTGTAAGTTGTGAGGTGGGGTCTCCGTGGCTCCGCTGCGGCCTCCTTCCCATAGTGCAGCCTGGTGCCATCTCTTCCCCAGGTAAGCGGTACACAGGCCCCCAAACTGCCTGGTACCGCAGGTCCGTCATCCGTTATATATATATTACATGGTATCAGGGAGGCAGGAGAACCACAGACCCGTCATCCCTTATATATGTATATATATATATATATATATATATATATATATATATAGTATATTACATGGTATCAGGGAGGCCTCTGCTCTTTCTTCGTGTACCCTCCTCTCATTCACCAATGACATTTCGGATGTTATCCATAATTAGTGATGTTCCAGATCCGCTTGTGACTAATGACTTCTCTCTCCCTGCACTGTGATATGACAGAGAGCGACCGCCAGCCTTGATCGTGACCCGTCCATTGCTGACACCGTTGGAGAGGGACAGGCCCATAGACATGGACACCGTGGTATTATCAGCACACAGCTACTGGCTGAAATGGCAGATTCCACAACCCAGGAGGATTCATACAGGAAGCCGAGCACGGACCGCAGGCGACACACAGGTAACGGCCTACAGCATCCGGAGCTCTCCACACGTTACACAGCAGATCATTCATATGTTGGACGTATCATGACTGACCGTTGTCTGCTGTTGTGTGCGTGGTGATAATACAGAGGCAGCTGGTCACACAATATAGTAGAGATGGGGGAAGAGGGGGTAATATGGGTGTAGAGGGCCTATAGGTGTCACAGTAGGGTTTGGGTACAGTGAGAAGAGCAGAGGATGGAGAGAGTGCAGGATGTGCCAGAGGTAGAGGCACCGGCTGAGAGCTCTGATACGAGTGAGGGTCGTGCAGGAGAAGGGGGCCAACAAGCGGCAGAGGGGTCCAGGACGATGACCCTTGATGTAGCCTCTAGGAGGGAGGGCAGGAGGTTTTTTCCACCCCTTTGCCATATTGCTGGGGAACATGGGGGCTTGTGGAGGGGTCACTCTGCCCATTTTTAGATTGTTTTATTTTGTATTACACAGTGCTGTGTATATGGGCTGTACGGAGGTAACTGTCAATTATGAGCTTTGTGACTGACGATTACCACTGATCCGGCCGCAGATACTAAATCATTTATTTAAACTCTGACACAAACATAGTACTTCATTTCACAAAGCACAGTGCACGTGTGTAGCATGCTCCTCATGCGTAGTACCATTCTGTCAAGGGGCCACCTGGAGGCAGAAGAATGTATTGCAGGGAATATCAAAATGACGCTTTGGGAAACATATGCACAATGTTAGGGTAATGGTACATCAGTTATATCTCCTTGTAACCACATTTTCTATCCCTAGGTCAGAGAGAAGACATGCTCAGGAAATATCTGTACCAGAAGTTCAGGTAAGTTCATTTCTTTACCCCTAGGACAGGCCTGTAAATACATTGTGTCCATCCAATGACCTGCTCTGCGCTGGGCCGGATCTGTTATATAGCTCTGTATGTAAAGGAAGGAGAGGCCTCTACTACATAACTTACATAGAGACTGAGTGTCTGCGCTGCACATGCCGGTCTACTAGAGTTTACATCCTTAGCTGTTGGGTTTTCAGCATAGAGAAAACTCTCGTCATCCTCCCCCCTCCCCCCATATTTCTTTCTTCCGGGGGCATCGGAGTCTGAGTGGAGCCTACAAGTCTGCTTCCCATTAACTGCCCAAATGTAGGACAACTGGCTCTTTGTGTATGTGATGGAGCAGAAGAGAAATGATTGAGAACTTTACTCAGCTTGTACCAGAAATGTGATATGTGCAGAATTCTCATGGACCCTACAACGTTCTCATGATGAGATGTGCTCTGTGCTGTACTGATAATAGATGGAGAGAGGAGATGTGCTCTGTGCTGTACTGATAATAGATGGAGAGAGAGGAGATGTGCTCTGTGCTGTACTGATAATAGATGGAGAGAGGAGATGTGCTCTGTGCTGTACTGATAATAGATGGAGAGAGAGGAGATGTGCTCTGTGCTGTACTGATAATAGATGGAGAGAGGAGATGTGCGCTGTGCTGTACTGATAATAGATGGAGAGAGAGGATGTGCTCTGTGCTGTACTGATAATAGATGGAGAGAGAGGAGATGTGCTCTGTGCTGTACTGATAATAGATGGAGAGAGAGGATGTGCTCTGTGCTGTACTGATAGATGGAGAGAGGAGATGTGCTCTGTGCTGTACTGATAATAGATGGAGAGAGAGGAGATGTGCTCTGTGCTGTACTGATAGTAGATGGAGAGAGGAGATGTGCTCTGTGTTGTACTGATAATAGATGGAGAGAGAGGAGATGTGCTCTGTGCTGTACTGATAATAGATGGAGAGAGAGGAGATGTGCTCTGTGCTGTACTGATAATAGATGGAGAGAGAGGATGTGCTCTGTGCTGTACTGATAATAGATGGAGAGAGGAGATGTGCTCTGTGCTGTACTGATAATAGATGGAGAGAGGAGATGTGCGCTGTGCTGTACTGATAATAGATGGAGAGAGAGGAGATGTGCTCTGTGCTGTACTGATAATAGATGGAGAGAGAGGATGTGCTCTGTGCTGTACTGATAATAGATGGAGAGAGGAGATGTGCTCTGTGCTGTACTGATAATAGATGGAGAGAGGAGATGTGCGCTGTGCTGTACTGATAATAGATGGAGAGAGAGGATGTGCTCTGTGCTGTACTGATAATAGATGGAGAGAGAGGAGATGTGCTCTGTGCTGTACTGATAATAGATGGAGAGAGGAGATGTGCTCTGTGCTGTACTGATAATAGATGGAGAGAGAGGAGATGTGCTCTGTGCTGTACTGATAATAGATGGAGAGAGAGGAGATGTGCTCTGTGCTGTACTGATAATAGATGGAGAGAGAGGAGATGTGCTCTGTGCTGTACTGATAATAGATGGAGAGAGGAGATGTGCTCTGTGTTGTACTGATAATAGATGGAGAGAGAGGAGATGTGCTCTGTGCTGTACTGATAATAGATGGAGAGAGGAGATGTGCGCTGTGCTGTACTGATAGATGGAGAGAGGAGATGTGCTCTGTGCTGTACTGATAATAGATGGAGAGAGAGGAGATGTGCTCTGTGCTGTACTGATAATAGATGGAGAGAGATGTGCTCTGTGTTGTACTGATAATAGATGGAGAGAGAGGAGATGTGCTCTGTGCTGTACTGATAATAGATGGAGAGAGAGGAGATGTGCTCTGTGCTGTACTGATAATAGATGGAGAGAGGAGATGTGCTCTGTGCTGTACTGATAATAGATGGAGAGAGGAGATGTGCGCTGTGCTGTACTGATAATAGATGGAGAGAGAGGAGATGTGCTCTGTGCTGTACTGATAATAGATGGAGAGAGAGGATGTGCTCTGTGCTGTACTGATAATAGATGGAGAGAGGAGATGTGCGCTGTGCTGTACTGATAATAGATGGAGAGAGGAGATGTGCTCTGTGCTGTACTGATAATAGATGGAGAGAGAGGAGATGTGCTGTACTGATAATAGATGGAGAGAGATGTGCTCTGTGTTGTACTGATAATAGATGGAGAGAGAGGAGATGTGCTCTGTGCTGTACTGATAATAGATGGAGAGAGAGGAGATGTGCTCTGTGCTGTACTGATAATAGATGGAGAGAGGAGATGTGCTCTGTGCTGTACTGATAATAGATGGAGAGAGATGTGCTCTGTGTTGTACTGATAATAGATGGAGAGAGAGGAGATGTGCTCTGTGCTGTACTGATAATAGATGGAGAGAGGAGATGTGCCCTGTGCTGTACTGATAATAGATGGAGAGAGAGGAGATGTGCTCTGTGCTGTACTGATAATAGATGGAGAGAGGAGATGTGCTCTGTGCTGTACTGATAATAGATGGAGAGAGAGGAGATGTGCTCTGTGCTGTACTGCTAATAGATGGAGAGAGAGGAGATGTGCTCTGTGCTGTACTGATAATAGATGGAGAGAGATGTGCTCTGTGTTGTACTGATAATAGATGGAGAGAGAGGAGATGTGCTCTGTGCTGTACTGATAATAGATGGAGAGAGGAGATGTGCGCTGTGCTGTACTGATAATAGATGGAGAGAGGAGATGTGCTCTGTGCTGTACTGATAATAGATGGAGAGAGAGGAGATGTGCTCTGTGCTGTACTGATAATAGATGGAGAGAGAGGAGATGTGCTCTGTGCTGTACTGATAATAGATGGAGAGAGGAGATGTGCTCTGTGCTGTACTGATAATAGATGGAGAGAGAGGAGATGTGCTCTGTGCTGTACTGATAATAGATGGAGAGAGATGTGCTCTGTGTTGTACTGATAATAGATGGAGAGAGAGGAGATGTGCTCTGTGCTGTACTGATAATAGATGGAGAGAGGAGATGTGCTCTGTGCTGTACTGATAATAGATGGAGAGAGAGGAGATGTGCTCTGTGCTGTACTGATAATAGATGGAGAGAGGAGATGTGCTCTGTGCTGTACTGATAATAGATGGAGAGAGGAGATGTGCTCTGTGCTGTACTGATAATAGATGGAGAGAGATGTGCTCTGTGTTGTACTGATAATAGATGGAGAGAGAGGAGATGTGCTCTGTGCTGTACTGATAATAGATGGAGAGAGGAGATGTGCTCTGTGCTGTACTGATAATAGATGGAGAGAGAGGAGATGTGCTCTGTGCTGTACTGATAATAGATGGAGAGAGGAGATGTGCTCTGTGCTGTACTGATAATAGATGGAGAGAGGAGATGTGCTCTGTGCTGTACTTCACAGCAGACCATGAACTTTCCCTCGGGGGCTTTGACCAGTATTTTCATGGACTAGATGCTGTAATAGTGATAGATAAATGCTCCATTGACATCGTGGTCTTTATGAACGTCTCCATGACACTAATTCCGCTTACAGTTCACACCCTGATACATAGTCCTCACATATCTCCTCACAGCCAAGAAGTCCTTGAAGTTCTCCGATCACCTGCAGAAGAGCTGAAGGTGACAGAGACCACAACCAAGAGAGACTTTCACGTGGACGGCTTCATACCCCAGACCCCACCTACCACCAAGGTATGTCCTACGGTAAGACGGCATTATGTCTCATACCTGTAGCTAGAAGTCTCCAGCATCTTCCTTGTAGATGGATCTCGCTCGTGGTAGTGACACCAGATTTGGGGTGAGAATATGTGGTGTTGTACAGGTATACTAGTTATTGTTTGTGTTTTTGGCAGAGTCACGATTATTGCACTGAGGAGGCGGTGACCTTCTGGACGGACAATGTGCGTAATATCACGGTAAGTTACACTGTATTACTTTGTTGTATGTCCACAGCTCTGAGCTATAAACACTTCAACTAACTTCACAGGGGCTGCAGAGCGCCAGGTAATGCTGGTATCGCGTTATCTTGGTTCTATATACAGTGTATGTACCTGCCCTGGGTGAGGATGAGCGGGACTAGGGGATATACAACATGACCAAAAGTATGTGGACACCAGAAGATCACATACATATGTTCTTGTTGAACATCTCATTCCAAAACCATGAGCATTAACATGAACGTTGTCCTTCCTTTGCCGCTATAACAGTCACCCACTCTTCTGGGAAGGCTTTCAACTAGACTTTGGAACATGGTTGTGGGGAGTCTAATCCATTCAGCCACAAGAGCATTAGTGAGGTCATGCTCTGATGTTGGGTGATATAGCCTGGCTTGCAGTTGGCGTTACCATTCATTCCAAAGCTGTTCGAAGGGGTTGAGGTCAGGCGTCTGTGTAGGACAGTCAAGTTCCATACCATTTTTTGATGGACTTTGCTTTGTGCACAAGGGCATTGTCATGCTTAAACAGGAAAGTGTCACGGAATTTCAGAGATGACTGCTAACCAGTTTTGGTGCAACTGAGCGCGGAGTCCAACGTACCCCCGATATTCATCAGGGACCCCCGCAAGGGGGTTTGGGCTTAGCTGTAAGTTAATGGGAGGAGGTGGAGGCTGAAGGTTGGAGAATTTGTAAAGAACGAAAGGTTTTAACAAGGAGATGTGAAATGAGTTATTCACACGGAGTGAAGGAGGTAGATGGAGCTTATAGGTAACCTCATTAATAATATGAGCAATGCGGAAGGGACCAATATATCGGGGAGCGAATTTCATTGAAGGTAGCTTGAGCCTGAAATTACGCGTGGACAGCCACACCTTGTCCCCAACGTGAAGAACTGGAATCTTCCTACGGTGACGATCAGCAGTGTTTATGCCGTTCCGAGGACTGTAAGAGTTTAGATCGTACCTGAGTCCAAATCTTCGAAAAGTCACTGACCATCTCTTGAGCTGCAGGTACAGATGCACTGGGAACTTCTGAAAAGGTGGGAAGTATGGGATGTCTGCCAAAGATGGTAAAGAAGGGAGATGTTCCAGAAGATTCATGTTGATGGATATTATGTGAAAATTCTGCCCAAGGTAAATAATCACTCCAGGAGGATAGGTGATCAGAGCAGTAACAACGGAGGAACGTCTCCAAATCCAGGTTGACCCGCTCAGTCTGACCATTGGTCTGGGGATGGTATCCCAATGAGAATTTTAGCTTAATTCCTAGATTGCTGCTAAAGGATCTCCAGAATCTTGAAATGAATTGTACACCTCTGTCAGAGATGATCTCAACGGGGCAACCGTGGATCCAGAAAATATTCTTAATAAAAAGAGTGGCTAGATCAGCAGCAGATGACAATTTCTTGAGAGAGACAAAAGGTGCCCATTTGGAAAAACGATCGACCACCACCCAAATAGTATTGAAGCCATGACTATTGGGGAGATCAGTAATAAAATCCATGCTGATGCTTGCCCAAGGTGAGTCTGGAACCGGGAGCGGAACAAGAAGCCCTGCTGGTGGACGCCTAGGTGTCTTGTGACGAGCACATACACTGCAAGCTGCAACATGCTCGTGAACGTCAGCACTCAAGGATGGCCACCAATAGCTGCGGGACTAAAGAGCAATGGTCTTCTTAACCCCAGTATGACCAGCAAATCTGGAATCGTGGGCTCAAGCCAACAATCTGGGACGGAGATGGGTCTCCACAAAAGAGCGTCAGGGGGTGTCTTAACAGAGGATTTAGTCAAAGCCAGGATCTTCGGAGGACTGATGATAGGTCTAACGTCTGACTGGCAAGAATCCGAAGGATCAAAAGACCTGGGAAGAGAATCAGCCCTGGAATTTTTGGACCCAGTACGGTAAGACAGGATCAACTGGAATCTGGAAAAAAAAAAGAGTGACCAGCGTGCCTGACGAGGGTTAAGGCACTGAGCGGATTCCAGATAGGTGAGGTTCTTAAAATCTGCGAATACCGTGATAGGATGGAGAGCGCCTTTAAGCAGGTACCGCCATTCTTCTAAGGCTATCTTGATGGCCAGGAGCTCCTTGTCTCTGATGCTATAGTTGGCCTCACCGGGTAAAAATTTCCTGGAGAGAAAGCCACATGGCAAGAAAGTGCTGACAGAGTTCTTCTGAGAGAGAACTGCTCCCACACCCACCGAAGAAGCATCCACCTCTAGAAAGAACGGTCGTAGTTGATCAGGTTGTCTCAAGACTGGAGCGGTGGTGAAAGCCTCCTTAAGAACTTTGAAAGCCAAGACTGCCTCCTGAGGCCAGTTTTTGGCTAGCCCACCTTTACGGGTAAGTGATGTGATGGGTGAGATCAACGAAGAGAAGTTTTTAATGAATTTCCGTTAATAGTTGCAGAATCCAATAAAACGCTGAGTAGCCTTCAGGCCAGAGGGTAGAGCCCAACTAAGGATAGATTCTACCTTCTTTGGATCCATTTGAAGACCCATGCCAGAAATTATATACCCGCGGAAGGGAACCTGATGTTGATTAAAAAGGCACTTCTCCAGCTTGCAATATAGGTGATTAGTGCGAAGGCGAGACAGAACTTCTTTGACATGATCTCAATGAGAGATGATGTTCCGGGAGAAGACCAGGATATCATCAAGGTAGACGACTACAGATAGATACAAAAGATCTCTGAAGATATTTCGTTGATGAATTCTTGGAAAACCACAGGGGCATTACAAAGCCCAAAGGGCATAACGAGGTATTCATAATGCCCGTCTCTCGTATTAAAAGCGGTTTTCCACTCGTCACCTTGACGGATGCGGATAAGGTTATAGGCCCCTCTAGGATCCAGTTTGGTGAAAATCTGTGCTCCACGAATCCGATCAAAGATTTCTGATATGAGAGGTAACGGATAACGGTTCTTCACTGTAATAGCATTCAGCTTCCTTCCGGTAGTCAATACAGGGTCTAAGGGTACCGTCTTTCTTATTGACAAAAAGAACCCTGCACCTGCCGGTGAAGAAGACTTACGGATAAATCCACATTCAAGATTCTCAGCAACGTATTCAGACATGGCTTGAGTCTCTGGGAGAGATAGGGGGAAAGACTCTGCCCCTAGGGCAGAGTGTCGGGTACGAGGTCAATGGGGCAATCCCATGTGCGATGAGGAGGCAGGGACTCGGCTGCAGCTTTGCTGAATACATCTACAAACATAGGCCTCGGGAAGAACAGGCTGCGGAGTAGAGGCTAGACAGGTGATCGAAGACTCAGGAGGATGTACAGCAGTCAAGCAATGTTGTTTGCAGATGGATCCCCAAGAAATGACTTGGGCACGAGACCAATCGAACTGCGGATTGTGAGCTTTAAGCCAGGGAAGGCCCAAAATAACAGGATTGACGGACTGAGGAAGAATCAGGAAACTTATCCACTCAGAGTGAAGCGCTCCTACCCACAGCCGTAAGGGACTGGTAATGCGATCGATGGAACCGTTGCTGATACGATTACCATCAATTGCGGTCAGTGCCAGAGGCTGTGGCAATGGAAGGATGGATTGACGAAGTTTGGAAGCCAACTCGGGAAATGAAGGTCCCAGCGGATCCAGAGTCCACAAAAGCTTTCAATTGCTGGGAGCCATCTGTAGAAAATAGCGTAATAGGCATCAGAAATTCAGAATCTCTCAAGGTGTAGGGAGTGCGGGACTTGGATCCTAGAACGACCCCCCCCTGTTATCGCCTAGGATGGGGCGTTTCCTGACCTCTTGGAGCAAGAGGAGAGAAGATGACCCGAGTCCCCACAATAAAGGCAGAGACGATTCTTGATGTGTCTGTAACGCTCCTCCTGGGAAAGGCGAGAGCGGCCAATTTGCATAGGTTCCTCCGAAGGAATTACTGGAGCTTGGAACTGAGGTGCCAGGCGAGGGAAGGGGCGATGGGTCCGTTCACGTTCTTGAGTACGTTCCCTGTGGCGGATGTCCACCTTAACACACAGAGAGACCAAGTCATCAAGAACAGACGGAAGCTCACGAGAGGCCAGATGGTCCTTGATGCGGTCGTTTAACACCTGCCAAAAGGTTGCTACCAGAGCCTCATTGTTCCAGCAGAGTTCTGAAGCAAATGTAAAACTGCCCAGCAGTGAGTGAACCTTGACAGAGAGCTAATAGGCCAGAAGCGGCGGAGGAAACACAGCCGGGCTCATCAAAAACCCTCTGAAAATTCTTAATGAAGGTGGAAGAATCTCAGAGCGTAGGATCATCCCGTTCCCAGAGGGGAGAGGCCCAAGACAAGGCTTGACCAGAGAGGAGGAAAATTATATAAGCCACTTTGGTTCTCTCGGAGGCGAAATTTCCCGAGGAAAGCTCAAACTGAATACCGCACTGGTTAAGGAACCCACGACATTTCTTAGGATCGCCATCATATTTTTCCGGCGGTGGAATACGTAGGCTTCTGGAACTAGCGGTGCTGGCAGTAGACGTTGTGGCTGCGGAGGAAACTGTTACTGCTAAGGCTGTCTGGCTTGTTGGGAGAGACCCCTGCTGAAGGGTGTCTAAACGAGAAACAACCCCTTGTAGACATTGCAAGAGTTGTGCCTGATTGGAGTCTTGCTGATCCACCCTCTGGGCTAAGGTCCCGAGCTGAGGGTTCGTCCTGTCCACTCATATGTGCCAGAGTATACTGTCACGGAATTGCAGAGATGACCGCTAACCAGTATTGACGCAACTGAACAGACAGGCGCGGAGTCTAACGTACCCCCGATATTCATCAGGGACCCCCGCAAGGGGGTTTGGGCTTAGCTGCAGAGGTAATGCAGGTCGCGGTTCTCCAAGGCAGTCACCGGTGTAGCGACAGTAGTAGACAAGCGTAGTCAGGCAATCCGGGTCAGAGCCAACCGAGCGGTGCAGTACACAGGGAGGATCCAGAGAGAAGTCAGGTCAAGCCAAATAGTCAAACCAGCCGGGCAGCGAGGTACCAAAACGAAACACAGGAGAATAGTCACAGGAAGCCGAGTCAGAACCGAAGAACACTGGATCAGAAGTACAGGAAGTGCTGGAGCAGGAGTGAACCAATACTCTGGCACTAGACATGTGTCAGGCTGCTTTATATACCCTAAGGTGCCTCCTGATTGGGTTAGGGAGATTTTGGCGGTAAGACATATCTTACCCGCGTGCTGAGGATGACTCGGAGGAGAGGATGTATCTGACCCAGGTGCTGAGGATGACTGGAGGAGGGGATGTATCTGACCCGCGTGCTGAGGATGACTGGGAGGAGGGGATGTATCTGACCTGGGTTCTGAGGATGACTGGGAGGAGGGGATGTATCTGACCCTCGTGATGAGGATGACTCGGAGGAGGGGATGTATCTGACCCGGGTGCTGAGGATGACTGGAGGAGGGGATGTATATAACCCGCGTGCTGAAGATGACTGGGAGGTGGGGATGTATCTGAACCGCGTGCTGAGGATGACTGGGAGGTGGGGATGTATCTGACCCGCGTGCCGAGGATGACTGGGAGGAGGGGACGTATCTGACCCGGGTGCTGAGGATGACTCGGAGGAGGGGGATGTATCTGACCCAGGTGCTGAGGATGACTGGCAGGAGGGGGGGCATCTGACCTGATAAATGTGACCAGATTTGGACCTCTGGACATGTTCTCTATTACCGGATAAATATATGATGACCTCTGAAATAGTCTCACTATTATTATAACTTACCATTGGTGTTGTCTTATATTGTACAGTTAATGCAAAATATAATAATAATAAAGGTTCTTTAAAACTATAACACTGATTGTCTCCTCTGTCTGTCGTATTTAGGGGGTATCAGACAGGAGAGCAGAAGACTCTCCGTTCAAAAAGAGTTCAGCGTTTACAACACCAATATCTCATTATCTGGATCAGCCAGTTCCTCACAGCCTGGAAAACTACCCCAATATGTGATACAGAGAACCGCCCCGATGTGTAATACGGATAACCGCCCCGATGTGTAATACGGAGAACCGCCCCGATGTGTAATACGGAGAACCGCCCCGATGTGTAATAAGGAGAACCGCCCCGATGTGTAATAAGGAGAACCGCCCCGATCATAATAAGGAGAACCGCCCCGATGTGTAATAAGGAGAACCGCCCCGATGTGCTATAAGGAGAACCGCCCCGATGTGTAATATGTAGAACCGCCCCGATGTGTAATATGTAGAACCGCCCCGATGTGTAATAAGTAGAACCGCCCCGATGTGTAATAAGTAGAACCGCCCCGATGTGTAATAAGGAGAACCGCCCCGATGTGTAATATGTAGTAACCGCCCCGATGTGTTATAAGGAGAACCGCCCCGATGTGTTATAAGGAGAACCGCCCCGATGTGTTATAAGGAGAACCGCCCCGATGTGTAATAAGGAGAACCGCCCCGATGTGTAATATGTAGAACCGCCCCGATGTGTAATGAGGAGAACCGCCCCGATGTGTTATAAGGAGAACCGCCCCGATGTGTAATAAGGAGAACCGCCCCGATGTGTAATAAGGAGAACCGCCCCGATGTGTTATAAGGAGAACCGCCCCGATGTGTTATAAGGAGAACCGCCCCGATGTGTAATAAGGAGAACCGCCCCGATGTGTAATAAGGAGAACCGCCCCGATGTGTTATAAGGAGAACCGCCCCGATGTGTTATAAGGAGAACCGCCCCGATGTGTTATAAGGAGAACCGCCCCGATGTGTAATGAGGAGAACCGCCCCGATGTGTTATGAGGAGAACCGCCCCGATGTGTTATGAGGAGAACCGCCCCGATGTGTTATGAGGAGAACCGCCCCGATGTGTTATGAGGAGAACCGCCCCGATGTGTAATGAGGAGAACCGCCCCGATGTGTTATGAGGAGAACCGCCCCGATGTGTAATAAGGAGAACCGCCCCGATGTGTTATAAGGAGAACCGCCCCGATGTGTTATAAGGAGAACCGCCCCGATGTGTAATGAGGAGAACCGCCCCGATGTGTAATGAGGAGAACCGCCCCGATGTGTTATGAGGAGAACCGCCCCGATGTGTTATGAGGAGAACCGCCCCGATGTGTTATGAGGAGAACCGCCCCGATGTGTAATGAGGAGAACCGCCCCGATGTGTAATGAGGAGAACCGCCCCGATGTGTTATGAGGAGAACCGCCCCGATGTGTTATGAGGAGAACCGCCCCGATGTGTTATGAGGAGAACCGCCCCGATGTGTAATAAGGAGAACCGTCTATCCCGCAGTTGGATAATTCTTCCAATAAATATACCTGAGCTCAAAGCAATGTGTCATTGAAGCATATTTATTAATTAACAGGGTTTTGCCCCATTAATTATCATCTGTTATTGCACGATGAGAGATGATTTTTCAGGTCCATCCCGGGACAGCGCATCCGACGGGCGGCGGTGACGGTGGTGACTTTATTTCCTTCGCAGTCCAAGTGAACAGTGGTTGTGGGTGAAGTCTGTCTGCAGCCCCTCGGTAGAACCTGTGAGATATTGGTCCCCACCCAAGTGAAGTGGGAGAGGAGGTTCTAGGGCGCAGGTTGTATTGATGTGATTGCAGTGTAAACAAACGGCACAGTTGGCGATGTTGGTACGCTCTAATGCTATTAATAGATGAATGATTGAGCCTGCTCAGTCATCGCCAACTGTGCCGTGTAATCGTGTCTTTACTCCACTTTACGTTCTGGCCAGAACCATTGTATATACTCACTATGATCTCCTATGATTGTTAATAAAGTGCAATTTCTTTTATTTAACCACATAATAATTTACACTGCCATCACATCAATACAACACCTCTATGCGCCCTAGAACCTACTTTCCCATTTCGTTTGCACCTTTACCTTAACAGTCCAGTTACTGTCCCACCTTCATCCACAAGCTGACGCCTGCACAGAACCACCTTTGTGATAGTGATCGGAGGGAGAGCCGGTGAGCTTCCTCTACCACAATGCTCTCACCGTAGGTTCCAATGGCCAGATGGCGATAGCCAGCGGGGACAAGTTCAAAGATTATCGGAACTTGGTAAACCATGCAAAATAGTGGTCTCCATAGAAACCTGACGTGTGGTCCTGCAGCATGTATGTAATACAGTGTAATACATGTAATACAGTGTTACCTAATCATTAGTATATTCAGCTCTTGGGAGGCCCCATTGTGCTTCTCCCACAGTCTATATTATTCTGATCTTACATTACTTTGTGTTACAGGAGAAGAGATACGACCCTAAAGATCTGAAGTTACCGGCTGCAGTATAAACAGCACATTAAATATATTTGTAGGAAAACAGGAAATGCAGCGCTATAAACCTAACTGACACTATAGAAAAATGTGGTCTGAGTCACGAATAATCTGACAATATATTTATTCAATAAAACATATAAAAATATCTATGTAGCTACACGGTACTGTATGTAAATATAACTACCCCACAGTGAGTAAATCTCAGTGCACTGCGATATATGAAATTGTACAAAGCTAATAAGATAGTAGCTACTATATCACCAAATGTATAAGACAGCTGTCTTCATTGTAGCTAAATATACAAATGATATGAGCATCTGGAGTAGGTCCGTAAAAATGAATAAGTACGGTGCCACGGATGTCCGTGGTGGATACAGAGCCACATATAAGTAATCAGTAATGTGTACGGTGCCACGGATCTCCGTGGTGGATACAGAGCCACAGATAAGTAATCAGTAATGTGTACGGTGCCACGGATCTCCGTGGTGGATACAGAGCCACAGATAAGTAATCAGTAATGTGTACAGTGCCACGGATGTCCGTGGTGGATACAGAGCCACAGATAAGTAATCAGTAATGTGTACAGTGCCACGGATGTCCGTGGTGGATACAGAGCCACAGATAAGTAATCAGTAATGTGTACAGTGCCACGGATGTCCGTGGTGGATACAGAGCCACAGATAAATAGTCAGTAATGGCTACGGTGCCACGGATGTCCGTGGTGGATACAGAGCCACAGATAAATAGTCAGTAATTACAATTCTGTAATTCACAGATAGTGTAGATCAACGTTCAGACTTATTCATCGGTGTATATAGGAACAAGCATCATGTAAATTCACATCTAGACGCTCTGATATTCTTTTATTATGCAGCTCCTATGTCGGCATCAATATAACATATATTCGCTGTTATTAGCTGTATAATAGAGGGAAAACCGGAACTATTCCCCACGGCTATAATCATACATCTGCTGTTTATCCAATGATAAAAAATATATGGACCTCGATGTTAATGTATACAGCTCTAGGAATATCCGTGTGTCCGTATTATCCCATAATAAGCAAAAGCGACTTATCTGTACACAGGCGAAATAGTTGGAATCGTGGAGCCGACGTGATCTGCTCTCAGCTGTAGATGAGGCCGTCCGTGTGTGCAGCTTAGGATCCTAATATTTCCCTCTGATGAAGTTACAACTTGTAACGAAACGCGTTAGGAGTACTATGACAAGTATTTCATTGTTTTTATCACCAACTTTTTTGTTAACCGGCTACATGGATACTTTTTATTTTGCCAATTGTGGATTTCCTGGAAGGATATAGAAGCCGCTACTATCACTCAGCTTATACCCTGAATGGGGAGAGCTTTTGGAAGCGATGCAAAATATCTGTTCAACTGATTGCTTAATACGATACAGATTCAGCAGTCTACCAAGAGCTGCCCCAAGGACGGTCTCACTTACAGCTGAGAGCGGACTATTTATCCGTGGCTCTGTATCCACCACGGACATCCGTGGCACTGTACACATTACTGATTACTTATCTGTGGCTCTGTATCCACCACGGACATCCGTGGCACCGTACCCATTACTGATTACTTATCTGTGGCTCTGTATCCACCACGGACATCCGTGGCACCGTACCCATTACTGATTACTTATCTGTGGCTCTGTATCCACCACAGACATCCGTGGCACCGTACTTATTCATTTTTACGGACCTACTCCAGATGCTCATATCATTTGTATATTTAGCTACAATGAAGACAGCTGTCTTATACATTTGGTGATATAGTAGCTACTATCTTATTAGCTTTGTACAATTTCATATATCGCAGTGCACTGAGATTTATTCACTGTGGGGTAGTTATATTTACATACAGTACCGTGTAGCTACATAGATATTTTTATATGTTTTATTGAATAAATATATTGTCAGATTATTCGTGACTCAGACCACATTTTTCTGTTGTCAGTTAGGTTTATAGCGCTGCATTTCCTGTTTTTCTACATTTCTGTGTTTTCGGGTCGTGGCAGCCACCTGTGTATCTGCAGCAGCTGAACCTCTGTTCATACTAGAGATGGGCGGGTCCGGTTCTCCGAGAACCGAACCCACCCGAACTTTGGGTATCCGAGTACCGAGCTGAGCAGCTCGGTACTCTCCCGCCCATTCCGAATCCAAATCGAGGCCGAACGTCATTGTGACGTTGTCGGATCTCGGGACTCGGTTCTCGCGATACTTCAACTTTATAAATACACGCCTCCACAGCAATCCATCGCCATTTGACAGAGGGAGAGAGCAGGGTGTAGTCATAGGCTAATTAGAGCAGGGACAGAGAATACAATATTGTTCTTGCAATTGCTCTAACCAAAATCGCTAGTGCAGAGAGGAGGATAGAGGTTTATTATTTTTTCTTCATATTTGGCACTCCCCAGCGCTTTTGGGGTGTCCCCCATAATTGTGCATTAATATTTCTGGCTGTCAAAAGTCATATCTGTCAGCAGTATCTACTAAATAATTTGTAGCACACCTCAGTGCTTTTGGGGTGTCCTCCCTAATTGTGCATTAATATTTCTGGCTGTCAAAAGTCATATCTGTCAGCAGTATCTACTAAATAATTTTTAGCACTCCTCAGTGTTTTTGGGGTGTCCTCCCTAATTGTGCATTAATATTTCTGGCTGTCAAAAGTCATATCTGTCAGCAGTATCTACTAAATAATTTTTAGCACTCCTCAGTGTTTTTGGGGTGTCCTCCCTAATTGTGCATTAATATTTCTGGCTGTCAAAAGTCATATCTGTCAGCAGTATCTACTAAATAATTTTTAGCACTCCTCAGTGTTTTTGGGGTGTCCTCCCTAATTGTGCATTAATATTTCTGGCTGTCAAAAGTCATATCTGTCAGCAGTATCTACTAAATAATTTTTAGCACTCCTCAGTGTTTTTGGGGTGTCCTCCCTAATTGTGCATTAATATTTCTGGCTGTCAAAAGTCATATCTGTCAGCAGTATCTACTAAATAATTTTTAGCACTCCTCAGTGTTTTTGGGGTGTCCTCCCTAATTGTGCATTAATATTTCTGGCTGTCAAAAGTCATATCTGTCAGCAGTATCTACTAAATAATTTTTAGCACTCCTCAGTGTTTTTGGGGTGTCCTCCCTAATTGTGCATTAATATTTCTGGCTGTCAAAAGTCATATCTGTCAGCAGTATCTACTAAATAATTTTTAGCACTCCTCAGTGTTTTTGGGGTGTCCTCCCTAATTGTGCATTAATATTTCTGGCTGTCAAAAGTCATATCTGTCAGCAGTATCTACCAAATAATTTTTAGCACTCCTCAGTGTTTTTGGGGTGTCCTCCCTAATTGTGCATTAATATTTCTGGCTGTCAAAAGTCATATCTGTCAGCAGTATCTACTAAATAATTTTTAGCACTCCTCAGTGTTTTTGGGGTGTCCTCCCTAATTGTGCATTAATATTTCTGGCTGTCAAAAGTCATATCTGTCAGCAGTATCTACTAAATAATTTTTAGCACTCCTCAGTGTTTTTGGGGTGTCCTCCCTAATTGTGCATTAATATTTCTGGCTGTCAAAAGTCATATCTGTCAGCAGTATCTACAAAATAATTTTTAGCACTCCTCAGTGCTTTTGAGGTGTCCTCCCTAATTGTGCATTAATATTTCTGGCTGTCAAAAGTCATATCTGTCAGCAGTATCTACCAAATAATTTTTAGCACTCCTCAGTGCTTTTGGGGTGTCCTCCCTAATTGTGCATTAATATTTCTGGCTGTCAAAAGTCATATCTGTCAGCAGTATCTACTAAATAATTTTTAGCACTCCCCAGTGGTTTGCGCTCAGAATGGATTCAAAGCAGTCCACATATGATCTGAATGAGCAACCAGGTTCTGTCACCAGTCCTGATGTTAGTGTTCCCAGTACGTCATCTGGCCAAGGCGATGTCAAACAACAGAGTGTTTTCAAATTAGTGCAAAAAACAAAAACCCAAAAAAAATTTACTGTATTGAAGCGAAAAAGAAGTGTAACTGAGCAAAAGTTAAGTGACGATAAAAAAAAAATTGCAAGCATGCCATTCTACACACGCAGTGACAAAGAGAGAATGAGGCCTTCACCTTTGGCTATTAGTGGCAGATCCCAAAAAGTTACCCAGCCTACAATTGGTGCACAACTACTGTTACGCGTCAAAGCCGAGCTGCAAGATAACAGTGAGGCATTACAGGAGAATATTTGCTCTGATTCACAAATGACAACAATCCCTGTGGAGAGTCCATCCAACAGTGGGATGTCTACTCGTGAGCATTCTGCTGATGTGTGCCTTAATAGCCCGAGTGTAGCCGGTGATACCCAAATTGAGGATGCCACTTTGGAATTAGAAGAGGATGAGGGGGAGATTTGTGTAGGCGACGAGGGCGCTAATTATGATGTTGATGATTATGATGCAGACAGATACCAAATTGCCTTTCTCAATTTCTATTTATATTCTAGATTATATAACGGCTGAATAGTTTCTATTTTACTCCTAGTGAAGAGAGGATCTGATGCAGACAGATACCAAACTGCCTTTGTCCATTTCAATTTATATTGTACAGTATATAACGGCTGAATTTATTAGTATTTTATACAAGTGGAGGGGGGCCTAGAGAGACAGAAACCAAACTGGCTTTCTCCATGTCAATTAATATTGTACAGTCTATAACGGCTGGATTTTTTGGTATTTTATACAAGTGGAGGGGGGCCTAGAGAGACAGAAACCAAACAGGCTTTCTCCATGTCAATTAATATTGTACAGTCTATAATGGCTGAATTTTTTGTTTTTTTAAAAAAGTGGAGGGGGCCTATAGAAACAGAAAGCAAACTGTCTTTTTCCATTTCTTTACATATTTAACTATAAGTGTAGGGTATAATATAGATTCAAAGACGATGGCTGCATTGCCAATATGCATAGATGGAGAGGAAGACAATCTGTTTTGTGTGTAGAATAAATGAAGGCCTACCAACGAAGAATTAAACAGTTTTTTTGGATGATTTATTACCTCAACAATTAGATTACTTATCTCTAAAACAGTTGGAGCACTAAATTGGGTTATTTTAGGCACAAAAACATGTATTTTCCAACAAAATAGCAAAACAAAACCAAACAAAACCAAAACCAAAACCAAAACACGCAATGGCGGTTTTGCAAAACCAAAACCAAAACCAAAACACGACGGTAATCCAGATCCAAAACCGAATCCAAAACCAAAACACGGGGGTCAGTGACCATCTCTAGTTCATACTATCTACTTAGCGGTCATTACCCATTGGCGCCATTTAGGGTTTTTTTCTTTGACATTAAATATATTATAACATCTAATCTAAGTGGTATTTTATCTCTTCTCGGTCTGAGAGACACGAGGTCCCTGGGATGGAGTAAACTTGGGGGTCTGATGTGTTTGTGTTTCCGCTGTGATCACAATGATCAGGTGAAGGTTTAGTATTATGTAGAAGGCTCCATAACCCGCAATAACACACAAATGATATATTTAAGGATCTGATTTTTATTTAAGGCTGAATGTGCCATGGACTCAGTACAACTATCATTTTATTCACATAATATACACTTTGCTTCTATTTTCTGGGAGACGATTGGAATAAGATCCATAATGCTTTGCTCTCCTAGTATTAGGGGCACTTATTGAACCCATTATAGGGGAAGTGTTAGAGTCTCCTTGTTGAGATGTGTTTTCTGTGTGATAAATTGTGTGTTGTGGACAGTCCAGCTTTATTGTGAAGAATCTGTGCAATGATATATTCCATATCGTTCGCCGTTCCCATTTGTGTATATTGTTGCTGTGTGAGGTCCCCTCTCTGGTGTGAGACTGGACTAGGCGGAGGTGGTCTTACAACAATGGAGGACAGGAACACACTCGCGCTGTATTTTGGTTGGCTGTAATATGTAGCGGTGCTTTATGTCTGCTGCAGCGGACGTGGTTCCCTCTGGGATGGCAGAATACATTATTACTGTACCCAGCAGGGATATTCTGTTGTCAACTCCCCAGATCGTGTGAATGGAAGGAAACAAGAACGTAACCTAGCATCCATTTCTACACGGCGGTACACAAGATCTCCGTAGTGAAGTTCAGCAAGATAAAGACCTAAGTTTGGGAGTGACTTCTGTACTAGGTCCCACATGGCCTCCTGAGATTGATGTGTGATTTGCAGTATGATATGGCTACAGGTCTTGTTGGGGCCTTCTGACCACTTCAGAGGTCATCTCTTGGCCAGTTAGCTGGTGCATAATTATTTATCCCCAGAGGAGAGAATTAGAGTGAGGTGTCTGCTGCTCCAACCAGTGCGACATCTGTGATCTTTGTGGCTGGGTTACAGTTCAACCACATTTCCCAGATTAGTCTAATGAGCAGCTCCAGACACAGCTGATCTAATGTAGAGCTGGAAATGGACAATAGGGTCTCAAATAACATCGTCATCTGTCATTTCTCCAAGCAGCCAGAAGGTCCTCATCTTCCCCTTGCCCTGGAAGAGAGAGAGGAAGGAAGAATGAATATACACCAGACCCTGCACGGCTTTAACCGTGGCTGAAAATGACAATTCTATGAGGGAGTGATAGAAAATAGGTTTTGTGGCAGCGGCTGCCGTCTAGGCATTGTCTATCCCAGGATCCGGTGATCCTCTACACGGTTGTGTCTGCAGTGAACCGTGTATTAGGCTGGGGTGATGTATTCAGTCTGCAGGGCTACAGGTATCGCAGAGTGAACTCAGAAGCTAAATCTTTGCTGAACTGTAACTCAGAGACATCATATTATAACTCATTATAACCGTGCTGCAGCCAAGGCTGAAATACTGTATATGTGGATGTACGGAGCACACGGCTCTCCACATGTACCCGGCCGGACAACATAAATTGTGATAACGTCATGAAAATGGCGACTGCTGTAATTACCGACATGCAGGAATCTGACTTCTTAGAAAACTGACATAGAACAATTCTATTAAGGGGGCAATGTGAGGACCCGGCCGCTGTATAATGTAGAACCCTTCCTAAAAAAACATACAGTCGCCATTTTCATGACGTCATTATTGTCACAATTTATGTTGTGCAGAAAATCGTACCTGACCCGTGTACCATCTGCAGCTTTATGACGTATGACACATACATTGTGTAACCCAGCACTGATCACACTCCTACCCTGTCTGGAAATGGTCATGATCTTGTCTTTAGGTAAAATACTGAGTACGGGGATATGTTTTATTACACAGATTATATTATTACTGCTGTGGTTGGAATGTTGTGGATGACAACATTATTTTTAAGTATAAACAGATAAATGTTTCTACCTGATGTGTAATGTTGTAAATGTTCTTATTAATGCTGCATTACCATCAAGGAAAGTACTTATGGGAGGTGACCGCTCCCTCTTGTCATTGTACCCAGTGCTCAGTAATACAGAACCCTCAAATTAATTCTGTTACCCGACCTTAAACGGCCGCAGAGGGGGGTGTGAGCGGAGGCCAATCACAAGCTCCAATCTCTATCTCCACTTGGCGCTGGGGCAGTGAGAGGAATGTAACGGGGTGTAATGTAGCTTTAATATGATGTCCAGACACATAACAATTTAATAGACCCATTTACTAGAAGTATTTGGACGGTGATTCCTGTTCTGTGAGCTCCCCGCAGCTTGTTATTATTGTAATAATCCTCTGACATGTAACTGTATACTGCCTATCATGTCATATAGAGCCCAGTATAAGTAGACCTGGGCACTCCAAAATGAATTCAATTTGCACAGAAAAATGGTCCTGAACCTAAAAATTATATATTATAAAACTGCCGGTCCGCTCATCTAGACCGGGGCCACTCCCTAAAACACAGAAAATAAATCTTAGAAATAGACAGCACCAAGCAGTTTAAAACTACATATAAAAAGCTTTTCTTGTTCTTTAAATATATATCACAATATATACTTCAAACCATTTATTTAGTACATTCTACAACATGACAGCTAGAATCTGATTGGTTGCTATAGGCAACATCTCCACTTTTCAAACCCTTCGGAAACTCGCAGCTTTATACATTTACCCCTTTGAGTTATTGATTGAATTGCCTTTAAATTACTTTCAAATGACAGGAGTTGGAGCAAACTAAGTGATCTGAAGGTGATTTAATGCATCATGGAGTATATGGTTGTTTCTATACACACATTACTCACTAATCCATTGCAGATTGTCTCAGTGTGATGGTATTTATCCCCTCCTCAAGAATTCTGCCATATTCTCTGTATATGCAGGGCCACTATCAGGGGGGGACACGGCCACTATCAGGGGGGGACACGGCCACTATCAGGGGGGGACACGTCCACTATCAGGGGGACACGGCCGCTATCAGGGGACACGGCCGCTATCAGGGGGGGACACGGCCACTATCAGGGGGGGACACGGCCGCTATCGGGGGACACGGCCGCTATCGGGGGACACGGCCGCTATCAGGGGGGACACGGCCACTATCAGGGGGGGACACGGCCGCTATCAGGGGACACGGCCGCTATCAGGGGGACACGGCCGCTATCAGGGGACACGGCCGCTATCAGGGGGGACACGGCCGCTATCAGGGGGACACGGCCGCTATCAGGGGGGACACGGCCGCTATCAGGGGGACACGGCCGCTATCAGGGGGACACGGCCGCTATCGGGGGGGGACACTGCCGCTATCGGGGGGGACACGGCCTCTATCGGGGGGGACACGGCCGCTATCGGGGGGGGGGACAGGGCCACTATCGGGGGGGGACACGGCCGCTATCAGGGGGGACAAGGCCGCTATCAGGGGGACACGGCCGCTATCAGGGGGGACACGGCCGCTATCAGGGGGACACGGCCACTATCAGGGGGGACACGGCCGCTATCAGGGGGGGACACGGCCGCTATCAGGGGGACACGGCCGCTATCAGGGGGGACACGGCCGCTATCAGGGGGACACGGCCGCTATCAGGGGGGACACGGCCGCTATCAGGGGGACACGGCCGCTATCAGGGGACACGGCCGCTATCGGGGGGGACACGGCCTCTATCGGGGGACACGGCCGCTATCGGGGGATACGGCCGCTATTGGGGGATACGGCCGGTGCAGATGTGAGGGGCCTGGACAGGCATTCACTGTGATAAGAGAGGGGGCTCTGCCAGATTAATCACTACAGGGCCCCACAGTTTCTGATGACACCTCTGCATATATGGGACATTATTGTGCATTTATTCTTTAATGGTATTTTTTTTACAGAAAATCTTTCAATATGGAGTTTTCTATGTGATGTTGGATACTTTCGTGTCAATAAAGGCAAAAGTATTATAGGAGTGATACCTTTATTGGCTAACCCAGGGTTTCCCAGACCCAGTCCTCAGGGCTCCCTAACAGTGCAGGTTTTCCATATCTCCTGGCTGAAGCACAGGTGTATTCATTACTGACTGACACATTGTAACAGATCCCCAGGTGGTCCTAATTATGTCACATGTGATCCGGGAAACCTGCACTGTTGGGAAGCCCTGAGGACTGGGGTTGGGAAATCCTGGGCTAACCAAAAGAAATTATTATCTTCATCATCATCATCAACATTTATTTACATAGCGTCAGCAAATTCCGTAGCGCTTTACATTTGGGAACAAACATTAATAAGACAATACTGGGTAATACAGACAGAGAGGCAAGAGGGCCCTGCTCACAGCTTACAACCTATCGGATTATATTTCATACTTGCCTAATTTCAGGCAGTGCAGTCTGGGAGAGGGGCGTGACTAGAGGGTGTGAGGGGACAGGGCGAGGTCAATCATGTAATTTTGGCCCCGCAACGGAAACAATGTTTTTTCGCGGGGGCGGGGCCAAAATGACGCGATTCACCACGAATCGCATTATTTTGGTCAGGGAATTGCAGGATGCAGGAGACTTGCCTGCTCTCCTGGGAGTCCGGGAGATCGACCCGAATTTCGGAAGTCTCCCGGACATTCCGGGAGAATTGGCAAGTATGTTATATTTGCTAGCTTTCAGAGCACAGAGGTCCCTGCATCAGGCAAGTTTGTGCTCTGAACACTAGCAAATATAATAATTTCCTTGGCTAGCCAGTAACAGTATCATTCCTATAATACTTTGGTCTTTATTGACACAAAAGTATCCACCATCACACAGATTTTCTGGCTGACACGTTACTGCAATAATTTATTTTTTTTAATTAGCTGCACATTCTGATATGTAGTTTTAAACTGCTTGAGTCCAGTTTTGCCTATTGACCACTCTCAGGCTGCTTGTACCAGATCTGACCCCCCGTGGGTCCTCCTCCGTCTCTATTTACCTTCATTTCAATATCTCCCCGAAGTTCCAGTTGAAAGCAGCTAAATTCATCTAAGACTTCTTTGGTGGTTGATGAAATGTGGATCTTGAGAGCTGAAGAAAGAAAGTTGGTAAAACTGAATGGATAATAAAAAAGAGACGGCAAAGTCTACACCTAGAAACAGTGACCATAACACCACCGACTATAATAACTCCACTGCTGCCTTATACACAGATACTGTCTATGAACCATTGGATAGCTCCAGCCTCCGTCCCTAGAGCACAGCCAGGATCGTCAACGCAGCAACCTAAGGGAAGGGGGCAGGACGGGGGCAGAGATAGAACCAGACACCCCAGGACTTACTGAGGGGACCAGGTGTTATGGAAAGAGGACTTACTGACATACGTTACATATTATCTACTCAATTCTTTAATAAATGTAAAGTCGTTATATTGGAATGATGAATATTATAACTTCTTTACTACTTTACTTATCTAATGAGTTCATCTGGATCCCACAAATACATAATTAATGGATCCTCGTCCTGCGTGGACATCCGCAGTCTGGCACATGTCTTATCGTACTTGTGGTGACATCATCACTATGACCTCTCTTGTTCAGTCATTCATCCTTTATTCTCTCTCGTTGGTGGCCCATCTCCTCTTACCTTCTCCATTGGACTCCATCCGTGATGCAGTGTTCACTGTATCTCCAAACAGACAGTATCGTGGCATCTTTAGTCCAACCACTCCAGCACACACTGGACCTGAAGAGACGAGAGTGACACAACACTTTATAGCCCAATAGATACCGGGGTGTAGCCAAATGCTAAACGTTGTCATAGGGGCGAGATGTTCAGATTAATAGGGAAATCCTAAGTGGAATGAAAAGCAGACTACAGGTATTCCTCACTTAACAACCTACCCATTTAATGACCACTCGGAGTTACGACCAGGTTCTCCCTGGGTCCTCATTGTTATAATTGCTGCTGTTTGTAGAGCTTTACTGTACACATGTTTATTTTCTGTTATGCAGTGTTATGTAATGTAAAGCAAACTAACAAAATACAGTTTTCTTTAGTCTATTTCTTCATTCAGAATCAATAAAAATGATTACAATACATGTAGGTGCATATAACAGTACTGTACTCACTTAGCGACCAATTCGCTTAACGACCTAGTCGTAGGAACGGAACTCGGTCGTTAAGTGAGGAATACCTGTAGTAACTAACCTCTCATTGTGGCAACAAGGACCATTCCTCCCGTCTGTCTCATGTCTACACCTCCTTTGTCACCCCTATGCTTGTAATGGTTTAATCTGCTATTTGTATTTTATTTTTTGATTTGTCATTCTCACTGTCCTTTTACTTTTATGGCACCTTATAAATAATAATGAAAATGAAAAACTGTTTCTGTTGAGCACTGTACTATGGGTTGTCCCAACTGGAAACAAAGGACCATCACTGACAACGCTATGCCAACTGGAGGTGTCTCTGTGGCACCTAGAAAAAAGGACCATCACAGACAACGCTATGCCAGCTGGAGGTGTCTCTGGCATCTAGAAACAAAGGACCATCACGGACACCGTTATGCCAGCTGGACGTGTCCCTGGCACCTAAAAAACAAAGAATCATCACTGACAACACTATGCCAGCTGGAGGTGTCTCTGGCATCTAGAAACAAAGGACCATCACGGACACCGTTATGCCAGCTGGACCTGTCCCTGGCACCTAAAAAACAAAGAATCATCACTGACAACGCTATGCCAGCTGGAGGTGTCTCTGGCACCGAGAAACAAAGGATCATCACTGACAACACTATGCCAGCTGGAGGTGTCTCTGGCATCTAGAAACAAAGGATCATCACTGACAACGCTATGCCAGCTGGAGGTGTCTCTGTGGCACCTAGAAATAAAGGACCATCACTGACAACACTATGCCAGCTGGAGGTGTCTCTGGCACCGAGAAACAAAGGACCATCACAGACAACGCTATGCCAGCTGGAGGTGTCTCTGGCATCTAGAAACAAAGGACCATCACGGACACCGTTATGCCAGCTGGACGTGTCCCTGGCACCTAAAAAACAAAGAATCATCACTGACAACACTATGCCAGCTGGAGGTGTCTCTGTGGCACCTAGAAACAAAGGACCATCACTGACAACGCTATGCCAACTGGAGGTGTCTCTGTGGCACCTAGAAACAAAGGACCATCACGGACACCGTTATGCCAGCTGGACGTGTCCCTGGCACCTAGAAACAAAGAACCATCACTGACAACACTATGTCAGCTGGAGGTGTCTCTGGCACCGAGAAACAAAGGATCATAACTGACAACGCTATGCCAGCTGGAGGTGTCTCTGGCATCTAGAAACAAAGGATCATCACTGACAACGCTATGGCAGCTGGAGGTGTCTCTGGCATCTAGAAACAAAGGATCATCACTGACAACGCTATGCCAGCTGTAGGTGTCTCTGGCACCTAGAAACAAAGGATCATAACTGACAACGCTATGCCAGCTGGAGGTGTCTCTGTGGCACCTAGAAATAAAGGACCATCACAGACAACGCTATGCCAGCTGGAGGTGTCTCTGGCACCGAGAAACAAAGGATCATAACTGACAACGCTATGCCAGCTGGAGGTGTCTCTGGCATCTAGAAACAAAGGACCATCACGGACACCGTTATGCCAGCTGGACGTGTCCCTGGCACCTAAAAAACAAAGAATCATCACTGACAACACTATGCCAGCTGGAGGTGTCTCTGGCACCGAGAAACAAAGGATCATCACTGACAACGCTATGCCAGCTGGAGGTGTCTCTGTGGCACCTAGAAATAAAGGACCATCACTGACAATGCTATGCCAGCTGGAGGTGTCTCTGGCACCGAGAAACAAAGGATCATCACTGACAACGCTATGCCAGCTGGAGGTGTCTCTGTGGCACCTAGAAATAAAGGACCATCACTGACAATGCTATGCCAGCTGTAGGTGTTTCTGTGGCACCTAGAAACAAAGGATCATAACTGACAACGCTATGCCAGCTGGAGGTGTTTCTGTGGCACCTAGAAACAAAGGACCATCACAGACAATGCTATGCCAGCTGTAGGTGTTTCTGTGGCACCTAGAAACAAAGGATCATAACTGACAACGCTATGCCAGCTGTAGGTGTTTCTGTGGCACCTAGAAACAAAGGATCATAACTGACAACGCTATGCCAGCTGTAGGTGTTTCTGTGGCACCTAGAAACAAAGGATCATAACTGACAACGCTATGCCAGCTGTAGGTGTTTCTGTGGCACCTAGAAACAAAGGACCATCACAGACAACGCTATGCCAGCTGGAGGTGTCTCTGGCATCTAGAAACAAAGGACCATCACAGACACCGTTATGCCAGCTGGACGTGTCCCTGGCACCTAAAAAACAAAGAATCATCACTGACAACACTATGCCAGCTGGAGGTGTCTCTGGCATCTAGAAACAAAGGACCATCACTGACAACGTTATGCCAGCTGGATGTGTCTCTGTGGCACCGAGAAACAAAGAATCATCACTGACAACACTATGCCAGCTGGAGGTGTCTCTGGCATCTAGAAACAAAGGACCATCACGGACACCGTTATGCCAGCTGGACGTGTCCCTGGCACCTAGAAACAAAGAACCATCACTGACAACACTATGCCAGCTGGAGGTGTCCCTGTGACACCTAAACACGTTGTGGTCTTACATGCACTGCAAGAGTGGGAGTTTCTGTGTTTTGAGACTTTAGTCGGCCCACAGTCTTCTTAAACAGGGAAAACATTTGACTGTAGTGTTTTGAGAGCTTAAATGTTTCTAGTGGTAAAAATTAGTCTGTGTGAGGGTTTGTTACATTGTTACTATCTGATGGTCAGGATCTGAAATGTTTTAGAATATATGTAGAACTGGTCTTTGGTTACGTTTGGATTTGAGCTTGTTCAAGGTGATGTAACTTTAGATTCAGAACTGACAGTGTAAGGGTTAGTATTTATATTATAAGACTGAGGCTATAATTTACACTACCCTTCAAAGTGGAGATTCTTATTTTGCTTCCAATCACAGTATTGGGCTGAGATAGAATACAGATTCCATTACCAGGAGGTTTAATGAGGAATATTTTCCCACTGATGGTATAACTCTGTTTTGGATTATAGACTATTAAAAACAGATGTGAAAATCCACTACGAGGACTCTCCGTGCCATTACCGATATTACCAGGTGTTATAATTTCACACATTGTACCTAACTATAACAATCCACTATGAAGACTTATAAATAACTTATTGTATAAATTTATTCAATTATTGGCGCAGTAGGCTGATGTATATCATTGCAAATGTATTGATTTTTGTTCTGATAATGTTTTGATTTTTGAGGCATGCCATTTTGGAGGAAATTTGTTTTTGTAACTTTTCTAAAGGAAGTCCCACGCTAATTAAGTATTTTCATTTGTGTACCCAACACATCTTTTTGGCTTGAATATACAGGAGTGGGTCGTTAGCCTAACCCTAACCCATTCGGTGTCTTGGAGAGATATGAAACATATCTGAATAATGTAACAGTAAGAAATTTATGAAATCACAGATTGATGTGAATTTCGTTAAGTTTAAATTGTATTAAATCCAAGTTTAGAGAACATATTACATTCTGATGCTATAACATTGAATGTAATATCTCAGACTTTGTGGTGCCAGGTAGGGAAGGGGGTTGGGCTACCCCCTGCCAACATGTGTGTCAGAAACATTATATAAGAGCTGTTTTTTGTATTTCAACAGTATTATACCATCTGAACTTCTGGAGATCACTAGTACCTCCAACTAGTGTGTAATGGTCCTTTTACAATAAACAAGAGGAACATTGAGCAATAAACAAGAGTTCTATTACCTGCTGTATCCTGTGACTAACAGATAAGAACTTACGCTCTATTCAGTTTCCCGGCTGTCCTGTGTCAATGCTCTGCCCGCTAACCAGCAGTCCTGATCCATAGTAAGCCCTCTGGAGGTACCAGCCAACCCACAGTAAAGAGGCGCTGCAGCAGCTATACCAGCTACCCAGAAGTAAGCAGTTCTAGGTGCTGGTGAAGGAGCCTGGTGGTGGCAGCGAGATTCAACTACAACTATAGCACAGTTGGCATTCGCAGCCGGAGAGTGTCTGGTGGGAAGTGACCCCTGTAGGAGCGATCAGGTAAACGGTTTAAGAAGAACATCCCTTCATCCTTTGTCCAGGTGGCAAAGTAAGCTGATCCGGTCACACCAATATTACCGGGTATTATAATTTCACACATTATACCTAACTACAATAATCCACTGCGAGGACTCTCAGTGCTGTATATGTTTGCTCTCAGCTGGGATTAGTCACATTCATCTCCAGTAAGTTACAGCTACATTCCACCACATCCTCACATTTCTCACTTTCATGGATCTTCAGATATTTCTGTGGAGTCAGATCTGGATATCTTCTCTCCTTTTTAGGAATCTATTTGTTGAGCGCTTGCCTTTGGTTAGCAGAAAAATGTATTAACTCCGTTACATCTGACAAGCATCGGATTCATAACAAACATCAAGACAATCCGTTGTCCAAGAGGTAAAGAGTTAACAACTGACATTCCTAATATTAAATGTCATTTATGAAAATGGGAATCATGCAAGTATCAGAGCTTTTTTATTTGGTCCACTTAGCGCACATGAAGGTGCGCACCCATTACCCCGTTGTCTGAGGACAGCTCCGCAAACTGGCAGTGATTCTGGCTTTGTGGAGACATCGGGCCTGATTCACCAAGGCACCTATCTGCCAAATATGAGTGTATTGTGTCTCAAAGTGACATCTTTGTCTGCCGCATCTCTTGCTCCAGTTACAGGGTTAGTCTAAGCCCTGATCAGTAGTGATGACAGTCTGGTATACATGTTATAACGTGTCTGCAATCAGGAACAACTGTTATAATGTATTTTATGTTCAGTAAACATTAAGATCATCCTAATGTTTTTCATTCATATAAAATGAGCCTCTTTTATTTTACTACTTGATCACTAATGTCTTTATTCTTCTAATGTGGCATTAATTATATATAATCGTTTTTTTTCTGTGTGTTCTTTGATAATTGTATATCTCACAAAGGTATTGGACATATCCCGCAGTGTCTTCTGTAGTAACAGACTTACACCTGAGTATAACAGCGCTCGTATCCTGAGATCCGTGGTTTGATGGATTTGGGAGTGTGCAGAGCTGAAATATGTGCGTTTAGTACCAAACGCAGGTAGCGCTCAGTATGCGCGTGATGAATGGGGACCCGTGTGTAGAAGTGTTAATGTCCAGCTTCATAAGCCTTACATGCCGACCCTCATTTATATACACACTGCTCGGTTTCACCTCATTTCTGATTCTGTTATTCACAAGAGTGAGGGGGCTTTGGGGCTTCCCTGTTACAGGAGGCAGGTGTATGTGGGATTAGAAGTATAGGACGATCTCTGGCAGCTTGGTCATGGCCATGCTTTGGAACACGGGTACACATAGTTGATGTTCCTATCCTCAGAAGACCTATACGATTTCATGGTAGTTTCCAGGATAGAAGGGGACATGTACCTTTTATTTTAATATGTAATATTAAAATAAAACCCAATCAGATTTTTCACCTGTAAAAATCAACATTTTATATCCTGTGACTAAAACTGTCCACTAGATCATTGCTTCATTAGGCCACACACACGGGTGGTTAATTAGATGAAATCTGTCTAATTGTTGTCCAGTAGGATCAGCTGGATCACTTCACACAGACCTCTCTCTCACAGGCTGAGCTGGGGTGTAGTCTCTAAGGGCTTTGTCCAGTTAATCATTGCTGAAGTTCTTAGGGGCCTATTTATCAAGCGTATTTTTCTGTGAAATTCCCAAAAATCTCTGTTTTTGGTCATTAACTGAAAAACTCAGATTTTTGATGACATCTATGATATCTGCTGCTTTGCATCTCTCCTCATTTTACTGAGCAGTCCCCATAACAGTGTATGGGGACCTCTCAGTAACGCTATTTACCAATGTGCGAAGCTGGCGTACATTAACATCATTGAAAACTTTCACTGCTGACAGATCTGCTCCGAAGAGCAGCGTTTTGTGGAGGGATCATGTGATCCCTCCCTGTCACATGACTCACCTTCTTTCAGCCTGGGATCTCTATACGCATGCCCGAGGCTTTCGGTCAGTGCATGCGCACAGGGATTGAATGGAGAGAACATCATTGGAGGAGAAGAGAAGAGGCAGTGAAAGGTGAGCTCTGCACTTCACAGGAACAGTAATGTATCCGAACTGCTGTTTGTGTGAGGTTTATTAATAAATATGAAAGATAGTTCAATCCTTATTTATGCGATGAGGATTCTCATCTTTCTCTATCTTTCATATTATGACCCTTACTGTGAAAAAAATCCAAAACCTTTCCCAGCTACTGGGGACTGAGGAGTCGGCAGCTTCGTATGGATGGATCCTCCTATAACGCTGTTTCATTACTGGACGGTAATTATCACTGTGTGACCTGTACATTTCCATGCTACTTTCCTTCTCGTGATATGGTTCATAAGGGTGGACTCTTTTACTGGGACGCGCATATATTTGTGTGCCAGGGTCTGGTGGGGGCAGAGACTGACCCACCCGCTGTGAGGAGATGGGGAATCTGAGGCTTCCTTGCTATCATTTGTAGGGTGGACACACAGGATCTTGGTGGCTTAGTGGTTAGCACTTCTGCCTTACAGCACTGGGGTCATGAGTTCAATTCCCAACCATGGTCTTATCTGTGTGGAGTTTGTATGTTATCCCCGTGTTTGCGTGGGTTTCCTCCGGGTGCTCTGGTTTCCTCCCACACTCCAAAAACATACTAGTAGGTTAATTGGCTGCTAACAAATTGACCCTAATCTGTGTGTGTGTGTGTGTGTGTTAGGGAATTTAGACTAAGCCCTAATGGGGCAGGGACTGATGTAAATGAGTTCTCTGTACAGCGCTGCGGAATCAGTGGCGCTATATAAATAAATGATGATGATGATGATCTTCTTCCCTGAAAGAGATGGATCTCGTCTTACCCTACACTTACAATGGGTCATATTCTGCTCCTTCCAGTTGTATTTCTGTGGAATAGGTCAGTTATAAACACACTTCAACCAATAGAACAACACCCCTGAAACACGACAAAGTGACGCATGGAAGAGGGACAATGTGGGAAGCTGATTTATTAAATGGAGAGTCATAAAGAGGAAGTAAAATGATGGAGTCTCGAGCTTCTGGGGCAAGTTGTACTACAATGAAGACTGTGTGCGCTCATTAAGGCAGAGGGACAGGGAATCGCACAGCCAGCCTCTGCTTTCTCCTCATAATGGCTGAGTCTATGACCTCTCCTAAAAAGGAGCTGTAGAAGATAGACATTGGAGAAGTGGCCCCATTTAACTCTTCAGCCGCTGGCAGACCTGAGCTAGGAGATAAGAGTGTTCTCACCATACTAGGTAGGGAGAATCATTCTTGTCCCTCAGATGGTAAAACTGAGCAGAATACAGATATTAGAAGCTGCTGGACACAAGGAAGACTAACCAGAAGTGAATATATAGATCTCTGACCCCCGTTCAGCATGACACGCCTGTACATGAAGGGATCTAGATGCAGGAAGATTGCAGCGTAGGATTTGGATAGATAGCTGGACACAATTTATACCAAAAGTGTAGGCGTGAATTGTGTCCTGGAGAAATCCGCAGTTTACGTAGTATTTACATAGTATGCACAGTAACTGGTATCTCAAGATACCGGCAAACCCGTCCGTATATTATGTAATATGCGCATGGTAGAGTTTGATATAGCTTGAAACATACCAAGCGGTATGGCGACTGTCATCATCATCAAGCTGATGATTGCAGTCTATGTTGTGTTCTTTTTCTAAATAAATAGAACAAAAAAATTAAGGAAAAAGTACTAACAGCACCAGCACTGATAAAGTAAAACCAGCGAGATGAGCCCTAGTGGCTGGCATCACCTAGTGCTCGTAATGGCATTTTGGGATTCAGACTCCTATCTACTAACACCAGTCATCCCTCAGCTTCTCTGCAGTGACAAAAATACATCCAGTAATTCTCAAGGTAGCAGATTACTGAGGGCTTGGTGGTAAGTGGGATGATGTCGTGTGAGATGGCATGGGGGATGATGGGGGTGTGAGATGGTACGGGGGATGATGGCGTGTGAGATGGTATGCGGGTGTGAGATGGCATGGGGGATGATGGAGGTGTGAGATGGTATGGGGGTGTGAGATGGTACGGGGGATGATGGGGTGTGAGATGGTGTGGGGGATGATGGCGTGTGAGATGGTATGGGGGATGATGGGGGTGTGAGATGGTACGGGGGATGATGGCGTGTGAGATGGTATGCGGGTGTGAGATGGCATGGGGGATGATGGGGGTGTGAGATGGTATGGGGGTGTGAGATGGTACGGGGGATGATGGGGTGTGAGATGGTATGGGGGATGATGGGGGTGTGAGATGGTACGGGGGATGATGGGGTGTGAGATGGTATGGGGATGATGGGGTGTGAGATGGTATAAGGGATGATGGCGTGTGAGATGGTATGGGGGATGTTGGCGTGTGAGATGGTATGGGGATTGATGGCGTGTGAGATGGTATGGGGGATGATGGGGTGTGAGATGGCATGGGGGATGATGGGGGTGTGAGATGGTATTGGGGTGTGAGATGGTAAGGGGGATGATGGCGTGTGAGATGGTATGGGGGTGTGAGATGGCATGGGGGATGATGGGGGTGTGAGATGGTTTGGGGGTGTGAGATGGTACGGGGGATGATGGGGTGTGAGATGGTATGGGGGATTGATGGCGTGTGAGATGGCATGGGGGATTTATGGTGTGTGAGATGGTATGGGGGATGATGGGGGAGTGAGATGGTATGGGTGATTGATGGCATGTGAGATGGTATGGGGGATTTATGGTGTGTGAGATGGTATGGGGATGATGGGGGTGTGAGATGGTATGGGGGATTGATGGCGTGTGAGATGGTATGGGGGATGATGGGGGAGTGAGATGGTATGGGGGATGATGGGGGTGTGAGATGGTATGGGGGATTGATGGCGTGTGAGATGGTATCAGGGATTGATGGCGTGTGAGATGGTATGGGGGATTGATGGCGTGTGAGATGGTACGGGGGATGATGGGGTGTGAGATGGTATGGGGGATGATGGTGTGTGAGATGGTATGGGGGATGATGGCGTGTGAGATGGTACGGGGGATGATGGGGTTGTGAGATGGTATGGGGGATGATGGGGTGTGAGATGGTATGGGGGATGATGGCGTGTGAGATGGTATGGGGGATGATGGGGGTGTGAGATGGTATGGGGGATTGATGGCGTGTGAGATGGTATCAGGGATTGATGGCGTGTGAGATGGTATGGGGGGTGATGGGGTGTGAGATGGTATGGGGGATGATGGGGTGTGAGATGGTATGGGGGATGATGGGGTGTGAGATGGTATGGGGGATGATGGCGTGTGAGATGGTATGGGGGATGATGGGGGTGTGAGATGGTATGGGGGATTGATGGCATGTGAGATGGTATCAGGGATTGATGGGGGTGTGAGATGGTATGGGGATGATGGGGATGTGAGATGGTATGGGGGTGATGGGGTGTGAGATGGTATGGGGGATTGATGGGGGTGTGAGATGGTATGGGGGATGATGGGGGTGTGAGATGGTATGGGGGTGATGGGGTGTGAGATGGTATGGGGGATGATGGGGGTGTGAGATGGTACGGGGGATGATGGCGTGTGAGATGGTATGCGGGTGTGAGATGGCATGGGGGATGATGGAGGTGTGAGATGGTATGGGGGTGTGAGATGGTACGGGGGATGATGGGGTGTGAGATGGTGTGGGGGATGATGGCGTGTGAGATGGTATGGGGGATGATGGGGGTGTGAGATGGTACGGGGGATGATGGCGTGTGAGATGGTATGCGGGTGTGAGATGGCATGGGGGATGATGGGGGTGTGAGATGGTATGGGGGTGTGAGATGGTACGGGGGATGATGGGGTGTGAGATGGTATGGGGGATGATGGGGGTGTGAGATGGTACGGGGGATGATGGGGTGTGAGATGGTATGGGGATGATGGGGTGTGAGATGGTATAAGGGATGATGGCGTGTGAGATGGTATGGGGGATGTTGGCGTGTGAGATGGTATGGGGATTGATGGCGTGTGAGATGGTATGGGGGATGATGGGGTGTGAGATGGCATGGGGGATGATGGGGGTGTGAGATGGTATTGGGGTGTGAGATGGTAAGGGGGATGATGGCGTGTGAGATGGTATGGGGGTGTGAGATGGCATGGGGGATGATGGGGGTGTGAGATGGTTTGGGGGTGTGAGATGGTACGGGGGATGATGGGGTGTGAGATGGTATGGGGGATTGATGGCGTGTGAGATGGCATGGGGGATTTATGGTGTGTGAGATGGTATGGGGGATGATGGGGGAGTGAGATGGTATGGGTGATTGATGGCATGTGAGATGGTATGGGGGATTTATGGTGTGTGAGATGGTATGGGGATGATGGGGGTGTGAGATGGTATGGGGGATTGATGGCGTGTGAGATGGTATGGGGGATGATGGGGGAGTGAGATGGTATGGGGGATGATGGGGGTGTGAGATGGTATGGGGGATTGATGGCGTGTGAGATGGTATCAGGGATTGATGGCGTGTGAGATGGTATGGGGGATTGATGGCGTGTGAGATGGTACGGGGGATGATGGGGTGTGAGATGGTATGGGGGATGATGGTGTGTGAGATGGTATGGGGGATGATGGCGTGTGAGATGGTACGGGGGATGATGGGGTTGTGAGATGGTATGGGGGATGATGGGGTGTGAGATGGTATGGGGGATGATGGCGTGTGAGATGGTATGGGGGATGATGGGGGTGTGAGATGGTATGGGGGATTGATGGCGTGTGAGATGGTATCAGGGATTGATGGCGTGTGAGATGGTATGGGGGGTGATGGGGTGTGAGATGGTATGGGGGATGATGGGGTGTGAGATGGTATGGGGGATGATGGGGTGTGAGATGGTATGGGGGATGATGGCGTGTGAGATGGTATGGGGGATGATGGGGGTGTGAGATGGTATGGGGGATTGATGGCATGTGAGATGGTATCAGGGATTGATGGGGGTGTGAGATGGTATGGGGATGATGGGGATGTGAGATGGTATGGGGGTGATGGGGTGTGAGATGGTATGGGGGATTGATGGGGGTGTGAGATGGTATGGGGGATGATGGGGGTGTGAGATGGTATGGGGGTGATGGGGTGTGAGATGGTATGGGGGATGATGGGGTGTGAGATGGTATGGGGAATTGATGGCGTGTGAGATGGTATGGGGGATTGATGGCGTGTGAGATGGTATGGGGGGTGATGGCGTGTGAGATGGTATGGGGGATGATGGGGGTGTGAGATTGTATTGGGGATGATGGCGTGTGAGATGGTATGGGAATTGATGGCGTGTGAGATGGTATGGGGGATTGATGGCATGTGAGATGGTATGGGGGATGATGGTGTGTGAGAAGGTATGGGGGGTGATGGCGTGTGAGATGGTATGGGGGGTGATGGTGTGTGAGATGGTATGGGGGATGATGGGGGTGTGAGATTGTATTGGGGATGATGGTGTGTGAGATGGTATGGGAATTGATGGCGTGTGAGATGGTATGGGGGATGATGGGGGTGTGAGATGGCATGGGGGATGATGGGGGTGTGAGATGGTTTGGGGGTGTGAGATGGTACGGGGGATGATGGGGTGTGAGATGGTATGGGGGATTGATGGCGTGTGAGATGGCATGGGGGATTTATGGTGTGTGAGATGGTATGGGGGAGTGAGATGGTATGGGTGATTGATGGCATGTGAGATGGTATGGGGGAGTGAGATGGTATGGGTGATTGATGGCATGTGAGATGGTATGGGGGATTTATGGTGTGTGAGATGGTATGGGGATGATGGGGTTGTGAGATGGTATGGGGGATTGATGGCGTGTGAGATGGTATGGGGGATGATGGGGGAGTGAGATGGTATGGGGGATGATGGGGGTGTGAGATGGTATGGGGGATTGATGGCGTGTGAGATGGTATCAGGGATTGATGGCGTGTGAGATGGTATGGGGGTGATGGGGGGTGAGATGGTATGGGGGATTGATGGGGGTGTGAGATGGTAAGGGGGATTGATGGCGTGTGAGATGGTACGGGGGATGATGGGGGTGTGAGACGGTATGGGGGATGATGGGGTGTGAGATGGTATGGGGATGATGGGGTTGTGAGATGGTATGGGGGATGATGGGGGTGTGAGATGGTATGGGGATGATGGGGTTGTGAGATGGTATGGGGGATGATGGGGGTGTGAGATGGTATGGGGGATGATGGGGGAGTGAGATGGTATGGGGAATGATGGGGGTGTGAGATGGTATGGGTGATTGATGGCATGTGAGATGGTATGGGGGATTTATGGTGTGTGAGATGGTATGGGGATGATGGGGTTGTGAGATGGTATGGGGGATTGATGGCGTGTGAGATGGTATCAGGGATTGATGGCGTGTGAGATGGTATGGGGGATTGATGGCGTGTGAGATGGTACGGGGGATGATGGGGGTGTGAGACGGTATGGGGGATGATGGGGTGTGAGATGGTATGGGGGATGATGGCGTGTGAGATGGTATGGGGGATGATGGGGGTGTGAGATGGTATGGGGGATTGATGGCGTGTGAGATGGTATGGGGGATTGATGGCGTGTGAGATGGTATGGGGGGTGATGGGGTGTGAGATGGTATGGGGGATGATGGGGTGTGAGATGGTATGGGGGATGATGGGGGTGTGAGATGGTATGGGGGATGATGGGGGAGTGAGATGGTATGGGGGATGATGGGGGTGTGAGATGGTATGGGGGATTGATGGCGTGTGAGATGGTATCAGGGATTGATGGCGTGTGAGATGGTATGGGGGATTGATGGCGTGTGAGATGGTACGGGGGATGATGGGGGTGTGAGACGGTATGGGGGATGATGGGGTGTGAGATGGTATGGGGGATGATGGCGTGTGAGATGGTATGGGGGATGATGGGGGTGTGAGATGGTATGGGGGATTGATGGCGTGTGAGATGGTATGGGGGATTGATGGCGTGTGAGATGGTATGGGGATTGATGGCGTGTGAGATGGTATGGGGGATGATGGGGTGTGAGATGGTATGGGGGATGATGGGGTGTGAGATGGTATGGGGGATGATGGGGTGTGAGATGGTATGGGGGATGATGGCGTGTGAGATGGTATGGGGGATGATGGGGGTGTGAGATGGTATGGGGGATTGATGGCGTGTGAGATGGTATGGGGGATTGATGGCGTGTGAGATGGTATGGGGGGTGATGGGGTGTGAGATGGTATGGGGGATGATGGGGTGTGAGATGGTATGGGGGATGATGGCGTGTGAGATGGTATGGGGGATGATGGGGGTGTGAGATGGTATGGGGGATTGATGGCGTGTGAGATGGTATCAGGGATTGATGGGGGTGTGAGATGGTATGGGGATGATGGGGATGTGAGATGGTATGGGGGATTGATGGCGTGTGAGATGGTATGGGGGTGTGAGATGGTACGGGGGATGATGGGGATGTGAGATGGTATGGGGGATTGATGGCGTGTGAGATGGTATGGGGGATGATGGGGGTGTGAGATGGTATGGGGGGTGATGGCGTGTGAGATGGTATGGGGGTGTGAGATGGTACGGGGGATGATGGGGATGTGAGATGGTATGGGGGATTGATGGCGTGTGAGATGGTATGGGGGATGATGGGGGTGTGAGATGGTATGGGGGGTGATGGGGTGTGAGATGGTATGGGGGATGATGGGGGTGTGAGATGGTATGGGGGATTGATGGTGTGTGAGATGGTATGGGGGATGATGGGGTGTGAGATGGTATGGGGGATTGATGGCGTGTGAGATGGTATGGGGGATGATGGGGTGTGAGATGGTATGGGGGATGATGGGGTGTGAGATGGTATGGGGGATGATGGCGTGTGAGATGGTATGGGGGATGATGGGGGTGTGAGATGGTATGGGGGATTGATGGCGTGTGAGATGGTATGGGGGATTGATGGCGTGTGAGATGGTATGGGGGGTGATGGGGTGTGAGATGGTATGGGGGATGATGGGGTGTGAGATGGTATGGGGGATGATGGCGTGTGAGATGGTATGGGGGATGATGGGGGTGTGAGATGGTATGGGGGATTGATGGCGTGTGAGATGGTATCAGGGATTGATGGGGGTGTGAGATGGTATGGGGATGATGGGGATGTGAGATGGTATGGGGGTGATGGGGTGTGAGATGGTATGGGGGATTGATGGGGGTGTGAGATGGTATGGGGGATGATGGGGGTGTGAGATGGTATGGGGGTGATGGGGTGTGAGATGGTATGGGGGATGATGGGGTGTGAGATGGTATGGGGAATTGATGGCGTGTGAGATGGTATGGGGGATTGATGGCGTGTGAGATGGTATGGGGGTGATGGCGTGTGAGATGGTATGGGGGATGATGGGGGTGTGAGATTGTATTGGGGATGATGGCGTGTGAGTTGGTATGGGAATTGATGGCGTGTGAGATGGTATGGGGGATTGATGGCGTGTGAGATGGTATGGGGGATGATGGTGTGTGAGAAGGTATGGGGGGTGATGGCGTGTGAGATGGTATGGGGGGTGATGGCGTGTGAGATGGTATGGGGGATGATGGGGGTGTGAGATTGTATTGGGGATGATGGTGTGTGAGATGGTATGGGAATTGATGGCGTGTGAGATGGTATGGGGGATTGATGGCATGTGAGATGGTATGGGGGATGATGGTGTGTGAGAAGGTATGGGGGGTGATGGCGTGTGAGATGGTATGGGGGGTGATGGTGTGTGAGATGGTATGGGGGATGATGGGGGTGTAAGATTGTATTGGGGATGATGGTGTGTGAGATGGTATGGGAATTGATGGCGTGTGAGATGGTATGGGGGTGTGAGATGGTACGGGGGATGATGGGGATGTGAGATGGTATGGGGGATTGATGGCGTGTGAGATGGTATGGGGGATGATGGGGGTGTGAGATGGTATGGGGGGTGATGGCGTGTGAGATGGTATGGGGGTGTGAGATGGTACGGGGGATGATGGGGATGTGAGATGGTATGGGGGATTGATGGCGTGTGAGATGGTATGGGGGATGATGGGGGTGTGAGATGGTATGGGGGGTGATGGGGTGTGAGATGGTATGGGGGATGATGGGGGTGTGAGATGGTATGGGGGATTGATGGTGTGTGAGATGGTATGGGGGATGATGGGGTGTGAGATTGTATGGGGGATTGATGGCGTGTGAGATGGTATGGGGGATGATGGGGTGTGAGATGGTATGGGGGATGATGGGGTGTGAGATGGTATGGGGGATGATGGCGTGTGAGATGGTATGGGGGATGATGGGGGTGTGAGATGGTATGGGGGATTGATGGCGTGTGAGATGGTATGGGGGATTGATGGCGTGTGAGATGGTATGGGGGGTGATGGGGTGTGAGATGGTATGGGGGATGATGGGGTGTGAGATGGTATGGGGGATGATGGCGTGTGAGATGGTATGGGGGATGATGGGGGTGTGAGATGGTATGGGGGATTGATGGCGTGTGAGATGGTATCAGGGATTGATGGGGGTGTGAGATGGTATGGGGATGATGGGGATGTGAGATGGTATGGGGGTGATGGGGTGTGAGATGGTATGGGGGATTGATGGGGGTGTGAGATGGTATGGGGGATGATGGGGGTGTGAGATGGTATGGGGGTGATGGGGTGTGAGATGGTATGGGGGATGATGGGGTGTGAGATGGTATGGGGAATTGATGGCGTGTGAGATGGTATGGGGGATTGATGGCGTGTGAGATGGTATGGGGGTGATGGCGTGTGAGATGGTATGGGGGATGATGGGGGTGTGAGATTGTATTGGGGATGATGGCGTGTGAGTTGGTATGGGAATTGATGGCGTGTGAGATGGTATGGGGGATTGATGGCGTGTGAGATGGTATGGGGGATGATGGTGTGTAAGAAGGTATGGGGGGTGATGGCGTGTGAGATGGTATGGGGGGTGATGGCGTGTGAGATGGTATGGGGGATGATGGGGGTGTGAGATTGTATTGGGGATGATGGTGTGTGAGATGGTATGGGAATTGATGGCGTGTGAGATGGTATGGGGGTGTGAGATGGTACGGGGGATGATGGGGATGTGAGATGGTATGGGGGATTGATGGCGTGTGAGATGGTATGGGGGATGATGGGGGTGTGAGATGGTATGGGGGGTGATGGCGTGTGAGATGGTATGGGGGTGTGAGATGGTACGGGGGATGATGGGGATGTGAGATGGTATGGGGGATGATGGGGGTGTGAGATGGTACGGGGGATGATGGGGGTGTGAGATGGTATGGGGGATTGATGGCGTGTGAGATGGTATGGGGGGTGATGGCGTGTGAGATGGTATGGGGGATTGATGGCGTGTGAGATGGTATGGGGGATTGATGGCGTGTGAGATGGTATGGGGGATGATGGGGGTGTGAGATGGTATGGGGGATTGATGGCGTGTGAGATGGTATGGGGGATGATGGGGATGTGAGATGGTATGGGGGATTGATGGCGTGTGAGATGGTATGGGGGATTGATGGCGTGTGAGATGGTATGGGGGATGATGGGGGTGTGAGATGGTATGGGGGGTGATGGGGTGTGAGATGGTATGGGGGATGATGGGGGTGTGAGATGGTATGGGGGATTGATGGTGTGTGAGATGGTATGGGGGATGATGGGGTGTGAGATGGTATGGGGGATTGATGGCGTGTGAGATGGTATGGGGGATGATGGGGGTGTGAGATGGTATGGGGGATTGATGGCGTGTGAGATGGTATGGGGGATGATGGGGGTGTGAGATGGTATGGGGGATGATGGGGATGTGAGATGGTATGGGGGATTGATGGTGTGTGAGATGGTATGGGGGATGATGGGGTGTGAGATGGTATGGGGGATGATGGGAGTGTGAGATGGTATGGGGGGTGATGGGGTGTGAGATGGTATGGGGGATGATGGGAGTGTGAGATGGTATGGGGGATGATGGGGATGTGAGATGGTATGGGGGATGATGGCGTGTGAGATGGTATGGGGGGTGATGGGGTGTGAGATGGTATGGGGGATGATGGGGGTGTGAGATGGTATGGGGGATTGATGGCGTGTGAGATGGTATGGGGGAGTGAGATGGTATGGGGGATGATGGGGGTGTGAGATGGTATGGGGGAGTGAGATGGTACGGGGGATGATGGGGATGTGAGATGGTATGGGGGATTGATGGCGTGTGAGATGGTATGGGGGATGATGGGGGTGTGAGATGGTATGGGGGGTGATGGCGTGTGAGATGGTATGGGGGTGTGAGATGGTACGGGGGATGATGGGGATGTGAGATGGTATGGGGGATTGATGGCGTGTGAGATGGTATGGGGGATGATGGGGGTGTGAGATGGTATGGGGGGTGATGGGGTGTGAGATGGTATGGGGGATGATGGGGGTGTGAGATGGTATGGGGGATTGATGGTGTGTGAGATGGTATGGGGGATGATGGGGTGTGAGATGGTATGGGGGATTGATGGCGTGTGAGATGGTATGGGGGATGATGGGGGTGTGAGATGGTATGGGGGATTGATGGCGTGTGAGATGGTATGGGGGATGATGGGGGTGTGAGATGGTATGGGGGATGATAGGGATGTGAGATGGTATGGGGGATGATGGGAGTGTGAGATGGTATGGGGGGTGATGGGGTGTGAGATGGTATGGGGGATGATGGGAGTGTGAGATGGTATGGGGGATGATGGGGATGTGAGATGGTATGGGGGATTGATGGCGTGTGAGATGGTATGGGGGATTGATGGTGTGTGAGATGGTATGGGGGATGATGGGGTGTGAGATGGTATGGGGGATGATGGGAGTGTGAGATGGTATGGGGGATGATGGGGATGTGAGATGGTATGGGGGATTGATGGCGTGTGAGATGGTATGGGGGATTGATGGCGTGTGAGATGGTATGGGGGATGATGGCGTGTGAGATGGTATGGGGGATGATGGGGGTGTGAGATGGTATGGGGGATTGATGGCGTGTGAGATGGTATGGGGGAGTGAGATGGTATGGGGGATGATGGGGGTGTGAGATGGTATGGGGGATGATGGGGGTGTGAGATGGTATGGGGGAGTGAGATGGTATGGGGGGTGATGGGGTGTGAGATGGTATGGGGGATGATGGGGGTGTGAGATGGTATCGGGGATTGATGGCGTGTGAGATGGTATGGGGGAGTGAGATGGTATGGGGGATGATGGGGGTGTGAGATGGTATGGGGGATGATGGGGGTGTGAGATGGTATGGGGGATTGATGGCGTGTGAGATGGTATGGGGGAGTGAGATGGTATGGGGGATGATGGGGGTGTGAGATGGTACGGGGGATGATGGGGGTGTGAGATGGTATGGGGGATGATGGGGTTGTGAGATGGTATGGGGGATTGATGGCGTGTGAGATGGTATGGGGGATGATGGGGTGTGAGATGGTATGGGGGATGATGGGGGTGTGAGATGGTACGGGGGATGATGGGGGTGTGAGATGGTATGGGGGATGATGGGGTTGTGAGATGGTATGGGGGATTGATGGCGTGTGAGATGGTATGGGGGATGATGGGGTGTGAGATGGTATGGGGGATGATGGGGGTGTGAGATGGTATGGGGGATGATGGGGTGTGAGATGGTATGGGGGATGATGGGGGTGTGAGATGGTATGGGGGTGATGGCGTGTGAGATGGTATGGGGGTGTGAGATGGTACGGGGGATGATGGGGGTGTGAGATGGTATGGGGGATTGATGGCGTGTGAGATGGTATGGGGGATGATGGGGATGTGAGATGGTATGGGGGGTGATGGGGGTGTGAGATGGTATGGGGGATGATGGGGGTGTGAGATGGTATGGGGGATTGATGGCGTGTGAGATGGTATGGGGGGTGAAGGCGTGTGAGATGGTATGGGGGGTGATGGCGTGTGAGATGGTATGGGGGATTGATGGCGTGTGAGATGGTATGGGGGGTGATGGCGTGTGAGATGGTATGGGGGATGATGGGGTGTGAGATGGTATGGGGATTGATGGCATGTGAGATGGTATGGGGATGATGGCGTGTGAGATGGTATGGGGATGATGGCGTGTGAGATGGTATGGGGGGTGATGGGGGTGTGTGTGAGATGGTATGGGGGATTGATGGCGTGTGAGATGGTATGGGGGATTGATGGCGTGTGAGATGGTATGGGGATGATGGCGTGTGAGATGGTATGGGGGATGATGGGGGTGTGAGATGGTATGGGGGATTGATGGCGTGTGAGATGGTATGGGGGATTGATGGCGTGTGAGATGGTATGGGGATGATGGCGTGTGAGATGGTATGGGGGATGATGGGGGTGTGAGATGGTATGGGGGATTGATGGCGTGTGAGATGGTATGGGGGGTGATGGCGTGTGAGATGGTATGGGGGATTGATGGCGTGTGAGATGGTATGGGGGGTGATGGCATGTGAGATGGTATGGGGGATTGATGGCGTGTGAGATGGTATGGGGGGTGATGGCATGTGAGATGGTATGGGGGATTGATGGGGGTGTGAGATGGTATGGGGATTGATGGCATGTGAGATGGTACGGGGGATGATGGGGTGTGAGATGGTATGAGGGATGATGGGGTGTGAGATTATATTGGGGATGATGGCGTGTGAGATGGTATGGGGATGATGGCGTGTGAGATGGTATGGGGTTGATGGCGTGTGAGATGGTATGGGGGGTGATGGCGTGTGAGATGATATGGGGATTGATGGCGTGTGAAATGGTATGGGGGGTGATGGCGTGTGAGATGGTATGGGGATTTATGGCGTGTGAGATGGTATCAGGGATTGATGGCGTGTGAGATGGTAAGGGGGATGATGGGGATGTGAGATGGTATGGGGGATGATGGGGGTGTGAGATGGTATGGGGGGTGATGGCGTGTGAGATGGTATGGGGGGTGATGGCATGTGAGATGGTATGGGGGATTGATGGCGTGTGAGATGGTATGGGGGATGATGGGGGTGTGAGATGGTACGGGGGATGATGGCGGTGTGAGATGGTATGGGGGATTGATGGCGTGTGAGATGGTATGGGGGATGATGGCATGTGAGATGGTATGGGGGGTGATGGCGTGTGAGATGGTATGGGGGGTGATGGCGTGTGAGATGGTATGGGGGATTGATGGCGTGTGAGATGGTATGGGGGGTGATGGGGTGTGAGATGGTATGGGGGATTGATGGTGTGTGAGAAGGTATGGGGGATGATGGCGTGTGAGATGGTATGGGGGATGATGGCATGTGAGATGGTATGGGGGATGATGGGGGTGTGAGATTGTATTGGGGATGATGGCGTGTGAGATGGTATGGGGGATTGATGGCGTGTGAGATGGTATGGGGATGATGGGAGTGTGAGATGGTGTAGGGGATTGATGGCGTATGGGGGAGTGAGATGGTATGGGGGATTGATGGCGTGTGAGATGGTATGGGGGATGATGGGGGTGTGAGATGGTACGGGGGATGATGGGGGTGTGAGATGGTATGGGGGATTGATGGCGTGTGAGATGGTATGGGGGGTGATGGCGTGTGAGATGGTATGGGGGATTGATGGCGTGTGAGATGGTATGGGGGATTGATGGCGTGTGAGATGGTATGGGGGATGATGGGGGTGTGAGATGGTATGGGGGATTGATGGCGTGTGAGATGGTATGGGGGATGATGGGGATGTGAGATGGTATGGGGGATTGATGGCGTGTGAGATGGTATGGGGGATTGATGGCGTGTGAGATGGTATGGGGGATGATGGGGGTGTGAGATGGCATGGGGGATGATGGGGGTGTGAGATGGCATGGGGGATGATGGGGGTGTGAGATGGTATGGGGGATGATGGGGGTGTGAGATGGTACGGGGGATGATGGGGGTGTGAGATGGTATGGGGGATGATGGGGTTGTGAGATGGTATGGGGGATTGATGGCGTGTGAGATGGTATGGGGGATGATGGGGTGTGAGATGGTATGGGGGATGATGGGGGTGTGAGATGGTATGGGGGATGATGGGGTGTGAGATGGTATGGGGGATGATGGGGGTGTGAGATGGTATGGGGGTGATGGCGTGTGAGATGGTATGGGGGTGTGAGATGGTACGGGGGATGATGGGGGTGTGAGATGGTATGGGGGATTGATGGCGTGTGAGATGGTATGGGGGATGATGGGGATGTGAGATGGTATGGGGGGTGATGGGGGTGTGAGATGGTATGGGGGATGATGGGGGTGTGAGATGGTATGGGGGATTGATGGCGTGTGAGATGGTATGGGGGGTGAAGGCGTGTGAGATGGTATGGGGGGTGATGGCGTGTGAGATGGTATGGGGGATTGATGGCGTGTGAGATGGTATGGGGGGTGATGGCGTGTGAGATGGTATGGGGGATGATGGGGTGTGAGATGGTATGGGGATTGATGGCATGTGAGATGGTATGGGGATGATGGCGTGTGAGATGGTATGGGGATGATGGCGTGTGAGATGGTATGGGGGGTGATGGGGGTGTGTGTGAGATGGTATGGGGGATTGATGGCGTGTGAGATGGTATGGGGGATTGATGGCGTGTGAGATGGTATGGGGATGATGGCGTGTGAGATGGTATGGGGGATGATGGGGGTGTGAGATGGTATGGGGGATTGATGGCGTGTGAGATGGTATGGGGGATTGATGGCGTGTGAGATGGTATGGGGATGATGGCGTGTGAGATGGTATGGGGGATGATGGGGGTGTGAGATGGTATGGGGGATTGATGGCGTGTGAGATGGTATGGGGGGTGATGGCGTGTGAGATGGTATGGGGGATTGATGGCGTGTGAGATGGTATGGGGGGTGATGGCATGTGAGATGGTATGGGGGATTGATGGCGTGTGAGATGGTATGGGGGGTGATGGCATGTGAGATGGTATGGGGGATTGATGGGGGTGTGAGATGGTATGGGGATTGATGGCATGTGAGATGGTACGGGGGATGATGGGGTGTGAGATGGTATGAGGGATGATGGGGTGTGAGATTATATTGGGGATGATGGCGTGTGAGATGGTATGGGGATGATGGCGTGTGAGATGGTATGGGGTTGATGGCGTGTGAGATGGTATGGGGGGTGATGGCGTGTGAGATGATATGGGGATTGATGGCGTGTGAAATGGTATGGGGGGTGATGGCGTGTGAGATGGTATGGGGATTTATGGCGTGTGAGATGGTATCAGGGATTGATGGCGTGTGAGATGGTAAGGGGGATGATGGGGATGTGAGATGGTATGGGGGATGATGGGGGTGTGAGATGGTATGGGGGGTGATGGCGTGTGAGATGGTATGGGGGGTGATGGCATGTGAGATGGTATGGGGGATTGATGGCGTGTGAGATGGTATGGGGGATGATGGGGGTGTGAGATGGTACGGGGGATGATGGCGGTGTGAGATGGTATGGGGGATTGATGGCGTGTGAGATGGTATGGGGGATGATGGCATGTGAGATGGTATGGGGGGTGATGGCGTGTGAGATGGTATGGGGGGTGATGGCGTGTGAGATGGTATGGGGGATTGATGGCGTGTGAGATGGTATGGGGGGTGATGGGGTGTGAGATGGTATGGGGGATTGATGGTGTGTGAGAAGGTATGGGGGATGATGGCGTGTGAGATGGTATGGGGGATGATGGCATGTGAGATGGTATGGGGGATGATGGGGGTGTGAGATTGTATTGGGGATGATGGCGTGTGAGATGGTATGGGGGATTGATGGCATGTGAGATGGTATGGGGATGATGGGAGTGTGAGATGGTGTAGGGGATTGATGGCGTATGGGGGAGTGAGATGGTATGGGGGATTGATGGCGTGTGAGATGGTATGGGGGATGATGGGGGTGTGAGATGGTACGGGGGATGATGGGGGTGTGAGATGGTATGGGGGATTGATGGCGTGTGAGATGGTATGGGGGGTGATGGCGTGTGAGATGGTATGGGGGATTGATGGCGTGTGAGATGGTATGGGGGATTGATGGCGTGTGAGATGGTATGGGGGATGATGGGGGTGTGAGATGGTATGGGGGATTGATGGCGTGTGAGATGGTATGGGGGATGATGGGGATGTGAGATGGTATGGGGGATTGATGGCGTGTGAGATGGTATGGGGGATTGATGGCGTGTGAGATGGTATGGGGGATGATGGGGGTGTGAGATGGCATGGGGGATGATGGGGGTGTGAGATGGCATGGGGGATGATGGGGGTGTGAGATGGTATGGGGGTGTGAGATGGTACGGGGGATGATGCGGGTGTGAGATGGTACGGGGTATTGATTTGATCATGATGATTTTAAGGGTTGACTGTGGAGAGAACGATATGATTGATGGAGGGTGTGATATGATTAATGGAGGGGACGATATGATTGATGGAGGGGGTGATATGATTGATGGAGGGGACGATATGATTGATGGAGGGGGTGATATGATTGATGGAGGGGACGATATGATTGATGGAGGGGGTGATATGATTGATGGAGGGGGTGATATGATTGATGGAGGGGTGATATGATTGATGGAGGGGGTGATATGATTGATGGAGGGGGTGATATGATTGATGGATGGGGTGATATGGATAGACAGTCATTTTACAGATATGACAGACATGAGTACAATAAATATAATGAAAGATACAGTGACATGAATACATTTAAGCATAAAAACATCCATAGATTACCATGAGCTAACAATAATAGTATAATTAGCGAAGGATTCAGGATACATGGTGACCAGGTCATACGAGGGACATAATGAGGAGAGGACCCTGCCTGTGAGAACTTACATTCTAGAGGAAGGGGGTAATGAGAGACAGCAGGTGAACGAATGAGGCAGAGGCAGTGGAGGAGAGGGTTTAGAGGATAGGGTAGCCAAGTATGAAAGGGTGAGTTTTGTGTTGGATTGTTTGGAGGGTTAAAGGTTGGGGGAGAATCTGGTAGGATGAGTGATAGAGTTCCATCGGTGGGGTGCAGCACAGGTGGAGTTTTGGAAACGGCAGTGGGAGGAAGTAATGAGGGGAAAGAGTCGGAGCAGGGTGGACGTGCTGTGGTGCATTTCAGTATGATGTCAGTGATATATGGACTTGAAGCATTGGTGAGAGCCCGGTAGGGAGAGTGAGCAGTTTAAACTTAATTCTTGAGGCAATGGGGAGCCAGTAAAGAGATTTACAGAGAGGAGTTGTGGAAGATAAATCTAGCTGCAGCATTCAGTATGGCTTGAAGAGGAATAATGTGGGTGTGGGGGAGTCCTACAAGGAGTTGTTTACAGGAGTTAATGCGACAAATAGTGAGTGAGTGGACCAGAGATTCAAAGATTCAAGTACTTCTTGAACAGGGTATAGAGTGATGTTGACTGTGAGGGAGAAGCGGGAGGGATGGTGACATTAGCAGGGGGAAAGATAAGCTTTGATTTGGACATGTTAAGTTTGAGAAACCGTTGGGTCATCCAGGTCTATATGGAAGTGAGGCAGTTGGACACATGGGATAGAAACGAGGTGGGAGTTTGGAGAGAAAAGGTAGATCTGGGTGTTGTTGGCATAGAGGTGGTGGTGGTAGTGGTGTGAATGAGTTTGCAGAGAGAGGAGGTGTAGATAGAATCCAGTAGAAGGGCCAAAACAGCCTTGGGGAACACTAAAAAAAAAAGGAACAGGAGGGGCGTTCGAGACACTGAAGGTGTGATGCGAGCTGTAGGAAGTGAACCAGAAGAGGTCAGTACCACAAAGGACTGAAGCATGTCAAGTAGGAGAGAGTGGTCAACAGTGTCCAAAGAGGTGGAGAGGTCAAGGAATATGAGGTTGGAGAAGTTGCCTTTTGACTTGGCTCGGAGTAGGTCACTTTGGCGAGTGTGGGTTTGGTGGAGTGACTGAAGGGGCAATGAGAGAGTGGAAGGAGAGAAAGAGGGTCAGATGGTTGAAGAAAAGTTGTTCAAGAATTTTGGATGCAAAGGGGAGCAGAGAATGAGGCGGCAGATTAAGAAAGATAAGATCAAAATTGGGAGAATGAAGGAGATGTGAGCATGTTTGAAGCTTGTTTGAAGGAGGAGGGGAAGATACCGATGGAAATGCAGAGGTTTAAGAGGTGAGCAAGGTGCAGGCAGTCATTGGGGAAGAGTGGAGGAGCTAGGAGTTAGCATGTTGTTGTAGAAGAGGAAGATAGGAGAATGAGGATAGATTTACTTGGAGGGAAGGACCTGAGGGTGGTAGGGGGTAGATGGCTCTGGCAGAAGGAAATTTTGTGGTGGATAGTGTTAATTTTGACTTTGACTTAAAGCAAGGGCAAAGTCTTGGATGGTGAGGAGTAAAGTGGTGTTGGTGTAGGACAGAGAAGTGATTTGATGTGGCAAAGAGGTGGTGGGGGCTGTTGGATAGGATCTAGATGAAGGATTTGAAGTAGGTTGCTTTTGTGAGAGAGAGGGTGGTGTAGTAAAAAGAAAGGATTAATTTAAAATGGATGAAGTCAATATCAGAGTGGGAATTCTTTCATTTATATTCTACTGAATGGGAGCACTTTGGCAGGTGGAGAGTCTATGGGGAGTGCCAGGGTTGGGGTTTGGTATGATGTATAAAAAAGGAAGTAGCTGGGACTGCAGAATCAAGGGTATTAGAGAGTGTGGTGTTGAAGAGAGAGATGACAGCATTGGAGCAGGACTGAGAAGAAATGGGAAAGTGGAAGGGATCTAAAAAAGATGGGGAGAGGATTGGGTCAATGTAGTCATTGAGTGTGCACAACTCTTGGGGGAGGAGAGGTGGTGGGTAAGGAAAGAGAGAGAAGAGCCTGAGGGAGAGAAGACTGAGAATTTGGAGATATTGCAAATGGATAGGGGGGACTGAGAGGGGACATGATGTTATATTATGAGAGATTTAATGGGGTTGATTATGTGGGAGATTGATGGGAGGCGGGATCATATAGGGAATTCTTGGGGTGATTGGGATGATATAGGGGAGTGATGGAGGACATCAAGGACTGAACATGCCCCTTGACACAGCTCTAGATACCCTGCTTGCTGTATCCACTAGTATGTAAGGATTCCTCATATACAGTACTATACGGATACAATTCAATATACAACACACCCGCATGGATCACTATTAGACCTGTAGTACCTGTGTGAATTCCTATTCGTAGATGGAGCTGTGTGTTTGGTCTATGACGGATCTTGAAAGTTTTAACTGCATCCAGAAGTGCCAGCGACATTCTTGCTATTTCTCGCGCATGTAACTTCCCGTTCCGTACTGGTAATCCTGACACCACCATATAGGCATCACCGATGGTTTCCACCTGCAGAGAGAATCCGGCATGTGAGTGGACGCTTATTGTTAATATCTCAGTATTATATTAGGTTAGGACACAGAGCACTCTGCATGGACACTGGAAATTGTCTATGTGCATGCTGGTGGGCATTTCTGCAGGTTATAGGAAGTAAAATGGTTGAAGACAAACACTCGGGATTGGGACTGATATTAATGAGTTATGGGCAGCACGGTGGCTTGGTGGTTAGCACTTCTGTCTCACAGCACTGGGGTTATGAGTTTGATTCCCGACCATGGGCTTATCTGTATGGAGTTAGTATGTTCTCCCCGTGTTTGTATGGGTTTCCTCCGGGTGCTCCGGTTTCCTCCTACACTCCAAAAACATACTAGTAGGTTAATTAGCTGCTATTACAATTGACCGTAGTCTCTCTCTCTCTCTGTCTGTCTGTGTGTTAGGAAATTTAGACTGTAAGCTCCAATGGGGCAGGGACTGATGTGAATGAGTTCTCTGTACATTGCTGCTGAATCAGTGGCGCTATATGAATAGCTGATGATGATGATGGGGATTCAATGGTGTAAAGGTGGAGGAGAGACAAGTGGAATTTTGGTAGCTGCCCCCATACCCCGTATATACAGCGCACCCATATGCGATATTTCTTGCATCTCCATACCTTTCTCCATTTGTGAACATAAAAACAAGTAATGTAGGAAGTAGTTGTGAAGGTTGGATATGCTGAAAATCAAATTAAGTGTGCACATAGCTGAACTGGCCAATTGGGACACTGGATTAGAGAGGATTTAGGCTAATCTGCAGCCTGGCCCTGCGGGTCCAAGGCTACAACATAAGGTAGCAGTTATTATCAGTTCTCAGTCTTCTGCTAAATATCTAAACTTGTCCCCTATTGGTTGGCTTGTAAATTAGTCACATGGGTATTGACTAAGAGGGCATGGTACGGCCTTTAGTGGTGGGCAGTGCTACTGTATTCCAGGAGCTCGGCATCTGAAAAATTGTTGTACTTTGGTGACTCTTCTGCAAATGCTGTCTAGAGCCTATAGTCCATATCAGTGTCCATACATGGTCCTCATAGTAGCTGGTGTCCTGCCGAAGTCACAGCTAAGCTAACTGAAAAATGTCACTTATACATCTGTCAGACAACCACGAACAACCACCCATCCCAGAAGATTAGACGTCGGAAGCTCAAGTATGACCTTCATATAGCAGGTTCTCCACCTCACCTCAGTGGGAAGATCTGGCTGAATGATTTGATGAAAATACAAATATTGTGCCCAATAAATCTATGGAATGGAACATGAATAGTTCCATCATCTCAATTAATTTTATTTTATACAGTTCAGGAAGAAATGCATAGTGAGCCACCTCTTGTTTTAAAGTAATACAGGCTTAGGAGGAGAAGTGAAGTGACCTACTCTACAGGGCCATCTTTTCCATTGGGCACGATGGGCAGGTGCCCGGGGGCCCCACGGACAAGGGGGCCCCATAGGCAGGGGCCCTAATTAATTAGAATAAATAATCCTGAAAAAGAAAAACCTTCAAGGGTCACTGAGCAAGTACATCTATCTATCTCTATCTCTATTTATATCTATATCTATATCTGTATCTCTATACATCTATATCTATCTATATATATATATATATATATATATATATATATGTATGTAGGGGCCCCGGGGCACTGCTTTGCCCGGGGGCCCATAATGTTGCTAAGATGGCCCTGCTACTCTCTATCCATCCTATCTGGGCAGTGCTCATAGAACGTATCGGTGTGCCTTATCTGTAAAGTGCAGGAATATAGGGCCCCTAAGGTATTTAACGCAGGTAAACAATGCCCTGAGGAGACCAATCTAAATAAGAGTTCACCACGGAGGAGATTAGAGTGGGGTCTGATAAGTACAAATGTCTTTGTTCTAGTGGAATATAATGCGCCCCTCTAATCCAATCAGAGCATCTTACCTTGTACACATCAAAGTTGTCTATTATAGCATCGAAACACGTGTACAGGTCATTGAGTAATGTGACCACCTGCGGAGACATGAACCTGAGGTCAGCATTCTGCGGAGATGTCACATCGAGAAATCTTTCCAGTTATTAGTAGAACTTGGAGACCGTACTGTTAATCATTACGTAACCATACTATATGCCCCAATATATGTATATGCCGCAAAGAAGTATGAAAGATGTTGATTGTTACCTGCATTGGCGTGCTCTCCGCAGACATTGACGTGAACCCCACAATATCACTGAAATAAATAGTGACGCTGTCAAACGCTTCGGCTTGGACAGTCTCCCCTCTCTTCAACTGCTCCGCCACGGAACTACACAGAGATAACAGCAGGTCAGGGGATTAGGGGGTAACCTTTCATACACCCCATCCTACATATATACAGAGCCCCCATACCCAGTATATACAGAGCCCCCATACCCCATATGTACAGAGCCCCCATATCCCCTATATATAAAGCCCCCATACCCCGTATATACAGAGCCCCCATACCCCAAATGTACAGAGCCCCCATACCTCATGTGTACAGAGCCCCCATACCCCAAATGTACAGAGCCCCCATACCCCATATATACAGAGCCCCCATACCCCGTATGTACAGAGTCCGCATACCCCATATATACAGAGCCCCCATACCCAGTATATACAGAGCCCCCATCCCCCGTGTGACTGGATCACTTATAAATCACTTATGGTATAAATTTATTAAAGGAAATAGCGCAGGGTGCTTATTTATATAATTGCAAATGTACTTATTTTTGATATTGTGTGTATTGTGGTAAAGGAAATAGCTTTATTCCTGAGACCAGGGGAAGAAATTTGTTTTTTTGTTTTAACTTTGCTAGAGGAAATGCATTATTTCTGAGGTATATACCTCATGCAATAAGCCTTTGTTGAGGGAGGTTTTTTTTAATCTTGGTGTAAGGAAATGACTTGTTTGGGGTTTTGTAACTTTTCTTTGGGAATGTGTATTCTGCAACTGTCTGAAGAAAGAACCCATGTTAATCTCATGTTAATTAGACCTTTTGATGTGTAAATGTCTAGCACCTGAAGGCACAGGAAGGTTTAAGTAGACTTGCTGTAAGATTTCCTGTATCTAAAATAAGATGCAGGAAATAACAGCAAGTTTTAGGATATCACAGATAAGTGTAAATATTGTTAGCATTTTATTGCATGTAAAACCATGTTTGGGTAAACATGGATTTAGGCAACCCGCTTATCGGGTCTCACCAGAGGTGTTGGTGTACAGGAGGTCTGTGCTGTCGGTGTACAGGGGGTCTGTGCTGTCGGTGTACAGGGGGTCTGTGCTGTCGGTGTACAGGAGGTCTGTGCTGTCGGTGTACAGGAGGTCTGTGCTGTCGGTGTACAGGAGGTCTGTGCTGTCGGTGTACAGGAGGTCTGTGCTGTCGGTGTACAGGGGGTCTGTGCTGTCGGTGTACAGGGGGTCTGTGCTGTCGGTGTACAGGGGGTCTGTGCTGTCGGTGTACAGGGGGTCTGTGCTGTCGGTGTACAGGAGGTCTGTGCTGTCGGTGTACAGGGGGTCTGTGCTGTCGGTGTACAGGGGGTCTGTGCTGTCGGTGTACAGGAGGTCTGTGCTGTCGGTGTACAGGAGGTCTGTGCTGTCGGTGTACAGGGGGTCTGTGCTGTCGGTGTACAGGAGGTCTGTGCTGTCGGTGTACAGGAGGTCTGTGCTGTCGGTGTACAGGAGGTCTGTGCTGTCGGTGTACAGGGGGTCTGTGCTGTCGGTGTACAGGGGGTCTGTGCTGTCGGTGTACAGGAGGTCTGTGCTGTCGGTGTACAGGGGGTCTGTGCTGTCGGTGTACAGGGGGTCTGTGCTGTCGGTGTACAGGGGGTCTGTGCTGTCGGTGTACAGGGGGTCTGTGCTGTCGGTGTACAGGAGGTCTGTGCTGTCGGTGTACAGGAGGTCTGTGCTGTCGGTGTACAGGGGGTCTGTGCTGTCGGTGTACATGAGGACTGTGCTGTCGGTGTACAGGAGGTCTGTGCTGTCGGTGTACAGGAGGACTGTATTTAGCTCACCTCTTCAACCTGTCTCTCTCCTCTGGCACTGTCCCCTCCTCCTTCAAACATGCCCTTATCACTCCTATTCTAAAAAAAACCAATCTTGATCCCACCTCACTTGCCAACTACCGCCTTTTCCCCTATGCCTCTAAACTTCTCGAGCGAATTGTCTGCAACCGCCTCACCTGTCACCTCTCAGGCAATTCCCTCCTTGACCCTCTCCAATCTGGTTTCCGCCCCCTCCACTCCACTGAAACCGCCCTCACCAATGTAACTAATGATCTCCTCTCTGCTAAATCCAGGGGTCACTTTTCGCTCCTCATCCTCCTTGACCTATCCGCAGCCTTTGACACTGTAGACCACCCCCTCCTCCTGCAGACCCTTCACTCTCTCGGTCTCTCTGGCTCTGTCCTCACCTGGTTCACCTCTTATCTCGCCAACCGCTCTTGCTCTGTTTCCATCTCCGGTTCATCCTCCCCACCCTCCGCCCTCCCTGTAGGAGTTCTGTTCTTGGCCCTCTACTCTTCTCACTCTATACTACCTCCCTCGGTGCTCTCATCACTTCATTCGGTCTCCAGTATCACCTATACACCGATGATATTCAACTTTACATCTCTTCTCCCGATCTCTCCCCCCCCCCCCCTCCTCTCTCGTGTTTCTGACTGCCTCTCAGCCATCTCCTCTTGGATGTCCTCACGCTTTCTCAAAATTATCATTGCTAAAACCGAACTCATTGTTTTCATTCCGTCTCAGTCCCCTTCCCACCTGGAACTCTCCATCACTGTCAACAATGCCACTATCTCTTCTGTCCCCCAACTCCGCTGCCTGGGAGTCACCCTCGACTCCTCTCTCTTTTTTGCCCCCCACATTCAATCCCTTGCCCAATTCTGTCGCTTCCAACTTCGCAACATCGCCCGCATCCGGCCCTTCCTATCTCACAAAGCATCCAAAACTATTATCCACACGCTTATCATTTCCCGGCTGGACTACTGTAACCTTCTCCTCCCCGGCCTCCCCCGCTCTCGCCTCGCCCCCCCTTCCTTCTATACTCAATGCAGCTGCGAGGCTTATCTTCCTTTCTCGCCGCTCCTCTTCTACCTCCCCTCTCTGCCTTGCCCTACACTGTCTCCCCTTCCCTTACAGAATCCTTTTTAAACTTCTTACCCTCACCTACAAGGCTCTCTCCCACTCCACTGCCCCTTATACCTCCAATCTCCTCTCCATCCACACTCTCGCTCGGTCCCTGCGTTCAGCCAATGACCGTCGCCTCTCCTCCACTCTGATCACCTCATCCCACTCCAGAATTCAAGACTTCTCCCGAGCTGCCCCCCTGCACTGGAATGACCTCCCACGCTCCATCCGTTTGTCCCCTAACCTGTGCTCCTTCAAATGGGCACTCAAAACTCATCTCTTCTGCATAGCCTACCAGCCTTCCACCTAACCCTCTCTCCATGGTCACTCTCCTCTCTTCGCTCCTTCTCAGTAGAGGGGAGCGCTTGCTTCCCTCCTCCGACACCCTCTGTGCCTGTCGTCTGTCTACCCTCCCCTTAGGATGTAAGCTCGTATGAGCAGGGCCCTTCTCCCTCCTGTCTCTCTACCTTCTCTTCTGCTCCAACCTCCATATATTTGCCTTGCCTGGAGCTTCTGAAGTCTTGGTACTACTCGTTTATTGTTTTGTACTGTTATTCCCTGTACTGTCCATTGTTTGTATTGTGTACGGCGCTGCGGAACCCTTGTGGCGCCTTATAAATAAATGATAAAAATAATAATAACACAAGATCTGTCTGCAACAAACTTACTCCCATTCATGACCTCTTCCTCTTCTACTCCTTTGGTCTCCTGGCACTTACAGAAACATGGATCTACCCCGCTGCACTCTCCCATGAGGGGTCTCTCCTTTCCCCACTCTCCTCATCCTGGGGACTGCCAAGGAGGTGGTTTCGATGTCCTACTGTCTCCTGGCTACACCTTCAGTGTTTTCCCCTGAACCTACGTTCTACTTCTCCTCCTTTGAAGTTCACTATATCCTTCTCTTCTCCCCTCTCCACCATTGTGTTGCTGTCATCTATCATCCTCCTGGCCCTTGCTCAATTTCTGATAATTTCAACACCTGCCTTTCTCATTTCCTCTCTTCTGATCTTTCCATGATTATTATCAGTGATTTTAACATCCCTACCGACTCTCTTATTACTACAGCTGCCTCTGAACTCCTAACTCTCATTTCTTTCTATGGCGTCTCCCATTGGACAATTTCTGCCACCCACTTTGATGGTCACTCCCTGGACCTAGTGTTCTTCCATCTCTGTGACATCTTCAACTTCTCCAATTCTATCTTCCCCCTCTCTGACAACAATCTCCATTCCTTTACCCCTCTTTACCGCATGTCCCCCTTCCCCACCCAAAGTCGCTTGCATGCAGCGTCCCATCAACAGCATTGACCCCATCATGTTGGCATCCTCCCTCAAACTCCTCCTCGCTCCCATTTCTTCCCTATCTTACACCAATGCCGCTGTCACTCTTTATAACTCCTCACTCTCTTTTGCCCTTGACACTGCAGCCCCAGCCACCCTACTCTGTCTCCGCCATTCTAAATCACAACCTTGACACTCCCCTCTTACTCGTCTCCTGCAAAAGTACTCTCACTCCTCTGAACGCCAATGGAGGAAATCCCGTTCCATAGCTGACTTCATCCACTTTAAATTCATCCTTTCCTCCTACTATTCTGCCCTCTCGCTTGCCAAACAAACCTATTTCAGATCCCTCATCTCTCTGTCCAGTACACCTTGACATCTCTTCGCTACCATTAATTCTAACTGTGTCCTCCCCCACTTCCTCCCCCTTGTCCATCACTGCTCTTGACTTTGCCATTTACTTGAAAGACAAGATTGACTCTATCCACTATGATATCTGTTCTCTCCAGACTTACCTCCCCCCACCTGTCCTCTCTATCGCTCAATCTATCACCCTTGCCTCCTACCCTTACCCTCCTGTAACTGTGTCTGAGATCCTCGCTCTTCTCTCCATCTCTTCTTCTACAAACTGTCCTCTTGAGCATGTCCACTCCAAGTTCCTCTGCTCCCACTCTCCAAATGCCTGTCATCACCTTGCTCACCACTTTAACCTCTCTCTCTCCACTGGTATCTTCGGCTTTCAAGTATGCTCTCATCATCCCTATTCTCAAGAAACCTTCCTTGATCCATCCTCTCTCTACAAATATTGCCCAGTATCTCTGCTTCCCTTTGCTTCTAAAATTCTCGATCGACTTGTCTTCAGTCACCTGACCCACTTTCTCTCTTCCTACTCTCTTTTTGACCCTCTCCAGTCTGGCTTCCGTCCCCTTCATTCATCTGAAACTGTCCTCACTAAAGTATTAAACGACTCTCAGTTAAGTCCAAAGGTCACTTCTGCCTTCTCATACTCCTCGACCTCTCTGTTGCTTTTGACACCGTTGATCATTCTCTTCTCCTCGCCACCCTTCACTCCTTAGGTCTTTGCAAAACAGCTCTCTCCTGTATTGCCTCCTACCTTTCTGGCCGCTCTTTTAGTATGTTTACTTCTGACTCTCCCCCCACCCACTTCCCCTTTCTATTGGAACCCCCAAGGCTCTGTCCTAAGCCCTCTGCTCTTCTCTCTCTACACCACCTCTCTCTGAGAACTTAATCAATCATTTGGCCTCCAGTATCATCTCTATGCTGATGAAACGCAAATCTATTTCTCCTCTCTTGACCTCTCTCCCACTTTCCTAACCCAGGTATCTGTCTGTCTGCTGTAACTACCTGGATGTCACAGTGCTTACTGAAATTCAACATCTCCAAATCTGAGCTCATCATCTTTCCTCCTGCCAATGTTGCTGTCCCTCCCAATATATCCCTCTTGGTTGACAACACAACTCTCTCTCCTTTCACCCAAGCCCGCTGCCTAGGAGTCAACCTTGACTCTGACCTCAGCTTTATCCCTCATATCTATTCCCTCAACAAATCCTGCCACTTCCTCCTCCGTAACATCATGAAAATCCATCTCTTCCTTCTGAGGAAGCAACCAAAATCCTGGTCCATTCACTCATCATTTCTCATCTCAACTATTACAACCTCCTTCTCACTGGCCTTCCTGACTTTATGACCTACAATCATCATCATCATCTATATATATATATATATATAGTGCCACTAATTCTTCAGCGCTGTACAGATAACTCATTCACATGCCGCATTGGAGCTTACAGTCTAAATTTCCTAACACAGACACTCTGACAGACAGAGAGAGAGAGAGACTAGGGTCAACTTAATAGCATCCAATTAAACTACTAGTATGTTTTTGGAGTGTGGGAGGAAACCGGAGCACCCGTAAGAAACCCATGCAAACACGGGGAGAACATAGAAACTGCACACAGATAAGGCCATGGTCGGGAATTGCACTCATGACCCCAGTGCTGTGAGGCAGAAGTCCTAACCACCCCCCCCCCCCCCCCCCCAGGCAGGGCTTTCTGGCGACGGCGCTCACTATGTGCAGGTCCCTTTGTCAGAGAGAGTGTGCCGCCTGGCTCACAACCAGACAGCACACTCTCCCTGCCTGTATCAGCCGAATGGAGCTGCACGCAGTGTGCAGCCGCCAGCAGCCTTAACAATTAAAAAGGGGACTAAATCGCCCCCGTACAATACAACTCTAGATCCGCCCCTAGCGTAAATCCATTCATTGGCTCCCTATCTGTTTCAGAATTCAGTTCAAGCTCCTCACCCTCACTTACAAAGCTATTACTAACACTTCTCCCTCTTACATCTCTGACCTTGTTCCGAGATACATACCCAGGGCCGGATTAACCCTAGGGCTAACTGGGCTACAGCCCAGGGGCCTCGGGCATCCAGGGGGCCCTTGAAAGTGCTCAGCAACATTATTGATCGGTCGGGGGCGTGCGACCCGATCAATGCCGCTGAGCACTTTAACTGCGAACCTTCCCCGGTGCGCTGTAGTCTCCTTACTGAGGTAATCTCGTGAGTCTCACTCTCACGAGATCTCCTCAGTAAGGAGCGTACAGCGCACGGGGAAGGACTGCAATGCCAGGAGAAGGAGGTAAGTGCCTCGGGGGCGGCTCGGCTCACCGGGGGGGGGGGGGGCCCTCACGGGGGAATGGAGGCCCCCTTAGCCCAGGGGCCTCCATTCCCTTAATCCGGCCCTGTACATACCTACCCGGCCACTCCGCTCCGCCTCTGACCATCACCTCAATTCATCTCTCATTACCTTCTCCCATGCTCGCCTGCAAGACTTCTGCCGTGCTGCCCCTAATCTTTGGAACTCCCTGCCTCGTCTCACTCGACTCTGCCCCAACTTTCAATCCTTCAAACACTCACTCAAAACTCACCTTTTCAAGCTCTCCTATTTTACCACCTTCTGACCATCTTATCCATCACCTCCTCTTCCTCGCCTGCCATCTCCATCTTCTCCCAGCTGGTCCTACTGTCTCTCACCACCCCTCCCTCTAGAATGTAAGCTCTCACGGCAGGGTCCTCTCTACCTATTGTCCCACATCTGTTCACTGTCTGACTCCCTTGTACGTCCTGTCATGTATTTTGCTGCACTCTGTGAGTCCTCGTAGCATTACTCACACTCATCTGTGTTACTTATGTGTGTTACCTCATCTATTTCTAACTTGCTTCTGTATCCGACGATGCAGAACCTGTTGTGCCTTATAAATAACTAATAATAATAATAATAACTGTGTTGTCTTATTCAGCGCTGTGTGTTACAGCGGTGCCCGAGCCATGACGACCGGGATGTCACTTCCTCTTCTGTCCTGGCCATTACCAAGGCAATGGCCGGGACGCTGTCTGCTTGGTGCCGCGTCCTGGCATTAAGGAGCAACCGGCCGTGTGCGCAAACATAATTATTTAATTAAAATACTCCTTGGACTAATTGCTGCTATGTGTGTCCCCCGGTATCCTATTGGCCAGATTTGGTATTTAAAGCAGGCAGGGCGTAGCCTCCCTGCAGGTTATAGCGCTCAGTGAATGACACTTTGCTGACCAGCTCCCCTGTACATTTGGATACTTGGCTATCTGTGACCTTTGGCCTGTACCCTGACCTTTGGCCTGTATCCTGACCTTCCTACTTGCTACAGACCCATGACCTAGGCCTGTCCCTGGTTTTTGCCTCCAGTATTCCGGTGTCTCTACCCTGTGCTGTGGTTATTCTGATAAGATTAAGATTAAGTACTGGGGGCATCTGAGAACCTCCGAACGGTCCTAGTTCTAGAGGAATGGTGGCTGCTAAAGGTGAAGACCTCTAGTAGTCTGTTGTAGTGTTGTGTTACACAGTGTTGTGTTACATTGTGCTGTGTTACATAGTGTGTTACATAGTGTTGTATTACACAGTGTTGTGTTACATTGCGCTGTTATATAGTGTGTTACATTGCGCTGTGTTACATAGTGTTGGGTTACTTACAGTTGTGGTACATTATTATTATTATTATTATTATTATTATTATCTCTGACTTATAAGGCGCCACAAAGGGTGTTGTGTTACTTACAGTTGTGGTACATTGTGTTGTGTTATGTTACGTGCTCCACTTACTGTGGTAAGATCTGGTACAGCAGATTCTCCGCCTTGCGTTTCTCCTCCAGATAGGCCTGTGTTCTCTCTTCTACTAGTTTTTCCAGGTTATTTGCATATTGCTCCATACGGGACAGCAAATTATCCAGTATACTAGTGGTACCCTCCCTGCAAGACACAGAAAATATGAAGTGCACTCTGTAGGGCGTCACATGTCAGGTCATTTCTCCGCCCTCTGCAGGGCGTCACATGTCAGGTTATTTCTCAACCCTCTGCAGGGCGTCACATGTCTGGTTATTTCTCCACCCTCTGTAGGGCGTCACATGTCAGGTCATTTCTCCACCCTCTGTAGGGCGTCACATGTCAGGTCATTTCTCCACCCTCTGTAGGGCGTCACATGTCAGGTCATTTCTCCACCATCTGTAGGGCGTCACATGTCAGGTTATTTCTACACCCTCTGTAGGGCGTCACATGTCAGGTTATTTCTCCACCCTCTGCAGGGCGTCATATGTCTGGTTATTTCTCCACCCTCTGTAGGGCGTCACATGTCAGGTCATTTCTCCACCCTCTGCAGGGCGTCACATGTCAGGTTATTTCTCCACCCTCTGTAGGGCGTCACATGTCAGGTTATTTCTCCACCCTCTGTAGATCGTCACATGTCAGGTTATTTTTCCACCCTCTGTAGGGCGTCACATGTCAGGTTATTTCTCCACCCTCCAGGTCAGATGTCTGGTTATTTCTCCACCCACCAGGTCAGATGTCTGGTTATTTCTCCACTCGCCAGGTCAGATGTCTGGTTATTTCTCCACCCACCAGGTCAGATGTCTGGCTATTTCTCCACCCTCCAGGTCAGATGTCTGGTTATTTCTCCACCCTCCAGGTCAGATGTCTGGTTATTTCTCCACCCTCCAGGTCAGATGTCTGGTTATTTCTCCACCCACCAGGTCAGATGTCTGGTTATTTCTCCACCCACCAGGTCAGATGTCTGGTTATTTCTCCACCCTCCAGGTCAGATGTCTGGTTATTTCTCCACCCACCAGGTCAGATGTCTGGTTATTTCTCCACCCTCCAGGTCAGATGTCTGGTTATTTCACCACCCTCCAGGTCAGATGTCTGGTTATTTCTCCACCCTCTGCAGGGCATCAGATGTCTGGTTATTTCTCCACCCTCCAGGTCAGATGTCTTACTTGTTGAATTTGCAGATATAGATCTTAATCTGATTGAAGTCCGGTCTCTCTAGAGGGTCCTCAGCCCAACATCTGTCCATGAGGATCCCCAATTCCTCACTGTGACAGCTGCAATCTACCGTTGGTCGGAAGTATGGTCGCTGGCCATTTCTGACCTTCTGTACAATCTCTGGGAGAAAGGAAATGAGAAGATCGAGGTATGTCAGATATCTACACTTCTTGTTATCATGAGTGGTCTATAAGATGGTCTGCATCAATTAACAATCCATGGAAAGTTCTACATCTATCATGGGACCATGTAGTAGGTAGATCTAAGTAGGATATAGAACACGATAAGGGGCACGTTTTCTCACAGTTACCCTTTGGGCTGAGGTCCATGCCTTGGATGTAAAATGCTCCATTGCGTAAAGCGATTTCCTGCAGAATGATCCCGAAGCTGTACACGTCCCCTTTCTGAGAACCCTGGGGCGGGGGTCGCCCCATTCGCAGCAACTCAGGAGCCGTCCATAATTTCTCTGTATATCGAGGAAACATAACAGTCAACTGGGTGTACAATGTCTGCTTCACAAGCTAGATTGTCAGCTCTAGGGATCAGGACCCATTCGCTTTCATGTAATGTCCCTTATTGTACAGTATACATCAGTTCTGTCCCCATGACATGGAAGCATTAGGCTTAGGGCATATAGAGTTACATTTGTATTGTGGTAAAGGGTGAGGAAGTCTGGCTGTATATAGAGTTTAGATGACACATGCTGCATGGCTGTTATTATTATTATTATTATTATTATTATCTCATCTGTATAGTTACATTGGATTTGATTCATTAAGGAAAGTAAAGCAAAAAAATTAGAAACTTTAAACCTTGGCAAAATCATGTTACATTGGAGAGGGAGATAAATGCAAAATGTGTGGACAGATTTATAGTTGGGATAGGACATGTCCTAGATCATCTTTACATTTCAGGGTAAAACTAAAGCTATCAAGTATCCTACCTGAAAAAACATCCAGTATTTATCTTATGTGCAAAAATATAAACTAACTTGCATTGGTACATGGACACATTGCTACTATCTCTGCTGTATGGACACATTGCTACTATCTCTGCTGTATGGACACATTGCTAATATCTCTGCTGTATTGATACATTGCTACTATCTCTGCTGTATGGACACATTGCTACTATCTCAGCTGTATGGATACATTGTTACTTTCTCAGCTGTATGGACACATTGCTACTATCTCTGCTGTATGGATACATTGTTACTTTCTCAGCTGTATTGACACATTGCTACTATCTCTGCTGTATGGACACATTGCTACTATCTCAGCTGTATGGATACATTGTTACTTTCTCAGCTGTATGGACACATTGCTACTATCTCTGCTGTATGGACACATTGCTACTATCTCAGCTGTATGGATACATTGTTACTTTCTCAGCTGTATGGACACATTGCTACTATCTCTGCTGTATGGACACATTGCTACTATCTCTGCTGTATGGACACATTGCTACTATCTCACCTGTATGGATACATTGTTATTTTCTCAGCTGTATGGATACATTGGTACCAATTCAGTTGTATGGACACATTGTTACTATCTCAGCTGTATGGACACATTGCTACTATCTCAGTTGTATGGATACATTGTTACTATCTCAGCTGCATGGATACATTGTTACTATCTCAGCTGTATGGATACATTGTTACTATCTCAGCTGCATGGATACATTGGTACCAATTCAGTTGTATGGACACATTGTTACTATCTCAGCTGTATGGACACATTGCTACTACCTCAGTTGTATGGATACATTGTTACTATCACAGCTGTATGGATACATTGGTACTATATCAGCTGTATGGACACATTGTTACTATCTCAGCTGTATGGACACATTGTTACTATCTCAGCTGTATGGACACATTGCTACTATCTCAGTTGTATGGCTACATTGTTACTATCTCAGTTGTATGGCAACATTGTTACTATCTCAGTTGTATTGATACATTGTTACTATCTCAGTTGTATGGATACATTGTTACTATCTCAGCTGTATGGACACATTGCTACTATCTCAGTTGTATGGCTACATTGTTACTATCTCAGCTGTGTGGACACATTGTTACTATCTCAGCTGTATGGACACATTGTTACTATCTCAGCTGCATGAATACATTGTTACTATCTCAGCTGTATGGATACATTGTTACTATCTCAGTTGTATGACTACATTGTTACTATCTCAGCTGTAGGGACACATTACTACTATCTCAGCTGTATTGATACATTGTCACTATCTGAGCTGTATAGATACATTGTTACTATCTCAGCTGTATGGATACATTGGTACTATCACAGCTGTATGGATACATTGTTACTATATCAGCTGTATAGACACATTGTTACTATCTCGGCTGTATGGACACATTGTTACTATCTCGGCTGTATGGACACATTGCTACTATCTCAGTTGTATGGCTACATTGTTACTATCTCAGTTGTATGGCAACATTGTTACTATCTCAGTTGTATTGATACTTTGTTACTATTTCGGTTGTATGATACATTGTTACTATCTCAGCTGTATGGACACATTGCTACTATCTCAGTTGTATGGCTACATTGTTACTATCTCAGCTGTTTGGACACATTGTTACTATCTCAGCTGTATGGACACATTGTTACTATCTCAGCTGCATGAATACATTGTTACTATCTCAGCTGTATGGACACATTGTTACTATCTCAGTTGTATGGCTACATTGTTACTATCTGAGCTGTATGGATACATTGTTACTATCTCAGCTGTATGGATACATTGGTACCATATCAGCTCTATGGATACATTGTTACTATCTCAGTTGTATGGATACATTGTTACTATCTCAGCTGTATGGATACATTGGTACCATCTCTGTTGTATGGATACATTGTTACCATCTCAGCTGTATGGATACATTGTTACTATCTCGGCTGTATGGACACATTGTTACTATCTGAGCTGTATGGACACATTGCTACTATCTCAGTTGTATTGATACATTGTTACTATAATCAGCTGTATGGATACATTGTTAGTATCTCAGATGTATGGGCACATTGTTACTATCTCAGCTGTATGGATACATTGTTACTATATCAGCTGTATGGACACATTGTTAGGATCTCAGCATTATGGATACATTGTTAGTATCTCAGCTGTATGGATACATTGTTACTATATCAGCTCTATGGATACATTGTTACTATCGTAGCTGTATGGATACATTGTTACTATATCAGTTGTATGGATACATTGGTACTATATCAGTTGTATGGATACATTGTTACTATCGTAGCTGTATGGATACATTGTTACTATCTCAGCTGTATGGATACATTGTTACTATCACGGCTGTATGGATACATTGTTACTATCTCAGCTGTATGGATACATGGTCAGCATATCAGCTGTATGGACACATTGTTACTATCTCAGCTGTATGGATACATTGTTACTATCACGGCTGTATGGATACATTGTTACTATCTCAGCTGTATGGATACATTGTTACTATCTCAGCTGTATGGATACATTGTTGCTATCTCAGCTGTATGGATACATTGTTACTATCTCGGCTGTATGGATACATTGGTCCGATCCATGTTTGGACGTACGTCCATTTGCGCTGCATATGACCAGATACGGATATTAACGCAATGAACGCAGCTGCAGGCATTTCATGTCCGAAGGTAAATGTCACTTCCTACTACGTACAACGTGAGAGGTGAATTTGGGGGGGGGGGGAAGGCAGCTAACGTAGTTCATGTACAGTACGGGGGCCGTGGCCGTTCCAGTGAAGATGCTGCCAGTCCTGAGTTTCTCTCATTTGCACCCACTACAGGTGTACATGTAACTGATGATGACTGACAGTTACATGTATGTGTGTCAGTAGCTTTCACAGAACCACTGTATGCAAACAAGAATCATATACGTACAGTAGACATCAAACCAGCATTATTTATGTAATTAATGTTAGAAAAAAATGATAAAAAGGTAAATATTTCTATAAACGATTATACTTTAAACGTTGTTCATTTATTTTATGTTAAAACTTTGTACTGATGTCAGCTGGTATTTTACTTGCACTTGTGTGTACACTGGTCTGTTCTTTGTGTCTGTATTCATTTAGGCAAAGTGTTCTTACACCCAGATCCATTATGATACGTGTCTTAGAGATATACTTGGATCTGAACACGGTCCGAACTACACACAAGTTCTGTGCTCTTGTTTAAAACTCAACTTATGTGCAAGTTGCATTCTGAGTTTTATATATACATATAGTCCCCATTAAATCCATTCATTAGGATGATCTTAATGTTTACTGAACATAAAATACATTATAATAGTTGCTCCTTATTGCAGACACGTTATAACATGTATACCAGACTGTCATCACTACTGATCAGGGCTTAGACTAACCCTGTAACTGGAGCAAGAGATACGGCAGAAATACAAGTACCTGAGAGATGGGCGGAGCTTGAAGCGGGCGAGGCTGCGTGCGCTCCAGCTTGGCACGTATGTACTGTACACCGACTACGGGTGAAGCTTCCCCCACCCAGTTCCCTCCCAGATATTGCATGCACAGATTATACGCAGAATGAATCAGGCCCATAAACAGAGACACTGTGTCCAGGTGATGAGATGAATGTATAGCTGTGTATATATTATAATATATATTCCTACCTCATTCATCTTCCCTGTTCTATACAGTGTGTGCTTATAATAACATTATTTTATACAGAAGGGGCAAAGACAGCCCCAAACATCTCCACCCACTGGCATACAAGGCATAGACATCATCTGCATCACAGGTGGAGCGGAAGCTGGCCAGTCCATAGTCCGTGATCTTCAGGACGAAGCGACTGTCCACCACACAGTTGGAGGACTTGAGGTTCCCATGGCAACTAATGATGCTGCGGTGCAGGAAGCACATTCCCTGCGGAGATAGAGGGAGTAACGTCAGGATTCTGCCACCTACACCCACATGTTCCTTACTTATCAACCATGGACCACGGATATATTCTGCAGATGGAAATTTCATCACTGGGTTTATCTTTGTCTTTTTTTTTAATTAAGGGCCCCATTTGTTTTCCCCAATGTTCAGAGAGGCAAAGCTCTGCGGTACCTTACAAATCAACAATAATAATAACAATAACTTACATTTCTGCCACACCCTGGGCCCTGTGTGTAAATTGTATATATGCATTTTATATTTAACAATGTTTAAAACAGAAGCTCTCAGCCTGGTGGTCCAGCCTGGATCCTCTGGGTCCTGGCGGTGACTGATTGTCCCCTCAATACATGTGTACAGGGACCCGGCAGCGGCAGAAAGCTCACAGCAGCTTTTAGCCGGGTTGTGATGACCCCGGCAGGTAAGATGGCTGCTGGAGGGTCCAACCACACTGCCATCCCTGGGTGCACGTAGGGAGTGTTACCCGGAAGGTGGAAATTATTAGGACTTTCCAGGGGCAGGTTAACTGGTGTCCCACTGGGCTTTTGTCAGTTGTCCACAATAATCCTGTGGGTGGACACATGGGTAGGGACCAAACAATGACGCACCTGATATTCTGGCCCAGAATATCAGATAGCGCCCAGACCTTCTGTAAGTCCTGTAAGATTTCTCAGCAGTTTTGTGTCCCCCACATGTCCTTGTCTTTAATCAGGGTACCACATGTGTCTCTGGACGTAGTAGGTCCCCTGTCTGTTACCAGTAGATTGGGAAAGAGAAACATCATCACCATGTAAGTTCTGCCAGTACCAAGAGGCTGTGGCTCTAGCCGCAAGTACAGTGAAGAACGTCTAGTTGTGTAGGATTTCGCTGTGAGATCCTAACTGACCAGCAATATTACCTGGCAAAGTGAATGAGATGGCACCATACTGTCACCTACTATGACCAAGCAGTTCATGGACTCTGAAGCAGATCCTACGGGTGGGGGGGAAACTGATAGCACTGTCTGCCATGCCTCCTGTTTAATAATTTGGATTGGACTCCTCAAACTGTTTTAGGGAGAGGTTCTTCTGTGGTGAGAACATAGTACATCACAGAGAGTGGTTAGAGCGACTCATAGGGCTTGTAGACCAAGTAGAAGACTAGGTATGATCATTGAGGAAGATGCCGCTTGCCCATATGTCAAAACTAAGCCCCCTGGGCCACACTATACAGATTTTCACAGTGCCTGAGACTATATAGTTTGTTGCTTTCCAATGGAGGAACCTCACAGATGCCAAAGGTGAGAACTTTTAAAGGAAGTTTTCTGGGTTGCAGCAGCTCAGCGCCACCCAGATGGAGGAGATATAATATTTCTGCTGTCTTCTGAGATGTATAGTTGTAGACAAGTAGAACTTCCTTGATGATGGAATATGTGGAAACTGGAGAGAGTAGGCCAATTAGGCTGCTCACTTATCCAGTCTCTCCAGAAGCTAAATAATACAAAGGAAAGTACAGGAGATGATGGTGCCAGGTATGATTCAGAAATATCACAGTCCATGGGTAACCTCCATTGTTTGGTCCTCAAGAAGGAAAACAATATGGCTTTGTGTAGACTACCACCTGCTCTCCATTGATGTTCTGAAAGATGAGTTAACAAGAGCAAAGTAAATTTCCATTTTCAACTTCAGTAAAGGCTTCTGGCAGATTCCTCTGGTCCCAGAGACTCAAGAGTGGTCAACATTCAGCTGGTATGAATTTATTAGCGTCATGCCATTTGGGAGGTAAAACAACCTGGCCACCTTCCAGTACAAGGTCAACAACCTGCTGGAGGGGTTCAGACACTTTCCTCTGATTTACTTAGATGAGATTTTTAGGAAATATTTGGAAAGGTAGAGCGAATGATTTGTGCAGATAAGAGGTTTCATGGCAATTGAAGTTTAGTATCTTATTAAAAAACGTGCGCATGCTGTATCCCTCCTGACTGGTTGGAACTTTATTGTCTATACAGGGCTGGTGTTATCATTATCCTTGATGGCATTATCCTATCCATAATCCTAGATGGCACCTAAAACACTGATTGAGTAATATCACTTCCACCCCATGAAGCCATGAAGGTAATATAGAGGTGAGGGGGCCCAAGTCACAAGCTTACAATCTATGGGACAACGGTAGTTTGATACATGAGGTTAAGTGCTACATATTGTATATTGGTCCAGCTAAAAATGCAAAGGTAAAAGTGCTTAATGGGCTATATGATCCAGTCACACAGCAATGTTGCTCAGAGGGTTATTGTCTTGTTGTTAGGCTGACGGTCTGTTCACAAACTTACAGAACTAGTTGGTGGAGGTCTTCACCGTTAGCAGCCACCTTTCCCATAGAGCTTTATATGCTCACCAGTACTCAGATGCCCTCAGGACTTAACTCCAGACGTAGTGCAAGTTTGTAATGCAGAATCATAGCTGCAGGCCAGTAGGCAGAGTAGATGGCAGCGGATGGTCAGACGTAAGCTGAGGTCAGAGGTCACTAGCAAGCAGAATGGTCCAATAACACGCCAAAGGTCAGGGTCACAGGCAACACAGCGGGGTCCAAGGTACAAGAAAAAAGATCAGGGTCACATGCAAGCAGGCAAGGTCCAAGGTACAGGCAGGGGTCATACACAATAATCAATCCAAAAGGCTTTCATCAAACACAGCACAGGAGCAGGTTAGCTGAAAGGAAAACTAGACGCTATAACCGGCAGGGAGGCTAAGCCCTCCCTGCCTTAAATACCAATTGCAGGCAATCAGAGTCTAGCTCTGGAAGAATCCACAGCCCCTGAATACAAATAGTTAATTAAATTACTTAGCCCGCAGGCTGGTGGAAGTGCTTGCGCACGCGCCCGGCTTCCTTACATTGCCGGGACGCGGCGCTGAATGAATTAGTGTCCGACCATTGCCTTAGCAACGGTCGGGCCAGGACCGGAAGTGACGTCCCAGTCGCCAAGGTTACGGCCGGGACGCTGGGGAGCAAAGAGAGCGACAGCCGCCGTGGCTCGTAACAGTACCCCCCCCCCCCCTTGAGGAGGGGTTAGGAAACCGCAACACCCTAGCTTTCTGGGAAACTGCTTGAAGGAATTTCTAGTAAGTCTATCAGCATGAAGACGGTTCTGTGGAATTCAGGCACGTTCCTCCATACCGCAGCCCTTCCATTGGACCAAAAAATGAATTTGCCCCTGGACTTTTTTTAGAATCAAGTATTTTATGTATCACAGATTCCCGATGTCCTTCCACATTAACAGAGTGAGACCTCTGAATACAATTAAACTTACTGGAGAAAATTACAGGTATAAGTAAGGAGCAATGGAACGTGTTCGGAATCTTCAAGGAGCGCGGGAGCTTCAATCTAAAGGCCGCTGGATTCACTTGCTTGATGATGGAAAAGGGACCGATAAATCTAGGACCAAGCTTTTTACAGGGTTGCCTGAGCCTGATATAACGGGTGGAGAGCCAAACCTTCTGACCCACTTTGAAGGAGCAGCTCCTACGGTGTTGGTGCGCACATTTTTTGGAGTGAAATGAGGCCCATTTTAAGGCAGCGTGAACTTATTTCCAGATGTTCGTCAGAGCAGCAGCCATAGAGTGTATGCCAGGAAGCCCAGGGAGCGTTAAGCATAGCCAAACAGATCTAGGATGGAAACCAAGATTGCAATAGAATGGAGAGGTACTAGTGGAGGAATGACAGGAGTTGTAGGTGAACTCCGCCCAGGGTAACAGAGAGGACCAGTTGTTGTGAAACTCAGAGGTATATAAACGTAAAAATTGTTCCAGGGACTGATTGACCCTCTCAGTTTGTCCATTGGATTGTGGATGATCTGCTGAGGAGAGACTGATGTTTGTTCCAAGGAGACAACAAACGGACTTCCAGAACTGAGCAACTAACTGGGAACCGCAGTCAGAAACAATATCCACACGTAAATGTGTTGCCGGAAAATGTGTTGGACTAAAAGTGGGGCCTAGGTCTGTGCACTAGGGAGTCTGGTTAAAGGTATGAAATGGGCCATTTTACTGAAGTGGTCGACCACTACCCAGACAGTATTGTAGCCTGCTGAAGAAGGAAGCTCCACAATAAAATCCATTGACCGATGTGTTCACAGTCTAGAAGGAACAGATAAGGGCATAAGCTGACCGGAAGGACGGTTTCAAGGAGTTTTGTTTTTAGCACAGACTTCACAGGACATAGCATAGTCTTGAACATCAGAAGACATGGTAGGCCACCAAACCGAATGCAGGAGATTTTCTGTAGTTTTACAGATACTGGGGTGTCCGGCGGTTTATGGTCGTGGGCCTCAGTGAGGACAGCCTTTCGGAGGTGAACCGGAACAAATAAGCGGTTTGCAGGTGTCCCAGCGGGAGCCAATTTTTGGAATCTGCAAAGGATTAAACTCAAGTCCTGGGCTAAACCGACGTGAATGATCACAGGGGGTATAATTGGCAGTGGTTTCGGAACTGGTGCATGATGAGAGGTAAAACTTCTGGATAAGGCATCAGCCTTAGTGTTCTTAGAACCTGGTCTATAACTGATAATAAAACGAAAGCGAGTAAAGAACAATGACCAATGGGCTTGCCTTGGGTTCAGCCGTTTTACTGATTCAATATATTGGAAATTCTTATGGTCAGTAATGACTGAGATAACATGGATCTCCCCTTCCAGCCAGTGGCGCCATTCTTCAAAAGCCCATTTGATGGCTAAGAGTTCTCCATTACCAACATCAGAGTTGGCCTCTGCAGAAGAGAAATTCCGGGAGAAGAAGATGCAAGGAAATAATCAGTGATTACCAAGATCTTTTTGTGAGAGTACAGCGCCTGCACCAACGTCAAAAGCATCAACCTAACTAAGGCAAATCAGGATTAGGATGCTTTAAGACAGGGGTGGAGGTGAATGCCTTTTTTAGAGCCTCAAAGGAACTGATAGCTTCTGAAGACCAGTTGCCCGGATCTGCCCCTTTTCTGGTGAGGGCAACAATGGGAGCCACCAAATCGGAAAGACTTTGAATAAATCTACGCTAGCAATTGGCGAAGCCCAAAAACCTTTGTACGCCCTTCAGATTGACAGCTCGCACCCAATCAAAAATAGCTTGCACCTTACTTGGGTACATAGAAAAACCGGTAGAAGATATGATATACCCAAGGAACGATACACTTTTAACTTCAAACTCGCATTTTTCCAGCAATGATCGTCCCATAATTTATGGAGTACTTGTTGGACGTGGAGCCAATGCTGAGACAACGAATGAGAGAATATCAGTATGTCATCCAGGTATACAACAACAAACTGATCAAGGAATTCCCAGAGAACTTCATTAATAAGATCTTGGAAGACCGCTGGTGGGTTGCAGAGCCCGAACGGCATAACTTAATACTCGTAGTGGCCGGACTGGATATTGAAAGCCGTTTTCCACGCATCTCCTTCTCTAATGAGGATGATTGTATGCCCCACGAAGGGATTCATCCCGTTACTTTCCATGAACAATCCTCTCCAGAATTCACAGGCTGGTTATAATGTTAGGCTGATGGTCTGCTCACAAACTTACAGAGCTAGTTGGCGGAGGTCTTCACCTTTAGCAGCCGCCTTTCCCATAGAGCTTTATAAGCTCACCGGTACTCAGATGTCCCCAGGACTTAACTCCAGATGTAGTGTAAGTTTGTAATACAGAACCGTAGCTGCAGGCCAGGAGACAGAATAGATGGCAGCGGATGGTCAGATGTCAGCTGAGGTCAGAGGTCACTAGCAAGCAGAATGGTCCGATAACACGCCAAAAGGTCAGGGTCACAGGCAACACAGTGGGGTTCATGGTACAGGCAAAAGGGCAAGGGTCACATGCAAGCAGGCAAGGTCCAAGGTACAGGCAGGGGTCATACACAATAATCAATCCAAAAGGCTTTCACCAAACACAGCACAGGAGCAAGTTAGCTGACAGGAAAACTGGACACTATAACCGGCAGGGCGGCTAAGCCCTCCATACCTTAAATACCAATTGCAGCTCTGGAAGTATCCACAGCCCCTGTTAATAAATAGTTAATTAAATTACTTAGCCCGCAGGCTGGTGGGGGTGCTGCGGACGCGCCCGGCTTCTTTACATTGCCGGGACGCGGCGCTGAATAAATTAGTGTCCGACCGTTGGAAACGGTCGGGCCAGGCCCGGAAGTGACATCCCGGTCGTCAAGGTGACGGCCGGGATGCTGGCAAGCACAGAGAGCGAGCTGCAGCAGTGTTCACTTGTGTGAATTGTGTAGAGGGTTGTAATAGGGTAAACTAGTGAGGTTAAGATGGTGGTAAAGGAATATCATAAGCTTGTCTGAAGAGTTGGGTTTTCAGAGAACGCTTGAAGGTTTGAAGACTAGAGGAAAGTCTTACTGTGTGAGGGAGGGAATTCCACAAAGTAGTTGCAGTCTAAAAAAAGTCCTGTAACCGGGAATGGGAGGATGTGATGAGAGTGGAAGAGAGACGTAGATCTTGTGCAGAACGGAGGTGTCGAGTTGGGAGATATTTTGAGACAAGTGAGGAGATGTATGTCGGTGCAGCTTTGTTGACAGACTTGTATGTTAGTAGAAGAATTTTATATTGGATTTGTTGAAAAACAGGCAACCAATGTAGAGACTGACAGAGTGACTCAGCAGAGGAAGAAGATTTGGAAGGAAAATCAATCAAGCTGCTACATGCAAAATAAATTGTAGGAGTGACAGTCTGATTAGGGGAAGACCAGTAAGGAGGGAATTGCAATAGTCAATGCGGGAGATGATGATTGTGAATTAGAGTTTTTGCAGTGTCTTGTTTAAGATATGTGCGTATTCTGGAAATGTTTTTTATATGTATGTAATATGATTTAGATATAGAGTCGATGTGGGGAACAAAGGATAGTTCTGAGCCAAGGAGCCAGTTTATGGTCATGTTGTCAACAGAAATAGAAATGTCAGGTAGCTAACTTCTCTTGGTGGGTGGAAATATTATTAACTGGTTTTGAAAGATTGAGTTTGAGTTGGCGAGAAGACATCCAAGATGAAATGGCAGAAAGACAGTCAGTAACGCGAGACAACACAGATGGTGAAAGATCAGGAGAGGATAGATAGATTTGGGTATCATCCGCATAGAAATGATACTGAAATCCAATGGAGCATATTAGTTTTCCAAGAGAAGTGGTGTAGATAGAGAATAGCAGAGGACCTAGGACTGAGCCTTGTGGTCTCCAACTGATAAAGGAAGCGGAGCAGAGCTGGATCCAGAGAAATTACCACTGAAAGTGCGATTAGATAGGTAGGATGAGAACCAGGATAGGACAGTGACTTCAAGACCTAGGGATTGTAGTGTTTGTATGAGGAGAGCGTGGTCAACAGTGTCAAATGTAGCAGAGAGATCCAGGAGAAGTAAAAGAAAGTAATGGCCTTTAGTTTTAGCAGTGATGAAATCATTGACAAGTCTAATCTTGTCAATCTTGTCCTTGAAATAGGAAGCAAGATCCTGGGCATTGATATTAGATGGAGAGTTTGGGGTTAGAAGCCTGAGCAGAGATGAGAGATTGGAAGTATGCTTGTCTTGCAGTGTCCAGAGCATTTCGATAGGAGCGGTAGATAGCAGTATATGTGCTGAAATCATTAGAAGTATGAGATTTATGCCAGAAATGTTCTGCTTTGCGACACACACTTCTGTCCACATTGCCCCTTCATTACTCCACTCACCTCAAGTTAACATAAATGAGTTTTTTTCCTTTTTATATTCGCTAACTGGAACAGCCTCATCCTTTCACCAGAAAGGATGAGGCTGGAAAACTTCTCTTGGAAAACTAATAAGCTCCTTTGGATTTCAGTATCATCTCTATGCGGATGATACACAAATTTATCTATCCTCTCCTGATCTTTCACCATCTGTGTTGTCTCGCGTTACTGACTGTCTTTCTGCCATTTCATCTTGGATGTCTTCTCGCCAACTCAAACTCAATCTTTCAAAAACAGAATTAACAATATTCCCACCCAAAAACAGAAGCTTCCTGCCTGACATTTCTATTTCTGTTGATAACATGACCATAAATCCCACCCCGCAATCTCGTTGCCTAGGTGTAAACCTTGATTCACAACTGTCATTTATTCCCCACATCAACTCTATATCTAAATCATGTTACATACACCTAAAGAACATTTCCAGAATACGCACATATCTGACACAAGACAACGCAAAAACATTAATTCATGCACTCATCATCTCCCGCATCGACTATTGCAATTCCCTCCTTACTGGTCTTCCCAAAGTCAGACTTGAAACCCTACAATCTATTTTGCACGCAGCGGCTAGATTGATTTTCCTTACTAACCGTTATTCCTCTGCTGAGCCACTCTGTCAGTCTCTACATTGGCTGCCTGTATATCAACAAATCCAATATAAAATTCTTCTACTGTCATACAAAGCCATCAACAAAATTGCGCTGACATACATTTCCTCATTTGTCTCAAAATATCTCCCAACTCGACACCTCCATTCTGCACAGATTTGCGTCTCTCTTCCACTCTCATCACATCCTCCCATTCCCAGTTACCGGACTTTTTCGGGCTGCACCCACTTTGTGGAATTCATTCCCTCGCACCACAAGACTTTGCTCTAGTCTTCAAACCTTCAAGCGTTCTCTGAAAACCCAACTCTTCAGACAAGCTTATAATATTCCTCTATCACCTTCTTAATCTCCCTAGGTTACCCTATTACCACCCTCTACACAGCTAACACAAGACAACAACCCTCTGACCAACATTATTGTGTGACTGATGACACAGCCCACTAAATAGTTTTATCTTTGTATTCTAGCTGGTCCAATGTACAATATGATGTAGCACGTGCCCTTGTGTTCAAACTCCCATTGTCCCATAGATTGTAAGCTTGTGAGCAGGACCCCCTTACCTTTCTGTCTGTATATATGTATTATCCAGTATTGTTTGATTAATGTTTGTTACCAATTGTAAAGCGCTACCAAATATGCTTGTGCTATATAAATAAATGATGATGATGATGATGAAGGTTGATATAGTTCTAAAGATAATGCCATGAAAGGAGAGTAAGATAAGCAATTTGATAAACATTGGGATTTAAGCTTAAAGGGCAAAAAACTGAGGGAAATAAAAGAAATACCCAGTTACTACATCCACTGTAGTAAGAAAAGAAGCGCAGAGACAGGTTAAGTAGTTCAGTAGATGAAGATTATTTCTGGATGTCCTCAGATGTTATTCAGTGTTTGTTAAACTGTGCATGTCCCAATCCCATGAAGGTAAGTACCCTGAGACTTCCACCTCCTTGAAGGTAAGTACCCTGAGACTTCCACCTCCATGAAGGTAAGTACCCTGAGACTTCCACCTCCTTGAAGGTAAGTACCCTGAGACTTCCACCTCCATGAAGGTAAGTACCCTGAGACTTCCACCTCCTTGAAGGTAAGTACCCTGAAACTTCCACCTCCATGAAGGTAAGTACCCTGAGACTTCCACCTCCATGAAGGTAAGTACCCTGAGACTTCCACCTCCATGAAGGTAAGTACCCTGAGACTTCCACCTCCTTGAAGGTAAGTACCCTGAGACTTCCACCTCCTTGAAGTTAAGTACTCATAGATATTCACTCCAAAAGAAGAAGTGGATCAGCGAAGATGGGATGATGGGAGTCTTCTCAGTCTGGTAACATTTTCATATTATCCAATTCCTCTGGCACCTCAAGAACAGTGCCCGGCATCACGCTACTGGCACCTCATGAACAGAGCCTGGCATCACGCTACAGGCACCTCAAGAACAGAGCCCGGCACCACGTTACTGGCACCTCAAGAACAGAGCTTGGCATCACGTTACTGGCACCTCAAGAACAGAGCCTGGCATCACGTTACTGGCACCTCAAGAACAGAGCCTGGCATCACGTTACTGGCACCTCAAGAACAGAGCTTGGCATCACGTTACTGGCACCTCAAGAACAGATCCCGGCATCATGTTACTGGCACCTCAAGAACAGTGCCCGGCATCACGTTACTGGCACCTCAAGAACAGTGCCCGGCATCACGTTACTGGCACCTCAAGACAGTGCCCGGCATCACGTTACTGGCACCTCAAGAACAGAGCCTGGCATCACGTTGCTGCACCTCAAGAACAGTACCCGGCATCACGTTACTGGCACCTCAAGAACAGTGCCCGGCATCACGTTACTGGCACCTCAAGAACAGTGCCCTCATCACATTACTGGCACCTCAAGACAGTGCCCGGCATCACGTTACTGGCACCTCAAGAACAGATCCCGGCATCATGTTACTGGCACCTCAAGAACAGAGCCTGGCATCACGTTGCTGGCACCTCAAGAACAGAGCCTGGCATCACATTACTGGCACCTCAAGACAGTGCCCGGCATCACATTACTGGCACCTCAAGAACAGAGCCTGGCATCAGATTACTGGCACCTCAAGAACAGTGCCTGGCATCACGTTACTGCACCTCAAGAACAGAGCCTGGCATCACGTTACTGCACCTCAAGAACAGAGCCCGGCATCACGTTGCTGGCACCTCAAGAACAGATCCCGGCATCAAGTTGCTGGCACCTCAAGAACAGAGCCTGGCATCACGTTACTGGCACCTCAAGAACAGAGCCTGGCATCACGTTACTGCACCTCAAGAACAGAGCCCGGCATCACGTTGCTGGCACCTCAAGAACAGAGCCCGGCATCACGTTACTGGCACCTCAAGAACAGAGCCCGGCATCACATTACTGGCACCTCAAGAACAGTGCCTGGCATCACGTTACTGCACCTCAAGAACAGAGCCTGGCATCACGTTACTGCACCTCAAGAACAGAGCCCGGCATCACGTTACTGGCACCTCATGAACAGAGCCTGGCATCACGTTACTGGCACCTCAAGAACAGAGCCTGGCATCACATTACTGGCACCTCAAGAACAGAGTCGGGCATCATATTACTGGCACATTATGACCAGTACCTGGCATCACATTACTGGCATGGGAGTAATGTGTTAGATGGGCACTAGCGCTATGGCCACCTCTCACCTTTACAATGTCATTTATTAGTGAGTGTCGGAACATCCAATCCAGATTAATGCTGTCATTCTCCAAGATGTCCTGGAAAAAAAGAAGTATTCTATTACTATTATCTTCCCCACTGTACCTCTGTGTACTACCCGTTACCCTGATATCTGCCCCAAGGTACCTCTGTAATACCCGATATCCTGATATCTGCCCCACTGTACCTCTGTGTACTACCCGTTACCCTGATATCTGCCCCACTGTACCTCTGTGTACTACCCGTTACCCTGATATCTGCCCCACTGTACCTCTGTGTACTACCCGTTACCCTGATATCTGCCCCACGGTACCTCTGTAATACCCGATATCCTGATATCTGCCCCACTGTACCTCTGTGTACTACCCGATACCTTGATATCTGCCCCACTGTACCTCTTTAATACGCGTTACCCTGATATCTGCCCCACAGTACCTCTGTAATACCCGTTACCCTGATATCTGCCCCACTGTACCTCTGTAATACCCGTTACCCTGATATCTGCCCCACTGTACCTCTGTGTAATATCCGATATCCTGATATCTGCCCTACTGTACCTCTGTGTAATCCACGATACCCTGATATCTGCCCCACTGTAACTCTGTAATAGCCATTACCCTGATATCTGCCCCACTGTACCCCTGTAATAGCCATTACCCTGATATCTGCCCCACTGTACCCCTGTAATACCCATTACCCTGATATCTGCCCCACTGTACCTCTGTAATACCCGTTATCCTGATATCTGCCCCACTGTACCTCTGTGTAATACCCGATATAACGATATCTGCCCCACTGTACCTCTGTTTAATACCCGTTACCCTGATATCTGCCCCACTGTACCTCTGTAATACCCATTACCCTGATATCTGCCCCACTGTACCTCTGTGTAATACCCGATATCCTGATATCTGCCCCACTGTACCTCTGTGTAATACCCGTTACAACATTGTTTTTATTCGGCATATGACTCTATTTTCTGTCCCATAAACAATATAATTCTGTGTATAATATATCATTATATGTCCTGCACAAGGACGATTATCAATAATGCTCTAATACTCTGATTCTCTGTAATACTCCATCCCTGCCCCGTGTTACTGCTGCACTGATGGACTCAGTCTTAAGCTGGGTACACACTACACAGTTTTCATCCAATAATCGGCTAAATCAGCCGACATACGACCTCTCGTTCAAAAGTCGGGTCAGTGTGTGTAGTGATACGATGGTCGAAAGTCTGCCCAAATGAACGATTGTCTCCTCATTTGGTTGGTTGGACGTTTAATATTTTCGTTCCAATCTCATTTCCGCTGTGTAGTGTGTATAAACTTCCGACCGATCCACAACAGTGAGTACGAAATTACAGTCATTGCTCACGATAACATGGCTGTAAAAAGTTGCTAAAGGGACGTCCGCTCGTCCCTTTATCGTCCTAAACAAGGCTAGTGTGTATGCAGTCCATGGACCGTGCGATCGGAACATCGATCGCATGTAACATCGCTCGGCATAAAAAGTTGGTTGAAATTTCTGTAGTGTGTACCTAGCTGTACTGTGAGTGCAGTTACCAGAAGGTCAAACAATCATTATGTATAATATACGGTGCATGTTACCTGCAAGCTGCCCCGGGGGCAATACTCTGTCACAATGCAAATGTTTGGAGGGTCTATACAAGCCCCCAGGAATCGCGTCAGATGATTGAACTGAACATCCCTCATCTGTAAGAGAGAATATGAAATATCTGATGTACAATGACCCAGAACCACATCAGCATTACAGGTTATAGATGACCACTGCCCAGTCCTCCCTTCTACTGACTGCTGGGAGGCCACCACTGGTAAACCACGCTTATTGCGTCATCTTACTTGTGATGTCAGCATGATGTCACTGTGATGTCATTGTGATGTCAGCGTGATGTCAGCGTGATGTCACTGTGATGTCACTGTGATGTCACTGTGATGTCAGCGTGATGTCAGCGTGATGTCAGCGTGATGTCACTGTGATGTCAGTGTGATGTCAGCGTGATGTCACTGTGATGTCAGCGTGATGTCAGCGTGATGTCAGCGTGATGTCACTGTGATGTCAGCGTGATGTCACTGTGATGTCAGCGTGATGTCACTGTGATGTCACTGTGATGTCACTGTGATGTCAGCGTGATGTCAGCGTGATGTCACTGTGATGTCACTGTGATGTCAGCGTGATGTCAGCGTGATGTCAGCGTGATGTCACTGTGATGTCATTGTGATGTCAGCGTGCTGTCAGCGTGATGTCAGTGTGATGTCAGTGTGATGTCACTGTGATGTCAGCGTGATGTCACTGTGATGTCAGCGTGATGTCAGCGTGATGTCAGCGTGATGTCAGTGTGATGTCACTGTGATGTCAGTGTGATGTCAGTGTGATGTCACTGTGATGTCAGTGTGATGTCAGTGTGATGTCAGCGTGATGTCAGCGTGATGTCAGTGTGATGTCAGTGTGATGTCATTGTGATGTCAGCGTGATGTCAGCGTGATGTCACTGTGATGTCACTGTGATGTCAGCGTGATGTCAGTGTGATGTCAGCGTGATGTCAGTGTGATGTCAGCGTGATGTCACTGTGATGTCACTGTGATGTCAGTGTGATGTCATTGTGATGTCACTGTGATGTCAGCGTGATGTCAGTGTGATGTCAGTGTGATGTCATTGTGATGCCAGCGTGATGTCATTGTGATGTCAGTGTGATGTCAGTGTGATGTCAGCGTGATGTCAGTGTGATGTCAGCGTGATGTCAGCGTGATGTCACTATAATGTCATTGTGATGTCAGCGTGATGTCAGCGTGATGTCATTGTGATGTCAGCGTGATGTCAGCGTGATGTCAGCGTGATGTCAGCGTGATGTCAGTGTGATGTCATTGTGATGTCAGTGTGATGTCAGTGTGATGTCAGCGTGATGTCAGTGTGATGTCAGTGTGATGTCACTATAATGTCATTGTGATGTCAGCGTGATGTCAGAGTGATGTCAGCGTGATGTCAGCGTGATGTCAAAGTGATGTCAGCGTGATGTCATACTTACATGTTTAAGTTCAAAAAGAACCTGTCTGGTCAGTTCAATACGTTTCTTATTGACATGTTTGATGGCGACCACATTACCCTGAGGAAGAGATACAGCACATGAGACAGGGAGACACACTGAGAGACATACCGAGAGTGAGACGTACACACTGAGAGACGTACACACAGAGAGACATACAGAGAGTGAGACGTACACACTGAGAGACATACCGAGAGTGAGACGTACACACCGAGAGACATACCGAGAGTGAGACGTACACACCGAGAAACATACCGAGAGTGAGACGTACACACTGAGAGACATACAGAGAGTTAGACGTACACACCGAGAGACATACAGAGAGTGAGACGTACACACCTAGAGACATACCGAGAGTGAGACGTACACACCTAGAGACATACCGAGAGTGAGACGTACACACCGAGAAACATACCGAGAGTGAGACGTACACACCTAGAGACATACCGAGAGTGAGACGTACACACCTAGAGACATACCGAGAGTGAGACGTACACACCGAGAGACATACCGAGAGTGAGACGTACACACCGAGAAACATACCGAGAGTGAGACGTACACACCTAGAGACATACCGAGAGTGAGACGTACACACCTAGAGACATACCGAGAGTGAGACGTACACACCGAGAGACATACCGAGAGTGAGACGTACACACCGAGAGACATACCGAGAGTGAGACGTACACACCGGGAGACATACCGAGAGTGAGACGTACACACCGAGAGACATACCGAGAGTGAGACGTACACACTGAGAGACGTACACACAGAGAGACATACCGAGAGTGAGACGTACACACCGAGAGACATACAGAGAGTGAGACGTACACACTGAGAGACGTACACACAGAGAGACATACCGAGAGTGAGACGTACACACCGAGAGACATACCGAGAGTGAGACGTACACACAGAGAGACATACAGAGAGTGAGACGTACACACCGAGAGACATACCGAGAGTGAGACGTACACACCGAGAGACATACAGAGAGTGAGACGTACACACCGAGAAACATACCGAGAGTGAGACGTACACACCTAGAGACATACCGAGAGTGAGACGTACACACCTAGAGACATACCGAGAGTGAGACGTACACACCGAGAGACATACCGAGAGTGAGACGTACACACCGAGAGACATACTGAGAGTGAGACGTACACACCGGGAGACATACCGAGAGTGAGACGTACACACCGAGAGACATACCGAGAGTGAGACGTACACACCTAGAGACATACCGAGAGTGAGACGTACACACCTAGAGACATACCGAGAGTGAGACGTACACACCGAGAGACATACCGAGAGTGAGACGTACACACCGAGAGACATACCGAGAGTGAGACGTACACACAGAGAGACATACCGAGAGTGAGACGTACACACCGAGAGACATACCGAGAGTGAGACGTACACACCGAGAGACATACCGAGAGTGAGACGTACACACCGAGAGACATACCGAGAGTGAGACGTACACACCTAGAGACATACCGAGAGTGAGACGTACACACCTAGAGACATACCGAGAGTGAGACGTACACACCGAGAGACATACCGAGAGTGAGACGTACACACGAGAGACATACCGAGAGGGAGACGTACACACTGAGAAACATACCGAGAGTGAGACGTACACACCGAGAGATATACCGAGACTGAGACGTACACACCTAGAGACATACCGAGAGTGAGACGTACACACTGAGAGACGTACACACCGAGAGACATACCGAGAGTGAGACGTACACACCGAGACATACCGAGAGTGAGACGTACACACCGAGAGACATACAGAGAGTTAGACGTACACACCGAGAGACATACCGAGAGTGAGACGCACACACCGAGAGACATACCGAGAGTGAGACGTACACACCGAGAGACATACCGAGAGTGAGACGTACACACCGAGAGACATACAGACAGTGAGACGTACACACCGAGAGACATACAGAGAGTGAGACGTACACACAGAGAGACATACCGAGAGTGAGACGTACACACCGAGAGACATACCGAGAGTGAGACGTACACACCGAGAGACATACCGAGAGTGAGACATCTACAGTGTGAGAGTGACAGACAGAGTGTTTATTAGAAGGACGGTGTAGGATCATCACCTTGAAGTGTCCGGTATTAGCGAATATTTGATATTTTCCATGGGCTGTCATCAGAGAACCATAGCTGGAGCCTCTCTAGGACAGAGCGAGACCGTCACACACAGAGCTGGACTGTCACAAAGATGTAAACTAGCAGAACATAGTGACAATTGCTTAAACAAACCAAATTCTGAAATTACTTTCTGTGTCTTTATTCCAGGTCCCAGAGTGTCAGTGTGTCGTTATCCGGGACCTAGAGTGTCAGTGTGTCGTTATCCGGGACCCAGAGTGTCAGTGTGTCGTTATCCGGGACCCAGAGTGTCAGTGTGTCGTTATCCGGGACCCAGAGTGTCAGTGTGTCGTTATCCGGGACCCAGAGTGTCAGTGTGTCGTTATCCGGGACCCAGAGTGTCAGTGTGTCGTTATCGGGGACCCACAGTGTCAGTGTGTCGTTATCCGGGACCCATAGTGTCAGTGTGTCGTTATCCGGGACCCAGAGTGTCAGTGTGTCGTTATCCGGGACCCAGAGTGTCAGTGTGTCGTTATCCGGTACCCAGAGTGTCAGTGTGTCGTTATCCGGGACCCAGAGTGTCAGTGTGCCGTTATCCGGGACCCAGAGTGTCAGTGTGCCGTTATCCGGGACCCAGAGTGTCAGTGTGCCGTTATCCGGGACCCAGAGTGTCAGTGTGCCGTTATCCGGGACCCAGAGTGTCAGTGTGTCGTTATCCGGGACCCAGAGTGTCAGTGTGTCGTTATCCGGGACCCATAGTGTCAGTGTGTCGTTATCCGGGACCCAGAGTGTCAGTGTGTCGTTATCCGGGACCCAGAGTGTCAGTGTGTCGTTATCCGGGACCCAGAGTGTCAGTGTGTCGTTATCCGGGACCCAGAGTGTCAGTGTGTTGTTATCCGGGACCCAGAGTGTCAGTATCCGGGACCCAGAGTGTCAGTGTGCCGTTATCCGAGACGCAGAGTGTCAGTGTGCCGTTATCCGAGACGCAGAGTGTCAGTGTGCCGTTATCCGAGACGCAGAGTGTCAGTGTGTCGTTATCCGGGACCCAGAGTGTCAGTGTGTTGTTATCCGGGACCCAGAGTGTCAGTATCCGGGACCCAGAGTGTCAGTGTGCCGTTATCCGAGACGCAGAGTGTCAGTGTGCCGTTATCCGAGACGCAGAGTGTCAGTGTGCCGTTATCCGAGACGCAGAGTGTCAGTGTGTCGTTATCCGGGACCCAGAGTGTCAGTGTGTTGTTATCCGGGACCCAGAGTGTCAGTATCCGGGACCCAGAGTGTCAGTGTGCCGTTATCCGAGACCCAGAGTGTCAGTGTGCCATTATCCGAGACGCAGAGTGTCAGTGTGCCGTTATCCGAGACGCAGAGTGTCAGTGTGTCGTTATCCGAGACGCAGAGTGTCAGTGTGTCGTTATCCGGGACGCAGAGTGTCAGTGTGTCGTTATCCGGGACCCAGAGTGTCAGTGTGTCGTTATCCGGGACCCACAGTGTCAGTGTGTCGTTATCCGGTACCCAGAGTGTCAGTGTGTCGTTATCCGGGACGCAGAGTGTCAGTGTGTTGTTATTCAGTACCCAGAGTGTCAGTGTGTTGTTATCCGGGACGCAGAGTGTCAGTGTGTCGTTATCCGGGACGCAGAGTGTCAGTGTGTCGTTATCCGGTACCCAGAGTGTCAGTGTGTCGTTATCCGGGACGCAGAGTGTCAGTGTGTCGTTATCCGGTACCCAGAGTGTCAGTGTGTCGTTATCCGGGATGCAGAGTGTCAGTGTGTTGTTATTCAGTACCCAGAGTGTCAGTGTGTCGTTATCCGGGACGCAGAGTGTCAGTGTGTCGTTATCCAGTACCCAGAGTGTCAGTGTGTCGTTATCCAGTACCCAGAGTGTCAGTGTGTCGTTATCCGGGACGCAGAGTGTCAGTGTGTCGTTATCCGGGACGCAGAGTGTCAGTGTGTCGTTATCCAGTACCCAGAGTGTCAGTGTGTCGTTATCCGGGACGCAGAGTGTCAGTGTGTCGTTATCCGGGACCCAGAGTGTCAGTGTGTCGTTATCCGGGACGCAGAGTGTCAGTGTGTCGTTATCCAGTACCCAGAGTGTCAGTGTGTCGTTATCCGGGACCCAGAGTGTCAGTGTGTCGTTATCCGGGACGCAGAGTGTCAGTGTGTCGTTATCCAGTACCCAGAGTGTCAGTGTGTCGTTATCCGGTACCCAGAGTGTCAGTGTGTCGTTATCCGGTACCCAGAGTGTCAGTGTGTCGTTATCCGGGCCCAGAGTGTCAGTGTGTCGTTATCCAGTACCCAGAGTGTCAGTGTGCCGTTATCCGGGACGCAGAGTGTCAGTGTGTCGTTATCCGGGACCCAGAGTGTCAGTGTGTCGTTATCCGGGTCCTAGAGTGTCAGTGTGTCGTTATCCGGGACCCAGAGTGTCAGTGTGTCGTTATCCGGGACCCAGAGTGTCAGTGTGTCGTTATCCGGGACCCAGAGTGTCAGTGTGTCGTTATCCGGGTCCTAGAATGTCAGTGTGTCGTTATCCCGGGTCCCAGAGTGTCAGTGTGTCGTTATCCGGGACCCAGAGTGTCAGTGTGTCGTTATCCCGGGTCCCAGAGTGTCAGTGTGCCGTTATCCGGGACGCAGAGTGTCAGTGTGTCGTTATCCGGAACCCAGAGTGTCAGTATCCGGGTCCCAGAGTGTCAGTGTGTCGTTATCTGGGACCCACAGTGTCAGTGTGTCGTTATCCCAGGTCCCAGAGTGTCAGTGTGCCGTTATCCGGGTCCTAGAGTGTCAGTGTGTCGTTATCCGGAACCCAGAGTGTCAGTATCCGGGTCCCAGAGTGTCAGTGTGTCGTTATCCGGGACCCACAGTGTCAGTGTGTCGTTATCCCGGGTCCCAGAGTGTCAGTGTGTCGTTATCCGGGTCCTAGAGTGTCAGTGTGTCGTTATCCGGGACCCAGAGTGTCAGTGTGTCGTTATCCCGGGTCCCAGAGTGTCAGTGTGTCGTTATCCGGTACCCAGAGTGTCAGTGTGTCGTTATCCGGGACCCAGAGTGTCAGTGTGCCGTTATCCGGGACGCAGAGTGTCAGTGTGTCGTTATCCGGGACCCACAGTGTCAGTGTGTCGTTATCCCGGGACCCAGAGTGTCAGTGTGCCGTTATCCGGGACGCAGAGTGTCAGTGTGTCGTTATCCGGTACCCAGAGTGTCAGTGTGTCGTTATCCGGGACCCAGAGTGTCAGTGTGTCGTTATCCGGGACCCAGAGTGTCAGTGTGTCGTTATCCGGGACCCAGAGTGTCAGTGTGTCGTTATCCGGGACCCAGAGTGTCAGTGTGTCGTTATCCGGGACCCAGAGTGTCAGTGTGTCGTTATCCGGGACCCACAGTGTCAGTGTGTCGTTATCCGGGACCCACAGTGTCAGTGTGTCGTTATCCAGGACCCAGAGTGTCAGTGTGTCGTTATCCGGGACCCAGAGTGTCAGTGTGTCGTTATTCAGTACCCAGAGTGTCAGTGTGTCGTTATCCGGGACCCAGAGTGTCAGTGTGTCGTTATCCGGGACCCACAGTGTCAGTGTGTCGTTATCCGGTACCCAGAGTGTCAGTGTGTCGTTAACCGGGACGCAGAGTGTCAGTGTGTTGTTATTCAGTACCCAGAGTGTCAGTGTGTTGTTATCCGGGACGCAGAGTGTCAGTGTGTCGTTATCCGGGACGCAGAGTGTCAGTGTGTCGTTATCGAGTACCCAGAGTGTCAGTGTGTCGTTATCCGGGACGCAGAGTGTCAGTGTGTCGTTATCCGGGACGCAGAGTGTCAGTGTGTTGTTATTCAGTACCCAGAGTGTCAGTGTGTTGTTATCCGGGACGCAGAGTGTCAGTGTGTCGTTATCCGGGACGCAGAGTGTCAGTGTGTCGTTATCCAGTACCCAGAGTGTCAGTGTGTTGTTATCCGGGACGCAGAGTGTCAGTGTGTCGTTATCCGGTACCCAGAGTGTCAGTGTGTCGTTATCCGGGACCCAGAGTGTCAGTGTGTCGTTATCCGGGACCCAGAGTGTCAGTGTGTTGTTATCCGGGACCCAGAGTGTCAGTATCCGGGACCCAGAGTGTCAGTGTGCCGTTATCCGAGACGCAGAGTGTCAGTGTGCCGTTATCCGAGACGCAGAGTGTCAGTGTGCCGTTATCCGAGACGCAGAGTTTCAGTGTGTCGTTATCCGGGACCCAGAGTGTCAGTGTGTTGTTATCCGGGACCCAGAGTGTCAGTATCCGGGACCCAGAGTGTCAGTGTGCCGTTATCCGAGACCCAGAGTGTCAGTGTGCCATTATCCGAGACGCAGAGTGTCAGTGTGCCGTTATCCGAGACGCAGAGTGTCAGTGTGTCGTTATCCGGGACCCAGAGTGTCAGTGTGTCGTTATCCGGGACCCAGAGTGTCAGTGTGTCGTTATCCGGGACCCACAGTGTCAGTGTGTCGTTATCCGGTACCCAGAGTGTCAGTGTGTCGTTATCCGGGACGCAGAGTGTCAGTGTGTTGTTATTCAGTACCCAGAGTGTCAGTGTGTTGTTATCCGGGACGCAGAGTGTCAGTGTGTCGTTATCCGGGACGCAGAGTGTCAGTGTGTCGTTATCCGGTACCCAGAGTGTCAGTGTGTCGTTATCCGGGACGCAGAGTGTCAGTGTGTCGTTATCCGGTACCCAGAGTGTCAGTGTGTCGTTATCCGGGATGCAGAGTGTCAGTGTGTTGTTATTCAGTACCCAGAGTGTCAGTGTGTCGTTATCCGGGACGCAGAGTGTCAGTGTGTCGTTATCCAGTACCCAGAGTGTCAGTGTGTCGTTATCCAGTACCCAGAGTGTCAGTGTGTCGTTATCCGGGACGCAGAGTGTCAGTGTGTCGTTATCCGGGACGCAGAGTGTCAGTGTGTCGTTATCCAGTACCCAGAGTGTCAGTGTGTCGTTATCCGGGACGCAGAGTGTCAGTGTGTCGTTATCCGGGACCCAGAGTGTCAGTGTGTCGTTATCGGGGACCCACAGTGTCAGTGTGTCGTTATCCGGGACCCATAGTGTCAGTGTGTCGTTATCCGGGACCCAGAGTGTCAGTGTGTCGTTATCCGGGACCCAGAGTGTCAGTGTGTCGTTATCCGGTACCCAGAGTGTCAGTGTGTCGTTATCCGGGACCCAGAGTGTCAGTGTGCCGTTATCCGGGACCCAGAGTGTCAGTGTGCCGTTATCCGGGACCCAGAGTGTCAGTGTGCCGTTATCCGGGACCCAGAGTGTCAGTGTGCCGTTATCCGGGACCCAGAGTGTCAGTGTGTCGTTATCCGGGACCCAGAGTGTCAGTGTGTCGTTATCCGGGACCCATAGTGTCAGTGTGTCGTTATCCGGGACCCAGAGTGTCAGTGTGTCGTTATCCGGGACCCAGAGTGTCAGTGTGTCGTTATCCGGGACCCAGAGTGTCAGTGTGTCGTTATCCGGGACCCAGAGTGTCAGTGTGTTGTTATCCGGGACCCAGAGTGTCAGTATCCGGGACCCAGAGTGTCAGTGTGCCGTTATCCGAGACGCAGAGTGTCAGTGTGCCGTTATCCGAGACGCAGAGTGTCAGTGTGCCGTTATCCGAGACGCAGAGTGTCAGTGTGTCGTTATCCGGGACCCAGAGTGTCAGTGTGTTGTTATCCGGGACCCAGAGTGTCAGTATCCGGGACCCAGAGTGTCAGTGTGCCGTTATCCGAGACGCAGAGTGTCAGTGTGCCGTTATCCGAGACGCAGAGTGTCAGTGTGCCGTTATCCGAGACGCAGAGTGTCAGTGTGTCGTTATCCGGGACCCAGAGTGTCAGTGTGTTGTTATCCGGGACCCAGAGTGTCAGTATCCGGGACCCAGAGTGTCAGTGTGCCGTTATCCGAGACCCAGAGTGTCAGTGTGCCATTATCCGAGACGCAGAGTGTCAGTGTGCCGTTATCCGAGACGCAGAGTGTCAGTGTGTCGTTATCCGAGACGCAGAGTGTCAGTGTGTCGTTATCCGGGACGCAGAGTGTCAGTGTGTCGTTATCCGGGACCCAGAGTGTCAGTGTGTCGTTATCCGGGACCCACAGTGTCAGTGTGTCGTTATCCGGTACCCAGAGTGTCAGTGTGTCGTTATCCGGGACGCAGAGTGTCAGTGTGTTGTTATTCAGTACCCAGAGTGTCAGTGTGTTGTTATCCGGGACGCAGAGTGTCAGTGTGTCGTTATCCGGGACGCAGAGTGTCAGTGTGTCGTTATCCGGTACCCAGAGTGTCAGTGTGTCGTTATCCGGGACGCAGAGTGTCAGTGTGTCGTTATCCGGTACCCAGAGTGTCAGTGTGTCGTTATCCGGGATGCAGAGTGTCAGTGTGTTGTTATTCAGTACCCAGAGTGTCAGTGTGTCGTTATCCGGGACGCAGAGTGTCAGTGTGTCGTTATCCAGTACCCAGAGTGTCAGTGTGTCGTTATCCAGTACCCAGAGTGTCAGTGTGTCGTTATCCGGGACGCAGAGTGTCAGTGTGTCGTTATCCGGGACGCAGAGTGTCAGTGTGTCGTTATCCAGTACCCAGAGTGTCAGTGTGTCGTTATCCGGGACGCAGAGTGTCAGTGTGTCGTTATCCGGGACCCAGAGTGTCAGTGTGTCGTTATCCGGGACGCAGAGTGTCAGTGTGTCGTTATCCAGTACCCAGAGTGTCAGTGTGTCGTTATCCGGGACCCAGAGTGTCAGTGTGTCGTTATCCGGGACGCAGAGTGTCAGTGTGTCGTTATCCAGTACCCAGAGTGTCAGTGTGTCGTTATCCGGTACCCAGAGTGTCAGTGTGTCGTTATCCGGTACCCAGAGTGTCAGTGTGTCGTTATCCGGGCCCAGAGTGTCAGTGTGTCGTTATCCAGTACCCAGAGTGTCAGTGTGCCGTTATCCGGGACGCAGAGTGTCAGTGTGTCGTTATCCGGGACCCAGAGTGTCAGTGTGTCGTTATCCGGGTCCTAGAGTGTCAGTGTGTCGTTATCCGGGACCCAGAGTGTCAGTGTGTCGTTATCCGGGACCCAGAGTGTCAGTGTGTCGTTATCCGGGACCCAGAGTGTCAGTGTGTCGTTATCCGGGTCCTAGAATGTCAGTGTGTCGTTATCCCGGGTCCCAGAGTGTCAGTGTGTCGTTATCCGGGACCCAGAGTGTCAGTGTGTCGTTATCCCGGGTCCCAGAGTGTCAGTGTGCCGTTATCCGGGACGCAGAGTGTCAGTGTGTCGTTATCCGGAACCCAGAGTGTCAGTATCCGGGTCCCAGAGTGTCAGTGTGTCGTTATCTGGGACCCACAGTGTCAGTGTGTCGTTATCCCAGGTCCCAGAGTGTCAGTGTGCCGTTATCCGGGTCCTAGAGTGTCAGTGTGTCGTTATCCGGAACCCAGAGTGTCAGTATCCGGGTCCCAGAGTGTCAGTGTGTCGTTATCCGGGACCCACAGTGTCAGTGTGTCGTTATCCCGGGTCCCAGAGTGTCAGTGTGTCGTTATCCGGGTCCTAGAGTGTCAGTGTGTCGTTATCCGGGACCCAGAGTGTCAGTGTGTCGTTATCCCGGGTCCCAGAGTGTCAGTGTGTCGTTATCCGGTACCCAGAGTGTCAGTGTGTCGTTATCCGGGACCCAGAGTGTCAGTGTGCCGTTATCCGGGACGCAGAGTGTCAGTGTGTCGTTATCCGGGACCCACAGTGTCAGTGTGTCGTTATCCCGGGACCCAGAGTGTCAGTGTGCCGTTATCCGGGACGCAGAGTGTCAGTGTGTCGTTATCCGGTACCCAGAGTGTCAGTGTGTCGTTATCCGGGACCCAGAGTGTCAGTGTGTCGTTATCCGGGACCCAGAGTGTCAGTGTGTCGTTATCCGGGACCCAGAGTGTCAGTGTGTCGTTATCCGGGACCCAGAGTGTCAGTGTGTCGTTATCCGGGACCCAGAGTGTCAGTGTGTCGTTATCCGGGACCCACAGTGTCAGTGTGTCGTTATCCGGGACCCACAGTGTCAGTGTGTCGTTATCCAGGACCCAGAGTGTCAGTGTGTCGTTATCCGGGACCCAGAGTGTCAGTGTGTCGTTATTCAGTACCCAGAGTGTCAGTGTGTCGTTATCCGGGACCCAGAGTGTCAGTGTGTCGTTATCCGGGACCCACAGTGTCAGTGTGTCGTTATCCGGTACCCAGAGTGTCAGTGTGTCGTTAACCGGGACGCAGAGTGTCAGTGTGTTGTTATTCAGTACCCAGAGTGTCAGTGTGTTGTTATCCGGGACGCAGAGTGTCAGTGTGTCGTTATCCGGGACGCAGAGTGTCAGTGTGTCGTTATCGAGTACCCAGAGTGTCAGTGTGTCGTTATCCGGGACGCAGAGTGTCAGTGTGTCGTTATCCGGGACGCAGAGTGTCAGTGTGTTGTTATTCAGTACCCAGAGTGTCAGTGTGTTGTTATCCGGGACGCAGAGTGTCAGTGTGTCGTTATCCGGGACGCAGAGTGTCAGTGTGTCGTTATCCAGTACCCAGAGTGTCAGTGTGTTGTTATCCGGGACGCAGAGTGTCAGTGTGTCGTTATCCGGTACCCAGAGTGTCAGTGTGTCGTTATCCGGGACCCAGAGTGTCAGTGTGTCGTTATCCGGGACCCAGAGTGTCAGTGTGTTGTTATCCGGGACCCAGAGTGTCAGTATCCGGGACCCAGAGTGTCAGTGTGCCGTTATCCGAGACGCAGAGTGTCAGTGTGCCGTTATCCGAGACGCAGAGTGTCAGTGTGCCGTTATCCGAGACGCAGAGTTTCAGTGTGTCGTTATCCGGGACCCAGAGTGTCAGTGTGTTGTTATCCGGGACCCAGAGTGTCAGTATCCGGGACCCAGAGTGTCAGTGTGCCGTTATCCGAGACCCAGAGTGTCAGTGTGCCATTATCCGAGACGCAGAGTGTCAGTGTGCCGTTATCCGAGACGCAGAGTGTCAGTGTGTCGTTATCCGGGACCCAGAGTGTCAGTGTGTCGTTATCCGGGACCCAGAGTGTCAGTGTGTCGTTATCCGGGACCCACAGTGTCAGTGTGTCGTTATCCGGTACCCAGAGTGTCAGTGTGTCGTTATCCGGGACGCAGAGTGTCAGTGTGTTGTTATTCAGTACCCAGAGTGTCAGTGTGTTGTTATCCGGGACGCAGAGTGTCAGTGTGTCGTTATCCGGGACGCAGAGTGTCAGTGTGTCGTTATCCGGTACCCAGAGTGTCAGTGTGTCGTTATCCGGGACGCAGAGTGTCAGTGTGTCGTTATCCGGTACCCAGAGTGTCAGTGTGTCGTTATCCGGGATGCAGAGTGTCAGTGTGTTGTTATTCAGTACCCAGAGTGTCAGTGTGTCGTTATCCGGGACGCAGAGTGTCAGTGTGTCGTTATCCAGTACCCAGAGTGTCAGTGTGTCGTTATCCAGTACCCAGAGTGTCAGTGTGTCGTTATCCGGGACGCAGAGTGTCAGTGTGTCGTTATCCGGGACGCAGAGTGTCAGTGTGTCGTTATCCAGTACCCAGAGTGTCAGTGTGTCGTTATCCGGGACGCAGAGTGTCAGTGTGTCGTTATCCGGGACCCAGAGTGTCAGTCTGTCGTTATCCGGGACCCAGAGTGTCAGTGTGTCGTTATCCGGGACGCAGAGTGTCAGTGTGTCGTTATCCAGTACCCAGAGTGTCAGTGTGTCGTTATCCGGGACCCAGAGTGTCAGTGTGTCGTTATCCGGGACGCAGAGTGTCAGTGTGTCGTTATCCAGTACCCAGAGTGTCAGTGTGTCGTTATCCGGTACCCAGAGTGTCAGTGTGTCGTTATCCGGTACCCAGAGTGTCAGTGTGTCGTTATCCGGGCCCAGAGTGTCAGTGTGTCGTTATCCAGTACCCAGAGTGTCAGTGTGCCGTTATCCGGGACGCAGAGTGTCAGTGTGTCGTTATCCGGGACCCAGAGTGTCAGTGTGTCGTTATCCGGGTCCTAGAGTGTCAGTGTGTCGTTATCCGGGACCCAGAGTGTCAGTGTGTCGTTATCCGGGACCCAGAGTGTCAGTGTGTCGTTATCCGGGACCCAGAGTGTCAGTGTGTCGTTATCCGGGTCCTAGAATGTCAGTGTGTCGTTATCCCGGGTCCCAGAGTGTCAGTGTGTCGTTATCCGGGACCCAGAGTGTCAGTGTGTCGTTATCCCGGGTCCCAGAGTGTCAGTGTGCCGTTATCCGGGACGCAGAGTGTCAGTGTGTCGTTATCCGGAACCCAGAGTGTCAGTATCCGGGTCCCAGAGTGTCAGTGTGTCGTTATCTGGGACCCACAGTGTCAGTGTGTCGTTATCCCAGGTCCCAGAGTGTCAGTGTGCCGTTATCCGGGTCCTAGAGTGTCAGTGTGTCGTTATCCGGAACCCAGAGTGTCAGTATCCGGGTCCCAGAGTGTCAGTGTGTCGTTATCCGGGACCCACAGTGTCAGTGTGTCGTTATCCCGGGTCCCAGAGTGTCAGTGTGTCGTTATCCGGGTCCTAGAGTGTCAGTGTGTCGTTATCCTGGACCCAGAGTGTCAGTGTGTCGTTATCCCGGGTCCCAGAGTGTCAGTGTGTCGTTATCCGGTACCCAGAGTGTCAGTGTGTCGTTATCCGGGACCCAGAGTGTCAGTGTGCCGTTATCCGGGACGCAGAGTGTCAGTGTGTCGTTATCCGGGACCCACAGTGTCAGTGTGTCGTTATCCCGGGACCCAGAGTGTCAGTGTGCCGTTATCCGGGACGCAGAGTGTCAGTGTGTCGTTATCCGGGACCCAGAGTGTCAGTGTGTCGTTATCCGGTACCCAGAGTGTCAGTGTGTCGTTATCCGGGACCCAGAGTGTCAGTGTGTCGTTATCCGGGACCCAGAGTGTCAGTGTGTCGTTATCCGGGACCCAGAGTGTCAGTGTGTCGTTATCCGGGACCCAGAGTGTCAGTGTGTCGTTATCCGGGACCCACAGTGTCAGTGTGTCGTTATCCGGGACCCACAGTGTCAGTGTGTCGTTATCCGGGACCCACAGTGTCAGTGTGTCGTTATCCGGGACCCAGAGTGTCAGTGTGTCGTTATCCGGGACCCAGAGTGTCAGTGTCTTGTTATCCGGTACCCAGAGTGTCAGTGTGCCGTTATCCGGGACCCAGAGTGTCAGTGTGCCGTTATCCGGGACCCAGAGTGTCAGTGTGCCGTTATCCGGGACCCAGAGTGTCAGTGTGTCGTTATCCGGGACCCAGAGTGTCAGTGTGTCGTTATCCGGGACCCAGAGTGTCAGTGTGTCGTTATCCGGGACCCATAGTGTCAGTGTGTCGTTATCCGGGACCCAGAGTGTCAGTGTGTCGTTATCCGGGACCCAGAGTGTCAGTGTGTCGTTATCCGGGACCCAGAGTGTCAGTGTGTCGTTATCCGGGACCCAGAGTGTCAGTGTGCCGTTATCCGAGACCCAGAGTGTCAGTGTGCCGTTATCCGAGACGCAGAGTGTCAGTGTGCCGTTATGCGAGACGCAGAGTGTCAGTGTGTTGTTATCCGGGACCCAGAGTGTCAGTATCCGGGACCCAGAGTGTCAGTGTGCCATTATCCGAGACCCAGAGTGTCAGTGTGCCATTATCCGAGACGCAGAGTGTCAGTGTGTCGTTATCCGGGACCCAGAGTGTCAGTGTGTCGTTATTCAGTACCCAGAGTGTCAGTGTGTCGTTATCCGGGACCCAGAGTGTCAGTGTGTCGTTATCCGGGACCCACAGTGTCAGTGTGTCGTTATCCGGTACCCAGAGTGTCAGTGTGTCGTTATCCGGGACGCAGAGTGTCAGTGTGTTGTTATTCAGTACCCAGAGTGTCAGTGTGTTGTTATCCGGGACGCAGAGTGTCAGTGTGTCGTTATCCGGGACGCAGAGTGTCAGTGTGTCGTTATCCAGTACCCAGAGTGTCAGTGTGTCGTTATCCGGGACGCAGAGTGTCAGTGTGTCGTTATCCGGGACGCAGAGTGTCAGTGTGTTGTTATTCAGTACCCAGAGTGTCAGTGTGTTGTTATCCGGGACGCAGAGTGTCAGTGTGTCGTTATCCGGGACGCAGAGTGTCAGTGTGTCGTTATCCAGTACCCAGAGTGTCAGTGTGTTGTTATCCGGGACGCAGAGTGTCAGTGTGTCGTTATCCGGTACCCAGAGTGTCAGTGTGTCGTTATCCGGGATGCAGAGTGTCAGTGTGTTGTTATTCAGTACCCAGAGTGTCAGTGTGTTGTTATCCGGGACGCAGAGTGTCAGTGTGTCGTTATCCAGTACCCAGAGTGTCAGTGTGTCGTTATCCAGTACCCAGAGTGTCAGTGTGTCGTTATCCGGGACGCAGAGTGTCAGTGTGTCGTTATCCGGGACGCAGAGTGTCAGTGTGTCGTTATCCAGTACCCAGAGTGTCAGTGTGTCGTTATCCGGGACGCAGAGTGTCAGTGTGTCGTTATCCAGTACCCAGAGTGTCAGTGTGTCGTTATCCGGTACCCAGAGTGTCAGTGTGTCGTTATCCGGGCCCAGAGTGTCAGTGTGTCGTTATCCAGTACCCAGAGTGTCAGTGTGTCGTTATCCGGGACCCAGAGTGTCAGTGTGTCGTTATCCGGGACCCAGAGTGTCAGTGTGTCGTTATCCAGTACCCAGAGTGTCAGTGTGCCGTTATCCGGGACGCAGAGTGTCAGTGTGTCGTTATCCGGGACCCAGAGTGTCAGTGTGTCGTTATCCGGGTCCTAGAGTGTCAGTGTGTCGTTATCCGGGACCCAGAGTGTCAGTGTGTCGTTATCCGGGACCCAGAGTGTCAGTGTGTCGTTATCCGGGACCCAGAGTGTCAGTGTGTCGTTATCCGGGTCCTAGAGTGTCAGTGTGTCGTTATCCCGGGTCCCAGAGTGTCAGTGTGTCGTTATCCCGGGTCCCAGAGTGTCAGTGTGTCGTTATCCGGGACCCAGAGTGTCAGTGTGTCGTTATCCCGGGTCCCAGAGTGTCAGTGTGCCGTTATCCGGGACGCAGAGTGTCAGTGTGTCGTTATCCGGGACGCAGAGTGTCAGTATCCGGGTCCCAGAGTGTCAGTGTGTCGTTATCCGGGACCCACAGTGTCAGTGTGTCGTTATCCCAGGTCCCAGAGTGTCAGTGTGCCGTTATCCGGGTCCTAGAGTGTCAGTGTGTCGTTATCCGGAACCCAGAGTGTCAGTATCCGGGTCCCAGAGTGTCAGTGTGTCGTTATCCGGGACCCACAGTGTCAGTGTGTCGTTATCCCGGGTCCCAGAGTGTCAGTGTGTCGTTATCCGGGTCCTAGAGTGTCAGTGTGTCGTTATCCGGGACCCAGAGTGTCTGTGTGTCGTTATCCCGGGTCCCAGAGTGTCAGTGTGCCGTTATCCGGGACGCAGAGTGTCAGTGTGTCGTTATCCGGGACCCACAGTGTCAGTGTGTCGTTATCCCGGGTCCCAGAGTGTCAGTGTGCCGTTATCCGGGACGCAGAGTGTCAGTGTGTCGTTATCCGGTACCCAGAGTGTCAGTGTGTCGTTATCCGGGACCCAGAGTGTCAGTGTGTCGTTATCCGGGACGCAGAGTGTCAGTGTGTCGTTATCCAGTACCCAGAGTGTCAGTGTGTTGTTATCCGGGACCCAGAGTTTCAGTGTGTCGTTATCCCGGGTCCCAGAGTGTCAGTGTGTCGTTATCCGGTACCCAGAGTGTTAGTGTGTCGTTATCTGGGACCCAGAGTGTCAGTGTGTTGTCATCCGGGTCCCAGAGTGTCAGTGTGTCGTTGTCCAGTACCCAGAGTGTCAGTGTGTCGTTATCCCGGGTCCCAGAGTGTCAGTGTGTCGCATACTTACCTACTTTCTTCAGCTCTCTTCCGGGAGCCAGCCAGTGGAGGGGGGCGTGAGGGGGCGGGGCGGCCAAAATCGCGTCATTTCGGCCCCGCCCCCTGTGACGTCATGACGCAAATTGCGTCATTTGACAGCGGGGGGGCTAAACGCCGCGATTCATCGGGAATCGCGGCGTTTGGGATCTAATTCTGCCCACTTCACTAGGAAGTGGGCAGAATTCGGGAGATTGCCACACTCGCCCGGGAGTCCGGGAGACTCTCGCAAAATGCGGGAGTCTCCCGGACATTCCGGGAGAGTTGGCAAGTATGGTGTGTCGTTATCCGGGACGCAGAGTGTCAGTGTGTCGTTATCCGGGACCCAGAGTGTCAGTGTGTCGTTATCCGGGTCCCAGAGTGTCAGTGTGTCGTTATCCGGGTCCCAGAGTGTCAGTGTGTCGTTATCCGGGACCCAGAGTGTCAGTGTGTCGTTATCCGGGACGCAGAGTGTTAGTGTGTCATTATCCGGGACGCAGAGTGTCAGTGTGTCGTTATCCGGGACCCAGAGTGTCAGTGTGTCGTTATCCGGGACCCAGAGTGTCAGCACCCTCACACACACGTGTGAGGCTACAACACCCACCAGAACACACTATGTGCACTACAACACCCACCCACACACACTGTGCTGTACTACAGCACCCACAATGTTGTACTACAATACACACAGACACACAAAGCTATAGTACAGCACACACACACACACTATAAATAAAGGGAGGGGGTATATGGAATTATTCTTTCGGTTATTGGTGTTGGGGCAATTATGGAAGGGTAAGTTACAAGGGTCTCTCACTAACGACAGCGTGAGCCGGCTCCCAGCACATTTGTGGTTACGTTCAGAATTCCCAAACTGCAGTTCTTCCCATCGGATCCTCCACAGCATGCTGGCCAGTTCCTTCTCCAACATCAGCTTCCTGCAAAAGTCAGAATATCCCATTTATCCTGAGGAAACTCAAAAACATTTTCTTCCATCATTCAAATTAGGGGGGGGGGGGTGCACACTGTGTTTTTGTGGCCCCCCCCCAGAGACACCTGCCTTGCACCCCACACCCGGGAAGTCACTCACCTCAGTATAATGATACTCGCCATCCCGAACATAAGCAGGGTGATCCCTGCACCAAGAGCCACCATGCCGAACGTGGAGAGAGGCGCTGGGAAAGAGAGACATAATGTGATCTACGCCAGCACCAGAAGAGACAGCAGTGAGACTGACTGGGACTTACTCTTCACACACATGGGGTCCTCCGTATCAAAAACACATGGGGGGTTGTCTATTGGGGGAGAACCCTTCAGCCACAAGATGGGGATTCCTGTCCAGTTAATTTGCTTTGTTATCCCATCATAGTGTCCAACAACCTATAGAAGAAAAGAGACAGCCAGAGTCATGTCACAGCTGATTAACACTAATGTCATAGCTGAGTAATACTGTAATGTCATAGCTGAGTAATACTGTGATGTCATAGCTGAGTAATACTGTGATGTCATAGCTGAGTAATAGCGGATGTCATAGCTGAGTAATAGTGTGATGTCATAGCTGAGTAATACTGTGATGTCATAGCTGAGTAATACTGTGATGTCATAGCTGAGTAATACTGTGATGTCATAGCTGAGTAATAGCGGATGTCATAGCTGAGTAATACTGTGATGTCATAGCTGAGTAATACTGTGATGTCATAGCTGAGTAATAGCGGATGTCATAGCTGAGTAATAGTGTGATGTCATAGCTGAGTAATAGCGGATGTCATAGCTGAGTAATAGCGGATGTCATAGCTGAGTAATACTGTGATGTCATAGCTGAGTAATACTGTGATGTCATAGCTGAGTAATAGCGGATGTCATAGCTGAGTAATAGTGTGATGTCATAGCTGAGTAATAGCGGATGTCATAGCTGAGTAATAGCGGATGTCATAGCTGAGTAATACTGTGATGTCATAGCTGAGTAATACTGTGATGTCATAGCTGAGTAATACTGTGATGTCATAGCTGAGTAATAGCGGATGTCTTAGCTAATTAGTAACTTCATGTCATAGCTAAGTAGTAACGTGTTGTCATAGCTGAATAGTAATGTGATGTCATGAGGACATAGCTGAGTAATAACATGACGTCATAGCTGAGTAATAATGTGATGTCATAGCTGAGTAATAGTGTGATGTCAAGAACGTGACGTCATAGCTGAGTAATAGTGTGATGTCATAGCTGAGTAATACCGGATGTCATAGCTGAGTAATACTGTGATGTCATAGCTGAGTAATAGTGTGATGTCATAGCTGAGTAATACTGTGATGTCATAGCTTAGTAATACTGTGATGTCATAGCTTAGTAATAGTGTGATGTCATAGCTGAGTAATAGTGTGATGTCATAGCTGAGTAATAACATGACATCATAGCTGAGTAATAGTGTGATGTTATGGAACTACTGGGCTGAATGAGAGGTGCAACACTCTCTTCCCACATTATTTGCATTATAATGTTCCCCCCTCCTCCTGTTTCTGAGAGTTTTTCATGGTATTTTCTGGCCTGCGGAGAGACAACAGCAAAGTGGGGGATGAGGCACAGTGGTGGAGCACAGCAGGAGAGTACAGCCAGGGAGTACAGTGGTGGAGCACAGCAGGGGGAGTACAGTGGTGGAATACAGCGGGGGTGCACAGTGGGGGGGTACAGTGGTGGAGCACAGCGGGGGAGCACAGTGGGGGGGTACAGTGGTGGAGCACAGAGGCGGACCACAGCGGGGGAGTAGAGTGGGGGAGTACAGGGGTGGGGTACAGCGGGGGAGTACACGGGTGGAGCACAGTGGCAGAGTACAGAGGTGGAGCACAGCGGGGGAGTACAGAGCCTCAGCACCAGAAGAGTAATATCGGCACCCAGCATTCAGTGGGTTAACCTCCAGCGCTGTGGAGTGAGTAAAGTATGGGCACTGCCAGGCGGTAAGTAACCGGTGTGGAGCGCCAGGAAATGTTAAGTTCCAGCGCAAGGTGCTGGGAGTGTAAATGTATTTATTTTCATATTGTTCACGTATTGATTTATGAGGTAATATACCATATTGGAGGAAACTTACTGTTGTAAGAAAGGAAGAAGGGAATCCCATGATAATAAAGTCTTTTCTTCAGAGTGACCAACACATCTTTTTAGCCTGAATACACACCAGGGGGTCCTTACCTTTCTATCCTGTGTATTCTGTTCTAACAACATAGGGGGCTATTTGAATAATACAACAGCAGTAATTTGGTAAACCACAGATTGATGTGAATTTTGCTAAGTTTAAATTGCATTTATTCTAAGTCTAGAGAATTTTACATCCTGAGGTTAAACATCAGATGTAATATCGCAGACTCTGTGGTTCCAGGTAGGATCAGAGGGCTGTGTTACCCCCAGCCAGCATGTTTGTCAGAAACAGTAAATAAGAGCTGTATTTTATCATTTAACCTGTAGTATACTATCTGAATATCTGGAAGATCACTAGTACCTTCAACTAGTGTGTAAAAGTCCTTGTAAGGACCCTTGAACAATAAACATCACTGCTTGAAGATTCTGCCTGACGCCCATTACCTGCTGTATCCTGTGACCAACAGATAAGAGCTTACACTCTAATCCCTTCTCCGGCTGTCCTGAAGTAAGCGGTTACAGGTGCCGAGGAAGGAGCCTGGTAGTGGCAGCGGAATCCTCCAACAAATATTGCGCAGTTGGCATTCGCAAGTTGGCGAGTGTCTGGTGACATCAGTAGGAGTGGTCAGTTATAGTCGGTTACTGATGTTGAGAAAGCAATCCAGATAAACTATGTAACATCCCTCCTCCTTTCAACCTATCCCCACAGACTGGGTGGCAAAGGGAGCCCATCCAGTCTCAGTTTATAACTTGTGGTAGCAGTGAGACCTGTTTCTGAGAGTCAAGTTACTCAAGTGAATAGTACCTGCAGCTCAGGCCAAATACAGCACAGTGTCCAGCAAAGTATATCAAAATTCCTTACTCAGCAAAAAGGAGTGAAATAAAAAGGGCGTTGATGGCCTGAAATGAGCAGCACAGGTCAGCGGATGAGGTAGCTGACAGCAACAGAGACCAAGAGGGGACGCCCATGCCAATCCTAGAGGTTCCTGCTGTAACCTCCAAGAACCCAGAACCTGGTCCCACAGAGTGAACCAGTGATGCAAGTTCAACATCCTGATGATTTTCTGTACTAATGCGGCCGCTGGAGTCCCTGGGACACAGAACAACTGAGGCGGAGTGGCTCCTTATTATCAAACTGTGGGGCAACAGGTGGGCACCACCTCCTGCAGCATCTTGCAAACGGTCATCTGCTGCGCCCAGGTTAGGGACCATCCTCTTTACCAAATTTGATGACAATGTTAGAGATATTACATCATTAACAGAATACAGAGAGAGAGAAATTGTGTTTATGGGGCATTCTACTAACCCAATAATCAATGCTATAATTAAAATAGTAAATCTTTATTATTTATTTCTGAGAAAACTTGAAGCAAAATATTAAAAAAAAAATGAAATGAATTGAGTGAAAACAAACACCGTTAAAAAGATGCATCGTTAACAGACTGGAGCACGAACCAGGGTTCCCTTTAACGACTGAAATGCCAGCTCTCAAGCGGGTGTCCAGGCAACTACTTTGGGCAGTTTCTTCTTAATGAGATCTGTCAGGGGTTCGCTATAGTGCTAAAGTCTGGGGCAAGATGTCTGTAGTAGCCTGAGGTCCCTAAGAAGGCCAGTACTTGTCTTTTAGTTGTGGGACGGGGCCAGTCTCGGATTGCCTCTACCTTAGCTGGGTCTGGCTTAACCCTACCTCCCCCACACGATGACCCAGGTACTGCACCTCTGACATCCCCATTTGACACTTGTCTGCTCAGATGGTCAGACCTGCCCACTGAATTTCCTCCAACACCTGCCTTACATGTTTCAGATTGTCCTCCCAGAATTTACTGAAAATGGTAATGTCATCCAAATAAGACTGAGTAAAGCCTTTATACCCTTCCAGCAGGTAATCAACCACACGCTGGAAGGTGGATGGCGCATTCTCATTCCAAACGGCATGGACTTAAACTCAAACAGACCAAATGGGGTGATGAACGCCGACCATTCTTGAGGCTCTGCGGTCAGTGGTATCTGCCTATACCCCTTGCTCAAGTCAATGGTTGAGATATACTTTGCCTCAGCTAATGCGTCTAACAGAGCATCAATGTGGGGCATGGGATAGGCCTCAGACACGGTCACCTCGTTCAATCGGCGGTAATCTACACAAAACCGTGTTGTCTTGTCCTTCTTGGGAACCAATACAATGGAGGATACCCATGGACTATGCGATGGCTGGATCACACCTTGCACCAGAATCTCCTGCACCTCATGGTATATACTCTGCTTGACCTTTGGTGAGATCCGATACGCGGGTTGCCTAATTGTCCTATGCTCACCATTTTCCACATGGTGCATCCCCAAGGAAGTCCAGCTGGGCTTTCTACTAAACTGAGTCGCAAAGGGCCACAGCACTGCCTCAAGCTGCAGGCACTCAAATGCTCATTCCAGCCCACTTCCTCTACACCACCTTCACCTCTTGCATCCGCGAGTTGGTCAGGTAGTGGATCACTTCCTGGTTCCTGAGTCAGTGAGCAGCAAACCGCAGCTACCAACTCCAAACGCCTGTGGTATGCCTTCAATATATTCACATGGTAGGTCCGCTGCCACCTCCTATTGCTATCAAATGACACCATGTAGGTGATGTCACTTCGGCGTTTCGTGCCTGTGTACGGTCCAGCCCAGGCAGCCTGGAGCTTGTTCTGGTGCGTGGGCATCAGAAGAAGGATTTTCTGCCTTACCTCAATTACTTTGGCATGCGCGCCCTTATCATTCCAAGTCTTCTCTTTCCGCTTGGTTAGCCTGCGTGAGCCCCATGAGATTCTCTAACTGCTCTCTGAGCTTTAACACCTCCCGCTAAGCAAATAGGAGGTGTGGCCGGTAGCATTCCCAGTCCTTCCCTCCGAAGTTACAAATACTCATAGTATGTGCTTCAGATTGCCATTGTACCGCTCGCAGAGTCCGTTAGTCTGAGTATGATAGTGGGCAGTACAAAGTTGCCGGACTCCGACTTTGCCAGAGACACTGGACCAGTTCACTCATGTGTTCACTGTATCCCTTGATCAGTTAGGATCTCACTAGGCAACCTACCCCGCTAAATATTCCTAGCAGCTCGTTTGCTACCTATTCCACAGTGATGGAGGACAAAGCTACAGCTTCAGGGTACCTTGTGGCATAATCCACCACAGTGAGGATGTACCTCTTCTCCGATCTACTGGGCATAGACAGGGGACCTACTGTGTCCACAGCCACTCGCTGAAAAGGTTCTCCAATTATTGGCAAGGACTTGAGAGGAGCACGAGCGCTGGGGCGCTCAAGTCGCTAACACACATCACAGGATTTACAGTATGCCCAAAAGTCATCTGACATTCTAGGCCAGAAAATGTTCTGTGTCAGGCACTTCAGTGTTCGGTCTCTTCCCTGGTGTCCAGTCATAGGGATTTCATAGGCAACTGACATCAGTTGCACGAGAAAGCACCAGTTGAACTTGTTACCGGACTGGTCTATCCCAATCTACCTTCCTAGTTACACGGTGCAGCAACCCTTTACGCCAGGTCACACACCCAACCTCCATCCCTGTAAAGTTGCCGCCAGCTTGGCACCTCATGCCTTCCAGCAAGGGATCAGAGAGCTGAGCTGCCCTGAACTCTATCCTGCGGCCCTTACTATTATCTAAGTCAGGACACTCTGCAGGGGGGTCTATGTTGGGGATACTAGGGTCAGTCAAAGTGAGGTCAGTCAAAGCGGGGCCACTGTGGTCAGCTATACTCACCGCTGGAGCTGGCATACTGCTCTGGGCAGGAGAATCACTGGGCACCTCATAAGATCATATTGGCCGGAGACAACATCCTCTGCATTGCTAGTGGATGTAGTCTTTACAGAAGCAAAGACCTGGCTGGTTCCTGAAGAAATAGCAGCTTGAGTCTTTTCCTCTGGGATTGCTGATTCTGTGGTTGATGGTGTTAGCCACTGTCTAGCAGCTGTGGTCTTTTACTCTGGGGGCATCCACTTCCTGGCAGACTCCTGCAGCAGGTTGGCAAACTCTGCGGTGGCGTGAAGATTCTTGGTAAGGTCCCGGAACTTCAGACGATAGGTCTCTGGGGTAATAGTGTAACATTTAAGGAGTGCCCTTTTTAACTTTATAATAGTCTGCACCTCACAATAGGCCTCCAATGCACGTCCTCGCAGTGTGGGCACCAGATGCTTAACCCATTCCTCTCTGGGTACAGCGTATAGCTTGCAGGTTCTTTCAAATACCTGCAGGTGCTCATCAAGATTCCCAAAATTAGGGCAAGATAGAGATGACAGTCCTAAACCACTAGGGGGCGCTATACCCCTGGACTGCATGTCTTGCGCCCCTTCCATCTTGGCACCATGCCTCGATGACCTGTACCTGCTCAGCTTCCGTTGCCTTGTCTCCTAAGGCCACCAGTTGGATCTTTAGCCCGGCTGCCCTGCGCTCATCATAGGACAGGGGGGATAGTTGTGCGAGTATAGTCTGTTGAGAAGAGATTGCTGCTGTCTGGGGGTCTGGTTCACCTAGCTCCTGGTCGTCAACTGGGCCGCTACCATGGTCACAGTTGCCATCAGTTTCCTCCGACTGGGTACCATGCTGTAGGTGCCATTCTTTCAGCAACTCTCTCATCTCCTCCCTGTTGGGCGAATGGCTGATGTCAACGCTCTTGCCACTGCACAGAATCTCATGGTCCGTCCAGGAACCGTTGGTGTAATCAGTCATCATGTGCGTTCTCCTGGCTGCAGTTATTCCTCTCCTGAATAACTCGGATCTCCTGACTGGTGCACGAAAAGCTGCCTGGGGTTATCACACCGCTTGCCACCAGAAATCTGTAACAGGATGGACCGTCTATGCCACCCAGTCTGTTGTTGCTGGGAACCGGCTGGGCTTACTTTGCCACCGTTCCCTTTCTTTATCCCAAATGTGCCCTCTAACCGCAGCAGGAGGGGCTTATGCTGCTGTCACCACTGGACTCCTTGCTAGTATCCAGAACCGTGTTCCTTATGGGTAACTGTCGCTACAAGTTTACCCCCTTGCTGGTGCACCTGACCTCTTCCTATAGATCAGGGTTGCTGTGGATGGATCCCCCCTGGCCTATCACACTGGCCAGAGCTGCTGGGTAGCTGGCAGAGCGGTGGTACCGGAAAACTGGGTCCATACCTCAGGACAGTCGGGAGTGGATTAGAGTTGGGACTAATCTGTTGGTCACTTGTCAAACAGATCTTTAAAGCGAGTGATGTTTATTTAGCTCCAGTAGTCCTAGCAAGGAAAGTTGACACTGGTTGAAGGTACCAGTGATCAGGTCAGGTGGAACAATAATGATACATTTCAGTACAAATTAGTGCTGTTTTATACAGTTTTGGACACAGCCTCGCATGGGGTAAGCCAGCCCCCTGAAGTCTGAGTTATTTTTAGTATCAGGATGCAATGTGTTTCCCCAAACATGGATTTAAATGCAATTTATACTTAACAAAATTTGCAGTAATCTGTGATATCCTAAATCACATTGATCAGAGATTTCCTTTCACTTTAACCAGGATACAGGTAACGGCTTCCTGCTGGCCTTCAGGACAGAGCAGGCATTTGACACTTCACATCAAAAGACTTAGTTAGCATTTCCTGCTATCAGCAAAACAGACTCCCTCCCCACATATGCCTAATTGGAGATTTCCTCTAGCAAGGTTACAAAACACAAATGAATCTCTTCCCTGGCTCTGTCTAGTCATAAATACATTTCCTATAAAAAAAAAGTGCACACAATATAATTAAATAAGTACACTTTCAATACAAAGTATCAAGAATCAGGACATTTGCAAGAATATAAATTGACACACTGTGCTAATAATTTAAATATATTATTACAATAAGTTATTTATAGGTGTTCCAGCAACAGCATCCAATTAGGATCTTGAAGCAGTGATTTTTTTTTAGCTCAAGTTAGTTAGTTTGTGGTACTAGTGATCGCCAGAAAGGTACAGATGGAATAATACTACTACACTATATAGTCAAATAGTGCTTTTTTTTTTACATATTTACACAGATACCCTGGTAGGAGGTAATCCAGCCGCCTGCACCTCTAACCAATCCAGGTGCTTTATACAGCCTGCACATAAATCAGCTAAGGGGTTTAACACCTTGTTTTGCAAAATTCACATTAATCTGTGATCACTTGCATCCTGAGTCTTACATACATAGGAAGTCTACCAGCCAGTCTAATTACCCCCCTGTGTTTTCAGGCTCAGAAGACATGTTGGTCACTCAGCAATGCAAAAGTCTAATTAACATGATATTACCTGTCTCCAGACAGTTATAAAAAAAACACCCCTCCACAAGTATGCTTAGTTGAGTTTTCCTATAGAAAAGTTACAAAACATAAACATGACATACAGTCATGGCCAAATGTTTTGAGAATGACACAAGTATTGTTTTTCACAAACTTTGCTGCTTCAGTGTTTTTAGACCTTTTTGTCAGATGTTTCTATAGTATACTGAAGTAACATTACAAGCATTTCATAAGTGTCAAAGGCTTTTATTGACAATTACTTTAAGTTTATGCAAAGAGTCAATGGGCCTGATTCATTAGCGATCTTATCTGCCATTTTTTGCAGATGGTTCGAAAATCGTCTCTGCGCATGCCCAGAAAAGAGATATAAGAGGGAAAATCTGTTGGGTAAGTTAAGATTTTCTTAAGTTAAGATGAAAATCCTTCTTAAATGCACTTCAGAATTTCTCCGAACACTTAAGAAAAAGGAGTTGGGAAAGAGAGGGGAATGGGCGGAGATCGTACTGACTTAAGAAGATTAGGCGTTTACCTCAGGATCAGTCGGATAGATAAGAAAAAACACTTTCCGTTTTTCTTAACTTCATGCTTAAACTTAAGGGAGCTCGGAGTCATGGTTAAGTCCAAAAAAGCTATAGCAGCAGGGCGGAATAACAAAACTAAACTGTTCAAACAGCATTGTTCGTTTAAAACACTCACAACTAAATATGCACAACATACATCTTAATACACTTCACTCAGATTTTTTTATTTTATATTAATGTCAAACATTAAACAATGTACTTTTTATTTTTAAAACAACCATGGTGGATGCATTGTTGTAATAATTTGCAATGTGAAGTGTTTGATGTGTAATATCTAAGAGATAACCTATACCTTGTTTGATATCTTTTTTAAAGTGGCTAATAATACACTAGTATAAATAAAAAGCATTACAGTTTAATGTGTTAAAACTATATAGATAACATGTGCGAACATGAACCATGCGCACTCTTCCATAAGGGACGCATAGGAAACCCACACAAACATGGGGAGCATATTTAAACTCCACAGAGATAAGGCTGTCACTGAGGATTCGAACTCATGACCCCACTATTGGAAGATTCATTGTCTATCCACTAAGGCAACATGCATATGGAAGCAATAGATGCATGATATATACTAGAACAAAAAGCTGAACAATATATCATTGAATGCAAGTCAAGTGCTATTGGCAAGCTAAAGTTTTATTGTGAAAAATGAACAATTGCACACAGCAACAGCGCGAAATAAGCCACAATACTATACTGTTGTAAAAGCAATGTTTGCTTAAAAAACTCATAATATAAAAAAATATGCGTAGCATTCACCTGCATGCACTTCTCTTATAACAATTTTTTTCCTTTTTTCATTTTTATGTCAATAATTATACAATGAAATGTTATACCCCCTAAATCCTTGGTAGATGCACAGTTTTAAACATTTGCTATGTAAATTTATTGATGTATAATAAAATAATAATAATAATAATAATTGGATTTTAATTTGTTTGTCATTTTTTGCCATTTAGGTGTTTTTTGCTTTTATCTGTGGATATTTTCTATTTGTTTGGATTCACTTTATTTTGAACAGCTGTTTGTCTCTGTTGTAGTTCCACACAAATTTCAACATGCAATGTAGGCATATTCCACAAAATGGGTCAGGAATCAAACTCATGACCCCACTGATGAAAAGTGGATTGTCTAACCACTAGGGCAATGTGCAGATTGGGCATTATAGACATTATATAGACTTGAATGACAATCACCATGTTTGAAAGTCCTATTAGGTAAAAATAATATGAATTTAACACCTAATAATTCACAATCATGAATATACATGCACGATACAATACTCTATAGACAGAGCAAACACCAAAACATATGCTAGCATACTCTTTTATAAGTGACACATTGGAGTAAACCCACAGAAGCATGGGGATATACAAAGTCCACACAGATACATGCATGACTCTGGATTCGAACTCATGACCCTACTTTTGGCAGCTGGTTTGTCTACCCACTAAGGCAAACTTCAGATTGAACCAAACATACAACACAACACAGGCACTAGTGGCAACCTAAAGTGTTAATGAGCATAATTGAATGAACAATTGCACACACCTTCTTAGAAACAGACATGAAGGAGCATGTTTTGTTTTATAAAAGAAAGTCTATGCTAATGCATCTAAGGATAATTCGCAATAAGAAATAAACACAAACATATTTTATAAATTTAAACCACAGATTTCCATAACCAGCGATGCATAGACCCAGCATCTGATTTCATCATCTGATACCACAGTGGGCCATACACCTGCATATACTTGTCTCATTACAATCCCCTATAAAAGACTGCTTTATACACACTTGAAGTTGGTTAGGAGTCTATAGTGGAGTTTTCTGGTGTGGCTTTGTATAGTGGACTTTTATTTGTATTGAGAGTTATATTTTATCTTACTTTTTATAGACACTTTGAAAGTTTGTGTTTCTAAGATATTTTATGTCCCACAATAACAGTGCATCTCGATTTTCATATGTAATGTGCATTTTAATGTGTGTGTTGTTTGTCTTATAGATTTTAACCCAATTTTTTTTTTGGGGGGGGGGGTGGTTGTTGTGAAGATTTTCAATCTAATATCTATTAAGATGATTCTTATGTGTTTTGGCACTTCCCCTTGTTACATGTTTATCCATTCTTACCTACTTTTGAGACCAGCTGTCCGGGAGGGGGTCCGCCGAGGGGGCGTGGCCATGCGCGATGCACCGTTAGGCTCCGCCCCTGTTAATCTTAAGACATTCTGGACAATCGTAGCAGGGGATGGGGCCACGATGCCGCGGTTAGCCCCGCCCCCACCATTTACAACAACGGGGAGATGCTGGTTTCGGGATTGCTCTCTCGGGAGTCCGGGAGAACTCCCAAAAACTATGTGTTTATCTAACAGATCACCGGCCCTCCTGAAACTGTGGAGGCAGGCCACTTCAGATTCCAGGCTCATTTGCAAGGTAAAATATTTTTCTAATCTGGTTTATATCACACATTTAAAATTCTCTAACATCATAAAAATACAATTGTTGTTTGATGAAAGGCCTGTTTCATTTTTCTAAACATATACAAATGCTTGCACCAGACCGTTTTGACTTAAAAAAATGTTTACCTTTGAAATCTGCAATTTTAAAATCGGGCTGTAAGGGCTGATTTTGCCCATGCTGAGATTATCAAATGTGAGTTTTATAGCCATAGCACTTAGAAAAATAATGATGAAGCTTGGTTGTTAGAGTTTAGCTTAAAATAGACCAAACTAAAGGCTTTCATTGATGTACTGCCAGGCCTTAGCTGGGAGATGTCTGCCTCACCTGAAAAATATTCAGTAATCAAGCATAGTCTGTGTTAATCATATATCTGACTCACTATGTGAATGTTCTTTTCTGCCCAAGTAAAGAACATACTGGGCTTACTTTGCCAATGTTCCCTTTCGATATTCCAAATGCACCTTCTTGCCACAGTAGGAGGGGCTTACAAATGCTGCCACCACTGGACTCCTTACCGGCATCCAGTACCGGGTTTCTTCTGGGTAACTGACACTGCGAGTGTACCCCGTTACTGGTGTACCTGGGCTGGTACCCCTGACCTCTTACTATGGATTCAGGTTCTGTGGATGGATCCCCCTGGCCTATCACACTGGCCAGAACTGCTAGATAGCGGCAGAGCGGTGGTACCGGAAAGCTGGGTCCAAACCTCAGAAACAGCCGGGAACGGTTTAGATTTTGGGTCTAATCTGTAGATCACATGAATACATCAATATTGAAGATGTTTTCAAGCAGGTCTTGAAGCAAGATGTTTATTTGCTTCAAGACCTGCTTGAAAATAAAGGATAATAATAATAATATTTGCTCACACTGGTTTGAGGTACCAGTGTGAACAGGTCAAATGTTGAAATCAGAAGAACACTTACATGCTCACACAGCTCATCTTTTATACAGTTCAGAAATAGTCTATTTTTAGAATCAGGATGTACCCTGCTTCCCAAAACATGGATTTACATGCATTTCCAGGCTAACAAAATTTATACTTATCTATGAAATTCACATTGGACAAAAGGCCACACAGTAACGAACCCCTGCTGGGCCTTTGGCCAGAGCAGGCATGACACTTCATCACAAAACTTTGTTAGCACTTTCAGCTATCAGACTTCCTTGTACATATGCCTAATTGGAGGTTTCCACTAGCAACCTTACAAATCCTAAACAATGACACTTCCATACTAAATATATCCCAATACACAGAAGACCTCCATCCACAAAGGCCTATTATATCAGATATATGCATCAGAAATAAGGCATATCCTTTAGTAAGGTGAAAACATGAAAAAAACTGTTTCCACCCTGGTCTCAGAATAACGATTTCCTATCTCAGAATATATACAATATTAAAAATAAGTGCATTGGCAATTTATATAAATCAGCGCCCTGCGCTATTTCCCATTAAATAAATTGATACCATAAGTTATTTATGAGTGATCCAGTCACAGATGGCATATCTGACCTACCAGGAAGGGAAGCTGACAAGTGGGTGCTGAGAGAATGGGCACAGTCTACGCCCAGACAGATTGGAGCGGTGGAACGAAAGGTCAGAGAGACTAGTGCATTGAGCCGGAGAAAGACTATCTAGAAAGATGGGTCTAGTAGATTAAACCTCATATTTTAAGAAGGGGTATTGAGAGACTGCAACAGATTCAGATTTAATGTCCCACGAGTGATTACACTGGGGGGCCTGCGGGGGAGCTGTTCCTGCATGTGTTATTGTGTTGTCACTTTGTATTTTTGTAATGTTGTAGAAAGAATCTTCTAGTTGGTGTAACATGTAAGATGTATTCTGTCTTTATGCTAATTTAACTGCACCGTTTTATATAAAGTTATTATTCCACAAAAGAACTTTGAGAAAAAAGAAAGAAAGAAAAAGAAAAAGAAAGTGCAATCTGCAACAAGAATGACCCCAGTCTTGAGGTAACGTCCACCCCAGAGAGTGAGCTAAGATATATATTTCTGAATTACGGGCCTGATTCAATAAGGAACGTAAACTGAAAACAATTTGCGTTTTTTTTTTTTAAATAGAGCATCCAAGCAGGTGTGTCCCAAGAAGAGGATCTCCAAAATGTTTCTAGTGGAATACAGGCGCTCCCTATAGGGCACTTGCCGTATGTATACAGACACAATACACTGCAGGATACATATGTAAATATAAAGTCCCATCAGAACGTGTTTTTAAATTTATTTTAATTTATTTATATTTTGTTTTTTTATACATGAAATACATTTATCAGGATGTTAGCACGTGACCGTCATCACTGGTAATAGGGACTTACACCTGCCCTGTAGCTGATGTTAGTAATATGACTGAAAGACACGTACCTTGGAGATGCCTAAATCTTGAATTGGACGGATGTGAGTGCGCTCTACCTGGACACACCCTTACTGTACATCGCCTACTGCATCTGCCCCTTCCCTCCCTCGCTCCACTCATGAAATCTCAGGCTGTCGGAAGTGTCTATTACGTGTGAAGATGAAGTGCATGAACTTATGTTCAATGGTGTAAAGTCCTTTTCTGAGCACACGCAGTGCAATGTTATACAAAATACGGCACGTATCGGCACACGTATCGGCACACGTATCGGCACGTATCGGCACACGTATCGGCACAAGTATCGGCATGTATCAGCACATGTTTCACGTATCGACACTTACGTTCCGTAATCAGGCCCTATATGAGCAACTGCTTTATATAATGTAACCTGTATTTTACGTTTCCTAAGGCTAAAATTCTTTTCCTCAGTGTTGACGCTACTCCCCATAACTTACCTCAAAGTGACCATCATCATAGTCCGCCATCGTCCAGAGGTCAAAGTCCGTGTTGCGGTCATTGTTCTTGTCCATGCTGACTGTGCCAGTGATACCTAAGACAGAAGGAATAATGCTGTATAATGAAATAGGTCCCAGAAACGTCAGTGATCAGTCGCAGTAATGGTCTTACCCGCAAACTAGAGACATTCATCAGTATGTCAAAGTGAATGAGCTCAGGCTGTCTTAATACACTACACACAGGTCCAGCACAAACTGCGTCATTATTTTTATTAATAAGTAATTATATATTGTGAAAATATACATATGCAAAAACAAAGCATTTGATACACAGCGTGAGGCCAGGAACTGGCTGCTTGATACATAGAATGAGTCCGGGACTGAGTTGCCTGGTGCATAGAGTGAAGACGGGACCAAGCTGGCCTAATCTGACAAATATACAGAGTGATACTATGCTGCCTAATACACAGAGTGAGGCCAAGACTAAGCTGTCTGATACACTGAGTGATGCTTGGACTAGGCTGTCTGATGCACAAAGTGAGGCTTGGACTAGGCTGTCTGATACACTGAGTGAGGCCAAGACTAGGCTGTCTGATGCACAAAGTGAGGCTTGGACTAGGCTGTCTGATACACTGAATGAAGCTTGACTAGGCTGTCTGATACACAAAGTGAGGCAAGGACTAGGCTGTCTGATACACAAAGTGAGGCAAGGACTAGGCTGTCTGATACACAGAGTGAGGCAAGGACTAGGCTGTCTGGTACACAGAGTGAGGCAAGGACTAGGCTGTCTGATACACAGAGTGAGGCAAGGACTAGGCTGTCTGATACACAGAGTGAGGCCAGGACTAGGTTGTCTGATACACAGAGTGAGGCCAGGACTAGGCTGTCATACACAGAGTGAGGCCAGGACTAGGCTGTCTGATACACAGAGTGAGGCCAGGACTAGGCTGTCTGATACACAGAGTGAAGTCTGGACCAAGCTTTTGATAAATAAAGTAAGGCTGGGATTAACTGAGCTGCCTCATACACGTAAATGCTTTACTTAGAATTTCTGACAATCGAGGTTTTATCTGGATTCGTGAAACCCAGATCTCGCTGCGGTGCAGTAATAATCTGCAGTTTAGAATCTCCATAAAATTCACATTTTGAGGTTGTGAATGATGAACGTTTACATCTTCTCAGTCCAGCTTACCCTGGATGCTGCGCTCCTGGATCTTCTGTAATATCCGGATTCCATCTTTCTGAGATCCCCCTTCTTGTAGCGTCTCATTCAGAGCCTGGGCGTAGAGCAGCACCCCATCATAGAAACAGCCTGCGATCAGGTTCATCTGCGGAGTGATGTAGGTAGTTAGTGACTTGGGTGATGTGTATAGAGGAAGGAGCACAGAAATCACATAGAGATAGTATAGGTGGAGGAGGGGCAACGACTGGGTGCACAGGGTCCAATGATGGGGTGAGGACTGGGTGCACAGGGTCAAATGATGGGGTGAGGACTGGGTGCACAGGGTCCAATGATGGGGTGAGGACTGGGTGCACAGGGTCCAATGATGGGGTGAGGACTGGGTGCACAGGGTCCAATGATGGGGGAGGACTGGGTGCACAGGGTCCAATGATGGGGCGAGGACTGGGTGCACAGGGTCCAATGATGGGGTGAGGACTGGGTGCACAGGGTCCAATGATGGGGGAGGACTGGGTGCACAGGGTCCAATGATGGGGCGAGGACTGGGTGCACAGGGTCCAATGATGGGTGAGGACTGGGTGCACAGGGTCCAATGATGGGGCGAGGACTGGGTGCACAGGGTCCAATGATGGGGTGAGGACTGGGTGCACAGGGTACAATGATGGGGCGAGGACTGGGTGCACAGGGTCCAATGATGGGGCAACGACTGGATGCACAGGGTCCAATGATGGGGCGAGGACTGGGTGCACAGGGTCCAATGATGGGGTGAGGACTGGGTGCACAGGGTACAATGATGGGGCGAGGACTGGGTGCACAGGGTCCAATGATGGGGCGAGGACTGGGTGCACAGGGTCCAATGATGGGGTGAGGACTGGGTGCACAGGGTCCAATGATGGGGTGAGGACTGGGTGCACAGGGTCCAATGGTGCCACCATGGAGGTGACATAAGATAGGACGGAGACTCTGAATATTCATCTACTCATAGCTCCTTCATCTCAACTTCACAACTACATTGAATAATCTTTTCATATGTTCTCATATATCTACGTACTCAGTATACATCTGGGGTTCTGCATGGAAACCTTTAACTCCACGTACCGGAATTTGCAACACAGATTAATAGTGATACATAGACAACATGTTTTATGGACTGAGGAAACATCGCGTAACATAGTTGTCTCAGGTTTGGAGTAACATCTGTTACTGAAACATTAATTACTAGATTCATGAAGAGACAAAATTACTTTAACCAGCTAAAGGCAGGCATTATTTAAAGAGTAACAGCACAAATATCATTACATCCGTCAATAGGATATATCAGGAGAATATTCAGCAATACACTCCATAAATGTACCAGCTGCAGTGCCTAGATATCTGTGCATCTCGTACTACATCCAGCGTAATAGCTGTCCTTCCTCATCACATGACCATTGTATACGGTATTTGCTCATCACATGACCATTGTACTGTATGCTGTCCTTCCCCCCCTATCCCACTATTATCACATGACCATTGTATGCTTTCCTTCCCCTGTCCCTCAATTATCACATGACCATTGTATGCTGTCCTTCCCCCCCCTATCCCACTATTATCACATGACCATTGTATGCTGTCCTTTCCCCCCTATCCCTCTATTATCTCATGACCATCGTATGCTGTCCTTCCCCCCTGTCCCTCTATTGTGTTATGACCATTGTATGCTGTCCTTCCTCTCTGTCCCACTATTATCACATGACCATTGTATGCTGTCCTTCCCCATCCCTCTATTATCTCATGAGTCATGACCATTGTATGCTGTCCTTCCTCTCTGTCCCCCTATTATCACATGACCATTGTATGCTGTCCTTCCCCATCCCTCTATTATCTCATGACCATTGTATGCTGTCCTTCCCCATCCCACTATTATCACATGACCATTGTATGATGTCCTCCCCCCTGTCCCTCTATTATCACATGACCATTGTATGCTGTCTTTCCCCATCCCTCTATTATCTCATGAGTCATGACCATTGTATGCTGTCCTTCCTCTCTGTCCCACTATTATCACATGACCGTTGTATAATGTCCTCCCCCCTTGTCCCTCTATTATCACATGACCATTGTATGCTGTCCTTTCTCTCTGTCCCACTATTATCACATGACCATTGTATGCTGTCCTTCCCCATCCCACTATTATCACATGACCTTTGTATGCTGTCCTTCCCCATCCCACTATTATCACATGACCTTTGTATGCTGTCCTTCCACTCTGTCCCACTATTATCACATGACCATTGTATGCTGTCCTTCCCCATCCCTCTATTATCTCATGAGTCATGACCATTGTATGCTGTCCTTCCTCTCTGTCCCACTATTATCACATGACCGTTGTATAATGTCCTCCCCCCTTGTCCCTCTATTATCTCATGACCATTGTATGCTGTCCTTCCACTCTGTCCCACTATTATCACATGACCATTGTATGCTGTCCTTCCCCATCCCTCTATTATCTCATGACCATTGTATGCTGTCCTTCCCCATCCCACTATTATCACATGACCTTTGTATGCTGTCCTTCCCCCATCCCTCTATTATCACATGACCATTGTATGCTGTCTTTCCCCATCCCTCTATTATCTCATGAGTCATGACCATTGTATGCTGTCCTTCCTCTCTGTCCCACTATTATCACATGACCGTTGTATAATGTCCTCCCCCCTTGTCCCTCTATTATCACATGACCATTGTATGCTGTCCTTTCTCTCTGTCCCACTATTATCACATGACCATTGTATGCTGTCCTTCCCCATCCCTCTATTATCACATGACCATTGTATGCTGTCCTTCCCCATCCCTCTATTATCTCATGACCATTGTATGCTGTCCTTCCACTCTGTCCCACTATTATCACATGACCATTGTATGCTGTCCTTCCCCATCCCTCTATTATCACATGACCGTTGTATGCTGTCCTTCCCCACTGTCCCTCTATTATCACATGATCATTGTATGCTGTCCTTCCTCTCTGTTCCACTATTATCACATGACCATTGTATGCTGTCCTTTCTCTCTGTCCCACTATTATCACATGACCATTGTATGCTGTCCTTCCCCATCCCTCTATTATCACATGACCATTGTATGCTGTCCTTCCCCATCCCTCTATTATCTCATGACCATTGTATGCTGTCCTTCCACTCTGTCCCACTATTATCACATGACCATTGTATGCTGTCCTTCCCCATCCCTCTATTATCTCATGACCATTGTATGCTGTCCTTCCCCATCCCACTATTATCACATGACCATTGTATGCTGTCCTTCCCCCATCCCTCTATTATCACATGACCATTGTATGCTGTCCTTCCTCTCTGTCCCACTATTATCACATGACCATTGTATTCTGTGCTTCCCCATCCCTCTATTATCTCATGAGTCATGACCATTGTATGCTGTCCTTCCTCTCTGTCCCACTATTATCACATGACCGTTGTACAATGTCCTCCCCCCTGTCCCTCTATTATCACATGACCATTGTATGCTGTCCTTCCTCTCTGTCCCACTATTATCACATGACCATTGTATGCTGTCCTTCCCCATCCCACTATTATCACATGACCGTTGTATGCTGTCCTTCCCCACTGTCCCTCTATTATCACATGACCATTGTATGCTGTCCTTCCTCTCTGTTCCACTATTATCACATGACCATTGTATGCTGTCCTTCCCCATCCCACTATTATCACATGACCGTTGTATGCTGTCCTTCCCCACTGTCCCTCTATTATCACATGACCATTGTATGCTGTCCTTCCTCTCTGTCCCACTATTATCACATGACCATTGTATGCTGTCCTTCCCCATCCCTCTATTATCTCATGACCATTGTATGCTGTCCTTCCCCATCCCACTATTATCACATGACCATTGTATGATGTCCTCCCCCCTGTCCCTCTATTATCACATGACCATTGTATGCTGTCCTTCCCCATCCCTCTATTATCTCATGAGTCATGACCATTGTATGCTGTCCTTCCTCTCTGTCCCACTATTTTCACATGACCATTGTATGATGTCCTCCCCCTCTGTCCCTCTATTATAACATGATCATTGTATGCTGTCCTTCCTCTCTGTTCCACTATTATCACATGACCATTGTATGCTGTCCTTCCCCATCCCACTATTATCACATGACCGTCGTATGCTGTCCTTCCCCACTGTCCCTCTATTATCACATGACCATTGTATGCTGTCCTTCCTCTCTGTCCAGCTATTATCACATGACCATCGTATGATGTCCTTCCCCCATCCCTCTATTATCACATGACCATTGTATGCTGTCCTTCCCCATCCCTCTATTATCACATGACCATTGTATGATGTCCTTCCCCATCCCACTATTATCACATGACCATTGTATGATGTCCTTCCCCATCCCACTATTATCACATGACCATTGTATGATGTCCTTCCCCATCCCACTATTATCACATGACCATTGTATGATGTCCTTCTTTGCTCTATTTTAAAACCTTTATAAAATATAAATGCAAACTATTGGATGCAGAAAGTGAACGAAACATGAAAAATAAACAACAAGAATAGAATTCTCCAAACAGACGGCATTTATATACTTCTGCCTCACGCTACCACTATAATTATTCCATATGTCTCCACTGCACAGTAAAAGCCGGTAGCCATATCTTGCACTGATGACGTGGATACAGTTATATGTATATTGGTTATTTGACTCTACTATGTAGCAGTATCCCCAACTGCTCTGATTTGGGAAGACCCATTTCTCGGGGACTCCTGCCATCCCGACTTACAGAACTTGTGCCCCGATTGCTGGGAGGTATGATTTTGAGGGTAGGAGAAGGGGGTCGGGAGCATCCCAGTCCTTCAGAAGTGTCAGACATGAATCAGGGGACGTGACATGCCCAACGTGTGCCTCCATGTGACATAACCATGTCCCCTCTCTGAGGCCGATATTAATAGCTTTGTGTCTGCATTATCATAGTCATAAGGTGGCCTAGTAGGCTACAGGGACTGTAAAGAAAAGGTTGTATGTCTCTGTGCACAGTTCCTTAAATATGATTAAATCTCTCTAGCTAATGCTACTTTAAAGCAGAGATATATACATAGTTTCTGTTATAAGATGGGCATGCCAGCCTGGCTGATTTACAATTACAGCACCTATGAAGAGATTGCCCCCTGACACCAAGCACATATTACCCCAGTGTCACACAGATGAAGTTCCGCTAAGCTCCTAATAGTGATACACGGGCTCAGACTACCCCCTATAAATAAATAAGTACCAACTGCGCTCGCAAGGTGATGATAGAACAGAAAGTAAATGAAATATTAAACCAATAATGGAAAAATTAAAACATACAAACAAATGCTGAATAGCACTTAGTCATGTAATGACTTAAGGTGGTGTATCAATGTATATTGTAATAAAGGATGAGACTAATCACAATCTACATGAAGTTGATTACAATAATCCTTAGTATAGTGAGTCACATGAATGTCAAGTCTCTATAATACACTGGTGGGACTGAAGAAAAATAGCGATGGAATATACATCAATGGGAGGTTGTTCCAGACGACCTAGGTGTGTCCACATTAACCAGGATAACCTCAAAGAGAAAAGGGGGAGAATAAGGAGGGAATATGGGGGAAGGGAGGGAAGGGGTGTGATTAGTAATAACGTATATGTCATTTGACAGATAAAACAGTAAAGTGGTAATCTATAGATCTAAGCAGTGAGGCTAAGATTTAAGATATAAATGAATTAAAACAGTTTAATAAAACAATATTGGCCACAGCAACAATGGACCATATGCAATGGCAACAAGGAATTGAACTACTGATTGCAACACTAAAACAGATGGAAAAAAAGGTCCAGGGTGTCACCACCGAACTGACGCTAAAGGTGGTAAACTGGCGTGAGAATGTAGCTGGATGGAGGGGAGTCAGAGTCTGTTGATCTCCTTCAGAATAGAACTCCAGAGCGGGAAGGGTGGTAACAGCAATCGGAACGTGTATGTGAGAATCCGCAGTCGCGATGCGCTCCACAGTGGAACGCAAAGACACTTCCTGTCTACGGATGTCAAAATGGATCAAAATAGTGACCCAACGCGTTTCATCTCGGACGGAGACTTCTTCAAGGGCCTACCCCCTACAATACTCCTCTCAGAGACCAACCCACCTGCACAGAAACTGTATGTGTAGGTTCTGCAGTGCGAGGAATGGAAGGGGCGGACTACAATACGAATGTGTTCATGTAAATGTGACGAGATTAGACTTATTGTACTGACTCCTCCAGCTTTGCATCACTTCATTGATATATTCATTTGGACCACTGCAGGGTAGAAGATTCCCCTTTAGATTTTTAAAGGTAAATTGAGGATTTGTATTTAATTACATTTATATTGAAAATGCGCTTTCACATTAATTAATAACACTGTCCAGGCACTAATTGTGACAGGATGGACCGCCTATGCCACCCTGTCTGTTGTACTTTTCCACCGTCCCCTTTCGTTATTCCGAATACACCCTTCCTGCTGCAGTAGGAGGAGCCTGCTGCCACTACTGGACTCCTTTATGGCGCCCCGAACCACGTTCCTTCTGGGTAACTGATACTGCTAGTGTACTCCTGTGCTGGTACACTTGGGCTGGTACCCCTGACCGCTTACTATGGATCAGGGTGCTATGGATGGATCCCCCCTGGCCTATCAATCTGGCAAGAGCTGCTGAGTAGCGGCAGAGCGGTGGTACTGGAGAGCTGGGTCCAAGTTTGAGACAGCCGGAAATGGATTTGATTTTGGGTCTAATCTGTAGGTCACAGGATTACAGCAATTTTGAAGAAGTTATCAAGCAGAGTCTTGAAGCAGAGGGATGTTTATTTTTCTCAAATGTCCTGACAAGGACAGTTCCACTGATTAAAGGTATCAGTGGTGATGGAACATCAGAATGATACATTTCATTGTACAAGGGCTCCCTTTTTATACTATTTTCAACGCAGCCTTACAGGCTATTTTTAGAATCAGGATTAACCTGTTTACCCAAACATGGATTTACATGCATTGCAAAGCTAAAAATATTTACGCTTATCTGTGATTTACTTTAGTATACCTTGCTGTGATTCCCTGCGTCTTGTTTTGAACATAGTGGACATCTGACAGCAAGTCTAATTTCCCCTTCCTTTCCCTAAAGGGGTATTGGACACTCACATCAAAAGGTCTAATTAACAGATTAGCATGGGTCCTTTCTTCCAACAGTTGCAGAATACACATTTCCTCCAAAGAAAATAATTCCCCAAGAAAAGTTGCAAACCCTAAACAAGGTATTTCCTTACACCAAGATATACAAAAGGCTTTCAAAACAAAGGCTTATTGTATCAGATATATACAGCAGAAATAATGCATTTCCTCCAGCAAGATTCTGGTCTCAGAGATAAAGATTTCCTATATCAAAATATACACAATATCAAAAATAAGTGCATTGGCAGTTATATAAATAAGCACCCTGCACTATTTATTTTAAATAAATTTATTCCAAAAGTTACTTATAAGTGATCCAGTCACACTAATACCTTGTGTATATGACACTTGATTACATTACAATCTTGTGTACAAAGAGGGTACACTGTCACATCTCTACACACTTGTATGCCTCATGTAGGTCCTGAGATGTGTACGACGCAACATATGCAGCTAAATATGCTTCTTTGCCCTAGGTGTGTTCTGTCTTCACCACTAGGTAAGTCCCAATATGTACAACGTTGTCATCAGTCTGCCAGAGGCCCCGGATTGTCCTGCAGACAGATGTCCTGGAGAAACTAGTGGTGACAATACCCCTACACCACACATGCTGCACTGTATCTTATACAGGTACTGGGACACTTACCAAAGAATAATTCAGGTTCACCCCAAACTCCTCTTTACATCGATGAATCAGATTCTTCTGGAACTCCAAGTATTCTGGGTTCTGAGGCTCGTGGTACGAGATGACCATCAGAGTCTGGAGGGATGAGACATAGCGAGAGCGTAAGAGACATCTATAGCAGAAAACACAGAGGTAAATGAGACTGGGTGGCACTAAACACAAGGTAGAAACTGTCCAAACAACTTCAACTGTCCGCTATTTAGTGGACAAGGGACCCGGAGGTTATTGTGGGCAGTGTAGTGTGGTCTGTGGTCGGATTGGAGGATTTACATACCCAAGAACTGAGAGGAGAATAGTACTCCTGGAAGAGTCTATATTCTAGGTCTGAGAGTTATCTTCAAGCTGACCTTCAGTGTGACTGTAGGGGTGCTGAGCTGTATTTGGAAGACTAGCTGAGATAGGAGTAGACCAGAAGGATTGGCTGTTATGCTGGGCCCTATAATGTGCTTAGGGTGCTTAGAGTAATCTCAGACCCTGATTCTGCCACTTCTTGGTGACCCCATCCAAATTGTGTGACTGCCAATGCTGTGCACACAATATAGGAGTGGTGTGAATGCGTGGACCGGTAGGGTCACTTTGCCCAGTCTTTCATGTGGCTCAGCTGAAGCCATGGATTGGGTCAGAGCCCTATCTGCCCTCACCATAATATGCCACCATCAGGCCCCACTCTACTCTCGCTACCCCTGAGTGTGCCAAGTTGATATCACGCTTTGGTCGAGAGAAGAGGCTCTTACCTAGAGTAGAAGGGTGAGAACACAGCCACCAGAGAAGTGTGTTACCCACCATGACGGAGAGAGGCCAAACCTTCTATTACCGGTGGGAGTATGCTCTTTCCCCCACTGTATGTACAGGTTAATTAAATGTATGACTTTAACTTATTACTGAGCTTAAGGGTAATGTGCGGCCGTTTTGCAGGTTTGAGGGATGACTGATAATCATGGTAATATACTGTTATCAGCACTATATATAGATTGATATATACCGTGGACTGTGTATAATATTAGTGTGTGCACAGATGGAGATGAGAGCTTTTATCTACTGAGTAACACTAAGCGATATATTTATATATATATATTTGTTATATCATTTAGGTGTATGTAAAAAGCTTGAAGGAAAGGATATAATATGTAATGCTCTATGCGATCTCCTTTTTCTTCATTGGTTCCATATACTTAAGAAATTGGTATTTCTTTTTTGGAGAGCGCTCGGCAGCATTATTATTATTATTTTCAAATGGCGACGTATTTTTCTTCTGATACTTTTAATTACCCTATTATACCCCTATCACATAATCCATATAGCATTGATCATAAGAATAAGAATATCGATCACCCTCCAGTCCAATTGGTTTTAATATATTTAATATGTTGCTTTATAATGTAGTTTTTATGAGTGTGTAATAAAAGTTACATTTTATGTCACATCTTGTGTCTTGTTGGTCATCACGTCTGAAATAAAAATGCATTAGATCCCTTACAACACATTTTTCATTGATGCCCAAGGAGTGTCTTGTGCCTCATTGGATGCCTTAGACGTGGCTTGTGCCTTATTGGGGCCCTATGAGTGCCTTGTGCCTCATTGAATGCCCTAGGAGTGTCTTGTGCCTCATTGGATGCCCGAGGCGTACCTTGGGCCTCATTGGATGCCCTAGGCGTACCTTGGGCCTCATTGGATGCCCTAGGCGTACCTTGGGCCTCATTGGATGCCTTAGACGTGGCTTGTGCCTTATTGGTGCCCTATGAGTGCCTTGTGCCTCATTGGATGCCCTAGGCGTACCTTGGGCCTCATTGGATGCCCTAGGCGTACCTTGGGCCTCATTGGATGCCCTAGGCGTACCTTGGGCCTCATTGGATGCCCTAGGCGTACCTTGGGCCTCATTGGATGCCTTAGACGTGGCTTGTGCCTTATTGGTGCCCTATGAGTGCCTTGTGACTCATTGGATGCCCTAGGCGTACCTTGGGCCTCATTGGATGCCCTAGGCGTACCTTGGGCCTCATTGGATGCCCTAGGCGTGGCTTGTGCCTTATTGGGGCCCTATGAGTGCTGTGTGCCTCATTGGATGTCCTGTGAGTGCTGTGTGTCTCATTAGATGCCCTAGGAGTACCTTGTGCTTCTTTGGATGCCCTAAGAGTGCCTGGTGCCTCATTGGATGCCCTAGGATTGCTTGGTGCCTCATTGGATGCCCTAGGAGTGCCTCATGTTATTAGTGGTTCTTTTCCATTTTCCTTGTTCTGGGTACTCAATTTACTACTATGAGACCACCCAAGTATATTGTAAAGATACACTGAGGATAAAATGAACATAAATACTTAAGGTTAAACCAAAAACTACCAATGTCTAGGGCAGGGAGTTTTTCGGTACATTACGATAATAGGCAAGACAAGCCCCCAGCTTCCAGCTCAGGAAGGCAAATCGGATAAAAGTGTCTTTCAAATACATGCTTTTTGCGGCTTAGAAATGTCCAACCCTGATATGGTAAAGTCCTACTACTGCCCTACAGACTTACACCCTAGTTCCACATATGCTACTTATACACCCTCACACCTACCATACTGCCACATATAATACTCCCACTGGAGGAGCTATCGGTTATACAATAGATGGTGTCCATGTGTATGAGGAGCTATCGGTTACACAATAGGTGATGTCCATGTGTATGCGGAGCTACCGTTTATACAATAGATGGTGTCCATGTGTATGAGGAGCTACCGGTTACACAATAGATGGTGTCCATGTGTATGAGGAGCTACCGGTTATACAATAGATGGTGTCCATGTGTATGAGGGGCTACCGGTTATACAATAGGTGACGTCCATGTGTATGAGGGGCTACCGGTTACACAATAGATGGTGTCCATGTGTATGCGGAGCTACCGGTTATACAATAGATGGTGTCCATGTGTATGCGGAGCTATCAGTTATACAATAGGTGATGTCCATGTGTATGAGGAGCTACCGGTTATACAATAGATGGTGTCCATGTGTATGAGGGGCTACCGGTTATACAATAGATGGTGTCCATGTGTATGAGGAGCTACCGGTTATACAATAGATGGTGTCCATGTGTATGCGGAGCTATCAGTTATACAATAGGTGATGTCCATGTGTATGAGGGGCTACCGGTTATACAATAGATGGTGTCCATGTGTATGAGGAGCTACCGGTTATACAATAGATGGTGTCCATGTGTATGCGGAGCTATCAGTTATACAATAGGTGATGTCCATGTTTATGAGGGGCTACCGGTTATACAATAGATGGTGTCCATGTGTATGCGGAGCTACCGGTTATACAATAGATGGTGTCCATGTGTAGGCGGAGCTATCAGTTATACAATAGGTGGTGTCCATGTGTATGAGGAGCTATCGGTTACACAATAGGTGACGTCCATGTGTATGAGGGGCTATCAGTTATTTGATTGATAATGTCCGCGTGTAGGAGAGGTTACCAGTTATATAGAGGTTACCAGTTATATGATAGACTATATAGAGAGATAAGATCTGCTCACAGCCGTAGATGGCGTGTTTTATCTGTGTTGGATATGGGGATCAGCTTGGGTGAGGTGTAGTTCTGCCTCCACGGCCAGTAAATAGTAAATGACAAAGACACAAGCACTACAACTTTATGGATGGTGTATGTGGATTGTTAATACAATAGTGGCAAATATGTACATTAGTATATATGCAATAGGTTTGGTGTTTACACTACATGGTTTTTTCAATCTTGCAATCCAATGTCACAATCCAAAGTATTTCTGGATTTAAGAGGCAGATTATGTCTCAGTTCTTGGGCAATTTAATGGAACATTGTTCCCATTCAGTCTTTTTAAATATTCTGCTAGGTGTTCCTAATGGTGTTTTCCACTTTAAGCTTTAGGCAGTCACAGGAAAGGTTAATCCAGCAGAAATGCACTGGATAGATACGGACACCAATACATAGGAAAATCACAACATATGAAGAATAAGGACTTTACTTTATGCTGATATAGGTGAGGATTAGATTGTGAATTACATCTACACATAGGTGATTGATTCGGCCACAATGTCCTTGAGATCACAACCAGGAAATACTTTTTTGACCGTTGATTGACGTATTTCTTATAATATTGTTATTAAAGAAACTAATAATTGGAAATTCTGCCTTGAGACTTTAATGTGGACAATACTCTTGAGAACACCTAGCTGACTATTTACATAGACTGAATGGGAACATTGGTGTCCATGTCTACGATGAGCTACTGCTTTTATGATGGCTAGTGACCGCGTGTATAAGGCGCTACCACGTATATGATAGATTATTTCTATGTACATGAAGGATGTTGTCCATGTGTATGACGATTCATGGTTAGATGATGGATAATATCCATGTGTATGATGGGCTATTGCTTACGCTATGGATGGTGTCAATGTATTTCCCACCTTGAAGGCCTCCTTAAGATCATCTTCATGGGTTTGGTTGCTCTGCCAGGGTTTGTTGGCCTCTCTGCTTCCATCTGAGCGTAAACTTTCTCCAAACACATCCAAATAGAAGAAAACATAGTCACCGTTGGTTAATTTCTCCTTGTGAGCCTGCAGCATAATAATGTGAAGCATCTCCAGTGGTCCACAGATGTAGATAACTACAGGGAAAACGGAGAGAAGATGAGATCCAGAAACATCCATGGTAAAGCACAAGAGATGAGATCTGTAAGGGATCCATATCGACAGCCAGGCCAGAGTGTTTCTCCAACTCATTTAAAGGTCTATACCCTATTGAGCAATATTCTGCTTACACTTTCTCTTCATTTGTTTGAATGCTACGTATTACTCATCTTAAACACCAACATAGTAATAGGTGACCTTAAAAAATAATGTCTATATAGACACCGTGACACAGATACTAAATATATTTTAATAGTCAATTTTGTTGGCTAATTTGGTTGTTTTTGTCAAAACTGATAGACAGTTCGGTGTGGTCTGGATTGTGCTAAAGTATCAATATCCGATACTGCTTAGGGAAAGTAGAAAGCCCGTTGTGACCCTATCTGTGCAGTATGACCTTTCATAGATGCCAGACATACACGTATGACACACGTATGTGCAGAATATACCAACATCTCATATCATGGAGCCATTGTTAATGGAACAAGTCCTATTGATTCATTTCATAAACAATTCAAATTACGCAGAGAAAAGTTTTGATATTTCTTATAACATTAAACCATTGAAACAGAAAATATGATTCCAGATAGACAGGAGGAAAGTTGCAGCATAATGAACTCAGTCATTGTCTACATAAAGCTGACAAATGTCTAACAAATGTCTCTCACCTCCTTTGCTCTCTTTCTCCCACTGCCTGCTCTTACCTAGCACACCTTTTCAACCTATCACTCTCCTCCGGTGTAGTACCCTCCTCTTTTAAACACGCTCTTATCTCTCCTATCCTCAAAAAAACCAATCTTGACCCCACCTCTCTTGCTAATTATTGCCCTATCTCTCTTCTCCCCTATGCCTCCAAATTACTTGAGCGAATTGTCAGCAGCCACCTAACCAGGCACCTCATGGACAATTCCCTCCTTGACCCTCTCCAATCTGGCTACCGCCCCCTCCATTCTACCGAAACTGCCCTGGCCAAGGTTACTAATGATCTCCTATCAGCCAAATCCAAGGGTCACTTCTCCGTTCTCATCCTCCTTGACCTCTCTGCAGCCTTTGACACCGTGGACCACCCCCTCCTGCTGCAAACTCTTCTCTCTCTCGGCCTCTCTGGTTCTGTCCACACCTGGTTCGCCTCATACCTCGCTAATCGCTCCTTCTCTGTATCCACGTCTGGTTCTTCCTGCACCCCCTCCCCTCTCCCCGTAGGAGTCCCGCAGGGCTCTGTTCTTGGCCCTCTACTCTTTTCGCTCTATACTTCCTCCCTTGGTACTCTCATCTCCTCCTTCGGTCTTCAGTATCACCTTTATGCTGACGACATTCAACTCTATATCTCCTCTCCTGATCTTTTCTCCACCCTCCTCGCTCGGGTATCCGACTGCCTCTCCGCCATCTCCTCCTGGATGTCCAAGCGCTTCCTCAAAATCAATATCTCTAAAACTGAACTCATTGTCTTTCCTCCGCCCAGACTCCCATCCCACCATGACCTCTCTATTGTCGTCAATAACACCACCATCTCCTCTGTCACCCAACTTCGCTGCCTGGGTGTCACCCTCGACTCCTCTCTCTCTTTTGCCCTCCACATTCATTCCCTTGCCCAAGCCTGTCGCTTCCAACTACGCAACATTGCCCGCATCCGTCCTTTTCTCTCTCAGGATGCCGCCAAAACTATCATCCATGCACTCATCATCTCCCGCCTCGATTATTGTAACCTCCTCCTCACTGGCCTCCCCCAATCCCGTCTCTCCCCCCTCCGCTCTATACTCAATGCGGCCACAAGACTCATCTTCCTCTCACGCCGCTCCTCCTCTGGCTCCCCTCTCTGCCTTGCCTTACACTGGCTCCCCTTCCCCTACAGAATCCTTTTCAAACTCCTCACCACCACTTACAAGGCTCTATCCAACTCTACTGCTCCTTATAACTCTAACCTCCTCTCCATTCACACTCCTGCCCGCTCCCTGCGTTCGGCCAACGACTGCCGCCTCTCCTCCACTCTTATCACCTCTTCCCACTCCAGAATCCAAGACTTTTCCCGTGCAGCCCCCCTTCTCTGGAACGACCTCCCTCGTTTCATCCGTCTCTCTCCTACTCTGTGCTCCTTCAAACATGCACTCAAAACTCACCTCTTCCTCAAAGTCTACCAACCATCTACTTAACCCCCATCTCCTCCCTTTAGCTCATCCTCCCTTCTCTCCTCTTGCCTCAACTGGCTCCTCTTGTGCCTGGTCTGTTTACCCTCCCTTAGGATGTAAGCTCGTATGAGCAGGGCCTCCTCCCCTCCTGTCTCCATACCTGTTCTTCTGCTCCGTCTTTACTGCATATGACTAGCCGGAGTTTCTGAAGTATTGGTACTTTTTGTTCATTGTTCTGTATGGTTTCACCCTGTATAGTCTACTGTTAGTACTGTGTGCAGCGCTGCGGATACCTTGTGGCGCCTAACAAATAAATGATAATAATAATAACAAGATACCCCGCGTTTCCTTCGTCCATCTCCTCCTCTTTGTCTCTCAATGCACACATAGGTGGAATATACTTTAGTGAACAGACTAAGCTGCTGTCTGTCCTCCGGTCCTCTCTTAGATCTCCTCCACCTGAGTAATGTGGGCAGCACAGTGGCCTAGTGGTTAGCACGTCTGCCTCACAGCACTGGGGTCATGAGTTCGATTCCCGACCATGGCCTTATCTGTGTGGAGTTTGTATGTTCTCCCTGTGTTTGTGTGGGTTTCCTCCGGTTTCCTCCCACACTCCAAAAATATACTGGTAGGTTAATTGGCTGCAATCAAAAATTGACCCTAGTCAATTTTGTCTGTCTTTCTCTCCCTGTCTGTCTGTCTGTGTGTGAGTGTGTGTCTATAGTTGGAAATTTAGACTGTAAGCTTCAATGGGGCAGGGACTGATGTGAATGAGTTCTCTGTACAGCGCTGCGGAATTAGTGGCGCTATATAAATAAATGATGATGATGATGATGATGTCCTCTACATTCCAGAGACAGCTCTAACTGATGAGCTACACAACAACCTACTGACAGTGGGACCTTCTCATTGATGTCTCTGCTGTTTTAGAACATTTCCTGCAGCTCCAGCCTAACCCTGCTGACCCCAACGTATATTATATCTATCGCAGTTACCTGGGCTGTTCTTATTCATTGACTAATGAGGTATAATAGTAATCAGGTAACTAATAGTAAATCTAGCAGTAAATCCATGTGTTGTCCATCATGTACCAGGTGGAAGGGTTTAGACTGCAGATTAAGGGATGTTTTATTGGCGTCTGCCATGCTGCACTCTGGTTATTGTTAGGCCTCTTCCTTCACCCTTTCTTGGGAAATGTTACTCCTCATCTTATTTAATCCTTGCTTTATTACATGTCTCTATCTGTGTCACAGTGGGCTCCCCGGGTGTGATCGGATTCACCTCCACCACATGGAAATTGGAAGAAGTGACTTTGTGTATATTATACCATTTATCAAGAAGTGATACTGGGACAGTGCCTCCGACAAGGGGCTGTCCCAGCGATGTGGGACCCTAGGAGGCACATCTTCTGCTAACCAGCAAGGCCAAGCTAATCTTTCTGGACCTCGATCAATTAGTTCAAACAATTATGGGGAGAGCGGTATTCTGTGATACTTAACCTAATGCATTAGATATCTCTGATATCTCCTGTGTTAGGCATTTGTTTAATAACTATGATACTAAACTATGCTCAAACCATGCAGAAAAGGCTTGATAAATAGGCCCCAATAAGTGCAGCAGTGTAGTAAGGTTCTGAAGCAGGGTGCTCACAGTTTGTTTGTGTAATGCTGTGACACAGAATATTACATGTTAAAGAAGCAATTGGTCGAGCCCACGTATGGGGAAGGTATCACCTGGACAACTGCATACCTTTGGTTGAGTGCACACCAGGGAGTTTTAGTGCCTGATTCATTAAAGAAGGCATACTGAGCCAGAGCCGCATTTAGACCTCATAGGGCCCTAGGCAGGATACTGTTTTTGGGCCCCCTCCCTGAAACAATCCATAGCACTATATTTTTGCAGCCTACCATATACCCCTATAGTTAAGTAGATATGAAAGCATGTGCCGCCAAAGGAGATGAGGGCGTGGCTTGCATCTTTGGGGGCGTACCTAACATGTGAAAAGAGCAAGGCCACCCTGCTACAGAAAAAGGCACCCCTAAATAATTACCAAGCAGTCCCGTTTTTTTAAGTAGTTGGGTCAAAACAACATAATAAATATTGAAGTCAGGGCAGAAATACTTACTTAAGTTGTTTGCAAAAATAATACGTATAAATCCAAGTATGTGCTCTTGTCACTTTTGTCCCTCTATCATCACACTGTGCCCCTTCATTGTCACTTTTGCCCCTTCACAATATCACATGTGCCCTTTCCCCATCACCTCTGTGCCCATCACCATCCCCACCTCTGTGCTAATCACCATCACCACCTCTGTGCCCATCACCACCTCTGTGCCCAATACCACCTCTGTGCCCATCACCACCTCTGTGCCAATCACCACCTCTGTGCCCTTCACCATCACCACTTCTGTGCCCTTCACCATCACCACTTCTGTGCCAATCACCACCTCTGTGCCCTTTCCCCATCACCTCTGTGCCCTTTCACCATCACCTCTGTGCCCATCACCATCACCACCTCTGTGCCAATCACCATCACCACCAATGTGCCAATCACCATCACCACCTCTGTGCCCATTACCACCTCTGTGCCCTTCACCATCACCACTTCTGTGCCAATCACCATCACCACCTCTGTGCCCTTCACCATCACCACTTCTGTGCCAATCACCATCACCACCTCTGTGCCCTTCACCATCACCACCTCTGTGCCAATCACCATCACCACCAATGTGCCAATCACCATCACCACCTCTGTGCCCATCACCACTTCTGTGCCAATCACCATCTCTGTGCCCTTCCCCATCACCACCTCTGTGCCCTTCACCATCACCACTTCTGTGCCAATCACCATCACCACCTCTGTGCCCTTCACCATCACCACCTCTGTGCCGTTCACCATCACCACCTCTGTGCCAATCACCATCACCACCTCTGTGCCCTTCACCATCACCACCTCTGTGCCGTTCACCATCACCACCTCTGTGCCAATCACCATCACCAATTCTGTGCCAATCACCATCTCTGTGCCCTTCACCACTTCTGTGCCCCTTCACCATCACCACTTCTGTGCCAATCACCATCTCTGTGCCCTTCACCACTTCTGTGCCCCTTCACCATCACCACTTCTGTGCCCCTTCACCATCACCACTTATGTCCCTTGTTTTACTTACCTTTCTATTGCGCGCTGCTCCTCCTCCGTCAGTCCAGATGTAAAAAAAAAAAGAAAAAAGAAAGAGTCACGTGATCGCTCGTCGGGTCCCGGCAGCCTCTCCTCCTCTCTCTATCACTGAGACACTGAGAGGAGAAGAGGCTGCCGGGACCCGATTCGCGGCACCCGAACCCCCCCTCCCCCGACTCGCAGCACCCCCCCCCCCCCCCGCACGAGTCGCGGCACCCCCCCCCC